>CM062527.1:30977265-31584723 GCA_031439595.1 Pterocarpus santalinus
GAATAAGTAAATTTTAGTGAGATAAAAAGAGAAACAATCTAGTTTTTTTAATATAAAAAAGATACCATTTTGTTATTGGTAATCACGTTGTCTCATTCTTCTGTTTATAATTGCAAAAATTATTTTAAGAACAACTTCAACTATAACGGAATGATGGCATACTGGCTGTTCGGTTTTTTATTTTTTATTTTTTATTTTTTGCATTATTCAGCTTACCGTTTATTTTCTCACTTTTGTTTAAAATTTTTATCTGTTAATGAAATATTTGAGCAATATAGGTAGAAATTATTTTTTAATTAAAATTGTGAGTTATATCCAATCAATAATTAAGTAATAACTACTTATTATGAATAATATAATTATAATGGTTAATATAAATATTTTGTAGTTTACTCATTCACAATTTATTTAGGCAAATAAAATAAATTTTTTATGAGTAGTTCAAATTTATAATTTTGTACCTTAATCATTTACATTGATGACTTAAATTATTATTGTTGCCCCTGTTGATTTGTTGAGCTATTTTCATTTAATATTTTTATTTTTTAGTAATGTGTGGGTGACTTTAAATTTCTCGAACTTTAAATTCCTTATGTGTGGGTGGCTTTTTTTTCAAATAAATGAATGCATATATTATTATTTTTCCCTCTTTTAAACTTAATTTTCATTTTTTTATTCTACAAATAAATGCAATTAATGTGGAATTAATCTAGTCACAACATGTGTAAAAATTTCCTTGTTATGGCTTCTGTTTTATTAGTAGTATAGATTTCTAAGTAATTAAACTAATTTGAGAAAACACATGCTTTGTTGATAAATAAGGGTACGGAAACACAAAAAAGGTAGGGTTTCTATATCTTAATAAATATACTAATTTAAAAAAAAAACAAAAATTAACATGTTTTCCAGTATATCATGGAGCGTAAAACCACATTGTGAGCATATGTTTTCAAATATATTTGTAAGCATTATTTTAGGCAGCTGTGCTATCTTCATTGTCTAAACATCTTATGTGTTACCATCAATGTTACCACGTCAAAATGAGCTTCGGGTGTAACATTGGATTGATGGCAGTAGTTAGAGGACCAAAATTGTAAATCAATTAAAATCAAATTTACGTATCACTGAGTCAACCTGGCCCTTTTAACTTCGGGTTCAACAAGTTAAAGTTGGGGTCGATAATGAGAAAAAAAATTAAAAGAGAATAATGTAAACTTGCTAGAGAGAGAGAAAGGGGGGAAGGAATAGAGGGAGGGAGGGAGAGAGAGAGGGAAAGAGAGAGGGAGGAGGCAAGTGACACATAATGGGTTGAAATTGTTTAGAGAATAGTGGCAATGTTGGGTGATTTTTAAATTAATCAGTAAGTAAATAGGACTTAGTGTAGGTGATTAAATTCATTACCCAAGTGAATGGATTAGATTAGATATATGAATGGTTGGATTAAATAAATAACAAGTCGATGGATTGTTTTCGCACTCCCAATTGTATAGGAAAAGTGACAAAATCTTTAGACATGGCACACTTATCGTCAAAGGGACGAAAACCTAGATGCCAAGAAAGTCATGCTTTTCTTTGTTTGGCAAGTACGTTGCGCATATTAAGTTCAAAAATGCTTTTAGAAATATTTCATAAATGCAGAGTAGATAGATTATAGAAAAGAGTTAACTATAGTTTTGATCCCTAAAAATATACTATGTTTCGGTTTTGGTCCCTAAAAAATGTTGAGTTTAGTTTTAATCCAAATTTTTCTAAAAATGCATCTATTGAAGTCCTTGTTAAGGGGTATCTGTTAAGTGACGAAATGGCTAACAAAAGTCCAAGTCATAGTGTTTGTGTCATACTAATCCAATATGACATCTATATCTTGCCAACTAAGTAACATGTGCTAGACAAATGACTCACCCACCACGTTCTTTCACAAAAGAGAGATTGTGGGTAGGGAGATAACATGGTGGTGTAGAATCTGTTGACATAAGGTAAAAAGAAGACTCTTGGGAGATTGTTTTGGAGATGCTCGGATATGAGAGTAAGCCAATTATACTCAAACTGGTATATGCATTTCATTTTCAATATATAAACCCTGATTGCTTGACTGTTTTTGTGCAATTAATACCACATGTAAGCTCTTTGAATGGGTTGATATGACAATACTCGAACCTAATAATTCTCTATTTTCTCATGATACTTCAGGAGAGAGTGAAGAAAGCAAAGGAATTGAAAAATTCGAGAGGAAAATAGCTAGCGAGAGAATTAGAGGAAACATGCTCATATGTTTGGACTTTTCTCTTTTTTCTTTTTTTCTTGGGAGTTCATTAGTAACTTACATTAAGGCTTTGTTTGGATGGAGGAAAGAAAATAAAAGAAAGGAATTGAGAGAAAAGAAGTTGAGTGAAAAGAAAAAGAATGAATTTATATTTTCTATAGGTACGTTTGAATGAAAGAAAAATAAGAGGAAAAAAAATAAAAGAAGAATTATTTTCCGTTATTTGTTTGTGTAAAAAAGTGAAAGAAAAAAAGAGATAATATTATCAAATAACAATTTTACCCTTATATTGTTATTAAAGATATTTCAACTATATTAATTAATATCAACTAAAACATTTCATTATTTTTAATTTAATAGTTTAAAATAATATCAACCTATTAAATCAAACTAATATTAATAAAAATAAATTATTCAAAATTATTTAAAATAGAACTAATATTTTTAGTTAATCTAATATTTCAAAAATATTACTTAAAAAATATGTTTTACTAACTAAACGATACCAAAAATATTATTCAACTATTATTTAAATTTTTATCATAGCAAAATCAAAACTTATGTAATATCCTATTTAAAATAAAATATCCATTTAGAATAAAATGTTAGTAACTAAAAAATTTTAAAATTTTATATAACTCATACTTTAGGTATCTTTTTGTATTTATTTTTAATAATATAATATTAGAGGGATTAAAATTGTTTAGATGAAATTTTTAAAAATATTAGTTTGAAAAAAGATAAAAGAGGGGAGGGATGGCATTGTGCACCCTAAGCCCCTCTCCCTATTATCATCTCATCTCCCATCTCTCGAAAGTGAGGAAGGCAAGAATGGAAAAAGCAAAAACCCACCCTTTCCCCCCTCCCAGTTTTCTTCCTAGTAGCAAAGAAAAAAAAACTTGACATTGTTCATGTGAATCTCACAAAATTTTGTGTACTGTTCAATATTTTTCATCTCAATGTTTTCTCACAACCAAACAAGAGAACTATGTTCTTTTTCTTTCTATTTCCTTCTTCTTGCTTTCCTTTTTTCCTAAATCACCTCAACCAAATACAACGTAAATATTTATATTATCTTGTGGATTGTCACTGCCATAGTTAGGGGTTTAGGATTATAGGATTGTGAATTTGAAAGGAATAATGGTTGTATTTTGGAGTAAGTATTGGTTACTTATTAGTGATTTTTGTACCAAGTGAAGTTTGGAAACGATGAGCAATAAGAAAATTCTTAAGTTGTTATTCTTCATCTATTATATTTCATTTCTTTTTATAATGCTGTCAATAATTACTATTATATTATCTAGAAGTTGTTATGTTTGACCTACTATAATTGATTATTGATTACCTATTAAATTCACTACAACATGTAATTATTACATGTAACTCACACTACATAAAGAGCACAAGCACAAAATAGTTATTGCTATATCATTTTTTATTTAATTATTTAAATATAAATTACAATAAATATAATTAAAATAAATTGTAATAATCTATATACATATATAAACGGAATTCGTTTTAGTAACTATAGTTTTGGTCTCTCTAAATTAAATTGAAATAAATTTTGAGTTCCATAAATATATTTAACTAATATATATGAGTAATCAATTAAATACAAATAAAAAAATGGATCATATTGTTAAAAAAAATACTATCCATTAATTGATCAACTCCAACAATATACACTTAAAATTACCCACTAACCATTACAAAACATTAACACATTTTTTATCTTCTCTTAATTTTAGTTTATTTTTCACAAAAAAAAAATAAAAATTAATTTTAAAATTTACACTAAAAATAAAAAAAAATGTGAATTGATAGACATGTAGTAACCTATAAAACTAATTAATGTATTGAATATAAAATGCGTAATAATTATTTTTCTTATTTGAAAAACATTTTATTTTACACACATCATTTGTCTTTAAATTTCTCACTATTTTATCAATATTTCTCGCCATTTTCATTGTAACAAATATTTTTTAATACTTTTCTAAAACAAAAAAATAGAGTATAAACGTTTTTAGAAAGTAATCTACTTTTTATATACTTTGCTTTTGCTTTTCATAACATGCACTTACTAAATGCAATAAATTTGCATTAATATTTAATTGATTTGCGCTTATGTTTATAAAACTTAAATTGATAATTAAATCATGATAGATATTGAATCAATAAACCACTAAATTATTTAGTGAGTCACTTTTAAAATTAAAAAAATAAGTAAATATACACACATAAAATTCACTACAACATGTAATTGTTACATGTAATTCACACTACATAAAGAGCACAAGCACAAAATAGTTATTGCTATATCATTTTATATTTAATTCTTTAAATATAATTAAAATAAATGATAATAATAACCTATAAAACTAATTAGTGTATTGAATATATAATGTGTAATAATTATTTTTCTTATTTTTAAAATATTTTATTTTACACACATCATTTGTCTTTAAATTTCTCATCATTTTATCCATATTTCTCATCATTTTCATTTTAAAAAATATTTTTTAATATTTAAAAACAAAAAAAATTGAGCATAAAATAAATTTTTTAGAAAGTAATCCATATTTCTCATCATTTTCATTTTAAAAAATATTTTTTAATATTTAAAAACAAAAGAAAATTGAGCATAAAATAAATTTTTTAGAAAGTAATCTACTTCTTATATATTTTGCCTTTGCTTTTCATAGCATGCAGTTGCTAAATGCAATATATTTGCATTAATATTTAAATTAATTTGTATTCATATTTATAAAACTTCAATTGATGATTAAATCAGGATATATACTTAATCAGTGAATCACTAATTTATTTGGTGAATCACTGATTAAAATACAAAAAATAAATAAATATATGAATATTAATTAAAAATAATATAAACAATACAAAAATATAACTATAATAAAATTTACAACACAAGTAGGATTTTGATAAAGCATTAAAAATATAATATTAAATTACTATCTTCTATATTATTTAAATTAGTGAATTGATAGGCACTTACATTCCACATTTTTTATTTTTAGAGAAAATTTTAAAATAAATTTTTATTTATTCATTTGAAAAATGAACTAAAATTAAGAGAGGATAAAAATGGTAGTGGATTGTAGTAGTTAATGTGTAGTTTGAAAGTGTATATAATAGGAGTTGATCAATTAATGGGTATTTTTTTTTTACAATTTTATCTATTTTTTAATTTATATTTAATTGATTATGTATAGATATTAGTTAAATATGTTTATGGAATTCAAAATTTATTTTAATCTAATTAGAGAGACCAAAAGATAATTACTCAAGGGAATCCCCTTTATTATATGTACAGATAAAACAAATGGACAATGCATAAAAAAATAAAAGAAAACTCAAGGACTAAATAAATGACAAAACATACTCTTTAAGCTTTTTTGGATGATAAAAAACAACATTCATAGATGGTTTGTAGCTAATGAAAATAATATATGTCATCACTAATTATGTGTGAAGAAATAAAAAGAAAAACACCAAAACTTTGGTTTCAGAAATGTTTTCTATTTTTATTATTATTTCTATTTTGTAAAAATAATTTTTATTTTCAAATTTTCAAAATTTTAAAATATATTACATTGATTCTATATTTTCTATTTCCAAAAAAAAAAAAATAAGAACATTGAAAACTTAAGAAAACACTGATTTTGTTTTTTTGTTTATTTTTAGTAAATTAAAATTACGAAAAATACTTTTATATGGAGTTTAGCAAAACTTTTATATATATATATTTTATTGTGTATTAAAATACCAAGATAATAGCCAGCTGATGATACAATTAAAAAAACTATTAATGGTACATATCTAAATTTACAATAATGCATGCAAGATGAAGAATATATTAGAGAAATAACAATACAAACTCCTTTAAACGACATTTTTGATGAAATCAATTATTACATATTTTACATGATTTAAGATCTAACGAAATAGTATAGCAACCCATATAAGATTGAAAAAGTAATTGATAATATAGCTAAATAAGAGTTTGTGTATATAATAAAATTCTTAATACTTAAATCAACTTGGGATTGATCAAGGTAGCAGGTGCCTTGATCATTTAACAAGAGATCTCGAGTTTAAACTTTGAGAATGGAAAAAATCTTTACTGGAAGACCTCTATCTCCTTAAGCGACATCTATCATGTCGAAATAGGTTAGTTGGATTCCTGGTAGTATAGCATGGATATCGGTTGTTCTATCAAGCGAATTCTTTTTAATACTTTAAATTTGACAGAATTTGGTAATCATTGCTTGCAACTAAGTATTTTGCTGTATAAATTTAGTTTAGTTGGTTTGATTTGATTTTACATTTTTCAATTAAAAATCGAACTGAACTGGTGTCCTTTTGCAAAAAGAAATTTATACCCATGGTTTTAAATTTTTTGGCTTAACTTTTTATTATTTCATCGGTCCCATACGATTTTAGACACCTCTTTTTTTATAATGGTTTTGAGCACCTCTAATCTAACTTTTGTTTTAAAAAAAAAGTTTTTGTGCTGAGGTATAAACACAAAACAACAACTTTTTCCAAAAAGAAAAAAAATTAAAGATTACAAATATTCAAATATTATTAAATCCAAACTAATTTAATTTGAATCAACTCAATCCAGAATAACAATTATTGGATGAAATTTATAAGATTCAAATTAAAAATTTTGCTCAAGAACAATTATTGATCCATTTGAATAAGCTCAACATTAGTATACACTAACAACAACTAATATAGGAAAAGTAATTTTACAAGAGTTAATGATACCTCATTTTCTCATTTTACAATTACCTCCATTTTATATAATCTAAATCCAAAATTCACAAAAAATAAAAAAATTTAATATATTATTTATATAAAATTTTTTTATACTATTATTAAATTATATATTACTATATTAATAAATATATTTAACTCTCATATTTATTACTTAAAAAATCATTTATACGGAGGATCTAATTGAATACCAGCATAAAAAAAAAATTTCATCAAAATTAAATTAAAAAAATGTTTAAAAAGTTCGGCAGGAATGCTCATAAAGGCACGTTAGTATTTTTCCCAGTCCTGCCCCCCGAAGTGCCATATGTACTGCTTTGAATGAGTGTTCCCTGCTTTGAATGACATACAGAAAAACACCACTGTGGCTGGTGGTCCGTTCTGAAGAGCAGGAAATTCGCTTCATTCATTCTTACAACAAAGCTTAGGGTTTTGACCGAAAGGGACGACCTTTCAACTTTCAATTCCATGGCCCGCTTACGCCCACGAAACAGACCGGTCTTTTCTGGTTTCGCGAATGCCGAGGTATCACTTTCTCTTTCTTCTCCTTCTTATGCAATCGTTTGTGATTATTGAACCTCTTCTTTATTTTTTTCTGTTTTTTTTTTTTTTTCACTGTCTACGATCATGGATTTTCGTTCATGTAACGGGAAATGCCAATGCCCTTATAATATTTTCATTGGAAAGCAATAAGAGGGTTGAACCCTTGAACACTTGCGCGTGAACTATGTGGTGCCACCTATATATTATGCTTTTTAATATTGGTTGTTTATTATATAGAAGCAATAATGCAAACTCATTTTATATGCTTATAACAACACTTGGATTATGAGGAGTTTTTTTATCATGCTTTGAAGTGGACATACTTGTTTCAAATTATGGAATTTGTTTCCTGTATAAGGGGGATTATAAAGATTTTGTTACCTGCTAGTGGCATGGACTAGTGAATTATGATTATGCTTTAGCATTTTGATGTAACCATGTGATTATTTTTCCCTCCATCAATTCTGGTCTCTAGCGCTGTGTACTTTGTGATATCGTGGCCTTCTTAGCATGTGATTCTGCTGTTTGGAGATTATTTGTCGATACATTTCTTCTCGTTAGCAACGGATAATGATTTACCATGCTGCACCCTGGCAAACAGATTGAGAAAATGGAGAAACTTCTAAAGGAATCAGGAAGACTATCATTGGGCCGGGAATTCTGCCAAATGATTGCTACAGGTTTTAAGTGAGTTTTGCTCCGCATTTCCAGGCTTCAATTTGCTTATTGGGTTTTGTTCTTGTCATTGTTGATTTTGCTTGGCATTTATGTCGCTGCAGCCGCTTCTGCTGGTCGTGCCGGGAAACCTGTGGTAAAATGGACTGAGGTTTTTCTTCTTCCTTGTTTTTTTTAAACGTTGTTTATCTAACATCAAGGAGCTGATTGTCTTGGTGGCTTCTAGTTGTGTGCTCTTATTTTTGTATTTTTAATATTTTAATTATTTCTTTATTTTGGATTGGACATTTAGGTACAAAGTTGGTTTCAGACTAGGCTTCAGGACTCACCAGAAGTGCCTAAGGACCCGGATTGTAAGGAAGGTGAGACTTCTTCCATGCCTTAAGGTTCTTACTTATGTTATGCCTCATCCATATTGTAAAACTTTATGTTTATGCAACCGTCAGATTTATGAACTCTTCTGTGTGTTCTAGGTTCTTGTGTGTTTATCTATCCTTAGTCAACCGAATATAATTTTCTTTTACTTTTGGTAGAATGAATTTTTATCATTTTTAATATTTTAAAATTAGACACATTAGAATATCACAATGGTTGACTCCACAAACTCATTATGTTATTGTTGTGATTTACCTAAACATTGCTACACAAGCGTGCACAAAGAAATAGATGAAAAGGTGCATCAGTTAATGAGTTTCATTTGTTCTAATGTAAATATTTCAATGTTAGCAATTGTAAAATTTTCAAGCAGTAAAATGGCCAACATGAGATCCCTCTATTCTAATACAGTTGGAGTGTTTACCAGTGCTTCTTAAGCCTATATTAAGTAGCCAATTTCACTTGTCATTTGTAAGGGATGTTACATTTATTTGCTGAAGAATGTTGCATATGAAATATGATGAGATGACTTATGTGAAGATTGTGTATACTATTAGGAGTGTGTTTCCTAGATAAAAATAATGATACTGAAGGTCAAGGTGCATAAGTGACTTGGCAACAATGAAGTAAACATGAAAAGCAACATAGTTTTCCATGGGCTCGTTATTTTTTATTTTTTTGGGTTTTCCTTTTAGTTTTTGTTTTATTATTATTTTCAGCTGATACGCTTCTGTTTATACTTAATAGATATTTTAAGTCAACTTGTAATCAATGTTATCATATGAGTTCATCCTGTACAGATTGTAACTGAAATGTTTGCTTTATAGGAAAAAATATCCAAAACTCATCAGAGTTGGAATTTGAAGCAAGGTCTTCAACAGATGGAGCATGGTGAGTGAATATCCAGTATTGCAGTTAGCTTGTATTTTTTGATTGATTTATGAATGGACTGCTGATAGCATGGATATGAAGCATTTAAATTTTAATCTCACTGCAATTTTCATCTCACCTTTCCTAAATGTATAAGACTGCATGCAGATATCCATCCAATCTAGCAATATTTCAATGTTTGATGTGTTCAACTTGCACCAGTATAGGTCCTTAAATTGTTGATAGCTTCATTATATAGCACACATTACATCCTCTTGGCATGGATCACTTAATGAGTGATATGCATAATATACTAAACAGAAAAGTGGACAGACTTGACAGTTGTGCTTCCATATTTAACTCAATTATCAAATTCCATTACTCATTGAAATACAGAATCTGTTATTTAGAGCCAAACACTGGGCTGAATCATTATTCAAGCAATCTTTATAACTTTCCTGAAGGCCTAAAATGGGAATGAATGAATATCATAAGAATAATAGATAATTTGAACAGAGTATTTGAGACAATTTTTTTCTTGAAGCCGATTATATTCTTTGCCAGTTTCCTTTGTCCTAAGGTCAAAGGTTTTTCTGCAGGTATGATGTTGAGAAGTTTCTAGCTCACAGATTTCTTAAGACAGGCGAAGCTGTAAGTTCTATTTGTCATGAGTTTCATAGCATAGTGCTGCAAGACGTGATGTTGGGTTGATTATTTCATTAGAAGGGGGACACTTTTTTGCCATCTGATGCCATTTGGTCCTTTTTTAAAGGAAGTCCGTGTCAGATTTGTTGGATTTGGGGCTGAGGAAGATGAATGGGTCAATATTAAAAATGCAGTCCGAGAACGCTCAGTTCCTTTCGAAAACACAGAGTGCTCTAACCTGAAAGTTGGAGACCAAGTTTTGTGCTTCCAGGTGATTCAGGCTGAAGTTTTCTCCCTAAAGTGTTTTTATCTAAGTTCATTGAATTTCACTTGACAATCTCAATTGATTTTAGGAGAGGAGAGATCAAGCCATTCACTATGATGCTTACATTATGGAGATCCAAAGGAGAATGCATGATATTAGAGGCTGCAGGTGTCTCTTCTTAATTCGGTATGATCATGATAACAGTGAGGTATGTATTACCCCTGTATTTGCTTGTATTAACCACTTCATGTTCATTGAAAGTTTTAAATTTTCTTCTCCTTCCAGGAAAGAGTTCGCATGAGGAGAATGTGTCGCAGACCAAGATCTTCAGACTAGCTGTATTTGGTATCGATTAATCTTTTGGGTATTCTTCCAGCTGAGAAGGTAGCTTTCAAACATTTAGTGATGACCTGCATACGCAACAGGAAGCAGCTCGCAGATTTTAAGTACTCATGCTCAGTCTCATGAATGTAATAGCTAGAACATGTTTCTTCGCTCTAATTTTGGAGGGAAGTGAATGAGCTGATTGAAGTTTGAAAGTTGAACCTTCAGAATTTGGATAGGTCTTCCCTTATTTTGTGCCTTTCTGATATTATTTGTAAGAAAAAGGGGACAGAGGTCAATGGGGTTGACTCTCTTGGTCAATCTTTGATTTAGTTTTTGCTATAACTTAGGTTCACTTATTAGGTTTTGCCATTTGCAGGGTATTTGTAAGTATTTTTGTAGGTGCTAGATAAGTTTAGAGACATATGTTGACCTTAGATTTAGGCAAGGCTTCTTGGCAACCAAAATTTCTATGTAACAAAAGACCATGGAGAAGGAAAATGAGTCATTTGTAAATATTGATTCGACATCTTCCTCCCAATGCCTTGCTTGGCCATGAGGGGGAAGAACCGAATTCTAGTACAAGTGGATGGCTGCAAGTTTTGATGCTTTATCTTTAGTCGTTTAATTGGTTTAGGATTGGTTGAATCATTGTTTATAATCTACCATTAGCTTTGTTGTGGAGTTAATTTATCTAGGCTTGAGATAAGATTGCGTTGTAGTTGTCCTCATTTTTGGTAATCAAACTTAACTACAATAAAATTGGAGTAACCGCGATTTACCTATAAATTCAACACTTATTGTTTCTATTTTGGAGTTCGATTCCTGTCCACCCAAAAAAATTAGATATCGATTTGTAAGAATATTTGATTAACTTGTTTGGCAATTGAAGTAGAACACATCAACCTAGTGAAGGAAGTAGACATATTGATTTTTCATTATTATGTGAAAGAGCAGGATGCTCTCGTGTTGGAAGCTAATATGACATTATCATATTCTCAAAATCCAAGCCACTTATTACCATTAAAAGCACATCTACTGTTTAACAATACAAACATTCAAATCATGCCATTTTAATTATTATATAAACCTAATTATCTAATCATATAACTAACTAAGTTCCCTTCTAGCATAACTTAACAGCATCGCCATTTGTCCAAACGTCTCCACCATGTTGCCCTCTTTCACTGCCTTCACCTCCGCCATACTACCTCTCTCTATTGTCTTCTTCTTATTCATCGCTAACCGCCAAACCTGCTGCCTCCACTTCAAGTCCTATTGTTTCATCGTCCACAGCTTTGCTTGTGCCCGAATGTACATTGAAATAAGGTCATTTCTACACCAAGTAGTTGCCTTCCACTACAAGAATAACTGCTGTTTGGGACGGGATCATTATAGTTTATTGGGAGTTTGGGCTTTGGCCCGCTATTTTCGACATGATTCTCATTAAACATGTTTGCGAAGAAAGTGGTGATTAGGTTTGCAATCCATGTGTTTGATAAAATGGGCAGGTAGGGGCCAGACCTCGAGTTTGAGGTCTTGCACTAATATGTTCTCAAGCATATTGTGAGGAAAGGGATTGTGCCTATGGAACCCTTATTTCTAGTTGGTGCAATGAAGGAGTCCGGATAAAGCTTTTTTATTCATATTTTGAGATGACTGGAAGGGGATTCCCTCCCAATAAGGTGGTCTCTAGCAAAATTGTTAGCAACCTTTATAAGGTTGACAGAATCAATAAAGTAACTATGATCCTGGACGAGATGGTGCACTTCGATATTCTTAAAGTTGATAAGTATTTCAAAAATGGTATCATAGGACTAAGCTTAGAAAATTGCTGTTTTTTCTTAATGAAAGTACTGTATGTAATCTCTCCCCAATGATATCGTGTTCAAAATAGCTATAAGAATGAGGAGTAGCTTGTCTCTTTATTCAAAAGGCGTTTCAACTTTACAAGAGTGAATCTAGAGCCTAAAAGTCATAGAATGCTTTAACTGCCAAACATTCTTAGCTAAACACAATAAAATAACTAGAACTTGCGTGAGATAATTAAGAGTTGTTAAACCATTGAAAAATAATTGTCATGATATCCACCTGCAATTAACATAGCAGGGTCAAATGAGTTGGATCTATGATGAACACGAAGGACAGAGATGCATGGGAGGAGGTTAACAATGTAAGAAATCTTCAACTTCAATTTAAACACCATCATTGTAAAAGGACTTGCATTTTAATAATACTATTTTTGAACAATAAAAATGCCTTACTTGGAGAAATAATAGCAGAATGTCTGCGACACGAGATGCATTCACATTGATGAGTGTCGAACTTTAATATCTATTTGTTGTGTGCCTTTTCATTAAGAACATGGTTTTACTTTAGCTGTTTACTACTTCTCCAAAGGCGCCTTTTTTTTCAGCTAAAATTTCGATTGATAAAAAAATAATACATAATTCTATATATATCAGATAACTATTGGCCTCAAAGCTTCTCACTAGAACAAAAACCACACAAGGATTTGTTAATTCTTATATGTTGATATATAAATAAGGTCCTTGATGCAAGGATCTCAGGGGAACACTTGGAGGCTATATGATGCACGCTTTAATTCTCAGCATCCAAATGAACAGAATTGAGAAACAAAACTGAGAACAATCCGACTAAACCAATGGAAAATTGGAACTACGATATCAGGTTCCTAGCTGAAAAACCACCTTCACTTTTCAAAAATAGAACAACCAACTCAGCAAAAAAAATTTTAATGTTGTTACCTATAATATACTAAAAAGTGGATACCGTAGAATTAGTAATTTTAAAGAATCCTCTAAATTGAGAGAGATGGCAAAAGAAGGGATTTCTCAAACACATACATTGCAATTAGCTATTAGGATATTCATAGAAAAGCGTAAGCAAAGTACTATTATATGATATTTGTTGATATTTGCAGATAACCATAAATTAGAATTCTTGCCAAAATGAAATATTGCTACTGAATATTAGTATCGAAGAAAGAAAACAAGGAAAATCAACTGCAACGTTAGATGTTGCTGCACTGAAAGAATCTTCAATACTACCATCAGAGGCCTATATGCTGGTCAGGAAAGTTAGATATATCACTGAAAGGACATGGTGCTTGATCCATCACAACATAAACCTTGTTGTAATAAAGCTCATTCACCACTTAAATAGATGAAGAACTAATATCTTCATCGAATGGCTCTTGCAAAACAAAAATAATCAAGAAAACTGCAACCATTGCATAAAGTTCAAATGCATATTAGCACCAATACATAAAGGTCTTACCATTAGTAATGTACTAAAGCAATAACCATTGCTTTGAGCTATCCAAAATTAAATAGATATATGAGATTTAAAATTATTTCATTCAAGGAAATAAATGCACTACAATATTTATACCTCAATAAATTTTTTATCTCGTGAACTTGGAATGCCAAAGATCTTCAAAAGACGTCAGCTTTTCCTACCTTGCAATTAAAAGCCACTCGTTCAAGTTAGTATATTTCTGATTAAATAAATATTAGTTAAAGACATAATGTACCTCATTTGTTCAACTTGTGATGCATTGTTGATTTTTCTCATTTTCTTCTTTATAAGATAACCTAATTTTTTGGATATCTTCCTCTTTTTACACCATCTCTCTCTCTCTCTCTCTCTCTCTCTCTATTTTGAAAAAAAAATTTCAGGCCCTTAGCTCTAGGAAAATCAAAGACTTCGATACATTTTGTTTTCACTTATATTTAACTTGGGGAAAGATGTATGGGTACTATTTTTTTTAATAAACATTTTTTTGATGGATCAAAACACCCAAAAAAATTAGAGCACTTATTACAACAATTCATGGCAAAAAAAACTTGACAAAACTCAAAAATGGAGTCAAAAAAAAAAAAAGAGACAAAACATATAAATGCATTGAACGACAAGACCAAAAGAAGCACTACAACGACAAACAAGCAAAATGATCAAGATTTGCTCTTTTGCTGTCTTCCTTTCTTGCCTCTAGCCTGAGTGTGTTTTGTCCCTTCTTCCTTCTCCATACGAAGAGCCGCCAGAGCATCAATCACGTCCTCATCATTAGCGCAACTCAAGCCTATAGACTTTTCAACAAGGCACCAAGTGCATCTGGCTTCCTCATTAACCTCAGAAGAATCCGATTCACAAGGTACTACCAGTTCGGAGACTAGTTGTGGACCACGATTTCCTTTTCTCAAGCTGGTCTTTTTAAAAGACAAATTTGAATTCCTCTTAAAAATTCTTGTCCGTTCCACTCTTCATCCTTCTAATACACTTACGGGATGTTTGGCATACCGTATTAGGTATGATAGAATAAGATAATACAATACATTATGATTTTATCCATTATTTGGTGTAATCAATGTATTGTATAAATTTATCCATCAAATCTCCTTTATACATTATAATGATGGATAACTTAATGGATAAGGTTCTTTCAATTTTTTATTTTTTAATATATTTTATTAAAAAAAAATTAATTATTAAATAAATAATAAGAATATATAAATAAAAATAATATTATTTAATAATAAATAAATGTTTTTTAAAAATAAGTATAAAATAACTATTCAAACTAAAATAAAAATATAGGAATAAAAATTTATTATTAAAATATATAGATATATATAATAAAAAATACAGAATGTGATACTGTTTAGATTTTGATATATAAAAACTCAATCTCTATTTTTTTTTTCTCTCTCTCTCTCTCATGTTTTTTTATATTTATGAAAAAATATTAAAAATAAATAAATAAATAATTTTTAATATAAAATTATTTTTATATATAATAAAAAAATAGCTAAAATAATTATACTAACTATTTAAAAATTATATTTATTAAAATCTCTTTTTCTGGTTATATTTATTATATCTTATACAGTGACATATCAAATATTGCATAGTATTAAATTTTTATTAGGCTTTATATAATCAAGCCTTATACTATCTATCTTTATCCTTGCAAGCTTTATATTATCAGGTATATCAAACGGGCTCTTAAAAGCAAAGGACCAAGTAATCATCGCTATTCACATTTGGAGAGACTCCACATCAACATGATTTTCCACAGTTTCAAATTCCTCATTCGTTACCAACAGGCTGCTTCAACAACAGATGGACCGACCTATAGCCTTGTCTGAAAAAAAAATATATGCTTCCTCGTAGTCTTATGCATGAACTAAATACATACATTTGCACAAATTTATACACACACACCTTTGTCGCAATAAGTGGTATGCTACTAAGCTTTCCATATTCTTAAACAATCCCGCCTCTTATGTCTTGTACCAACCTTTTTTTTTTTTTGGCATCTCTTGTCCATATTTTAATGTTTTGGCTATGAACTAATTTTTATATTATGTCTATCAAATGCTTATAAGACCATAATATGCCAAACGTCTCACACATTTACAAATGTATGAAATATTTTTATCAAAAGAATTAAAGGAGACTTTGAACTAAACATCATTCTTGACCATACGAACCACATATTCAGAAACTAATTTACCTTCATTTTGATATTTTATCCATGACGCTGAAAACACATCATACTCTTTGAAAAAAAAATATTAAAAAAACCATAGGAGCATAAATTTGCACAACTTATTGTAACAAAGGTGAACTCTTTACATTTAATTTTGGTAATTCATGCCTAGAGTCAAATTAATATTGCAACTCATATATTGCTCATCACCAGGAACCCTTTCAAACTACCTGAATAGTTGGGTTATGTTCAAGTCTAGCTCCAAACAACCTTTCAAATTTGCATTTAAACTTTCACTGAGTTGTGTGTACTTCACATGCCTGTAGTGAAAGCATTTTTCATCCGATACTTTGCCTCTTTCTCTTTTGTTTTATACAAGTTGATTAATCACTTGTAGTCTCTTAACAATTCCTATCATGCAACTTGACAATCAATAATCCTCCTCATATTGGTATATGCATGCCTTAAAATGTCTCAAAAAGTTAGATTCGTTCTTCATCATATTTCCAAAGTGCTTTTTGTCATTTTCATCTATTGAAAAGTGCATAATCCATGATCTGTTTGAGGCGTTACCTCAAGTATAGTTTTAGCCATTGCAAGATCTTGATTTGTAAAAATAGTTTGAGGCTTCTATTGCCTGTACACTTACAGAATGTTTCAAATAACCATTTGAATGACTCTACCATCTCACCATAAAGGAAAGCAGCTCCAAATATTATCACTCCTCTAAAATGATTAGGACAAATAATGCAGGAGGCCCATATACACTGTTGGTTCTGTATGTAATAGAATAATATTACTTGAACGTATATTTGGAACACATTTCGGACACGTTACCAACTTTTTTTCTTTTAGTTACTAAATTTTTAAATTAAAATTACCAACTTTTTTGACTGAATTACCAATCAACTGTAGCGTATAAATATTAACATTTTTTCTCAGTTACTAACATTTTAAACTAAAGTTATCAAATTATTCGACTGGGTTATCAATTAGTTGCATGCAAAATGCCCTGTACTGTTATGCTGCAACTGATTGGTAACTCAATCGAATAAATTGGGAATTTTAGTTTAAAAAGTTGATAACTGAAAAAAGAAATTGATAATACGTCCAAATAACACAACTTTATGTAATATCAAAGGAGACCACATCACCAAAACAAGCATAATCAACAACCATCCTTGCATGTACCCAAAAAAATATTTATTATTTGTTCTACCACGTCTAACTGAACTACATAACAAATGAAAGATTCACCAATTTTTTTTTTCTTTTCTAAAAATAACGCAATAGACTTCTTGCCACTCCATACTCCAAATTTTTAATCCTTTTAATACAAAGATAATGCTTTTGATCAAAATGCGTATAACCAAGATTTGCTGGCCCACCAATATGTCTACTCATTAATTTAAATAATGCCTTTTGCTTGATGCCAAAATCACCTACCCATTAATCTCATGTCTGCACTTGAGACAATTTTCTTTGACATGTAACATGTAAATGGTCACCTCAAGATATAAAACATGATTATGCTCACCAATAAAATCATGTAATCTATATTTTCCAGTTCCTCTTATAAGTGTGATTCCTTACCTTACTAGACATTCCTCACCAACATGGCTTGTTTTTTCTATGCACACCCTCCATAGAATACACGAACCTACATATAATGGTCTCTCTTATCTTTTTTACTCGTGTCGTACCATTGTTTTTAATCACCTAACCCAATTTTAGCATCACAAGCACTCCTAGATTTCCAAGCATCATTTGTGCCAATAAATTTCATACCTATTCTAGGCTTGCAAACACTTTTAGAATTCATAAATCGATTCAACATAGAATTAGTTTCCACATCCTTCCTAAAATAACAAAGTGCAAATAATAATAATAATAATAAAAAGTGACAAATTAACTTTGTTTTGGAATAATTGGCAAGTTATATGTAAATTTATTTACTCTATGGTCAATTTTAAAATTTTCTTTCATTTAAATATGAAGCATTTGATTTACCTTGAGGAACGTGAATACTCTGTCATCCATGAAGAAGGTATAAGTGTAGGCGTAACACTTTGCCTTATTGGTTTTTCTATCTATAGGTCTTAAAGCAGACGGGGATGTGGACAATGAGGTAGTAGGACTTAACTCGGAGCCATAAGTTTGGTGGTTGGCAGCGAGTTGGACAAAGGTGGGGATGGTACAAAGGGACTGCACAGTGGAAGATGTTTAGAAGAATCGCAAAGCAGTAAAGTGGGGCTCGAAGAGAAATTAGTTACAAGTTTAAATAATTAGGTTCTAACAATAAAATGTTGTGTTTTACTTAAGTGTTAACGTATCTAAAGTTAAACCTAAATGAGCTTTTAACGATAGAATGTCTATAATTTTGAGAACATGACAATGTATGTTGTGAATAAATAAGAATTAGATTCCAGCTTTGCCCTTAATTGAGCCATCTAAGAATTTGTAGTTGAAACATTCAGACTAATTTCTACACGCGCAATGTAACAAAAAAGAAATGCAGCAACAGATGCTAGTAAAACAAAAAGTTTTTTAATAATCCATTTGGTTTTCGAAAATGTTCGATGAATTCATTTTCCGTTTCCAATATTAAATACTAAAAAATGTCGCCATGTTTTTTATTCTGTTTCTAGTTTTTAGGATATTACGAAAAAAAACAAAAACCGTAAACAACTTGTTTCAAATGTTTCCCTTAACCTCCCAAAAACAAGAAATAGAATGAAAATAATATGATGTTTTTATAATCACTATTATAAACAAAAAATGAACACAGAACGCTTCATAAAACCAAACAGTCCCTAAGATTCAAGAAATATCAATTACAACAAACCTTACTTGTCGTTCTTTATTCATGTGAAATCAAGTCCATCGGCTCTCTGAAAAGAAGTTTGGTAGTTCTACGTTCTATTGAAATAACATGGTGGCTAATGAAATGAAACCAAACCACAATCATAAAATATATAATTTGAAAAATGTACAATTTTAAATTATGTACCGGTTAATCTTGGTACAAATTGTGTATATTAAGGGTGCGTTTTTAAGTCGAGATTTTGAAGGACAAGACAAAACAAGGAAGGGAATGATTAAAAGAGTAAAACATTTATAATTATTCTTCAAATCTTCTTCATTTTTCCATTCCCCTCTAAAATCTTAACTCACAAAAGTACACCCAAAATTGGAACTAAAACTGTTAACTATAATTAGATAGATCTTCATCCAAGAGCTGAAAGATCAACGTCATTAAAAATGATTATATGCTTAGTAGAATCCATGTCACCATACGTCTACAAGATAAACTTGAAATTCAGTATATTTATGAGTTCCACGACCGTACGAGTATACCCAATTAAATGTAGATGCTAGCTCGCGCCGATATCTCTGGCTATCGAACCATGGCATTGTATGATCAAACAATCATTAGAGACCAAAGATCAGGAGATATTTTCCTCAACTTCACAAACTAGCTCGTTCAGTCATGCAGTCGACACTAAGGCTTGAAATGAACTATAGCATAAACGTTGACAAAAAGGGAAAAGAAAAATATATAAACTAGATTTTTCGACTTTTACAATTTTTCACCTTGCTCCTCACTACATTGTAACTTTACTTTTTTCTTTTTTAAGATAATACAGGCGCCTTAATACAAAGCAAGGCAGCAACTCTGTGCTGTTTTGCGGGGATAAGGCGCAGTAGACCATGCCCCCCCCCCCCCCCAAAAAAAACAAAAAAAAAAGAAAAAAGAACCAAAAACAAAAGAGGACCCCAAAAACGGAATGTCTAACGTAGATTGTACCCACGGTATCATTGATGCCAAGGTTCTTTCGGAAAATAAAATTCTGCCATGAATAGTTTTAGCATATTAACAGTATGTTCATATTGTATTTGCCAAAGTCTTCGCAATATAAATAAATTTTCAAAGAATTGTACAATAGATCTACTTTATCAAAAGCACAACCATTAAGGAAAAATAAAATAATGTTGTGTAAATAGACTCCAAAGCCAGGTGTTTACTTACGATGTCAAGTTGATACTTCAGAAAGGACTTAACTAACCAAGTGACTTTATAAAAGGCTTAGCTAACCACAATCCTTGTCCAAAAACTATATGAGCAATTACAAAGACCTAAATTAAACCCTGATAAAATATCTAAACACTTGAACACATGAACCAAAGCCAACATTTAAGCATCACCCAAACAACATTACAGCTCCAAATAGAGGCAAATTTATTAGAACTCCAATGCAATTACAAGCTGATATTGATTTGGTATTCAAAATATGGCAACTTTTTTCGACAATTAAAAATATCACAAATTGAAAGTTAGCTTCAGATTCGATTGCAACCCCTCCCCGTTTTCTCACAATAAATTCAAACAAAATAAGGAAAGAGTCAAATATGGTAGAAATTTTCAAAACCTTGATTTCCTTCAACAGCTTCACGACTGACATATGGGTTGCTCCAGTGTCATAATCATGGTATGAACCAACATGTATAAATCTGCAAGTTGGCACAACCACTGAACTATTAAGTATCCAAAGAACCTGAGTTTCTACCAGACATACATACAAAAGCAAAGAAAAGCAAAAATTACCACCCAAATATCATGAACTGAAGCTTGGTGCAATCAGGCCAAACGAACATCAAATATTTCATCGATCTAAAGGCATATATAGATCAAAGTATGCAAATATTTCAGCTTCACAATATATCAGAGATTTGAATAACAATAGCTGCATAATTAAATACCTGCTTCAGATGTTCAAAAAGCTCAGATGATGTGCAAAGTCAATAATGATTGCGCACAACACAAGTGTGATTGATACCATAACAGCTGAGAGATGGCCAACTTCTCATCAGAATCAAGAGTGCATTCCACTATGTAGTATGGTAGAAATATAATTAAACAAAATCAGCACCAGTCATGTAGAATGACTGGCCATGAGCCAATGCAGATTTTTGATAGCCAAGGTAAAAAGTGAATAGAACAATAGTGATGTAATTGACAAAGATAAGCAGCAAATAGATGGTTATCATTCGCAGTTGGTCATGGCTCATTTTGTCAAAAGAACCATAAGATATAAAGATTGACACGTATAGATGCCAAGATCTTCCAAACTAAACTTTCATGATAAAGATTAAATTAATTAATGTTCACAAAGAACTAAATTCACATTGAGTGCACAATAAAATTGTCAAAAGCGGGAAAAAAAAAAAAAACTGTTAGCATACATCAGCACACAATGGCAGTAACCTAACACTGAACACATAGGATGCCTGTGTGGCAGGGTACTTACAGAAGTCAGTAACTAACTCTCTAGAGTGTTAGAGCAATTCAGTTATGGCAGTTAATGATTATAGTTCACAGGAACTTGTATATATACTTCATGCATTAGATATTCACTCATAATCAGAAATACACAGATATTCTCTCCCCAGTGCTCTCTTCGGTTCTCTCTACAAGAACTGAAGATAAAATAAAATTTACAAGATCTTGTTTGGAAATCTAAAGTTCTCTGAAAGGTCAAAGATTTTGTTTGGACTGTTGTTCTCAACAGAATTAACAAAAATGGCATACTCAAGAGGCACAGATCTCTAACCTCCATCCTCGCTTCCAAATGCTCAAGGATTTCAAAGAACAGCAGCTAATATGACTACAATGGTGGCTACTCCAGAGACTGCTAGATCAAGCCTGGTATCCTGATGCTAGAACCACAAATCATGTCACACCAGAGTTGAACAACTTGATGCAGAGCGTTGTTTTCACAAGAGTCAAGACCAGATCTGCTTCTTGTTGGAAATGGCCAAGGTTTGCTGATTTCCGACATAGGTGCTTCTTGCATCACATCTCACTTAAAACCTAGAGAATTTCTTTATCTGCTTTTTGGATCCGTAAACCAGAGCCAAAGCTGGTATACACAAACTTACGCTTAACCAAACTCTTCTTCCAACATATACACTAAACTGTCCTCCGCGGAGGAGGCCTGAAGCACCCTCAATGAAGTGTTGCCATGTAGGCCAAGTATGATGCTTTACTTAAGAACAACACTTGGACCCTAGTTCCTCCTCTTCTCACCAAAAGCCCATATAAGGCAAACAAGTCTTTCATATCAAACAAAATCCATATGGCACCATTCAGAAATACAAACCTAGATTAGTGGCAAAGGCTTTCCACCAAGAAGTAGGGTTTGATTATTCTGAGACTTTCTCATTGGTTGTCAAAGCAACCACAGCCAGACTCATCCTCATGCTTGCCCTCCCCAATTCCTGGTCCATAAGGTAGTTAGACATCAACAAAGGCAATGGCCACTTACATGAGGAAGTTTACATGATATAGCCTTGAGGCTTTGAGCATTCTGATAAGCTCCCCGCTCTTGGTTCGAAAAACTAGCTGCTAATCTCTTCCACTTCGGTTTCCAATTGAGTAAATGTGACCCCTCTTTGTTTATTAGGATATCTGGGACTCACTATACCTACATTCTAGTTTATGTTGTTGACATTATCATCGCTGGCCCTTCTACAGCCTTTAAACAGCAATTGAACTCATCTTTTGCACCAAAAAGTCTTGGTCAACTACACTATTTCATCGGGATTGAAGTGCAACTCAAGTATGGCATTTTATGTATATCCCAATGGAAATACAACAAATATATACAAAATCTAAAATGCTGCATGCAAAGGGTCGGGAACACACCTACGGTCTCTGGTCTCAAATTGAGCAAACATGGCTCATATTATGTTTGATCCCCAGCTTGAAAGGTCTGTAGCGGGGGCATTACAATGTGTCACCATCACCAGACCTGAAATTTCTTTCTTTGTCAACAAGGCCTGCTAGATTATGCAAAATCCCCAGTTGAAAATCAGTTAAAAGATCCCTTGATATCTAATTAGGACTCGACTATGAGTTGCACCTTATTAGATCGTCTTCCCTTAGCTTAAGAGGGTTTTGTGATGCTGACTGGGCCAGCGATACAGATGACCGCAGATCAACATTAGCATCATGTGTATCCCTAGGTCCAAACCTTGTCTCTTGGTGGTCAAAGAAGCAACCTTTGATAGCCTGATCAAGTACAGAGGCAGAATACCATAGCCTTGCTGACATTGCAGCTGAAATTTCTTGGCTACAAAGGCTCCTCCAAGAGCTACATGTAAGCTCTCCTAAGCTTACATTTGTGGCAATCTAAACATAGTGATGCTTGCTCACAATCCAAAACTGCACTCTCGGACCAAACATATGGAGCTTCATTTATTCCTTTTCTGGGAGAGTTATACAACAGAAACTACAGGTTTTACACATACATTCAGCAGACCAACCAGCCAACCTGCTCACCAAAACTATATCAAGCTCTCACTTTTCCTCTCTCCAGGAGAAACTCGGAGTGCTTGATCTGCAACAACATCAATCCGCCAAGAGCAGTCAGTCTACCAGGAGCAGTCAACCCCCTCTGAATTGAGAAGGCATGACAGTTAGTCACGGAAGTCAGTAACTGACTGTGTTAAGTTTTAGAACAATTCAGTTATGGCAGTTAATGATAATAGTTCACAGGCACTTGTATATATACTTCACATATCAGTTCTTCGCTCATAATCAGAAATATATATTCTTTCCTCAATTCTCTTATAGATTCTCTCTACATTTTCTCTCCCTTTTAATTACTTTTATCTCTTCCTATCACCTCTCAGTCTCAGATTACCAACACAAACAAATAAAAAAAGTTTAGCATAATTTTGAGAGAAGTTCATACCAAAAAATCCATATTTTGTTTGAATGCAATTAACGTATGCAGAAATATTTAATGATATGAACTAAGGAAAGAGATAAAGAAACACCAAATTGGAAGTAGCTACAATGATAAAAGTAACAAAAGCCTATCCCACCAGGTGGGATCAGCTATATGGATCAAACAACCCCATTGTGCTCTGTCAAAACGCAAGTTAGAAGTAACTGAACATGAAAAAATATAACTAAAATAAAAGACAACAATAATTGAGATAACAAAAATTAGAGTTACATACTGCTCCTGGAGTATACCAATTTTTCCATCTTTAAGGTCAAGGACTCAAGGTCAAATTCAGATATCCAAGAGACCATAAAGTAGCTTAAGTCAGAAGAGAAAGAGAGAAAAGACGTCTAAGTACAAGGCTGCACAGCTCAAAATGTCCAGCTCCCACCGGAAGATCATAGTTACATATTTGCAAAATATCATCAATAAACAAAAACATAACCTGCACATATGCCTTCAACACGGTGATTATTGTTCAAATCTATACAGACTTTCTATCAGAAGACTCATCCCAATGGATGAGAAAGATCTAAATTTGCCCATAAAGTATTTTTCATACAGGTGGCACAGTGCACAGGTATTGTATCATATGATAAATGATGGTGACCATAAAGAAAGGTTTAGCATACATCAATGTTGAACGGCTTTGTTCAGAGAAATTGTCGGAGAAAGGATCTCAAGTTCCCAAAGTGGCATATGTAAGAGAAGGAAGCAAGATGCCAGAAGTCAAAATGATGTCAGCTGAAGTCTCAAAAAACTACAGAGTTCATGAAACTGTTCTTCCATAACAAATAGATGCAATATAGAGGTTCTTTGCCCATTTCTCCTGCATTAACAACATATCAAATATAAGCATCTGTTATCAGAAATGACAATGGAATGGATAATGAAAAATCGGGTGCAGTATTTACCTTGACGTGTGTACTGGGAAAGGCAGATGTGCGGAGTGTCTCTTGAGTTTCATCAGCTGGTTTTCTTCTTGGGACACTAAGAACAAAAGCAGCTTGGTCCCATGTAGCAGCAATTGAAGTGATGCGGTAACCGTTATCCCACCTTCTATGAATACCTTCACTAGGATACAGGAAATCAAGTTCCACAACCTGGAATTAATTTTAGAAAGAAAACAAGTACACATCAGATATGGTTTTCCAGTAAAATTAGAAATTTTAACTTAAAATATTCAAAAAATAGTAAGACCTGGTCTGAAAATCCAGCACCGCGGGACATAACAATCGCCCACCTACTTCCAGCAGTCGCCATAGCGGTGACATAAAATCCTTCTCTCCATTTTTTATTGATCCACTTGAATGGAAATGAATCACTGACTTTATAGGATTGCTGCAAGTATTGAGTCCCTGAAACCAACAAACCACCAACAGATGTGAGACACAACAATTTAAACACAATACTACTGGAAAAATAATGCCAACAGGTCATCAAAACAGTCAAGTCAGCTATTGGCACCAAAATACTTTTATGCCTGAAGAATAGAGCTCAAGAATACTTAACCTTTAGACATTACAACCAACGAGCTCCCATTATTAGCTCCAGCTATGGCACTAATGTAATAATTCTTTTCCCAGTGTTCCATAATCCATTCCTATAAAAACAATAGCAATTATATTAGTTTGTCAACATGCATTAAGTTCAAATATGGTACAAAATACACTGCAACAGATATAAGCATGATATTACCGACATCAAACACATAATGCCCAAAATTGATAACTGTATTAAACCAAAGCATAACTCCACCTTGTGAAGAAAGCAGGGTGACAGTTCATGAACTTGTGCAGTGAACCCAGTACCAGCATCCATAATAAGTGCCCATAGATTAGAGCTACAAGCTACACTGCTGATAAATAACCCATCCTCATAACCCTTCTCGATGTGTTGGGACAGCCGCACATCAGCAACATTGTAATGGTACCTACATCAAAAATAAAATAATAAAATAAAGTATAACTTTAAACCCTTAGCATTTTGACAACTGCTGCAAGGACTCATTAACTTCAGAAGAAAACCTTTGTTTCATTGGTCGGCGGGCATTGTAAACACTAATCCATTGCGTTGCTGGCATTCCCATTCTGACTTTCTTTTTTGGTTGTTCATCATCATCATCCTCCATGGTCAATCGCCCTCGCTTATGTCCAACCTGATATATCAACTTCACCGCATAAGCCAAAAAAGAGCACAAGACTCAGCTTTTATCAATAAACAGTAAACTGTAAAATATTACAGTTATAACGTATTTAGTACCTTCTGAGCACCATCAGTGTTTATTGGCCTGATGTCTGGATTTGGGCCAACAATTCCATCGAAAAGGGATATATATTTAGCATAATTTGGTTCTTCATCAAACTTCAAATTCACTACATACTCAACAAACTGCCGAAATGGTGGAGGACAAAAGCAGCACAAAGTTTCTGGGGAAGTGGCCATCTTCTTCTTGCAGACCAGAAATCCTTTATTTTCTCCCTGCAATGAACAATTTTATTAGAATGACACATTTATTTGTTATTCGCACTAGGGGCTACATTGGAAGTTGAAATAAAGATAACCTGATATCCTTGCCAAGGTAACCGACCACGAAGAAGGAAGACTAGCGTGTAAGCAAGAGATTCCAAATCGTCTCTCCTGCTACCTGTTCTACCAAGATGAGCATGCACACTAGCATAACGAACTGTCCCCCTATAACAATAATATGGTATGCAACATCAAACAGACGCCTGGAATTTGTTAAGAAGGTTTACAGTAAATTATAGACGCAAAAAATTTACCTAAATACATCTGGGCGCTGATCATACTCAACATGAAGACCAGTCGAACTGTCACGCCAGCGAGTTGCTGTGTCGTAAAAGGGGGCAGGGTGTGCAGACAAATTATGTGAAATTAGTCAAATGTTGAATGAAAGTGTAAGTACCAAATCTTCAGGGACCAGATGGTATACTTACCTAGTCCAAGATCAACCAGAAACAGCTTCTTCTCATCAGTAGTTCCCGGGGGACCAAGGAGAAAGTTCTCAGGTTTTACATCACCATGCACATATCTGAAATTATGTTAGAACCATGATGACATTGATTGCAACAAGTGACATCAATATTGTTACAATACTAGGTTACGCCAAGACTTTTATATCATTATTAACCTAAATTTTAATATAAATATACGATAGTGATCTGTATCTAACACAATCTATTACATCCAATATCGATCTAACAAAAACAACAACAACATACTAACCTAATATCCTAGTAGCCAAATTAGGAGGAAGAATAGTCTCATGCTTAATAGTTGCCAATTCATCTTTTTTTATAAATATTACGCAACCAGAGGAACAAAACACATTGCTCTTTCATCATGACAGCAAAAGGCAATAACAAATTATTGATTTTTTTTTTTTTTTTCACATGCTAAAGACAGAGAACACCTAAATAACTACATAAGGTGATATCAGTCTGCCACTGAAAAAGCCAAAGAGGCATAGTATGGATTAATATAGTAGAATGAACATGGACTAAGGACTCTGGGCTTTGTACATAATCTTCTCAATAAAAGAAAAGCCAGACATAAATCATAAGCAGTATCAAGAAAAAGAGCGTTACCCTCTAGAATGCATCTTCTCTAATATGGAGATAGCCTCAATTGCTATACAGGCTACCATTTCAACAGACATCCTAAAGCCACAAGAGAAGAAGTTAAGTTAGTAATACAATATTCACTACAATGTTAACAATAATCAAATGCTTTACCTTTCACCAACAGTTCAGTCCCAGAGAGATACTTACATATGCGAGTTGTTATTCCAAACATCCCATAGACTAGGGCCAAGCATATCCATGACCTGTAATGCAATGAAAGGTTACAAACAACATTCAGAGAGATAAGCACAACACCAACATCCCATCACAAAAGAACTGCTTAGCGCATACCATGACATAGTAATCACCTTGCCGCCCCTTGTAATGAACTCGTGGAACACCATGACTACCACCTAATGCACTATACAGCAAAAAAGAATAATGGCACAGTTAGTACTAACAACATCCATAATTTAAGCAATACCAGCAAAAGTAAAAAGATAGGTGACCCACTTGTAAACCTGCCACTCATAAGGAGGTCCATAATTGCACCCCTTACTGCTTCTATGCTCAAACTTCAAAGCTACCTGCAGTTGTTACATAACAAAGAATCCAACATTTCTAATAAGCATAACACATTCTCAAGTCACAGCAACACACGCAAACAACTGTCATACCTCTACGGCTCCGCCACCGGTCCGGTCACTAGAACTAGCTCCAGCGCGCCGACCGACATATACTTGTCCGAACCCTCCCTTCCCTAGCTTCCTCTCAAGTTTGTACACCGGAGAACCACCAACTTGTACCTGTTACCCAAAAAGGAAATAAAATAAAATAAAATAAAGATTAAGATTATATTTCCACTATATAACAAAGTCTTATGTCACAACGTCTTGGTTTCTAATAAATAATAT
The DNA here is from genome assembly GCA_031439595.1 of Pterocarpus santalinus. NCBI lineage: Eukaryota > Viridiplantae > Streptophyta > Magnoliopsida > Fabales > Fabaceae > Pterocarpus > Pterocarpus santalinus. Next base: position 31,005,841 of record CM062527.1, read on the forward strand.
TAAGGTGAGAAATAATAACCGACTGAAATAATGAAAATTCATTTATTAATTAAAAAATTGAAAAAAAAAAGGGAACCTTTTCGGGAAGAGGAGCTGTGCTTCCTTCTTCTTCAGCGGCGGGAGCCTTATCGGCGCTCCGGCCACCGCTGTCGTAGTCATCATCCATGGCTTTCTTCTTCTTTTCCTCTCTCGAAACCCTAAGCGGAATCGCGCCTTGTTCTTCTTCTTCTTCTCCTTCCTTGGCTTCGTCGTTCACAAGATGTTGATGATTGTGATTATTATTATTATTATCGATTGCGTCAGCTGCGATGACGTTTCTTCTTCTTCCTCCTCTCCCCCGGCGGGTCCTCACTACTGGCGTGGGCCTTTCGGGTCGGGTAATCGCATTCGGGTTTGGGACTGGGCTTGGGGTGGGTAATGGCGGTGCCCGGTTTCTGCGTGCTCTGCTACGCAGTTCAGGCATCTTATGGCTTACGTTGCGTTTGGGCCATGAAGAGGGGAGAGCCCTGTCACACTTCTACGGGAAGATTCATGAAGCTTCCAGAAACATTCGAGAAAAATCTATCGACGATCTCTTTTACAGGGGCGGAAGTAGAAAGGAACGAATACAGAGGCGAGGGTTGTGGGAAGGAAAATGGCAAAGCGGATGATAGATCAAGGAGAAGTAGCATCAACCCAAAATAATAATTGCAGGAATTTTGGGCAACGTAGTAGAGCATGGGTTAAAAAGATGGACTTGGTGAATATTTCTTTTCTTTTCGCAGGAAAAGAGAAAAACAAATATTTCTTTTGTTTAAAAATTTATTAGAACGGAATAAAATAAGATATGTAAAATTTAATATTTTCTTTATTTAACAGAAATAAACTTAAATCTTCAAATAAAAGGTCATTATTCAAATCTAAATTCATTTTGTTCTTTTAGATGGAATATTCTTAAATTTCAAGAAATTTAAAATATAAACATATTTAAATGCTTAATATAATTCTTTTTATTTTTAATTTTTTATTTAGATAAAATAATTATATTATTTTATAATATTAATTTATACGTATTGACAGTGTAAAATCAATAGGAATACAAGGAAGTGCCAAATCATGATGAGTCCATTATCATAATGGCAGATTATCTAATATGATTTGGTACTTTCTTGCATTTCTTGTAAGTTCGTCGTCATCAATGCATATAAATCAAACTTCAACTTTATTTATAAAAGACTTTATTTGTATCCTAAAATTATATTCAATTTTGTTTGAATGATTGGTCAAGGAAGATCATTAGTGGTCACCAGTGGGCGATTGACGGCCATTGGTGGGTGGTCACTGGTCGCCAATCACTGGAGGGTGGTAGGCAATTGCCAGTGGCTGGTGGGTGGTCAGCGATCGACCAGTGATAGCAGACTTGTAGGAGGAAAAGACTAAGAGACAATATGTAACATTCCCATTTTCCCCAATAAAGTATAATAGGAATCTTTATTTATTTCACTTAGACAGTATGAGAATTTCTCAAGTAACAATATGTCATACGATTCTCACATTAAGAACTATAGTGAGGTGTGATATTACCGTAGAAAATATGGTATTGCTGTATACTAAAAATTAGGAAAAGATGAAATTGCCTCTGTAGTATAAACTTTTGTTATTTATAGAATTACAGCATAATTTTTAGTAATTACACTTAGACCCCCAAGAGCTATTTCTATTCAAATCCCATAATTTTTAAAAGATGACATTTAGATCCCTGCACTATTAGAATTAGTAGAATAAGAGTTTAAGCGAAGTAGAGTAACAAAGCGGAGCTGTAGAAACCTGGAACTCTGCCAATTAGGCTATGGAGATATCCAAATATGAAATGATATGGGATATCCCTAGACTTGCCCATAATTACGAAAATACTATTAGTTATAAAAAAAACATAAAATACGATAGACATTCCGATAAAAAATAGACAGAAAACACTAAAAGGCTTATGGAAGACTAAAAACTACCCAAAAGACCTCGAAAAATTCCAAAAATTTTATAAATACATTTTTAATATATTTTTGAAAATAAATACTAATTTTTAGTGAATTTGAGGAATGTTTGTATAATTACATAAAAATAAGTTCACTAGGGTGCAAAATGAACCCCTAAAATTGTATAAGACCATTTTAACTTACAGTACAACAATGAATTAGTGAAGTTTTGGTCTTTGGCTTGATGGACCATGTGATTGGATCTTTAAATGGGCCATAATTGCAGCTGAAATAGGCCTTGCCATTTTTGAAACAATTTTGGGCCTAACTACACCAAAAAGACCATATTTACTTCATAAAACTTAAATAAATTAAACAAAAATGATCAAAACCCTAATCCTAACCCTAGGGATGCCCCAACTAGCCTTCCAACCCTTGGTTCAGCCTTAACTAGATTAGGATAAGAATTAGTTGAATTCTAATCAAAAGGTCACTTTCATGTTACTTTAACATTAAGTAACTTTTACTAAATCCATTAACTTTTGACCTAATCTTTTACTAAGTAATTCTTGTCCTCTAAACCAGCTGAGGTAGCAATGCATGCACATGGGATGCTGTAGAAATTTTATTTATTTTAATTATAGATAAGTAATTATATTAATTAATTAAAAAATAGGCCAAATTAAGGTAAAAATGCATTAAAAATACTAAAAATTGTAGGAATATTATGTAAATTCTGAGATATTATATTACATATATATAAATATGGTTTTGATGATAGATTAAAGAAATTTAATTATTTACAAATTATTTTATAAATTAGAGCTAAAATTGCCTAAAACTAATTGCTAATTATGCACTAAACTACTTTAACCTTTTCTTAATCTTTATTCAACACATAAGATGAGTATTATAGTATCTCTAAATCAGTTTTAATTGGCTGTTAAATTAATTAATCATTGGTGACACAATTAACAAACTAAATCACCTAATTAAGCTAAAACTAAACACACACTTAACCAACTAACAAATTACTCTTTTTCTATAAATAGAATCTCACCAACACATATCCTCATACTTTAGAGACACTTGTCTTCAACTTAAACATAGCCCCTTGGTCGAGAGCCACTCTACCAACATTCACCTTCATTTTCTCTCAAAAACTCCATAGAAACTCCATTAAATTACCTTTAAATTCTCACCTATCTTCATCACCCTTAAACACAACCATTCCTCCCCTTAGAGCTCACATTCAAGCCTTTGAAAGAGAGCAAAAACTCGAGCTATCTGTTGCCACAACCTTGGTTTACATTGTAACACCTTACCGGATAAAATACTATGCTTAAGTCATAATATATTACCCGATAAGTTATTACGTTTGGGTGTCCAATTAGAGTCATTATAATCCAATGTTATTTACCCATGGAAGAATTATCTATTTATTTATTTATTTATTTTGGTTGTAGAATAAACAATGGATTTAATGTCATAACACAAAAAAAAAATCTACGAAATAAACAGAACTACAAAAACTATATATATCCATTTTCAGAGTTTGCAAAAATAAACATAAACCATATAAGGTATAAAGATGAGACCGCTAAAACAAAATAAATCGACCTGTCTCTACAAAACAGAACCCTAGCTGGTCCCCACGGGACATTTCATGCATTAATTATATATGAACAACACCCACTAGGCTAAGCTTATGGCCCAAAATACCAAAAGAGGGTCATTCTATACATCACCACCAACTGTACTACATGACTCCTCTAAATGAATTTTGAAAAAAGGAATCTATTTGCCATGCTAGTGTCTACCGAGATATAATCAGCTTTGGGTGCAGAGGAGGAAGAAGATGAGCTCATCACCTCGACGGATCCTCCTCACCATAAAGTGAGATAGAAGGGACACGTTGAGGTGATGTCGCCGATGATGCATTTGGCGCAGTGGCTGCTACTGCTAGAGGTGGAAATGGGTGTGTTGTAACGTCTGAAAAACCTTATTGTTTTTAACAAAATTATTCGATTTTTATCGAATAATTGAGATTAAATAGAATTCGATTAAATATTTACTCAAAGCCAAATAAGTAACATTTAGAAGAATTAAATTTGAGGCAATTAGATTAGAAACATAGGAGACTTCATAGGATTTTTCTAAAACTGATTTATCGATTTAAAAGAAATCGGCAAGATTTCGGTATTGTAAACTGTCGGAACCGAATCAATAGAAATTATACTGTGAAAACCCTAAGATAGATGGCCAAGATTTAGCCAACACAGCCTTATATGTGATGCAACAATCAGCCTTAAAAAGGGCAGCCACATCAAGTTGAAAGAATGAAACAAATCCACCAATTCCATGCTAGCTTCCTTTAAAAGTTTTCAATTACTTCCTTCCAACTCCCTTGATTATTTTCGGCCATATTAGGAGTAGATCCCTCATCATTTTCCTTTTATATCAACTCATCATCACTCCATCTCTATCAAATCTTCAAGCTTCACCAAGATTTCTTCAATCCAAAGCACAAATCTAGCAAGAATTACACTAAGGAGTGGTAGGAATTCAACTTACCTTCTTGTTGGATTGGGGCTAATTGGAGCTCCTTTTTCTTTCATGATTTTGATGTTATCTTGAGTAGAGAAGATGAGTTAGGGTTGATTTTGTATGTATGTTATGATTAGAATTGAAGTCGGGATGGGAGAACTTGAAAATAGAAAGAAGCAAGGTGCTATTGGGTGAAAACCCTACAATGTCAATATGTTTGTCTTGTACGGACCAAAACGTAGCTATCAAAACTTGATGAATCCATTTTTACATGAAATTAGACATCTAAGGCTTTCCAACCATATAAAATATAAAGCCATTGGATTAGTATAGAGTTTGTTATGAATTTTTGAAGTTATGCTTGAAATTATGGGTACTCTTCTAGGCAGCATGAGTTGAGAAGGTGTAACTCACCCTACAAAACTCTAAATTGAGTGCAATTAACTCTGTTTGAAAGTTAATATGTAGGGATCCCATAAAAATTTTAGAGTTAGATTCATTCCCATTTATTCCTAGTAATTCGATGAAGTTGCTCTAAGTCCAAACTAGACTAGAACAGGGCAGTCCAAGAGGGTCAACTTATGGGACTTATATCTCAAGCTATACTTATACAAATGTGGTGAAACTTATTTCAAATAAAAGTTTGTTCTGTTAGCTTTAATTGGCTATAAGTTTTGTATGATTTCACCTAGTTTCCTATTTTTAGTGAATTTTTGCTTCTAAGGGTTCAATTCTGGCTAGTTGTGGGGCAGATTGAGATAAACCTTGAATAGCTTGAGCTACACAAATCAAAATGAGATGGGACAAAAAGGGTTGGAAACTAGACACTTAGTACTATAAGATATCCAAAATTTAGGTCTAAATGAATAAAATAAAAATTATGGTGAATTTTACAAGAATTAGGTAGAATGGAGTAGAATAAGCAGAAACCGTATTGGTCTTGCACACTATATGATTGATGTTATTGCTATACACTTGTTGTTCTATGTTAGTTTAAAAGCTTTATTAATCACTTTGGTAGCCTGGCACTATTTATGGGGAAGTGGACTCGATTCGTTATGCTACCAAAATTCTGGCAAAAATTTCCTCATACTAAGCAAAATATTTTAAATGTGCATGAAACATGTATGGTAGATACATATGTAGGTAAACTCATGAAGATTATTAAAGGACTCCATATTACTTGGGCCAGCCCCTGAATAAGTTTAAGGGAATACATCAGTGGGAATACGGGGAAATTAAGCCCTAAGAATCCCAGATAGAACGAGCTCTCATCTCTGAAAAGCAGACTATTATCCAGGAGTACATGGCCAAAGACTCCTAGGAGACAAGAGTGGAAATTATAAGTTACATGAATCGAAAGCATCAAAGACTACATGCATTTTCCATTTCATATATGTATATGTATGCTTTGTTTGTTAATTTCTAAAATTTATGTCATAGCTATCTGTATATTCCTCATATTATATTACTATTTACCTATGGTTACTATTTTAGCTATGTCAGCGTGCCTGTTTAAATATACTTGTATTGCTCTAATTTAAAATTAAGTTTTGTTTCGGGTTATATTTTCCACAAATTAAATTAAGTTGAATATTACTATTATATTGTATCATTTTAAAATTAAGAAAAATCAAAATAACTGGAAACGACGACGATGGCAGATGTGCATAGAATTAGAATTTCTACTGAGAATTTCTTTAAATTCTCACCCTACTATATATTTTCGCGTCATTCTCAGATCATGGCGAACACAGTGACAGGCATCCTCTTTATTGAGTTCCCCGACCTCTATATCCACCTTGATCCATTTCTAGACTCCATATATATATATATTTGGTAGTTGTCGGTTTCACTTTTATTTCTTTTTCCATAGAGATTTTGCTGTCCCGCTTACGCACCTTCTGCACCTTATATTACCATCCCACTCTACATGACACATCCATTTCCACCTCCACTCGCAGCAGCAGCAGCAGCAGCTCCTGTGGTTCTGCCTTCTTCACCACCTCAACAGATCCCCTCTGCTTCACGGTTTGAGGAGGAGGATCCATCAGAGGCGGTGAGCTTATCTTCCTTGTCCTTTACACCGAGCGTGGATTATACACCAGCGGAAGCCGGCATGGCGAATGGATTCCTTTCCTTAAAATCCATCTAGAGGACTTATGTAGCACAATAGGAGGAGATGTATAGGGTGGCCTTCTTTTGGCATTCTAGGCCATAGGTAGTAGTTTAGTGGCTGGTGTGGATGGATGTTTAGTATATGAAATATCCCGTGGGAACTAGTTAGGGTGTTGTTTTGTAGAGATAGGCCAGTTTATTTTGTCTCAGTGGCCACATTTTCCATACCCTGCACTGTTTATGATTCCTTTTGTAAACTCTAAAAGCAGGCATCTATGTATATAGCTATATATGGCGTAGTGTAGTAGTTCTGTTTATTCCGCAAGTTTCTTTTCTGGTATGACGTTAACTCGTTTATTTACACTACGACCAAAGATAAATACACAAATTAATAGTTAACTCCATTATGAGTATATAACATTGGATTTAAGTGAAACTTTAATTAGATAACTACACGTAATAACTTATCTGGTAATATATTATGACTTAAGCATAGTATTTTGTTTGGTAAGTTGTTACATTTTTGGTATCAGAGCAGTTCTTCCTAGTGTAGGCTTGAGGATTAGACTGACTATGCTTCACATATGCTTTGTGCTTTTGTTTTTTTTTTTTTTTAGACACTACCATGTATTAAGTCTTATCTATCTAGATAAGATATGAGGATGCATGGGAAAGAATTGCCTGAACGTATGCTGTTATTTACTAGTACACTAGACTTAGTATTGAGCCTGATCAACTCAGTAACTTTTATTTTATGTGTTCAGAACTTGATAGCTTCCAAAAGATAGGGTAGGCCGCGAATGGATTCAGCCTAGGAGGAATCTACCGAGTTCATGGACATGATGCGAGAGATGGCGTACGCCATGCGAGAACAAGCAGCTGCAGCAACCCTGATGATAGGCCAACTAGGTAAGCAGCCTGAGGTTGGTCATGAAGGGAATCCTAATGGTCCAGAAGTGGACCTAAAGTACCTCAAATTTGCCGAGCTCAGAAAAGCTAACCCGCCCAGCTTCAGAGGTGCCTTTGATGTTGATAAGGCCGATGAGTGGATTAAAGCTATGGAGAAAGTCTTCTCCATTTTAGACTGCGCAGACCATTAGAAGGTGACCTTTGCCACTACATGCCAAAGGCGGATATAGAATTCTGGTGGAATAGTGTATGATGGTTACTGGAGGGATCCCAAATGGAGATTACTTAGGATGTATTTAGAGACACATTCTATCAGAAGTATTTTCCTGTCTCTATCCACAACGCCAAGGAGTTGGAGTTTATGCACCTCCATCAAGGGAATAGTAGTATATCGGAGTATATAGCAAAATTTGAGGAGTTGTGTAAATTTTCCATAATTTGTCAATAGAACCCTGATAAGGTTTGGAAATGTGTGAAATTTGAAGGTGGACTGCGAGAAGATATTCTTTCCACCATAAGGCCAATGGAGTTTAGAGATTTTTCCACTTTGGGTAACAAATGCTAACTGGTGGAGGATTGTAATAGGAAGCTAACCGCTGCTAGATCAGCTGGCAGCAACTTCAAAAGAGGATTGGCACCACAAGGGGCCTAAGGTTTAAATCCAACTCTCAGCCACAGAGAAAGTTTCAACTAATAGGTAATAAGGGTAAGCAACCCCAGAAGCCTTTTGGAAACCAGACCTACAGATAGTATGGCAAGAATCATGACAACTGCCCATGCCTGGTAGGTCAAAATATCTGTTTCAGATGTGGCAAGCCAGGCCACAAGATCTATGATGTCCGGCCAGAAACTCTTAGCCAATTCCCAGGCAGCAACGGCAAGGAAGAGTTTTCACTATGGATGCACCAGAAGTCGAAAGCTCTAAAGATTTGATTTAGGATACATGTGAAGTGAATGGTAAGACCTTGATTGTTTTATACGATTCAAGTGCTTCACACTCTTTCATTTCTCATGATTGCATATCAGTTTTGCAATTGCCTATTTCTGAATTACCCTGTGACTTGCTAGTTTCTACTCCTATAAGTAAGCTCGTTAAGACCAATTATATTTGTAGGAATGTCCCCTTTCAGATAGGAGGTCGGACTTTTTCAGCTAATTTAATTTGTCTTCCCTTATCTGGACTTGACATCATTTTGTGTATGGATTGGCTCTTTGCCAATCAAGCCATGTTAAATTGTTCTGATAGAGCCATTGTGTTTCCCTCTGTTTCGTCCCCTAAACCAATAACCCCTGTAAACCTTTATTTAAACTCTTTAGCTATACACCATTATGGGGATAAGAGTCAAGGGTACATTCTTTTATCAACCAATGTAATGGAGGTTGATTAAAAGTTAGATGATATTCCAGTTGTTAGGGAATACCTGGATGTATTCCCTGAGGATATCCCTTAATTTCCTCCTGAGAGGGAAATCGACTTCACCATTGAATTGGTACCAAGAGTGGGACTAATATCTATAATGCCATACCAAATGTCACCCTTGGAGCCGATTGAACTTAAAAAGCAGATCGAAGAACTCTTGGAAAAGAGATTTATTAGACCAAGTACATCACCATAGGAAGCCCCAGTTTTGTTAGTTAAGAAGAAAGATGGGGGAATGCAACTATGTGTAGATTATAGGCAATTGAATAAGTTAATAGTTAAGAATTAATATCTGCTGTAGAGGATTGATGACCTAATGGATCAACTGCAAGGGGCAACTATATTTTCCAAGATTGACTTACGGTTGGGGTATCACCAGATTCGGGTTCGAGAAGAAGATATTCCGAAGACGGCGTTTCAGACTTGCTATGGACATTATGAATACACTGTGATGTCTTTCGGGTTGACCAATGTGCCAGCAATATACATGGATTATATGGATCGGATATTCCGGCCATATCTTGACAAATTTGTGGTGGTGTTCATTGATGATATACTTGTTTACTCGAAGACGGAGTGAGAGCCTATAGAACATTTGTGATTGGTTCTGTAAATTCTAAGAGAGAAGAAACTCTATGCCAAGCTGTAACACCCTAATAAATCCATATTACGCTTAAGTCGTATTACGGCGATTTATTAGTTGTTATTTATGCTCGTGGAACACTAAACTTTACTTGAAATTAAATTACGCGGAAAATACAGTAATTTTTTTTTTTTTGAAATATGTCGTTGCGTTGGAAAAGCAAAGCCTTGCGCGAGAAGATAGCAATAAACGAGCGTATCGCAGAGATTTCGATATAAATGGAAGGAACATGAGATAAATCACGAAGTCATACATTCAAATTATAACATCAACTACATAATATACTTAATCTCACAATATCCAACAAATACATATAAAGGCAACTCATGGACATGCCATGGCCCCAAATATCAAAGGTACACAAGTCTGATGAGATACAATACTAAATGAAATACAAGAGTTAGGGAGCACAAATCAAAATAAGCCCTCGTAGACATATGTCGCCTTCTGCGCCTTCCATGCCCTTGCATCGAACTCAGTCCTCGAATGTCGAGTCCTCCATGTCGCTCGGCCTCGGGAACGCGCTGAGTGCGAATGATGCGGGGTGCCTCACGATCACCTCTATACGACGGACGCGACGGCCGGAACATAGTCGCCCATCGAGGAACGTGCCTCGGAGGGATCCTCCTCGACGCGACAGTCGATGCACGGGAGTGGCGGCGAAGTTGCTACGCCCTAGGGGTGGCCGTCGAACTCACCTCGACCACGGGAACCTCGCGGCGCGGCATAGGCTCGGCTACGGGTAGACCGGGAGACATAGGCTCCATCTCGATCTCGGCAATGGCTCTGGGCGGAAATCCCAAGGACCCAACGGCTGTCCAAGGCGTGACGAAGATACGTCCATAGGGGCTGGCGGAATCTCTGGCTCCTCTTGTTCAAAAACTCGACCCGGATAGAAATAGGTGCGAACTATCGTGGTGGTCGTGGCCACGATAGCGTGGGCGTCCTCATCATAAGCCCACTCATGGTGGGGAGGCTCCATGCTCCACGCCACGTGAGGCTCCATGAGTATCCTGGTGACGAGAGGGAAAAACAACTAGGATGAGAAATAAGATTTCTCAGTAGGACTCGACCCTGACACACCGGTGTCATCGTCATCATCCCAGCCACTTCGGTTTTTAAATGAAAATTGTGGGCATACAATAGGTTCAATTAATTGATTTTCGAAAACGTTACTACCCGAAGTGGATCCCATTTTTAGTACTTATCCTTGTTGTATTAACAACATCATGGCATACATGAAAGCTCATACGACTAGTCATAACATACATAAACAGATTGAGAGTTATGTCCTTTACTTGGGTTGGACCGAAGTCCCTTTCTTTCCCTAACTTGACTTATCTTAAGTCCTTTCTTTTCTTAACTTGACTCATCTTGAGTCCTTCTCTTTTCACCCACTAAACATAAGTGGTAATGAGCTCATACCGTGGCCGTCGCCACCATAGAATCTCGGTACTTACACTAGCTGGGTCATGCCATGCCTCATGTAAGCCCTATCCCCTATACTCACACTAGCTGGGTCATGCCATGCCTCATGTGAGTCGTGGGTGAGGGGAAACTTAAATTAGGTCACCTTCCTTTTTGAAGGATCATACTTTATCCAATCTTTCCCTATTAAACTTATGATGCAAAATATTTCTAAGTCCAAAATTCCTACAAAATTTCGGCAGGATAACGGCTAGACCGCATGACTTCCCAAAATTTTGCCAGACAAGATACCAAGATCACAAAGATCATATCATATCATCATATCATATCATCATCATCATATCATCACATCATATCATCATATCATGCTTGCAACCCAAACATAGGCATATTCTCAAGCAAAGTCTTATGAGCTTAGCTTAGTAAATTAGATGCAAGCTTTTACATTGGCTTTCATTTTATTGATTCCTCCTTCTCAATTATTCTAACTTGACTTATATGATTCTCATATTTTAATTTGGAAGATTTATAGTTTAGGTTTTGCATTATAGTTGATTAGAATCTTATGAACTTAATCTAGTACCTTAACTACATTTACATTCGGTTTTTCGTTTTATTTGCTTCTTTTGTTAAGGATTAGGCAAGTTTGGTATTTTATTTTATCTAGTCCTCATTAAGTGAATTATGAAGTTTCATTACTTTAGGCTAAGCCTTTTTACCTTTTTAAGTCATTTATGCATAGTCTTGCTTAAAGTTAAGTTTTGACAGTTGTACTTTTACCCTAGGCAGTAACTTTAAAAATTCACCATAAATTGGTATTTTATCATTTTAATGCGAAATTTTATATGCTTATAGGGTTCTGAGTCTAGTTTTTAACAAAACAAGTCCCACTCAAAAATTCATTTTCTAACTCCAGTTATGCATATTTTATTCTGACTTGTTCAGTTTCCAAGTTCACTCCCGGTACAGTGGATTGTCACTTCTCATTATAATTGCTCAGAAGGAATCTGAGAAAACTGTTTTAGGGGTTTGTTCCTCTATGTCTTAGCTTTCAATTAAACTTGGTCTCACTCAAAAATTATTTTTGTAGCTCGAGTTATACACATTTTAGTGTAGACTGCCCAGACAGAAACCGATCCGAGAACAGTCCACTTTGAAAAATCATATCTCATTCATTTTAACTCCAAATCTTATATATTTTATATGTATGGAAAGCTCTCTGAGTTTATTTTCATATAAAATTGGTTCCACTAATTTCTGAGTTTTCTGCAAAAAGTTATACCGTTCGGTTTACAGGCTGTCAGAAAATCCAGATTTCACGTTTTGCTTTTTCTCATGTTTTCTCCAAAACACTCAACCTCACTTTCAAGAAACCATTCTCAAGTTATAAAACACTCATATACCATGAAAGATTAGTGAAAAACTAACATGTTGGAGTTCAAAAATAGTGGATTCAGCCATGCATCACACCAAACCGAAAACATACTTTCACAAACAGCCACACTAGCAACAACATCTCATTTTATGACAAGAATGGCTATGATGCCCAAATCAATCCTTAAAACCACCTAGCTATGGAGAGCATAGGAGTTCTAAAGCTTGAAAAACAAGAGAGAAAAAGGGTTTAGAGTCACTACCAAGAAGCTTTCTTTGAAGGAACTTGGGGTGGAAAAAGAGATGATGGTGGTGGTGGTGCTCCTCCTCTTGGATCTTGGAAGAGGCTTGATATGTGAGTGTCTTTGATTCTCCAAGAGCAAGAAATGGTGGCTCTTGAAGAGTTTGTGAGTGGGATGAGGAGAGGAAAGGATGAAAGAAGTGGGAGGATTCTAGAGAGAAGTTGGAGAGTTTAGAGAGAAGGAGGAGAATTTGAAATTGAAGAGAGAGAAGAGAGCTTTGTGTGTGTGTTTGGGAGAGGAGTGAAAGAATGAAATGAGGGGGAAAGAAAGGTGGGCTGATGGCGCACAAAGGGGAGGGAAAAGAGTGATGTGACTTTGCTTCTTACAACAAGCAAGAGAGTGGAAAAACCTTGGGGTAAAAGGGTGAGTTGTTTTTCCTTGGGTCTTGGAGGCATTCTAATGTCCATTTTAAGCTTTTCTCTAGGGGTTAAAGGGGAGTACCCCTCTTAGGATTTGGTTGCTTGTCTAAGACTCATCCAAGTGTCAAGATCTAATGGTGGATGACAAGGATCCTAGTCTTGGCTTTTGATCTAATGGTGTAGGATTAAAGAGTTTGAATGAAGGGTGAGATGTTGCTTCTCCTTGGTATGTTTTTCTAGGGCATATGCATGGAAGAACTTTTATCTCTAAATGTAATTAGAATTATTTAAATGTAACTTAACTTAATTGGCTTAATTACCCATGAGTTAACTCTTGTCAATTACACTTTTTATGATGCCTTGCATTATGGTTAAGCATATGCTTAATTTGGGGTTTAATTTTTCAAGAGTTGTCTTACTTTTGTTTTGGCACATTCGAGTAATTAAGGATTAGACGATTAAGGTTTTATTAAAACGCTTATGACATTATGATTAAATTGTTGGCTAGACTTAATTTACTAAGCTCTTGCTCTCGGGATTAATCGATTAGTTCTCAATTAATCGCTAATCCCTCTAATTAGCCGGGGACACCGAGCTAATTAGCTTAGGTAAAAATGGGGATGTTACACAAGCTATCCAAATGCGAATTTTGGATGAAAGAAGTAAAATTTCTTGGCCATGTGGTATCCCATGGACGGATTTCTGTAGACCCCGGTAAGGTAGAAGCAGTATTGAATTAGGAATGACCAATGACAGTTACAAAAGTCAGGAGTTTACTAGGTCTGGCAGGATGCTACAGGAGATTTGTTAAAAACTTCTCCTAGATAGCTCTACCCCTAATGAAGTTAACCAGGAAGAATGGTCCATTCAAATGGACGCCCGAATGCGAACAAAGTTTCCAGGACTTAAAAAAAGAAATGTTAACGACAGCCATAGTGCTTGCTCTGCCAAATCCTTATGGACCATTCGAAGTTTATTGTGATGCCTACGAAAAAGGGTTAGGATACGTGTTAATGCAGAATAAGAATATGGTCGCGTATGCTTCCAGACAATTGAAGACTCATGAAAAAAATTACCCGACGCATGACCTCGCGTTAGTGGCGGTAGTGTTTGCTCTGAAGATATGGAGACACCATCTCTACGTAGTGAAGTTTGAAGTATTTTCTGATCCAAAAAGTTTAAAATACCTTTTTGATCAGAAGGAACTAAACATGAGGCAGTGAAGATGGATAGAATTTCTTAAAGACTACAAGTTTGAGCTAAAATACCATCGTGGCAAGGCAAACATGGTGGCAGATGCCTTAAGTAGAAAATCTTTAACTGTGGCATGAATGATGATCAAGGAGACGGAACTTATAAAAAGTTTTCAAGACTTCAACTTGGAAATCTCTATAACCCCTCATGTTGTTCAGTTAAACCAAATTAAGATAACCAATGATTTTAAAGACCAAATCTGTCAGGCACAACAACGGAATGTCGACTTTCAACATACAATACAATTGGTGCAATCCGGAAAACTAATAGGTTTTCGTCAAGATACAGAAAGAGTATGGCGATATTAGGGAAGGATATGTGTGCCTGAGGAGGACAACCTTATGAAGAGGATCTTGGAGGAAGCCCACAGGAGCGAGTTCACTATACATCCTGGCATTAACAAGATATATCAAGATCTCAAGAAGATGTTTTGGTGGCCAGGCCTTAAGATAGATGTGGCAAGTTTTGTGAGTAAATGTCTAACCTGCCAGAAAGTAAAAATAAAGCATAAAAAAGCAACAGGGACACTACAACCCTTGGAGATTCCAAAATGGAAATGGGAGAGCATTTCTATGGATTTCATGATAAGCTTACCAAGGACACCCTTGGGATATATGACGCTATATGGGTCATAGTGGATAGACTGACTAAGTCTGCTCACTTTTGACCCATTTGAGCGAATTATCCTTTGGAGAAGTTAGCTCGATTGTCTATCAGGAAGTGGTGAGATTGCATGGCATTCCTTCAACCATCATCTCAGATCGAGATCCAAGATTTACCTTGCGATTCTGGGGAGTGTTTCAAAATGTGTTTGGCACTCGACTATGCTTAAGTACTGCATATCATCCATAAACAAATGGTCAAACGAAACAAACTATTCAGACTTTGGAAGATATGCTGCGAGCATATATCTTGGAGCAGCACGGGAACTAGGATTGATACATACCATTAGTCAAATTCGCAAATAACAACAGTTATCATGCCAGTATCGGCATGCCTCCGTACGAGGCATTAGATGAACAGAAATGTCAATCTTTGCTCTATTGGTACGAATCAGGGGAGTAGAATCTGCTAGGACCAGAACTAGTCAAGTAAACTACAGAGCAAATTAAAAGGATCCATAGCAAGATATTACAGCCCATAGCCGTCAGAAAAGCTACACGGATGTTAGGAGAAAGCCATTAGAGTTTCAAGAAGGAGACCATGTATACCTGAAGATCACACCTACAACTGAAGTAGGTAGAGCTATTAAAGTTAGAAAGCTAAGCCCTTGCTTTATAGGTCCTTTTCAAATCTTGAAGCGAATCAAGCCAGTGGCATATCGAGTCACCTTACCTCCGCATTTGTCAAACCTTCATGATGTTTTTCATGTTTCTCAACTCGGAAAATATCAACCTGACCCCACTTATTTCTTGGAACCAGAATCAATTCAGCTGAGGGATGACTTAACTTTTCATGTATCCCCAGCACGAATAGTGGACATGAGCACCAAACACCTTCAAAACAAAGCCGTATAATTAGTGAAGGTAGCATGGGGAAACGAAGACTCAGTGGACTGTATGTGGGAATTAGAGTCAAATATGAGAAAAGAATATACTAAATTATTCTCAGGTACTAAATTTCGAGGACAAAATTTTTTTAGGAGGGTAGTAATATAATGTCCGAGAAACCTTATCATTTTTAACCAAGTTGTTCGATTTTTATCGAATAATTGAGATTAAATAGAATTCGATTAAGTACTTACCCAAAGCCTAATAAGTAACATTTAGAAGAATTAAATTTGAGGGAATTAGATTAGACACATGGGAGACCTCATAGGATTTTTCTAAAACCAATTTATAGATTTAAAAGAAATCGGTAAGATTTTGGTATTTTAAACTGTCGGAACCGAATCAATAGAAATTATACTGTGAGAACCCTAGGATAGATGGCCAAGATTCAGCCAACACACCGTTATATGTAGTGCAACAATTAGCCCTAAAAAGAGCAGCCACATCAAGTTGAAAGAATGAAACAAATCCACCAATCACATGCTAGCTTCCTTCAAAAGTTTTCAATTATTTCCTTTCAAGTCCCTTAATTATTTTCAGCCATATTAGGAACAGATCCCTCATCATTTTCCTTCTATCCCAACTTATCTTCATTCCATCTCCATCAACTCTTCAAGCTTCACCAAGATTTCTTCAATCCAAAGCACAAATCTAGCAAGAATTACACCTAGAAGAGGTAGGAATTCAACTTATCTTCTTGTTTTCCTTGGATTAGGGCTGATTAGAGCTCCTCCTTTTTTCATGATTCTGATGTTATCTTGAGTAGAGATGATGAGTTAGGGTTGGTTTTGTATGTATGTTATGATTAGAATTGAAGGATGGGAGAACTTGAAAATAGAAAGAAGCAAGGTGCTATTATGTGAAAACCCTACGTCATCCATATGTTCATTTTGCATAGACCAAAATATAGCCATCAAAACTTGATGAATCCATTTTTACATGAAACTAGACATCTAAAGCTTTCTAGCCATATAAAATATAGGGCCATTGGATTAGTATAGAGTTAGTTATGAATTTTTGAAGTTATGCCTGAAATTCTGGGTGCTCTTTTGGGTAGCATGAGTTGAGAAGGGTGTAACTCACACTATAAAACTCTAAATTGAGTGCAACTAAAGCAGTTTGAAAGCTAACATGTAGGGAAATATCCCATAAAAATTTTAGAGTTAGATTCATTCCCATTTATTCTAGTAATTCGATGAAGTTGCTCTAAGTCCAAACCGGACTAGAATAGGATAGTCCAAGAGAGTCAATTTATAGGGCTTATATCTTAGGCTATACTTATGCAAATGAGGTGAAACTTATTTCAAATAAAAGTTTGCTCTGTTAACTTTAATTGAATACAAGTATCATATGATTTCATCTAGTTTCCTATTTTTGGTGAATTTTTGATTCTAAGGGTACAATTCCAGCTAGTTGTGGGGCAGACTGAGATAAACCTTGAATAACTTGAGCTACATTAATCAAAATGAGATTGGATGAAAAGGGTTGGAAACTTGACACAATTTAGGTCTAAATGAATAGAATAGAAATTATGGTGAATTTTACAAGAATCGGGTAGAATGGAGTAGAATAAGCAGAAACCATACTGGTCTTAGCACACTATATGATTAATGTTATTGCTATACACTTGCTGGTCTATGTTGCTTTAAAAGCTTGATTAATCACTCTGGTAGCCTGGCACTATTCATGGAGAAGCGAACTCGATTCGTTATGCTACCAAAATTCTGGCAAAAATTTCCTCATACTAAGCAAAATATTTTAAATGTGCATGAAACATGTATGGTAGATACATATGTATGTAAACTCATGAAGATTATTAAAGGATTCTATATTACTTGGGGTAGCCCCTGAATAAGTTTAAGGGGAATATATCAGTGGGAAAATCGGGGAAAGTAAACCCGGTAATCCTGTATAGGAATAAGCTTAGTCTTGAAAAGCAGACTATTATCCAGGAGTATATGGCTAAAGACTCCCAGGAAACCAAGAGTGGAAATTATAAGTCACATGAATCAAAAGCTCCCAAAGACTACATGCATTTTCCATTTCATATATATATGCTCTCTTTGTTAATTTCTAAAGTTTATGTCATAGTTATCTGTATGTTCCTCATATTATATTATTGTTTACATATGGTTACTGTTTCAGCTATATTAGCATGCCTGTTTAAAAATACTGGTATTGCTCTAATTTAAAATTAAGTTTTGTTTCAAGTTATATTTTCCAGAAATTAAATTAAGTTGAATATTATTGTTATATTGTATCATTTTAAAATTAAGAAAAACCAAAACAACTGAGAATGACGACGATGGCAGATGTGCATAGAATTAGAATTCCTACTAAGAATTTCTTTAAATTCTCACCCTACTGTATATTTCCACATCATTCTCAGATCATGGCGAACGCAGCGATAGGCATCCTCTTTATTGAGTTCCCCGACTTCCACATCCACCTTGATCCATTTCTAGACTCCAAATATATATATATATATACACACATGTATATATATATAGTAGTTGCCGATTTTGTTTTTATTTCTTTTTCCTTAGAGATTTTGCCATCCCACTTACGCACCCACTAGTTGACTCTTCCGCACCTGATGTTGCTATCCCACTCTACATGGCACATCCATTTCCACCTCTACTCGCAGCAGCAGTAGCAGCAGCAGCTCCCGTGGTTCTGTCCACTTCACCACCTCAACAGATCCCCTCTGCTTCACTGTCTAAGGAGGAGTATCCATCAGAGGCGACGAGCTCATCTTCCTCGTCTTCTGCACCGAGCGTGGATTATACACCAGCGGACACCAGCATGGCGAATAGATTTCTTTCCTTGGAATCCGTCTAGAGGACTTATGTAGCACAGTAGGAGGAAATGTATAGGGTGGCCCTCTTTTGGTATTCTAGGCCATAAGCAGTAGCTTAGTGGATGGTGTGCATGGATGTTTAGTATATGAAATGTCCTGTAGGTACCAGTTAGGGTGTTGTTTTGTAGAAACAGGCCAGTTTATTTTGTTTCAGTGGCCTCATTTTCTGTACCTCATACTATTTATGGTTCCTTTTGTAAACTTTAAAAGCAAGCACCTATGTATATAGATATATATGACGTAGTGTAGTGTTTTGTTTATTCCATAGGTTTCTTTTCTGTTATGATGTTAACCCATTTATTTACACTACGGCCAAACATAAATGCACAAATTAATAGTTAACTCCATTATGAGTATACAACATTGGATTTAAGTGAAACTTCAATTAGATAACTACACGTAATAGCTTATCAGGTAATATATTATGTCTTAAGTATAGTATTTTGTCTGGTAAGGTGTTATATGTGCCATATATATCGGAATGGCGAGGTAGGGTGTGTAACGTCCAAAAATTTTTATCCTTTTTAACTGAGTTATTCGATTTTTAGTGAATAACTAGGATTAATTAGAATTCGATTAAGTATTTACCCAAAGCCAATTAAGTAACATTTAGAAGGATTAACTTTAATAGAATTAGATTAGAAATATAGGAAACCTCATAGAATTTTTCTAAAAAATCGGTTTACCGATTTAAAGGGAAATCGGTAAGATTTTGGTATTTTAAACTATCAGAAATGGACCGATAAAAATTATACAGTGAAACCCTAGGATGGATGGCCAAGACTTAGCCATCACACCCTCATAAGTGGCACCACCAACAGCCATGAAGAAGGGCAGCCAAGCCAAATTGGAAGGAAAGATGAGATCCACCAATTATATGATAGCTTCTCTCAAAAGTTTTCAAAATTTTTCCCTTCCTACCCTTGCAATTTCAGCCATCAAAAAGGGGCAAACCTCTCTTCATTCCTCTTTCATTCACACTCATCTTCACTCCATCTTCATCCCCTCTTCAAGCCTCATCAAAAGTTTCTTCAATCTAAGACACTAAACAAACAAGATTTCAACTAGACAAGGTAGGAATCCAACATCTCTTCTTATTTTCCTTGATTTGAGGCTATGTGAGGATCTTATTTTTCTCATGATACTGATCTAATTTAGAGTGATGAGGATGGATTATGGTTGATTTTGCATGTATGTTGTGATTAGAATGGGAATTGGTACGAAAGAACTTGAAGAATAGAGAGAATTCAAGAAGCTATTAGTGTTTTCATTCGACGGTCCATACGATGGAGTGTCCGGCTCTGCCTATAGCCATTTAAATTTGATGAATCAATTTTTTTATGAAACTAGACATTCAGGGCTTTGCATACATATAAAATATAAGGCCATTGGATCAGTATAGAATTAGTTATGAATTTTTGAAGTTTGACCTAGAAATTTGGATTCTTATTCGGGTAGTATGAGTTGAGAAAGGTGTAACTCACCCTACACAACTCTAAATTGAGTGAAACTAATGCTGTTTGAAAGGTAACATGTAAGGAAACATTTCATAAAATTTTCAGAGTCAGATTCATTGCCATTTATTCCCAGCACATCAATGAAGTTGCCTTAAGTTCAAATCAGGCTGGAATAGGGTAGTCCAGTAGGGTCAATTTATAGGGCTTATATCTCAATATATTTTTATGCAAATGATATGCAACTTCTTTCATTTAAAAGCTTGTTCTATTAGCTTTAATTTGGTATAAATTTTTATGATTTTGCCTAGATTCCTATTTTTAGTGAATTTTCACTTATAAGGGTGTAATTCTGGCTAAGTGTAGGGCAATCTGAGGTAAAATACAAATGACTTGAACTATACAAATCAAAATGAGATGGGACTAAAAGGGTTGGAAACTAGACACATAGAGCTATAACATATCTGAAATTTAGGTTTAAATGTGATGAATAAAAGTAAAGGTAAATTTTACAAAATCAGGCAGAATTGAGTAGAATAAGCAGAAAACTTAAGATATGTAGTTATGTTGACATATTACATGATTAATATTATTGTTATAAAACTTGATGCTCTATGTTGGTTTTATTGCTTTATTGATTTTTCTGGTAGTCTGGCACCATTCATGAGGAAGTGGACTTGATCCGTCATGCTGCCGAAATTTCGGCAAAGCCTATACCTAGGTTATGAAAAACACTTTGATACATATACATTCATGATTATGATTAAAGCTATAATAAAGATTCTATGATGAAAGATATGATGATGAATCCATATTCCGAAAGAATGTGACACGGCAATCATGCTCTGATGGGGTGTGACAGGACGATCATATTTAGAAGATGGCATAATGATCCCACACCCTAAGGAATGTGACATGGCAATTACACGCCGATGGAGTATGACATGGCGATCATACTCTGGGATGTGGTAGGATGAATATATTCCTAAGGAGTGCGACATGGTGATCACACCCCTATGGAGTATGACATGGTAATCGTACTCTGGAATATGTATAATAAGTAAAGGAAGATAAAGGAAGAAAAGAAAATTATGTGTATTTGCATAAATTCAAGTATAAGTAAAGGCACGTACAAATTTTATGTTTTTAGTATATTGGTGCTATTATATTTTAATACATTTCAATTATTATTCATAGTATAATTCATGACTTAATTTTGTATTGGCTAACCCTAATGACAAATGTATGAATAAAATGGACTCTGCTTTGAACAATATGTTTTCGAACTATAAAATTAAACAGTTTATATAACATGTCCACCTTTTTCATAATAAATCGAAGTAGCTGGAGATAATAACAATGACATGGTATGAAATTTGTAACACCCTACCAATTTAATGTTATGCTTAAGTCATAGCATAAAATTGAGTAGATTGCGTTACCGTGTTAGTACTTCGTCTATAGTTGTATTCGTTATAATATATTCACTATAGTTGTATTTGTTATAATATATTCTCTTTTTCTTTGATATATACATATATATATATATATATACACCTGAGAAACGGCGCGCTGTATATCATAAACGCAATCAGTATTGTAGAACATAATAAAATTTAATAAAAAGCACAACAGAAAGGATAAAGATAGGTACTACGTCATCAACTGTATACATACATATATATGTCAAAAGCCAACGCTTCAATTTATATACAGATCCAAAACCAGATACATAAGTGGGCCCGGTGTATCAAAAAGACATAAGGCCCTATTAGTGAAAACAGTCCTATGAGGTCTGTAGAGGACATTCCAAACTAGCTGCAGATCAGGGATCTCAATAACCAAGGTAGCTGTCATGTCCATCACCAGAATCTGAGAATAATGCGAAATACAAAGCGAGGTGAGAATTTAAAGAAATTCTCAGTAAGATTCGAGTATGGTATTAAACTGACGTCATATTCATTCTCAGTTGCCTCGATTTTTAGTTAATTATAAAAACATGGGATCAAATTAAACTATTCATAATTAATAAATTTAAGGAAACATATAGTCCGAGGCAAGGTTCAATTTTACTTAGGACAATATAAGAAACAGAACAACTACTAAATAATGATATACAGAATAATGAGCAGAATAAACGAACATATAGCAGTAGGTAAACATAACAGTTAAACTGTAAACAACTTATAATGACTATTCAATGTAATCATGCAAAACTCATTCTTGAATTTTATCCTCATAAACTTTTCCATCACTTGGTCCCCTGGGAGTTCTTGGCCATTTAGATTCCTGAGTAATAGTCTACTTTTCAGGATCGAGCTCGTCCCTATATAAGAAGGTCAGGT
Organism: Pterocarpus santalinus; assembly: GCA_031439595.1. NCBI lineage: Eukaryota > Viridiplantae > Streptophyta > Magnoliopsida > Fabales > Fabaceae > Pterocarpus > Pterocarpus santalinus. Next base: position 31,028,356 of record CM062527.1, read on the forward strand.
TTACTTTCCCCGACCACTCTATCGATCTATTCCCCTTAACTTTAATCCGGGGCTGGCCCAAGTATCATGGAACTTTATCATAACATAACTTTGGTGAATCTCTTGAAAAATGCTCATGTATTTGTATGCATCTCATAACTCATGCATAGGCTTTACCAAATTTTCGGCAGCATAACGGAACGTGTCCCTTCCCCATGAATAGTGCCAGACAACAAGGAAATTTTAATCAAACAGCAAGCCTAATATAAAACATCATATCTCCATTAGTTATTACGCACAACAAAGTCTTACGGGCATAGCTTAGGTAGTTAGGTGCAAGCTTTAAAATCTTAAGTCTTAATCTATCTCGCAAGCTTTTAACTTTTATTGATATTCTCGAGTTTGACTTCCAAGATTAGATTGGGTTCAAGTTCCGAGATTATATAAGTTCCGACTTCTGGGGTTATGTTCGATCTCCGAGATTGATTCTGAATCGAGTTTTGGAACTATGTGTATAAGATTTTTAAAGCATCCTAGTCTTCTCAACTTCCGGGATTCGGGTATAGGGTCTCATATTCTGGTACCGACTTTCGAGTTTATGTTGAAAATCCTCGACTTCCGCATTTATGTATTTTAGGTTTTATATTCTTGTCCTTGACTTCCAATTTCAAAGTGTTTTATGTGCTTGTGACTCTGATTTCCGACATTATTTTTACCAATCTAGTTTTCCATTTACTTAGTTCCAAGTTTCTGACATTAACTATATCCGATCTAATTTTCTATTCATTAAGTACTGAGTTCAACATTAAGTATACCATATCTAGCTCTCTGTTTGCCAAGTTTCAAGTTCCGATATTAACTCAAGTTATTTGTGTTTTATTCTAGACTGCCCTATTTCTAGCCAAAATTGCACTCTTATAAGAGAAAATTCACCAAAAATAGAAATCTAGATAAAATCATGCAAAATTTATATCAATGTAAAACTAACAGAGTAAGCTTTCAGATGAAATAAGTTGCATATCATTTGAATGAGTATAATTCGAGATATAAGCTCCGAAACTTGATCTTCCTAGATTGCCCTATTTTGGCCCAGTTTGGACATAGGGCAACTTCTTCGAACCTCTGGAAGCAAACGGGATTGAATCTAACTCTAAAATTTTTATGGGATGTTCTCCTATGTGTAAAATTTCTAACAAAGTTGGTTTCATTGAATTCCAATTCATATAGGGCAAGTTTTGCCCCGAACAACCTAGTCTGCCCAGAATAAAACTCAAAAACCTAGGTCAAACTTCCAAAATTCATATCTCTGTCAATACTAATCCAATGGCCTTATATTATATATGCATGGAAAGCCCTGAATGTCTACTTTTATTTAAAAATAATTTCATCAATCTTAAACGGCTATAGGTGGAGCCGTACAGTCCACCGTACGGACTGTTGAGGGGTTTTGGTTTTCCAGCCTCTCACATCTTCCTACTTTTGCCCTTTCTTACTTCTTAATCGATTTTAACATCAAAAACAACTAACAAATCAGCCAAAGATCATTACATTCATTCAATCATCACCTCAAGAAATGAGAAAATAAAGCCATAATCAGTACCCACAACCAGAATTTTAAGAACAAGATTGAATCTCTACCTTTTTGTATGTGAATTTGCTAAGTTCTGGAGTTTGGATTAATGGAACCTTATCAAGCTTGGAGTTTTGATGGAGTTGGTTGAGAGGAGAAGAGAAGAAGAAGGCTGGAGCAAGGAGAGAAAGTGGTGCAATCAGCATGGGATGAAGGAGAAAAATCTAATTTAAACATAAAGAGGGTAGTTAGAAACTTGCAATTTGATTGGTTGACAACTTGAGGCCAAATTTCAGCCAACTCTCTTCACATTTGTGGCCTTTGTAGTGCCACCCTTAGGGCTTAAATGGCTGAGTATTCAGCCATTGGGTTATAGGGTTTTGGGCATATAATTCTATTAGTTCGATTCCGATAGTTTAAAATACCATAATCTTACCAATTTCCTTTAAATCGGTAAATTGGTTTAAAAAAAGTTTCTCATGAAATCTTCTATACTTCTAATCTAATTCCCTCATATCTAAACTTAATTAATTGCTAATTAATTGATATTCAACCGAATTTTAATTAACTTTAATTATTCGATAAAAACAGGATAATTAGGCGAAAATGATAAGAAAAATTTTGGTAGATGTTACAAAATTTCTTAGTGAATCCTACTGAGAATTTAAAATTCTCACTCCTGTTTCCATGTTATCTCTAGATAGTTCGAGAAGTTTCAAAGACAGCTGAAGTTACTGTCAAATAAGGTCCGCTCAGGTAACAGTAACAACTCTAGAGTGTGGTACTATGACTTGAGCATAGTACTGTACAGAGGAGGATGTTACAGGGCGCAGTAGGGTCAAACTGTGGATGAGCGAGTGGAACAGCGAAATCTCTGCTGAAGAAGAAGTAAAAATGGAAACGGCAACTACTGGCAATATATATAGATTCCAGGATGGGTTCGAGATGTAGGTACAGATCATGAAACTCAATGAAAAGAACGCCTGTCGCCATATTCTTTATGATCTAAGAATGACACGGTAACACCATAGGGTGAGAATTTAAAGAAATTATCAATAGGAAATCTAATTCTACGCAAATCTGACATTGCCATCATTCCCAGTTGTTTTGGTCTTTCTTAATTTAAAACGATATAACATAACTATAATATCCAACTTAATTCATGTTTTGGAAGACATAACCCAAAACAAAACTTAATTTAAATTAGTGTAACAAAAAGTATAACTAGACATGTATGCCGACATTGTTAGAGCAATAAACATATGGCAAACAGTAATATAAACACGGGGAGTATACAGATAATTATGCAATTAGCTTAGGATTTAGCAAATAGAGCATGTATATGTAGAAATGGAAATGCACTTAGCAATAGGGATCTTTCAACTCATGTGACTTATATTTTTTCCACACTTGGTCCCCTAGGAGTTTTTGGCCATATACTCCTGGGTAATAGTTTGCTTCTAAGGACCAAGCTCGTTCCTATATAGGATTGCCGTGTTTACTTTCCCCAACTTTTCCATTGATCTATTCCCCTTAACCTTATTTAGGGACTGGCCTAAGTAATATGGAATCATTATAATCCTCATAGATTACATGCATAACTAATATTATTTTTCTTAAATATCACATATATATACAAATATTTCACATAGTATATGAATTCTTTGCTAGAATTTCAGCAGCATAACGGATCAAGTCCGCTTCCCCATGAATAGTGCCAAGCTACCGAAAAGATCAATCCAACAATGAAACCAATATAGAGCATCAAGTTTATGGCAATGATAACAACAATATGACATGCCAACATAATTGGATTTTCTACTCACTCTACTCAATTCTGCCAGATTTTATAAATTCCACCAAAATTCCTATTTAATTCATTTAGGTCTATATTTTGGATATGTTAGAGTGCTATTTGTCTAGTTTCTAACCTTTTTGGTCTCATCTCATTTTGATATATGTAGCTCAAGATATTTGAATTTTACCTTGGCCTGTCCTACAACTAGCCAAAATTACACTCCTAAAAGTAAAAATTCACTAAAAATAGGAATTTAAGTGAAATCATGCGGAACCTATATCAACGTAAAGATAATAGGAATTTCCAATAAGTTTCATCTCATTTCCATAAGCAGAGCTTGAGTTATAAGTTCCATAAGTTGACCCTTTTGGACTGCCATGTTCTAGTCCGATTTGGACTTAAGGAAACTTCATTGAATTACTAGGAATAATTGGGATCAAATCTAACTCTGAAATTTTTATGAGATGTTTCCTATATGTTGGCTTTCAAACAAAGTTTGTTGCACTCAATTTAGAGCTTTGTAGGGTGAGTTACACCCCTCATAACTCATACTGCCTAGAAGAATATCGAAAATTTTAGGTTAAACTTCAAAAATTCATAACTCACTCAATACTAATCCAATGGCCTTATATTTTATATGGTTGGAAAGCCCTAAATGTCTAGTTTTATATAAAAATAGGTTCATCAAGCGTTGTTGGCTAAATTTTGGTCCGTGCAAGATGAACATGCAGATGCTGTAGGGTTTTCACCCAAATAGCATTCTACTACTTCCTATTTCCTAATTCTCTCCTTCCAACTTCAATTCTAACCCAAAGACCTAAATTAAACCAACCATAAACCATTACATACACTCAATTTAACATCAAAGAAATGAAAAAAGATGGAATTCCATACAACTATAATCCATGAAAATACAAGTAGAAAATAGGAATCCTACCTTTTCTAGGCTTAGAACTTATTAAATTTGGGTCTTAGGTTGAAGAAATTGATTCGAGCTTACTGGAGCTTGAAGGTGTGATAAAGAAGAAGTGAAGATGATATGAGAGGGGAAGAAAATGAAGAGTGGTCTACTGTTTATTAGGGCCGAAATCATCAAGGGAGTTAGGAGGAAATAGTTGAATACTTTTAGGGGAAGCTAGGAACATGATTGGTGGATGGATTATGTGGTTGCAAAAAAAAAAGTCTCTCCACTAGCTCTTAAGGCAAGTGGCGCCATACTCTTGGGTAAGGTGGCTGAATTTTCAGCCCTTCAATTTAGGTTTTGGTTTATGCAATTCAAGTGTTTCGGTTCTAACAATTTAAAGTATTATAATCTCATCGATTTCCTTTAAATTGGCAAAACGGTTTTGGAAAAATTCTATGAGGTCTCCTATGCTTTTAATCTAATTCCCTCACATCTAATCTCTCTAAATGATACTTAATTGGTCTTAAATAAATACTTAATCAAATTCTAATTGATCCCAGTTATTCGATAAAAACCGAACAACTTGGTTAAAAATGATCAGATTTTTCGGACATTACACATGTTGAGTTTCAAGAGCTCATACCAAATAAGATTTGCTTTTCACCTTCTAGGCTTCACGCACGTGTTATATGCAATTCTTTGTGGTTATTTGGAGCTTTGAGTCTCTATTTTTAGAATATGAACTCATTCTTTAAGTCTCTAAGAGTTTGTGATTGGTTGAGTTCGTGATGGTTTCCCTTAAGGATTTGTCGTTCTAATCATGTTTACATGTGTTTAGATGTGTAAGAACATGTTCTCTTACTTTATCATGAGTTAAATCTTCATGCTTATGGTCATATAACTCAAGGCCATATTAAGGGTTTGTGGGAAACTTGTGTTATCTTGGTGGTTGATAGTGAAGAACATGTTAGTTTAATTGTTTCTTGCTTGTTACTTGAGTCTATATAAATTTTAATGTTATTTGAAGTTGAAATCGTTCACTTCACACCTCATGAGACTCATGGCCATGCCAATGGCAGAAGGTGGGGGGTTTATTTCATTAATCTTCATTATGATTCTATGTTCTTTTGTTGGCTCTTTATGCGTAAAAATAAGTTTCCATGAATTTTGTATAACTTGAGCTTAATAGACCCTTGTTTGTGTTCTTGAACCTCACCATAGCCATGACTATGGGATGTCCTTTATGTTTTCACATGTTTTAAGGTTTGTAAATGATGAATAAAGGTCTTAACATGTGAAACTTGTACTATGGTAGCTTTGATTTTGTATAGTTGCAATTTAAGACATGAAACTTGTGATCTTCCTTAGGTGTATGTGAGCTTCCCTGTTTTAATCCATAAAATGTTATTTTGAAGTCATAAACATGTATATTGATGTTATGTGCAAATCTGTTAATTATACTTGAATTCAATGCATTAAACATGAGATTTTCATGGCTTTTATGGACTGCCTTAGTTTAGGCAGCACCCTAGCTCATTTTAATCCACCTATTTTAAGCATTTAAATGGTTGATTTTGTGACTTAGATGATGAACTTTCACTTATTTAAGCTTGTGGATTAGTATGTGCAAGATACATGCCTATTTTCTTGCTTGATGCACTTGAAGCTTGTGAATGTGTCCTAACATATATTTTGCCCCCTTTAAGCCATGACCTTTTGGCATGGTTTTGAAGTGTTTTAAGGCTCTTAAAATGTGATTTGAAACTTGAGAATCCATATTATCATACTATGTGTTTATTTGTCAAGTTTTTTGAATTATAGAATTGGTTTTATTACAAATTAAAAAGTGAGTTTAAAATCTACCCTTTTTTGGGTAGTAAGTAAATCATTATTGTTTCGTTCATTTACGTGTTTTATATACTTGGTTTAATGTCTTATATTATGTATATATACTTGATAAAACTTTGTGTACAAGTTTGAGAAGTTTTGAAGCGAAATGACTTGGTTTTCACCTTATGTGAGCATCCGCCATCACTTCTTTTTGGTCAAGAAAATTATTTTATTTGGTTTATTATGACAAAATATTTTCAAACCTTTGAGCATGTTTGAATTAGTATGGTTTATGTGATAGTTTCTTTAAGGACCATTAAGACTTAATAAACTTCTAAAAGACACTTAAAACATATTAAAAATGAACCATGACCTATGCTTTGGAGTTATGACCTTATGGACCTGTGTCTATGCTATTGGACTTTGTATGGACTTTATTCAGACTATCATGAGTCTTGGAGGTTCACTTGGACCTATTTGAGACCATTTATGTCCATACCTATACATTGGAGTATCTATGCTTTGGATTTGGACTATGTACTTTAGACCATAAACAGTGGACCTAAGTGCACTTCTAATCACACTAATAAACACTATTCAAGAAGATTTAAGCTAAGATCTTATTAGAAATGTCTTATGAACTAGACAGTTTCATGCTTGAAGTGGTTTTCTAGAGCTTGGTTTTCAAAAGAAATGCTTTTCTTGAATTAATAGTTGGAAATGATTTCAGAGTTTTTTCTTTTTGTCTATGTTTTTATCCCTAAGCTTGCATGAGAATATGCCTACTTTGGTCTCATGTGTGTTTGAATATGAAGCATGGAAGTTTGGCTTGAATTATGTGCACTTATAGTATGAGTTATTAGTAAAGGATGCTCATGTTTGAATGACTTGAGGTTGATCATGGCAATGTTTGATTAAATTGAGTATGATGTGAAACTTTCGAATCATGCATGAGAACATGATTGTGATTAGAATAATTGGGTCATGCATGAAAAAAGGATTAGGTCTATATGTTTATAACATGAACTCTTGAATGAATTTGAAGTTCTTTGATTGATGGATTTATGTCATGAATATGAAATCCTGTCACTATGTATTGAGAATAAGACTATTTGTGTGCATTATGTGAGCTATGATATGAATATATTGGCCCTACTTCATAGTGGAGCTGTGATTTGAATATATTGGTCCTACTTCATAGTAGTCAAGTCGTATATTCACTAGGTGACATATCAGCCCTTACCTTGTAGTGAACAATTGATATGTTCACTATCTGGCAATAGTCATGGTAATGCATTGGCCCCACCGTGGAGTGGACAAGTGGTGCATTAACCACGACGATATCTTAGCCCTGCTAGAAAGTAGATAAGTGGGATATTTGCCTAGTGACATCTTGGCCCTACCTACGAGTAGATTGGTGGAATGATCACTGATATGATTGGAGGATGCCTTAAAAATGAGAACTCTTGCAGATCCAGATATATGATGGAGACCCTACAAACATCCTCACACTAGGGACAGCAATATGTAACGACCTATTATGATAGAGTTTTATGATAATGAATTAGCCATTAGAAAAGTTCAACCGGAAGGAATTTGACAGTATATTTGCCCTTATTTATGAGTTATACTGATGATTATGATATCTGCATTACTATTTTATTGCTTATATTTATGATCATCCATTTTCATCTTGCTTGACATTATAAATGGCGAGGAATGATAATTTATTTTATTTGCTACCTGTGACTTATTATGTGTCATTTTGCTGCTAAATGTTCTAATATTCCTATTTTATCTGTGATTTTATTTATGATCATCCTTACCGTTGTTTGCTCTAGCGCGCATGCTATTTCTCTACTTTTTTTTGTGCCACTATTCTTTCACTTGTCTTCCTTTGCACTAACTAAAGGTAAGGGCTATTGTTGCTCTATTATTAATGTGCTGTTGTTGCTTTGTTGTTGTTGTGTTGTTATTGCTTTGCTGTTGATGTGGGTTGTTGCTATATTTTTGTTGTGTTATTGCTCTGTTTTTGCTATGTTGTTGTTGTGCTGTTGTGAACTTATTCAAAATAATGTTTTAAAAAAATTATTTTTAATTATGAAATCATTGTAGGAAACTATCAAAGAGGAGTTCTAGTGATGCTAAAGAAAAAAATGATGGGAATTCATAAAAGCTTCTATGGAATTTTGTAGTGAAGAAAAATATAGCTAAAGGTGGTGGCAACTTTGAGTTTGAGTGCAATTTTTGCTATGTTTTATTTAAAGGCTCCTAGACTAGGGTGGGAGCACACTTGTTGAAAATTCCAAGAAAAGGAATTAGAGTTTCTCAAAAGATTACAACTTCAAAGCTCAAGGAGCTGAAAAAATTAGATAGTGAAGCAACACTGTTGATAGAAAGTGCAAAGCCAAAACCTGCTCCTTTTCCACCCATACCCATTCAATCTAACAATCTCACTACTACAGAAGGAAGTAGTCATGATTCAAGAAACTCTAGAAAAACTCTAGACTTAGAGATTGCTATAATGTTTTACTATTGTGGACTACCATGTCATCTAGCAAGGAATCCTATTTTATCAAAGCTTTCTCTTATGCTGCTAATAATTATATTGGTGGTTATGTTCCTTTGGGCTACAATAAATTGATGACAACTTTACTTGAGAAAGAAAAAGAGCATGTGGAGATGATGTTAGAGCCAATAAAAAAATACATGGAGTCAAAAAGGAGTGAGCATTGTAAGTGATAGGTGGAGTGATCCACAAAGGAGGCCTTTTGTTAATTTTATGGCTGTAATTGAAAGTGGTCCTATATTTTTGAAAGCCATTGATTACTCAAATAAGATCAAAGCTAAAGACTTTATTGCTAAACAAATGAGAGATGTGATTGCAGAAGTTTGTATATCAAATGTAGTGCAAATTGTGACTAACAATGCACCAGCTTGTAGGATGGCTAGTTTGTTGATTGAGGCTAAATTCCCTACTATTTATTGGACTCCTTGTATTGTCTATACTCTTAATCTTGCCTTGAAGAATATTTGTGCAGCAAAGAACACAGAGAAGAACAATCTTATTTATCAAGAATGTTCTTGGATTACACAAGTTGTTGAAGATGCTTATTTTATAAAGAACTTCATTATGAATCATCATATGAGGTTATCAATTTTAAATGATTTGCAACACTGAAGTTGCTTAACGTTGCTTCTACATGATTTGCCTCGACTATTGTGATGCTCAAGAGGTTTAAACTTTTGAAACATGGACTCCAAGAGATGGTGATAAGTGAAAAATGGTCTTCCTACAATGAAGATGATGTTGGGAAGGCTGAATTTGTTAAGGAAAAGATTTTGAGTGATAGTTGGTGGCGAAGGGTTGATTACATCCTCTCTTTCACCAATCCTATATATGATATTCTAAGAAGCACTGATTCGGATGCATCTACTCTCCATGTAGTTTATGAGATGTGGGATTCAATGATTGAGAAGGTGAAAAAAACCATATATCACTATAAAAGAAAAGATGAAAGTGAGGTATCAATCTTTTACAATGTTGTGCACTCAATATTGATTGAGCATTGGACAAAAAGTAGTAAACCTTTTCATTTTTTGGCACATTCATTGTATCCAAAGTAGTTATTCAAATTTAGAATTTTACTTTACAATTAGCCAATTAGAGATGATTGAATAATCTATAAAAATTTTGCTTGTCAATTATATAGGTATTATAGCCACCAATGGCTAAGACAAGACTCTAGACGAGCTCCTCCTTATCAAGATGTGGAGCTCACTAATGAGAGAGTTAAATGCTTGAAGAGGTACTTTCCTCATGTAGAAGATAGAAGAAAAGTGAATTTGGAGTTTGCTAATTTTTTGGATGGTAGAAAATGTAATGCCCGAAAAATTTTAATTATTTTTAACCGAGTTGTTTGGTTTTTAGCAAATAAGCGGGATTAATTAGAATTCAATTAAGCATTTAATTAAAGCCGATTAAGTGTGATTTAGCGGTGATTAGGCTTGATGGCATTAGATTAGGAACATAGGGAACTTCACATAATTTTTCTAAAACTGGTTTACCGATTTAAGAGAAATCGGTAAGATTTCGGTATTTTAAACTGTCGGAATCGGATCAATAAAAGAATCATTGTGAGAACCCTAGAATGAATAGCTAGGATTCAGCCACAACACTCCCATAGGTTGCGCCATTTTTTAGCTAAGAATGGCAGCCACAAAGCCAAATTGAAACCCCAACACACATCCACCAATCACACAACTCCTTGCTCCACAAATTTGTGTGCAATTCCTTCTTTGCCCTTGTGAATTTTGACCAAGATAAGGGGCTGACTCCCTTTCATTTTTCTTCCATTCATACTCCTCTCTACTCCATCTTCAACCTCTCTTCAGGTCTCATCAACAGTAGCTTCCATCTAAGACACCAAATCAACTAAATTTCAACTAGATAAGGTAGGAATCCTACTCCTCTTCTTACTTTCCATGGTTTGGGACTGTATGGGGGTCTTGGGTATCTTGTGATACTGATGAGATTTGAAGTGATGATGATGAATTATAATTGATTATACATGCATATTGTGATTAGAATTGGAGTTGGTATGAAAGAACTTGAAGAAAAGAGAAAACTCAATAAGTTGTTAGGATTCTTTCTCAGCGGCCCATACGACGGAGTGTACGGCTCTGTCTACAACTGTTTAAATTTCATGAATCTATTTTTATATGAAACTAGACATTCAGGGCTTTCCATACATATATAATATAAGGTCATTGGATCAATATAGAGGTAGTTATGAATTTTTGAAGTTTGACCTAGAAATCAGGACTTTTATCCGGGCAGTATAGGTTGAGAAGGGTGTAACTCACACTACACAACTCCAAATTGATTGAATCCAATGTTTTTTGAAAGCTAACATATGAGGGAACATCCCATAAAAATTTTAGAATCATATTCATTGCCAATTATCCCCAGTATATCAGTGAATTCATCTTAAGTTCAACCCAGGCTAGAACAGGGTAATCCAGTAGGGTCAAGTTTCAGGACTTATATCTTAAATTATACTTATTCAAATGATATGCAACTTATTTCATTTGAAAGCTTACTCTGTTAGCTTTACATTGATATAAATTTCATATGATTTTACCTAGATTTCTATTTTTGGTGAATTTTCTATTGGAAGAGTACAATTCTGGCTAGAGACATGTATGAAAACTAGATCGAGTCTAGTTAATGTCGGAACTCGAGACTTAGCAAACAGAGAGCTAAATTGGTTATACTTAATGTTGGACTTAGAACTTAGTGAATAGGAAACTAGAACAGGTATACCTAATGTTGAACTCGAAACTTAGTGAGTAGGAAACTAGAACAGGTATAGCTAATGTTGAACTCGAAACTTAGTGAGTAGATAGCTAAATCGGGTATAGTTAAAGTCCGAGATCGGAAATCACATAGCATATAAATTACCTTAAAATCGGAAGTCAACGATAAGAATATAGAATCTAAAATACTTAAACCCGAAAGTCGAGGATCTTCAACATAAGCTCGAAAGTTGGTACCAGAATAGGATATCTTATACCCGAATCCCAAAAGTCGAGAACACTAGGATACTTTAAAACTCTTATGCACGAAGTTCCAGAACTCGATCCAGAATTAATCTCGAAAGTCAAACATAACCCTGGAAGTCAAAACTTATATATTCTCAGAACTCAGATCCCATTCAATCTTGGAAGTCGAACTCGAGAATATCAATAGGAATTAAAAGCTTGCAAGATAGATTAAGACTTAAGATTTTAAAACTTGCCTCTGTTGATACTGTTATACTCTTGGTATGAATATGATGTTTTATATTGAATTTGCTATTTGATTAAAATTTCCTGGTTGTTTGGCACTATTCATGGGAAAGTGGACTCGATCCGTTATATTGCCGAATTTTCGGCAGAAGTCTATGAGATCATGAGTGTTTATTATACGGGAGACTTATGAATATGTTAAGGTGATATGATCATGAATTAGTCTTATGGGAGCATGCTTATTTGCATATGAATAAAGAAAGAATATATGAGATCCCTTCACTTGGAGGCAGTTATTTGGGTCCCTCCCTGTGAAGGCAGTTAAAATATATGATGAAGGTTCCATATTCCTAAGGAACGTGACATGACGATCACGCTCTGATAGGGTATGACATGACAATCGTACTCTGGAATATGGCATAATGATCCCACCCCCTAAGGGATGTGACATGGTGATCACACCCCAATGGAGCATGACATGGTGATCATACTCTGGGACGTGGTAGGATGAATATATTTCTAAGAAGTGTGACATGGTGATCACACCCCAAGGGAGTATGACATGACGATTGTACTTTGGAATATGTATGACAAGTAAAGGAAGACAAAGAAAGAAAAGAAAATTATGTATATTTACATAAATTCAAGTACAAGTAAAAGTAGATGCAGATTTCAAATTTCCAGCATACTAGTGTTATTATATTTTAAAACATTGTAGTTATTATTCATGAATTTATTTTGTGTTGGCTCACCCAAATGACGAGTGTGTGAATAAAATGAACTTTGCTTCGAACAGTATGTTTTCGAACTAGAAAATTAAACAGTTTGTATAACATGTTCACCTTTTTCATAATAAACCGAAGCAACTGGAGATGACAACGATGATATTATGTATAATAGTTAAAGAGTCCTATTGAGAATTTAAAATTCTCACTCCTGTTTCCATGTTATCTCTAGATAGTTTGAGAAGTTGCAAAGACGACTGAAGTTGCTATCAGATAAGGTCTACTCAGGTAACAGTAACAACTCCAAAGTGTGGTACTATGACTTAAGCACAGTACTATACCAAGGAGGACGTTACAGAAAAGGGTTTGATGATTGTGACTCTCTAAGTGATAGAGGTATGCTTGATGCAAAAGCTTGGTGGCTAGTTCACGGTGTTCATGCTCCAACTTTTTAGAATATTGCTCTTAAGCTACTTGGGCAACCATTTTCATCCTCTTGTTGTGAAAGAAATTGGAGTACTTACTCTTTTATCCATTCCATTAAAAGGAATAAGATGAAATCGCAACATGCTGAAATTTGGTATTTGTCCATACCAATCTTCGTCTTATTTCAAGGAAATCTCCCCAATACAAGAAAGGAGAAACAATATTGTGGGATCTTGCGGGAAATGAATTTTCACTAATTAATGAAGATCATGAAATCCTAGAAGTTGCTAATCTTTCTCTTGATGAGCTAGAATTGGAAAGCATAATCTTTTGTCCATGAAGGAAATAAAGTTAATCCTTAGATGATCACTTTTATTAGTTTTTTAATGTACATGACTAGTTCTATTAAGAAAAGTCCGTTTAGGAATTCTTTTGAGATGTCAATAGAAATAGTGCCTCATATTTTTTGGAAGGGGCATGGAAATAGGAATTGCGCATGACATAGATTAAGAATGGTCCACGTTTTTTAGGAGGGGCTTAGAAAGTAACAAAAATTAATAATTTGACATCTATAAATATCTAAAAGTATTGTAAATCTTGACTTATGATATGATATAATGAATTATGAATCTTTCTTAGATTTTTTAATTTTATTTATATATATATGCCGTGTCCGTATCATGTAATTTTATGAGTTTGATGTGTCTCCGTGTCTGTGTGTGTGTCGTATCAAGTGTTCATGTTGGTGTCTATGCTGCTTAGCTAGTAGATAATTAAAATATGTGTAATAATTTTATAAATGATATCTTGTATAGATGGTTTTGAATAAAAGTATGGGATTATTAACACAGTACATAATATCTTGGGTAACTTAGAGTATCCGAATTAATGACTAGATACATTGAATTAATCATCAAGAGTCCCATATTGTCTTTGGGCAAAACAAATGTAGAAAAATAATCCTACAGATATTAGATAGGCATGTCATCAAAGTGGCCATAGCATATGGTTAAACATGAGCCACACTAGCCCCAATTGGTGGATTTATCACCACCACTCCTTCCACAAATATCTTCTACAAATATCAAGACCCTTGTATCCTCTCCTCCTCCACTTCGTTCATTCCAACAATCATACACACACCCACCATCATCATCTCTTCATTTACTTCTTCACCACCACCATAGACACGAACTTCAAGCTCATGGTTGGCGGCTTTCTTGGCTGTAAAGCCCCCTACTTCTTTTATGAAAATTTATTTTCATCTTTTCTTCTTCAAAACCCCTCAAAAGATTAAAGAATTCAAGTTACTTATGGAGCCATTCTAGCCATTGAGATTTGTAGCTATAATATCCTGAATCGCAAGACGTTTTAATTACACTGTTAACTGATTTATTCAATTTCATTAGATATGTAAGAATAATTAGAAGTAAATTATAGAGAGATTAGGGTTAGGAGAATTAGAAATAATCATGGAGGAAATTTAAGTAGATTATTAGCTATGTTTCACAAGTTTAAAGGGAATTGGTTGAATTTTGGTATTTTATACTGCAAGAATTACACCAATAGAAATTTATACTATAACATCCTCAAATTCTTGTCGTGCTAAATTACCTTAGTAACCCTGAGTAATTAGGCACTTAATGAGAAATTATGAGATTAAGGCTTAATTAAGGAATTAATGAAGTGTTTATGAGTTAACTCGGATGAGAAAAGTCAAGAGAATACTTAATCGAGATTAAATAATCTCTAATTAAACAAGTTAGAGCCTTAATAGCTTAATTAAGTACTAATCGCCCTTAATTAGCTTAATCGAGTTTAATTAAGAATAATTAAGCTTAATCACAAGATTAATTTTTGTTAATCATGTTCTTGTGTGTTAATCACTAATCCTTGCTTAATCATGTTAATTAAGCTGCAAGAGCACTTAATCACATGATTAAATTCAAATTTAGTCAACTAGATAATAAAGCAAAGAATGATGTCACTAAAGCATAAAACATTAGACAATAGTGCTTTATGTAAGAGTAAGTACTTGATTTATTCCTCTATCATCCAATTTGTTTTTCTAAACCTTAATTAACACAAAATTAAGAAAATATCTCCTCCCCACCCTCCATACATGCTACGGCCACTATACACATGCACATACCTTCACTTTTTCATTTCCAGACTTCCTATTCTCCCTCTAACTCTCATATCGTCTCACTTCTCTCTAAAATTGTCTCCTTCTTCTTCATCTTCTTCTTCCTTTCTCCACCGCTACCATAACCAAAACTCTTACTTAGCCTTTCAAAGACCACATTTTTTGGTCTTTGGAGACAATATCTAAACACTACAAGCTTCATTTTCAAGAGACCTCAAGAGTTCTCTCTTTGTTCATCCAAAACCGCCACCATCATTATCAAGGAGGAGCCATCATCTTCTTCATTTCTTCTTCAAGAACATGCCATTTTCAAAGCTTAGGTAGTGATCTTAACTCTTTTATTTTGTTTACTCAAGAAAGCTTGA
This sequence comes from Pterocarpus santalinus, assembly GCA_031439595.1. NCBI lineage: Eukaryota > Viridiplantae > Streptophyta > Magnoliopsida > Fabales > Fabaceae > Pterocarpus > Pterocarpus santalinus. The sequence continues at coordinate 31,043,889 of CM062527.1, forward strand.
AGCTTGGTTCTTCTCATGACTAAGATCTTCAAGTGAAAACTTGAGAAGATCGTTCATGCTCTTCATAAGCAAAAGTTTCTATTTTTGGTAAAATATGTTTAGGTTCTTGTTCATGAGTGTTCTTGAGTTGTTGAAAAGTTCCTTTCTTTAAGTGCTTCAAAGTTTTTATTTTTCTTTCTTGATGCATGAGATCTTGATGTTTCTTGTGAGTTGCTTAAAAAAGAATGGTGTTCTTGGTGGTATTTTGGTTAAAGTTTGTTCCTTTTCGTATGACGAGTTTATGATTAAAAAGTTTCATCTTTACATATTTTTCTTAATTTGATAAGACTATGAACATTCCAAGAGTTTAAAGCTTAAAAAGTTTGCTTCTTGATACATAAAAAGTGGCGCAAGTTTTGGTGCCTTCATAAAGTCTTATTTTGTTTTGTTTTGAAGATAAGACTACATATAAAGTCTAAGCTTTTTGAAATATGAAGCCTTTTTAAGTTATAAAAATGATATCTTGTCACTTTATGTCTTAGAAATCAAACCTTGAAGACAAGACCTTTCATAAAGTTTCAAACTTTAGTCAAGAATGAAATCTTTAAGTCATAAAAGTGTTGTTTTGCAACCTTTAATTCATAAAGTTTAGATCTTGCATCAAAACAATGCTTAAAATGTCAACTTTTATAAAGATCAAGACTTTCTAACTTTAAAGTTAATGTTTTATATCTTGGTTCATAAAGTAGGAACTTTTTTGACTTTAAGACAACTTTAAATCATAAAGTTGAGGTCTTAATGGTCTTAGAATGAATAAAAGTATCAACTTTCATAAAGAACAAGACTTTTTAGTTCAAAAGTTAGTATTTTATATCATTATTTCATAAAGATTTAATCTTTAAGTCAAGAGTATAATTGTATAGGCACTTACTTTCATAAAGAATCAAACTTTATGACTACTTTATAAAGAATGATAACTTTTATAATGCTTAAGGTAAGGCCTTGTCATGATAGTGATAAAAGTTTGAAACTTTGCAACTTGGATAAGTTAGAAATCACCCTTGGTAATTAGTGAACATGGTGTTGTTGGGTTCATGAGTCTGGTTATGCATTGTCATGACCTAAGGATTAGAGAAATCTCGAACTCCTTGGCAACAGAAGTATGATTAGGGCCTCTGAGCATACCATGAACCTAGGAATCACTAAGTGCACTATCTCAAGGAATGGAAACAATTACTTAACTTAATTAAATTGAACAAGTGTTCCATAAGATATGTACTCAAGTAAAGAGTAATTTCATATGAGAACTAAGCAACTAAAAGACCACATACATATATTTTAACTATATGATTCTCTCATGGATAACCATGGAAAATTATATGATGATTTGTAAGATTCTTCACAAAGAATAACACAACTATGAACCCTTCTAGGGTATGAATGTATGATGCCATTTGGCATGATGAATGATAAGTTTGATTATGCTTTGTCTTATGATTGAATGATTGGTGTGATAATATGATATACATATGATAGACTGATAGTTGAAGGTTTGTGATTGGCATTTTGGGGAAGCTTTGGTCTAGCCGTTATGCTGCCGAATTTCCGTCAAAATTATGGACTTAGTCATATCATTGCATGTGTCTAGTCAAAGAAGTATTATGCATGTAAAGTGTAATGATAGGAAAAAAAATCATGGGATATGACCTTTCAATCACTTCGGTAAGGAAAGTGAGAGACGGTGATCAACAAAGACTTAAGAAACCTCTATGGAGGAAGTAAGGGTGACATGGAGGACCCTCCAACTTAGGGTTAACCAATATTGGCTTAATCTAATTTGGTTTAGTACTACGTGATGACAGTCACGGAATGAGTTTATGTCCAAAAGTAGTCTATTTCAAAGGAAAGTAAAGAATGTTAAGCATGTGCTAAAAATGAAAGTAAAGTCAAAGTATAACCATGGTTAAGTTTATGAGGTTGCATGTCTTTGCATGTATTTATATTGTCCATTTGCCTTATGAATGTTTATTCTATGCTTTTGTATGTATGCTTAGTTATGATGATATAGTTATGATGTTAAGTTTAAAAGCAACCTGCTTCGGTGCTTAAGTTTTCAAAATCATTAAAATTGAATCTATACTTGCCCACTGTTTTTATAATTAAACTCAAAGTGGCTGGGATGATGACGATGACACAATGTTTGTCTAGTCGCGATCCTATTGAGAAATATAGTATTTCTCACTCCTATGTTTCCATGTCATCTTCAGAGGATGTCAATGTCGGGCACGATGGTGATCTTTATTGAGTTTCCAGTATGGCGTTAGCGTTTCAACCTGGTGCTGAATGCCTCAATGATGTCTGTGAGCATAGTGATGAAGGTGTACATCTTCCATGACCGTCCATTTTAGACTTCAATGATGAGCCCATTTTTTCGACCATATCAGCCATTTCGCGAGGTTACACTGGATGACATCCATCCTTACTTTCAGCCGTCGAGATACCTACTGATAATGAGACTGACTCGGATGCCCATCTGACTCCGACCGTTGCATTGGATTTTGACCCTTCAAAGCCTTCCTACTCGAGCTATCATGTAGAGACTGAACTTTCTAAGCCTTCCTACTCGTCGGTGATACACCTGATGTCTGATTCATCTTTTTTAGTAGCTCCTCATCACACTCCACCCCCGGTTTGCAGTCGACGGTTTATTCGTACTCGTGTTGTGCCTCGTGGGCGTGGTCGTGCCCAAGGAGGAGGATGTGGTGATGTTGCTCCTAATGATTTTGCGAACGGATTCCTCCTGCCTGATAAGTGATGTGGTGATTGCATGCGGAGCTGAGCACGAGGGCAACCCTTTTTGGTTGTAGTTATAGGATTATCATTCTATTATATGGCATGCTTGGGCAGTAGAGATTTCCTATGCATTTTCCTTTATGATGTATTTGGTAGGTTTCTTATGTAAGGATGACAATAGGTATAGGACCCATCATTATCTTTATGTATGACTGCTGGCAACAATTTTATTATATAAAATATGACTGGTCATGGAATGAATGTTATGTTTATCTAAGTTATTATTATTTTTGTCATTTCTATTTATTTTATTCGCACGGTATGTATGAGATAGAGATGTTTATATTATGCGTTCACGATGCGCTCATGGCTCTTGGTTTTCAAAGTAGTTTATTCATGTTGTTCCAAAAAAAAAAATTACCCTTATTTTGATATAATAGTATTTTCAAATGGTAATGTTAGTTTCGCGAGCAAAAGTAACAACTATTAATTCCATAATATGACTTAAGTATAGTATGGGACTATTAAGGTATTAAATATATTGTCAAAACCTAAATTTGGTGGCTAGAATTAGCCACCACCCCACAAATGGCACCTTTCTCAGCCACAAATTGAGGGGAATTAGCCAAAGTCCAACCACATTAGAAATCCACCAATAGCATGAAACATGTCCTTATCACCTTGTGCTGTAAAACTTCATTAACTCCTCATAACTCCTTCAAAAATTTCAGCCCCTTTAGCTGAGCATTCTCCTTCATTTCTTCTTCTATTTCACATCCTCCTTCTTTCATCTTTAATCTTCATCAACTTTCTCCATCAAAAACTTGGGTCTAGCTAGCCTATACATCAAAGTTAAGGTGGGATTCATGATTTTTCCTTGTTCTTTGTGATATGGTGGCTACTTGGGATTTTATTTCTACTCATTTATTTGATGATATATTGTGTTCATATGGGTTATTATGGTTGAATTAGCATGTAAATATTTGGTTTGGGTTGGAAATTTAGTGAAAAGCCTAAAGGACAGCTAACTAGAATTGGCTGGATTGGAAAACTCTAGACGTATCCATATAGCGAAGTGTACGACTTCACCTATAACCATAAAAATTCAATGAAACCAATTTTAGATGAACTAGACATCCAGAGCTTTCCAACCATACAAATTATAAGGCCAATGGATCTGTAATGAGTGAGATATGAATTTTTGAAATTAATCCTGGAATTCTGTCCCTGATCCTAACTAGACTAGATTGTGAAGGGCATAACTCGTCTATACAACTCAAATAAAGTGCAACAAATTTTTTTAAAAAGTTAATACATAAGGTAACATGCTATAAAAATTTTAGAGTCAAATTCTTTCCTTATTTTTCATACCAATTCACCAAATTTGCCTTATGTCCTAACTGGACTGAAATAGGGTGGACCATTTCAGCCAAATATGAGAGCTTATAACTTGAGCTCTGCCAACTCAAATGAAACGAAACTTGATGGAAATAAAAACTGGTTCAGTTAGCTTCAAATGATATAAACTTCAAACAAATCCAATAATATTTCTTTATTTGGTAAATTTTTATATTTTGGTACCCAATTTTGGTTAAGAGCAGGGCAGATCTAGATTAAACTTCAATAATCTAATTTATACTTATCAAAACTTAATGGGACCAAAGATAACACAAATTAGACAAATAATATTTTAACATATAAAAAATTTAGATTTAAATAAGTTAAATAGAAATTATGGTATAAATTATAATCCATGGTAGAATTGAGGAATTTATGTATAATTGCCAAATTGAGTGCTTTGCTCCTTAAAGTGGGATTCATAAAGTTTAAATACTGTAATTCTATGTTGGTACTGAATATTAGTGAGTTATGTTGATTTTGAAGTCTTGATTGACTGTCTGATTTAAAAAGCACTATTCATAGGGAAGTTGATATGATTAGTTATGCTGCTGAAATTTTGGCAAAAACTTATGAACATAATGTATTATGCATGTAAATACATATGTTATCCGAATTGATTTAGCCATGTTTATATAAATCATAAGGACTATATGAATTCCATATTACTTGGGTCAGCCCTGAAATAAAGTTAAAGGGAATAGATCGATATGAGAGTTGGGGAAAGAAAACTTAGTTATCCTGTATAGGAACGAACTCGATCCTGAAAAATAGACTATTACCCAGGAGTTATATGGCTTAATACTCCTAGGGGACCAAGTACGGAAAAAGTTTAGTAGATACTAGCTAAGACAGATTGAGGGTTAAATTCCTTATTATCTTGAGAGTTTCTATCGCTTACTTATTTATGCATGTTGTGTATTTGGTTATAGCTCTATTTGCACTGTACAATATTCTCTATATGAATTTCTCTGTTTCTTAAAGTTCTAAGTAAAATGAAACCTAGCTTTGGATTGCTACTTAGTATGTTGTTCACCTTTTTATGTAAATAACAAAAATCAAAGCAGCTATGAATGAATGCTATATCAATATAGAATAATGATAAGAATTCCATTGAAATTTTTTTTTTCCAAAATTCTTATCCTATTGTATGTGTTCATGTCATTCTCAGACCATGGACATCGCGACGATAGTCATCCTCTTTGTTGAGTTACCGGAGTTGCAGTGGCATTATGACCTTGTGATAGATTCCCTATATATTACCTGCCGATTTTGCTTGTACTTCTTCTTCTGTCATGACTTTGCTGTCCCTCTATTTAGCCCTTTGTTTGATCCCGCATCACCTTTTTTAACCAAACCCCTGTATATGGCCTATCTTGTACCACCACCTGCAGCATCACCCTAGCCAGCTCACCCAGTATCCTCTAAGAGTGACCCGTTAGAGATGGTAGACTCTTCTTCTTCCCGTCCTCAATTCTTGACAATGACTATGCACCTGCTGACTCTGGCATGGCGAATGGATTCCTCTTCTCGGAGTCCGTCTAGTGGAGCTATCCATACCTATTGACCACAGTTGTATAGAATGGCCCATTTTTTGGCACCTTCTACGATCTTGGGCCATGGACACTACTTTCTTTTGCTTTTCTTATGTATCCATGACAATGAAATGTCCTTTGAGGACCTCTATAGAGATGTTTGCTCAGATATGGACCAATGTCTTTTTGCTTATAGTCTAACTTGATGTACTTGACACTATAGCCATATGAATACATGGGATGATAATGTTTATATGTATCATATATATATTGTGATAAATTTTACTTTTGTCTATATCGTTTACTTTTTATTTACATAGCAACATGCTATACACACACACACACACACACACACACACACACACACATATAGATATATATATATATATGTATGTATACGTATATGTATATATATATAGAGCTGAAAAATTACACTTGATTATAAACTAATTCCACTAAATCAATTTACCCAGAAGTAAGCTAAACGGAAATCATAGATCCGTAATAAAATATCGAGTATAATATTATAACTTAAATATAGTATTATATTGGTAGGGTGTTATAGCGACCATAAGAGAAAAGGAAGGCTAGGAGTTGCTCTTGACTTCTTTGCTTCCATGGCTCCAAGAACCTTGAGGTAGGTAGGTCAAATCCTAGGTTATATTCTTTTAATCTTATGTGCTCTATATCCTGCCCAAAACCTAGGCTTCCAACCAAAATCTTATATTGGTTGGTTGGATTATGGTGTTTATGATTTGATTATATGATGGCATGCCATGAAATGTTGATTTAAGTTTGATTTTGTGCTTGGTTGTTGATGCTTCTATGTGCGTATGTTTCTACCTTCATAAGAATAGAAATAAATGTTTAGTTAACCTCAAATACGTCTATTGAGGTCCTTGAGGAAGAGTTGGGGTGAGAGAAGTTCATAAGAATTGGGTTAAGAAGCTGTGAAGTAACTATATGTCAAAGGAGGGTGATTGAGCCACTATCTTGAACACCTTGTACCACCAAAATTATTCCTAGAGCTATAGATGGTAGATTTAAGTGAAACTTATTTTACTAGGTTTATCTTTAGTTAAAATTTGATGGAAATCTAACTAGAAATGGATTTTTAGGAATTTATACAAGTTGACTGCCCAAAATGAGAGTTTAAAACAAGATAGTGGAGATGTTTAGAAAAACTACACTAACTGGGAAATCTTATGCCATTAAATCCATTTTTCCTTGTTAGTATAAGAAGAGTAGAGTGTATAAATCAAAAATCCTGACCATCCAAGTCCAAATGAATTAGATATGAATTTTAGAACAAAATAGGACAGAAACCGAGTTCAACCTATAAATCTTTCCCTTGAACTCAGAACTTAGAATTCATGCGAAGCTAAACCAAGATAGCATTAGTTAAATGGACATAACTCAAGTTGCCCTTAAGTAAATCATATAAGATCGAGATTTAAGTAAAGGGTATGATAAGGAATGTCCCCATAAAATATAAGGGTTAGATGATTAGAAATGGATTTATGATGAATTTCTAAAATGAGAGCATATTTCTAGTGACTTATAACCCAAATGTTGAGCAGGATCTAGAACTATGAGTTAGGTCATGATAATTCTTAGGGTTAATATGCCATCTACTACATGTTCATGATAATTTTATATATATTCTTTAGTATGTTACACTATATGCCTTTAACCTCTAAAAACATCATGCATACAAGAATATTTTGAAAGTAAGAATGTATGGGATACTAACCCCTAGGGATGGCAATACGTCATGCTTAGGGGTGACTGCTAAAAGAACCACACTGGGGATGATGGTATGTAATGCCTAGATGTGGAAATATTGGAACCTATATGTGGTAAGCATGTGCATAAGTACATATAGTATCTTCATGCATGACCAAGTATAATAATGTAAAAGGTAACAAGAACTTGCAAATAGACGTATCGAGCCTCCACCTAGTAGTGGATTAGGGTGATATTGTCAAAGATGATCACTTGGGCCAGCTCGTGAATAGATTTAAGAGGAATAAGTCGATGTGAAAGTCAGGGGAAGTAAACTAGGCAATCATGTATAGGAACGAATTTGCTCTTGAAGAGCAGGTTGTTCCCTAGAAGTGGGAAAATGCCATCCATTTCTCGGGGACCAAGGACAAATGTTCTAGTTGCAAGTGTAGCACCCTAATAATACCATACTATACTTAAGTCATTTTGTGGCATTACTAACTATTACCATGAACTAGTGGAAGTTCTTATAGTTGAAATTAATGTAATATACGAAAATAACATGTAAATTTTTTCCTTTTTGTAAAACCTTTATCCTTGAAAACTAAGCCTTTAAGCGCTTACTTGTTCAAATATGTATGGATGTTGTTCCTCATATCATGGAGTTACTAGAAAGATGTATGACAGTAAATAAAAAAAAATCATAACACAATACCTTAAGACAATAATATAATCATAGATAATCAAGAGTCAGAATCGCACTTAATGGTTATCACATATGTAATAGGTCAAATTAAGTAGCATGACTTCCTACATGCTCTTAATTACACATAAATTGCCCAACCAGGCTCTTAAGAAAGTGAAAACACTATGCCACTTTCTCGATTCTCCTTAGCTAGGTGAAGTAACATGGTAACTCCTTGTCTTATCTAGTTAGGTACCACTAGAAGTGTTGCCATAGATGCTATCAGCTCCATCTGAAGACGACACGGAAATGTAGGAGTAAGAAATACAAGATTTTCCAGTAGGATCCTAACTAGACCATTAATGTGTCATCATCATCGTCCCAACCACTTTGGGTTTAATTACGAAAATAGTGAGCATGCATAGATTCCATTTTTAAAGGGTTTAAAAATATAGGTTCCCAAAGCAAGTTTCTTTTAATCTTCCTCATATAAACATAATATAAAAAAACTCAAAGCTACAATACAAGAGCATATACATATGAGAGCATAGAATAAACATTCATGACCATACAAATGAGAGAATGAAGATGAATGCACATTCATATAACTTCTTAGACTAGATCAGAGTCTTTTTTTAACTTTACTTTTATATTTAGCACGTGTCTAACATTCTTTACTTTTCCTTTGAAATACATTGCTTTTGGACATGAGCTCATTCCGTGACCATTGTCACACAGTATTAAACCAAATCAGACTAAGATGATAATGGTTACCTCTAAGTTAGAAGGTCCTCTATGTCACCCTTGCCTCCCCCATAGAGGTTCCTTGAGTCTTTGTTGATTACCGTCTCTCACTTCCCTTAATGAAGTGATTGAAGGGTCATGTCCCATTTTTTTCTTTTGTTATGACAACATCTTATATGCATTGCTATCACTAACAAGACACATGTGGGAATGTAATGATATGGCTAAGTCCATAGTTTTGGTAGAAATTCGGCAACATAACGACTAGACCGGAGCTTCCCCAAAATGCCAAACATGGAAACTTTCAACCAACAACCAATTATATTCATCTCATGTCATCATACCAATCATTCAATCATGAGACAATGCTCAATCATACTTCTCATACATCATGCTTAATAGCATCATACATTCATACCCTAAAGGGTGTTTATAGTTGTGTTATTCTTTGTGATAAATCTTATGAGCCTTTATATGATTTCTCATGTTTACACATGAAAGAATTACATAGTTAAAATGAAAGTGTTGTAGTCTTTTTAGTTACTTAATGCTTGAGTGAAGTTACTCTTTACTTAGGTATATATCTTATGGAATACTTTGTTGAAGTTGACTAAGTTAAGTAATTATTTCCTTTTCTTATCTTGAGATAGTGCGCTTAGTAATTTCTAGGTTTATGGTATACTTAGAGGCCCTAATCGTACTTTTGTTTCCAAGGGATTTCGAGATCCCTCTAGTCCCTTGGGTCATGACAATGCATAACCACACTCATGAATCCAACAACACCATGTTCACCATTTATTAAGAGATAGTTTTTATTTTCAGCAAGTTACAAGATTCAAACTTTAGTAAGTGGAATAGCAAGATTTCACCTATATGATTATAAAGTTGCATACTTTATGAAAGTGATTATAAAGTTTGATCCTTTATAAAAGTATGAGTCTCTAAAATTATATACTTGTCTTAAAGATTCAACCTTTATAAGAAAATGATACAAGATGCTAGCTTTATGGCTAAAAAATATTATTTTTTAAGAAAGTTAACACTTTTAACCATTATAAGACCATCAAAGTTCCAACTTTATGATTTAAAGTTGCCTTAAAATCTAAAAGATTCTTTTTTGAAGAAAGATTAGAACTTTACTCAACACTTCCATCTCAAAGTTTAACCTTTACAAGATTAAAGCGCACATCTACATCCTTATGACTTAAAAGTTACATTTGTGATTAAAGTTTGAAACTTTATGAAATGTCTTGTCTTCAAAATGCAATCCTTAAAACATAAAGTGACAAGTTCTCATTTTTATGACTTAGAAAGCTTCATGCTCTAAAAATTTTTAGAATTTTACAAATATTCTTGTCTTCAAGAAGAACAAAATGAAACCTTGTGAAACCCACAAAAATAGCGCCACTTTTTATGCATCAAGAAGCAAACTTTTAAAGTTTTATACTTTTGGAATATTCATAGTATTATCAAAATCATAAGAAAGATGTAAAGGTAAGAACTTTTCCAATCTTAAGCACATAAAAGGAAAGAAATCAACTTGAAACCAAAACCACCAAGAATCATCATTCTTTTTCAACAAACCACAAGAAACATCAAAAACTCATGCATCAAGAAAGAAAAATGGAAACTGTAAAGCATTTAAGGAGAGAAACTTTCAATAAACAAGAACAACTCACGAATAAGATCAATAACATATTTTGCTAAAAATGGAAACTTTTAAGACATTTATGACGAAAACTCAAGATATCTACATGAACATTCATAAACAAGGTTCAAGAAACAAACTTTTTTTTTCCAAAAAAAGAAACTTTCTCAAGTTCTCACTTGAAGATCTTGACCATAGTGAGAGCCAAGCTTCAAGCTTCTTGATTAACAAAAAGAAAAGAGTAGAGATTACTACCTATTGTTGTAAAATGGCTTCCTTGAAGGAGAAGAAGAAGATGAATAAGACTACTCCTTTGGTGATGGTGGTGGTGGTTTTGAAGGTGGATGAGGAAGGCCCTTGAGCTCTTGAAGAAATAAGGCTTGTAGTGTCTAGATCTTATCTCCAAAGACCAAAAGATGTGGTCTTTGAAGGGTTTAGTGGTGAAGGTTTGGTTATGGAGGTGGGGAAGAAAGGAAGTAGAAGAAGAAGAAGAAAGCTTCTTGGAGGAAAGTGTTCAGGAGAGAATATGAGTCAATAAAAATGAAGTGGGTGGGTGCACTTAAGGGTAGATTGTAATGTCTGAAAAATTTTACCCTTTTCTTTAAACAAGTTGTTTAGTTTTTATCGAATAATTGTGATTAATTAAGATTTGATTTAGTATTCACTTAAATCTAATTAAGTGTGATTTAGACAGATTAGAATTTAGGAAATTAGATTAGGAACAATAGGAAAGCTCATAGGATTTTTCTAAAAACCAGTTTACCAATTTAAAAGAAATCGGTAAGATTTCAATATTTTAGACAATCGGAACCGGATCAATAGAAATTATACTGTGAGAACCCTAGGATGGATAGCTAAGATTCAGCCAAATTACCCATGCAAATGGCACAATCTTAGCCTTCCATATGGGCTATCAGGTCAAGTTGAATGACCAACACACATCCACCAGTCATATGAGACTTGCTTCAAAAGTTTGTGATTAATTCACTCTCTCCCTTGACCTATTCGGCCATCTAAAGGGGCAAACCTCTCTTCATTTCTCTTCCATTCACACCCATCTTCACTTCATCTTCATCACCTTTTCAAGTCTCAACAAAAGTTTCTTCAATCCAAGACACCAATTCAACAAGATTTCACCTTAGAGAGGTAGGAATCCAACTCTTCTTCTTGTCTTCCTTGATCTATTTCTTTCATGATACTGATGTGATTTGAAGTGATAATGATGGATTCTGGTTGATTTTGCATGTATGTTGTGATTAGAATTGAAATTGGAATGAAAGAACTTGAAGATAGAATGAATCAAAAAGCTGTTAGGTGAAAACCCTACAGCATCCATACTTCCATCTTGTACGAATGAAAATATAACCATCAAAACTTGATAAATCTATTTTTCTATACATCTAGGGCTTTCCAACCATATAAAACATTAGGCCATTGGATCAGTATAGAATTAGTTATGAATTTTTGAAGTTTGACCTAGGAATCTAGATTCTCATCTGGGCAGTATGAGTTGAGAAGGGTATAACTCACTCTACACAACTCTAAATTGAGTGCAACTAATGCTATTTGAAAGCTAACATGTAAGGAAACATTCCATAAAAATTTCAGAGTTAGACTCATTGCCATTTGTTCCAAGCACATCAATGAAGTTGCCTTAAGTTCAAACTAGGTTGGAATAGGGTAGGCCAGTAAGGTCAATTTACGGGACTTATATCTCAAGATATACTGATGCAAATGATATGAAACTTTTTTCATCTAAAATCTTGTTCTGTTAGATTTAATTTGGTATAAATTTCGTATAATTTCACCGAAATTCCTATTTTTATGAATTGTCAATTATAAGGGTGCAATTCTAGCTAAGTGTAGGGCAGTCTGAGGTAAAATACAAATAACTTGAGCTATACAAATCAAAATGAGATAGAACTAAAAGGGTTGGAAACTAGACACATAGAGCTATAATCTATACAAAATTTAGGTTTAAATGAGTTGAATAGAAGTAAAGGTGAATTTTGCAAAATTTGGGTAGAAGAGGGTAAAGTAAGCAGAAAACTCTGTTGATGCTTGTATTGATTTTGATAATTGATATTGTGGTTATATACTTGCTGTCCCATGTTACTTTGAATACTTGATTCATTGTACTAGTAAGCTGGCACTATTCATGGGAAAGCGGACTTGATCCGTCATGTTGCCAAAATTTCGGCAAAACCTATGCATAGGTTATGAAATATACTTTGATACATGTGCATTCATGATTATGATGAAAGCTATAATAAAGATTCTATGACGAAAGATATGATGATGAGTCCGTATTCCGAAAGAAAGTGACATGGCAATCATGCTCTGATAGGGTATGACAGGGCATTCATACTCTGGAATATGGCATAATGATCCCATACCCTAAGGAATGTGACATGGCGATCACACCCCGATGAAATATGACATGGCGATCATACTCTAGGACGTGGTAGGATTAACATATTCCTAAGGAGTACGACGTGGTGATCACATCCCTACGGAGTATGACATGGCGATCGTACCCTGAAATATGTATAACAAGTAAAGGAAGATAAAGGAAGAAAAGACAATTATGTGTATCTGCATAAATTCAAGTACAAGAAAGGCATGTGCAAATTTTATGTTTTCAATAGATTGGTGTTATTATATTTTAATATGTTTCAATTATTATTCACAGTATAATTCATGAATTGATTTTGTATTGGCTCACCCAAACGACAAGTGTATGAATAAAATGGACTCTGCTTCGAACAAGATGTTTTCGAATTATAAAATTAAATAGTTTATATAACATGTCCACCTTTTTCATAATAAATCGAAGCAGTTGGAGATAATAACGACAACACGGTATGAAATTTCTTAGTGAATCCTACTGAGAATTTAAAATTCTCACTTCTGTTTTCATGTTATCTCCATATAGTTCAAGAAGTTTCAAAGACGGCTGAAGTTGCTATCAGATAAGGTCCGCTCAAGTAACAGTAACAACTCCAGAGTGTGGTACTATGACTTAAGCATAGTACTATACAGGGGAGGATACTAAAAAATGGTATCAGAGCAGTTCGGTCCTAACTGGACCTAAGGTTATGCTTCTAGTGCACTTTGGAATCCTTAGAAAATGTCATGTGATAAATCTTATCTGCTTAGATAAGATATAGGAAGTTAGATATGCATGATCGCCTAACTGTGATTATTATTAGTTGCTGTCACACTTAACTTATTATTGAGCCTAATCAACTCAATGTTTTGTTGTGTGTGATTAGGAATTAATGGCTTTCAGGAGGCGTGGTAGGCCATAAACTGCACCCACTACAGAAGACCTCACTTATTTTATGGGCACTCTACGAGAAATGGCATACGCCATGCGCAAACAAGCTGCTGTAGCACACCAAATGATGGACCAGCTGGGAAGACAACCTGGAGTCGGTCATAATGGAAACCAAAATAGCCTAGGAATGGACCTGGAATATCTCAAGTTCACAGAATTCCAAAAGTCGAACCCGACCAATTTTAGAGGGGCTTTTCATCTTGATAAGGTTGACAAATGGGTTAAGACAATGGAGAAGGTCTTCTCCATCCTAGATTGCACTGACCACCAAAAAGTGGCCTTCGCCACTTATATGCTCGAAGCATATGCAGAATTCTGGTGGAATGGTGTAAAACGACTATTAGAGGAGTCCCAGATGGAGATCACCTGGATTGTGTTCAAGGACACTTTTTACTTGAGATACTTTCCTCCATCAGTTCGGAATGCCAAGGAGTTGGAATTTATGCAATTCTGCCAGGGAAGCAGTAGCATGTCAAAATACATTGCTAAGTTTGAGGAGCTATGCAAGTTTTCCACAATCTATCAGCGAAATCCAAATGAGGCATGGAAGTGTGTCAAATTTGAAGGCAGATTAAGGGAAGATATCCTCGCAGCAGTAGGCCCTATGGAGATAAAGGATTTTCCCACCTTGGTAAACAAATGTAGACTTGTGGAAGGCTATAATAAGAAGTTGGAAATTGCCCAGTCTGATGCTTATGGAAAAAGGCTGGCACCTGAAAACCAGGAATTAGAATATGCCTCACCACTAAAGAAGCATTTTCACCTTAGTGAATGTGAGGGCAAGCAACTGCAAGAATTGATGGTCAAGCAATGATGTCCAAAGTATGGGAAAAATCGTGGAGATAAGCCTTGCCTAGTTAAATAGTATGTGTGTTTCAGATGTAACAAGCTAGGGCATATGATTAGAGAATGCCTTTAGAACCAACCATCGATTCCTAAACCGCAACATTCAGGAAGAGTTTTCACTTTAAATGCTGAGGGACTACACCCCATAGGAGCCATAGCGAGAATTAGGGATAAATTAGAATAAGGAATTGGCTAATTTAGTTTTAGTCCATCCTATTATGCTAAGTGGTTTTACATCTACTATGTGCTTATGTATGAACTTTATTTAAACTCTTATAATTATAACTAGTTAGCTTTATAATCAAACTTTGAGGACAAAATTTTTTTAGGAGGGTAGTAATGTAATATCCAAAAAATTTTACCTTTTTTTTTTAAACAAGTTGTTCGATTTTTATCGAATAATTGTGATTGATTAGGATTCGATTTAGTATTCACTTAAATCTAATTAAGTGTGATTTAGTTGGATTAAAATTTAGGAAATTAGATTAGGAACAATAGGAAAGCTCATAGGATTTTTCTAAAATCCGGTTTACCGATTCAAAAGAAATCAGTAAGATTTCGGTATTTTAAACTATCCGAATCGGATCAATAGAAATTATACAGTAGGAACCCTAGGATGGATGGCCAAGATTCAGCCAAATTAGCCATGCAAATGGTGCAATCTCAGCCCTCCATATGGGGTACCAAGTCAAGTTGAATGACCAACACACATCCACCAATCATATGAGACTTGCTTCAAAAGTTTGGGATTAATTCCCTCTTTCTCCCTTGACCTATTTGGCCATCTAAAGGGGCAGACCTCTCTTCATTTCTCTACCATTCACACTCATCTTCACTCCATCTTCCTCACCTCTTCAAGTTTCATCAAAAGTTTCTTCAATCCAAGACACTAATTTAACAAGATTTCACCTTAGAGAGGTAGGAATCCAACTCTTCTTCTTGTCTTCCTTGATTTGGGGCTGTGTAGGGATTCTATTTCTCTCATGATACTGATGTGATTTGAAGTGATGATGATGGATTATGGTTGATTTTGTATGTATGTTGTGGATAGAATTGAAATTGGAATGAAAGAACTTGAAGATAGAATGAATCAAAGAGCTGTTAGGTGAAAACCCTACGGCATCCGTACTTTCATCTTGTACAGACGAAAATCCAACCACCAAAACATGATGAATTTATTCTTATGTTAAACTAGACATCTATGGATTTCCAACCATATAAAATAAAAGGCCATCAGATCAGTATAGAATTAGTTATGAATTTTTGAAGTTTGACCTAGGAATCTGGATTTTCATTTGGGCAATGTGAGTTAAAAAGGGTGTAACTCACTCTACACAACTCTAAATTGAGTGCAACTAATGCTATTTGAAAGCTAACATGTAACGAAACATCTCATAAAAATTTCAGAGTCAGACTCATTGCCATTTATTCAAGCATATCAATGAAGTTGCCTTAAGTTCAAACCGGGTTGGAATAGGGTAGGCTAATAGGGTCAATTTACGGGGCTTATATCTCATTATATACTGATATAAATGGTATGAAACTTATTCATCTAAAAGCTTGTTTTGTTAGCTTTAATTCGGTATAAATTTCGTATAATTTCACCTAGATTCTTATTTTTAGTGAATTTTCACTTATAAGGGTGCAATTCTAGCTAAGTGTAGGGCAGTCTTAGGTAAAATACAAATAACTTGAGTTATACAAATCAAAATGAGATGGGACTAAAAGGGTTGGAAACTAGACAAATAGAGCTACAACATATTGAAAATTTAGGTTATGATGAGTTGAATAGGAGTAAAGGTGAATTTTGCAAAATTTAGGCAGAAGAGGGTAGAGTAAGCAGAAAACTCTGTTGATACTTGTATTGATTTTGATGATTGATATTGTGATTATATACTTGCTGTCCCATATTACTTTGAATACTTGATTGATTGTACTGGTAACCTGGCATTATTCATGGAAAAGCAGACTTGATCCATCATCCTGTCGAAATTTCGGCAAAGCCTATGCATAAGTTATGAAATACACTTTGATACATATGCATTCATGATTATGATGAAAGCTATAATAAAGATTCTATGATGAAAGATATGATGATGAGTCCATATTCCGAAAGAACGTGACATTGCAATCATGTTATGATGAGATATGACAGGACGATTATACTCTGGAATATGGCATAATGATAGCATATTCTAAGGAATGTGACATGGCGATCATACCTCGATGGAGTATAACATGACAATCATACTCTAAGACATGGCAGGATGAACATATTCCTAAGGAGTGCGACATGGTGATCACACCCCTACGGAGTATGACATGGTGATCGTACTCTGGAATATGTATAATAAATAAAGGAAGAAAAGAAAATTATATTTATCTACATAAATTCAAGTATAAGTAAAGGCATATGTATATTTTATGTTTTCAATATATTGGTGTTATTATATTTTAATACGTTTCAGTTATTATTTATAGTATAATTCATGAATTGATTTTGTATTGGCTCACCTAAATGACAAGTGTATGAATAAAATAGACTCTGTTTCGAACAATACGTTTTCGAACTATAAAATTAAATGGTTTATACAACATGTTTACCTTTTTCATAATAAATTGAAGCAGCTGGAGATAATAACAATGACACGGTATGAAATTTCTTAGTAAATCCTACTGAGAATTTAAAATTCTTACTCGTGTTTCCGTGTTATCTCTAGATAGTTCGCAAATTTTCAAAAACGGCTGAAGTTGCTGTCAGATAAGGTCAGCTCAAGTAACAGTAACAACTCCAGAGTGTGATACTATGACTTAAGCATAGTATTGTATAGAGGAGGACATTACATACATGGTCGTAGCTTTCTCTCTCTTAAGGGGTTTACTTTAAACAAACCCTAATGCTTTTCTTACATAAAGCACCCTTATCTTCTACTTTTTCACTATAGTGGTGTATCAATGCTTTATTGTCTAGTTGACTAAATTTGAATTTTAATGATGTGATTAATTGCTCCTGCCACTTAATTAATTTGATTAAGCAAAGGTTAGTGATTAACTCACAAGAACATGATTAGCAACATTAAACTTTTAATTAAGCCTAATTACCCTTAATCAAACTCAATTAAGCTAATTATTAGTAATTAGTATTTAATTAAGCTATTAAGAGTTTGACTAGCTTAATTAGAGGTTCTCTAATCTTAATTAAGCATTTTCTTAACTTTTCTCTTCATAATTACCTTATTAACTCTTTAATTAAGCCTCAATTCTTTACTTTCTTATTAAATGCCTAATCACTCAGGGTTACTGAGGTAATTTAATACAAAAAAAAAATTGAGGATGTTACAGTAAGTTAAAGAAAGAGACGAGAAGGACAAGTGCATTTGTATATATATATATATATATATATCACAACCTGCCCCAGAGTCGTGATAGGTGCTAGATGTAGCAAATTGCATTTTTTGATTGGTGGTCTGGAATAAGTTTGGCTAATATGGGAAAGCTAGAAAAATAAGGAAAGTTTCATTTTCGATAAGAGTAGTCATAGAAGGCTTGCTAGAGATTTGCTACATCTAGCACCTATCACGACTCTGAGGTGAGGTTGTGATATATATATATATATATATATATATATATATATATATATATATATATATATATATATATATATGTATATATATATTTGTTTTTTCCTAATAATTTTGAAAAAACCAATTTCTTTGAGGGGCCAAATCCTCAGAGTAAAAGTTTTTTCTAAGGGATTCTTTATCTATGGTGAACTCAGACATCATAAGGTTCATTCATAGAGGAATATGTTGGAGATTGAATTGATTTTTGGTCCTCATCTTCCTTTTGATAGACTGGTCTGATCTAAAGACATATCCAACCCATGAAGTCAGATATTTGGGATTTCAGTTTGTGAGGCCGTAGAAAAGGACTTTCTAGACATAACCGAAGCAGTTGTCTTAAAATCCTTAAAAACCTCAGATCTGGAAGAAGTTCCAAAGTGGAATGAGTTTCTTCTATCAAAGAATAACTTAACTTTTCTAATATCGTATTGCCTAATATCCAGTATCACCCATTTCTACTCATTGTTTACATCCTATTCACAAAATATACACATGTTATAAAAATAAATTATCAAGTCGCAAGATCCTGCCTATGGATTGTGGAGCAACTATAAGAAGTTGGAGGAATCAAGTCAGGTGAGAGGTCGGAGTCTGAAATAGAAAAAAAAAAAAGATGGAGTGAGTCCAACTGACTCAGTAAGGGGTAATGAAACTATAACATATGAGGACAAGCTCAAGAAGTAAAGCAAATTATACTTAAATAAAGAATTAGTATTATGAACTATGTGTAAATAAGGAATCATCATTTTAAATAACGTATAAATAAATAATCAAAATTATAAACTATACATGTAGATATATGTGGAATTTACCTTATTTCAGAAACACAAAACATATTTGTCAAACACAAATAACAAGGTAGGGAGGCTTCCAATTTGAGAAATTCCCAAACAAGGGTTAGCCCCTTTAGATCTGACTAAGTTAGCAGTTGCGTAGGCCTGACACATACACACACCCCAAGCTAGCAATACCCCTAATAGCTGGGTCCAAACCAAGGTACACCAACGCTAGCATCAGCGATCATTAGCCACCGTTAAACTGAAAATCCTCCCACAAGGTATATAAAAGCTAAAATACTAGATATTTATAAAAAAAATGAAATAGAGAATATTAAATCAAATTTCCGAAAAGCAAGAGTATTCTTCAAGATTCGAAAATCCAAAATAAAATGTCCTTGGCAGCAAGTGTCGCAGCCTGCTCCAAATTACAATTTTAAAATATTTAATTACACTAAATTTGAAGTATAGCGTAACCAAGGTCGTCTCCCAAGGATGTTGTTGCTATCTAGTTAAGTAAAAAGGGGGTATGTGCAAACATGCAGTAAATAAACTATAAAAGAAAATTAGAGGAAAATAAAAATACTAGTTCAAAGAGTTGCTTAGACATAAGGCGAATCAATCATTAACACACAATATAACAAACACATGGAGTACGGCTAATTTGAGCTATTAGAGAGACCTCTACTAACAACCCCACAAGTCTACCTAGAGAACTCTAGGAATTTAACCAACACATCATTGATTAAATAATTGAGACCTCAACTCTAATTAACCGATGTTGATTTCTAGCCCCAAATGTATCAGCCTAGGTTTGAACCCAAACCCAATTCCTAATTCTTTAACTAATCAAGTTTATACCAATTGACCAATTAGCAATCACTCAACTAGTTCCTCATTCATAAACCTACATATCAATATCATTCAATGCAAGTTTACAAATAAAAGAGGGCAAAGAATCAAGAAAACAAACATGATCGAAATTCAAGTATAGGGTTTCAAGATTACAACCATAATACCCTTGGAGTCTCCTTGAACTAGGTTGAAGTCCTACTCCTCCATAGCAATGAAGGTTACAAACTAGAACCCAAAACAAGTATCTTACAAAATGAAAGGAAAAGAAAAGAAAAGAAGAGGAGAGGAAAAGAGAAGAAAGAAAAATGAAAAAAATGTTGGCAATGAGAGCCCTCCTTCGCGTCCTGGTTTTCTCTCTTCTTATCAGACATCAAATATGAAAATTCAAAAATTCCCTTGAGCCCAACTTAATCCTCTGCCTCTTAGCTTTAAGTGGACACCCAATTTGCTTAATTTGGACTTAAAATGAGAGAGTTATGGCCCAATCTTTATAGCATGTCTACATTGTATCTCTATCCGCTTTAGTCAAATTCAACAGCCAATAAGTCTATCAAGATGTTATTATTTGGGAGAGTGCTCTCATATGAATTGAAGCTTTATATCTTAGCTTTCAAATGGCACCAGTTTCACCTCAATCCAATGTCTACAACTCACGTTATGGCCTAATTAGTGCACATTGATCAGGTTCCAAATGTGACAACCACATGACGACTTCGTGGCCCTATTCGACCCACTAGACATCTGAATTAGTTTTTGACTTCTTCATCAAAGTTGTAGATCTTTCTTTCAACTTTCCTACAACATAAAATTTGTAATTTTGAAATATCTACAACTCAAGATACAGCCATAATACAAAAAGAGTATAAATTTGTAATAATGCTAAAAAATACAATTAAGCCCAATTAGAGTCGAAACTTATAAAATGTGTCCAATATTATTCAATTAAGTACAAAAGAGGTTCAATAAACTAAATATGAGGGTTAATCAATGTATCAAAATGTTACTTATCAAATTCTCCTACACTTAGCTTTTTGCATGTCCTCATGCAAAATCCAAAATATACTTAAGGGTAACAAAAATGGACCATCAGAATCTAAAACAACACACAAGTCTTAAAATCAAAAAATGACCAAATACTATGAAAAACAAATTTCCAATGGATCCTCAAGAGTGTCAAGCATATAGGCAAAATGCATATCCAAGGCATCAAAAAAATTCAACAATCAAGACATATCTCTACGAAGGTGCAAGCAAGGCAAAAATCACTCCAAAATGTATGGATCAAGCATGGAGGATCTCACAGGATAATGTGTTTAGCACTCTTACTCTCAAGTGTTTAAGGCTCAATTATACTGCTCAAATCACCTCAAAAGGAAAAGCACTACCATAAGCTTGCTTATCATCTAATTCTCCACCACTCAAACATATGCACACACAAATTAAGAGGACTTTATTCAAGGTTGTAATGGGGTCAAGGTAAGGGTAGAGAAATAATAAGGATATGCAAGGCAAAAACCAAAGAGAATAGAAGAACATTGGCAAAGACATGAGGTCACAAATGTGAGGGCCCTGCTCAAATCCAAGCAATGCAACAAATAACTCTTTTTTATCCAACTTCTTTACTTTCCTTTTTCATCAAAATTGCCCCAATTTATTGACTTTTCTTTTTTTCTATTTGCTTTTTTTTTTTTACATTTTCTTTGCTTCTTCTTCTTCTTTTTTTTTTTTTTAATCTTTTCATTTCTTTCCTTTTTTTCTTTTCACTACTTTGCACCCCCTACACTTAAAGTCTTGCATGTCCTCATGCAAACCTCCACACTTATGTGAATGCACATCGCTAATGGCAACCAATTGTCTTCTAATCCCTAAGGCTAGGTAGAATTATGGTTTTTCGCTTTAGGCTTGTAATGTACTAAAAACAAAGAATAGATAAAAAGGCTCAAAGGGGCTAAGCAAGGGGGAAAATGCAAGGGTGGCTATTTGGCTAGGTGGCTAATCACAAAATAAATGCCTCAATCATGTTCATGTATGCAAATGAATGGTATAGCCTCAAAAAGAATTAAAGCAAGTTCTAGAGTGATAAATCATATGAGGGAATAAAACACACAAGAAAGAAAAGAATGGCATGTAAGATAGCCATCCAATTATGGCTCAAAAGCTCACATGGGTCATGTCCAACATACTTAATCCAAGCAATTGAAGATCAATCCACCAAGCATGCAAGACATAAAGAATGAGATGAAAAGTCAAGCATGTTGAAATCTCAAGCCATGAATCTCTAATGCCTAAAGTTAACAACTCAAAAATCACCATAAGGGAACATCCAACTAAACAACATAACTAGCATACGAAAACTAACACTCAACATATTTTATTTTAAAAGTAAAATGCAAGATAGAAAATTAAAAAAAAAGGTAAAAAGTGGTAAGAACTCCCTCATGGTGGCATATGCTTGAACTGGTCCAGGAATTCCTACCAATGTTTGCATTTTTTGCCTCCTCCAGGATCCCATGAGGTGATCTTGAATTCATTGCCATCCTTGCTATTGGTGCCTTGATAGTTAGTGTTGTTGGCCTCGGCATTCTCCCAAGTAGCACCTCTACAATGATGAAACAGACAGCTTGGGGGCAAGATTTGTTTTTCATGTAGGCATAATCCAAGCACCTTCGTGCACCCAAATCAAGTAAGCCAACTGTCATGTCACAGATAGTTTGGAGTTGTGCACCATTCTCTAAGTGGGATATTCAAACTGCCCCAGGAAAGGTGTAGGTGCATACTTTAAACCATTTGAGTGTATCTAAGTTGCAGGTAGAAGGATAGTGGAGGGGAAAGGCTGGGTGGTTTCTTTAACTTGTTACTCCAATAGCTCAACTCTTTGAATATCAGCTACAACTTTGCCATTTTCTAACATTAGAGGATCTCCCCTCAGACATGCCTCAATCTCTGCATATACAGGGTAGATATACTCACCCTCACAATTAGCACATGTGAATCCAGTAAAAGTGTCAACAGCAGTTAGCTTAGGAAATTCTGCTAAGAGGTCACTCATGGGGTTTTCTAAAGAAGTGAAAATATCCATGCATGTAGACATATTCATTTTCTCAACACCAACAAGATCATAAGATATCTCCTTAACTAATGTCTCCTGTGGTATCTCATCTAGTGGCCCAGCTACATCTTGACTCTCGCCAATCCCCTCAACTAGCTCATGTGATTGCACATCTGGCATATCCACCTCATGAGCTTGCAATTTGCTCAATGTAGAAGTTAACTGGCTCAATTGTGTCTGCAAGTCTTGAATGGTTTCATCAGTCCTCTGCTGCCATTGGAGATTACTCTCCATCAACTGATTCACAAGATCTTCTAGAGAGGGCTCAAGTGAGGTGGCTAGTGGATCAGCCTGATGATATACAGGTGATAACTCAAGTTTTGGTTGCTTATGTGGCTCCTGGAGTATATGCAAGTGCTGTTGAATGAAGGGGAGTGAAGGTTGGAACTGCTACTGAAAATATGGCGATTGCTATGACAAAACACCCCTATATCCTTGATCAACTCCATCATACCAATCAGATTGGTACATACTGGAACTTGGGTCATATCCCTGTTGCGATTGCTGGATATGATTCCTCATGGCATATTGCTCTATTAAGTACTTTATCTCATCCAGCTGGTGTTCCATTCTTTGGTAAGAATCCTCATCAACTGCTCCAGTTCCTGCAACATTCCAACAACCATATGTTTGGGAACTAAAAGATGAGTTAATGCACATGTTAGAAAAGTAGAAATGAGTAAATTAAATGGAAGAAGAAACAAAAAAACTACTCTAAAATGGCTTAAAACAACTAAGTAAATACTGCAAAAGATGTTTTTGGTTATATATACAAGAAACAAAAAAGGAAGACGTAAAAGAAAATATTAAAAATTGCAAGAAAAATCAAAATAAATAAAAAAAGTGGTCAAAACGATTGAATTTGGTAAAAATAGGGTGGGAATCACTATGTAATAGTGAGTCTTGCTTAGAATGCTGAAATCCTTTGGACTAAAAAGTTTCAAGGTAATCTGAGCACGAACAATACAGGACAACACCCAAAATTAGCCTAAAAACACCAAAAACGCCCAAAATATGCAAAACCTGTAACACCCTACCAATACCATACTATGCTTAAGTCATTTTATGGCATTACTAGTTGTTACTCTTTTCTAACGGAAGTCCTTATCCTTGAAATTAGCATAATATACGAAAATAGCGTATAATTTTTTTTTTGTAAAACCTTTACGCTTGAAAACTGAGCCTTTAAGCGCTTACTTACTCATATACATATGAACGTTATTCTTCATATTGCAGAATTACTGATAAGACATATGACAAAATGGAAGCAACATAACATAATACCTTAAGTCAAGAATGTAATCATAGATAATCAAGGTCATCATTACATTTAATAGGTATCACATATGTAATAGGTCAAATTAAGCGGCATGACTCCCTACATGCTCTTAATTACACATAAACTGCCCAACTAGGGCTCTTAGGAAAATAAAAATACTACGCTACCATCTCGATCCTCCTTGGCTAGGTGAAGAACATAGCAGCTCCTCGTCTTATCCAGTCAGGTACCGTCAGAAGTGTTACCATGGATGCCATTAGCTCCATCTGAAGAAGACATGGAAACGTAGGAGTGAGAAATACAAGATTTCTCAGTAGGATCATGACCAGACAAATATTGTGCCATCGTCATCGTCCCAGCCACTTCGGGTTTAATTATAAAAACAGTGGACAGATATAATTTAATTATAAAAACAGTGGACAATATAAGTTCAACTTTTAACAATTTTGAAAACTTAAACCCTGAAGCGGGTTGCTTTTAAAGTTAACATCATAACCACATCATCATGGCTAGCATACATACTGAAACATAGAATAAACATTCATAATGCAAATGGCCAATATAATTACATGCAAAGACATCCATGATCATAGACTTAACCATGGTTATACTTAGACTTTACTTTCGTTTTTGGCACGTGCTAAACATTCTTTTACTTTCCTTTAAAATAGACTACTTTTGGACATGAGCTCATTCCGTGACCGTCATCACGCAGTACTAACCAAATCAGACTTAGCCGATATTGGTTACCTCTAAGTTGGAGGGTCCTCCAAAACACCCTTGCCTCCCTCATAGAGGTTCCTTTGTGGATCGCTGTCTCTCACTTCCCGGAAGTGATCGAGGGGTCATGTCCCATTCTTTTGTTTCTTATCATTATACTTTACATGCATACTACTTCTTTGACTAGACACATGCAATGATATGACTAAGTCCCTAATTTTGACGGAAATCCGGCAGCATAACGGCTAGACCGGAGCTTCCCCAAAATGCCAATCATAAACTTTCACCGACAGTTCATCATATCTACATCATATCATCACACTCATCATTCAATCATGAGGCAAAGCTCAAGTAAGCTCATCATTCATCATGCCAAATGGCATCACAGATTCATACCCTAGAGGGGTTTATAGTTGTGTTATTCTTTGTGAAGAATATTATGAATCATCATATGATTTCTCATGGTTACCCATGAGAGAATCACATAGTTAAGATATGTGTATGTGGTCTTTTAGTTACTTAGTTCTCATATGAAATTATTCTTCACTTGAGTTCATGTCTTTATGGAACACTTGTTCAAATTAATTAAGTTAAGTGATTGTTTCCTTTCCTTAAGATAGTGCACTTGGTGATTCCTAGGTTCATGGTATGCTCAGAGGCCCTAATCATACTTCTGTTCCCAAGGAGTTCGAGATCCCTCTAATCCTTGGGTCATGACAACGCATAACCACATCATGAACCCAACAACACCATGTTCACTAAACACCAAGGGTGATTTTTATCTTAATCAAGTTACAAAGCTTCGAGCTTTTATCTTAAAGATTAAATCTTATGAAATGATGGTTCAAGTTACTAGCTTTTTAGTTAAAAAGTCTTGTTCTTTATGAAGGTTGACTCATTTAATTATTCTAAGGTCATCAAGGTCTCAACTTTATGACTTAAAGTTGTCTTCACATTACAAAGGTTCCTACTTTATCAACTAGTGACATGAAACATTAACTTTAAGGTTAACAAGTCTTAATCTTTATAAAAGCTAACACCTTTAAGCTTCTTTTTTTTTTTTTTGGTTCAAGATCTAAACTTTATGAATTAAATGTTATAAAACAACACTTTATGACTTAAAGGTCTCATTCTTGACTAAAGTTTGAAACTTTATGAAAGGTCTTTTCTTTAAGCTTTGATTTTTAAGACATAAAGTGACAAGATATCATTTTCTAACTCAAAAAGGCTTATTATGCCAAAAAGCTTAGACCCTTGCATGCATTCTTGTCTTCAAAACAAAACAAAAGAAAACTTTATGGTGGCACTAAAACTTGCACCACCTTAAGTGTGTCAAGAAGCAAACTTTTTAAAGTTTTAAGCTTTTAGAATGTTCAAAGTTTTATCAAATCATTGGAACATAAAAAGATGAAGCTTTTCTAGTCATCAACTTATCATAAAAAGGAAAGAATAACTTTAAGCAAGCTACCAACAAAAGAGGAAACTTAAGAACACATGAAGAACATCAAGAACATATTTTTCCAAAAGAGGAAACTTAAGAACATATGAGGAAACTTAAGAACACATGAAGAACATGAAGGATCTTCTCAAGTTTTCACTTAGAGATCTTGGTCATGAAAGAACCAAGCTCCAAGCTTTCTTGAGCAAACAAAATGAAAAAGATGAAGATCACTACCTTTCTTGAAGATGGTGCAAAACAAGAGAAGTGGAAGAAGAAGATGATGACTCCTCTTGATGATGAAGGTGGCAGTTTTGAATGAGCAAGGAGAGAACTCTTGAGTTCTCTTGAAAATGAGTCTTGTAGTGTTTAGATCTTGTCTCCAAAGACCCAAAGATGAGGTCTTTGAAAGGTTTAGTGAGAAAGGTTTGGTTATGGAGGTGGAGAATGATGAAGAAGATGAAGAAGGAGAAGAGGAAATGTAGAGAGAGGTTGGAGAGTTTGAGAACTTTAGAGAGAGAATAAGAAGTTGAAAATGAAGTGAATGTGTGTGTGTTGTGTTGTTGTGGCCGAAACTTTTAGTAGGGTGGGGGGAGATATTTTTGCTTCATTTTGTGTTAATTAAGGTTTAGGGAGACAAATTGGATGATGGGGGAACAAACTATGGTCAAACTCTTGTCTAATGCTTTTTGTTTTTATGACATCACTCTTTACATTATTGTCTAGTTGACTAAATTTGAATTTAATCATGTGATTAAGTGCTCATACAACTTAATTAAGATGATTAAGCAAGGATTAGTGATTAACACACAAGAACATGATTAACAAAAATTAATCTAGCGATTAAGCTTAATTAGTCTTAATTAAACTCGATTAAGCTAATTAAGGGCGACTAGTGCTTAATTAAGCTGCCAAGGGTCTGACTTGCTTATTAGAGATTATCTAATCTCGATTAAGCACTCTCTTGACTTATCTCATCCGAGTTAACCTATAAACTCTTCGTTAATCCCTTACTTAAGCCATAATCTCATAATTTCTCATTAAATACCTAATTACTTAGGGTTACTGAGATAATTTAGCACGACACAAAATTGAGGATGTTACAAAACCCAAACAAAAGGAAGTAAACAAATATATTTACAAATTAAATAACATCAACATCCCCAGCAACGGTGACAAAATTTGGTAGCAAGTGTTGCAGCCTGCTCCAAATTACAATTTTAAAATACTTAATTACACTAAATTTGAAGTATAGTGTAACCAAGGTCTCCCAAGGATGTTGTTGCTATCTAGTTAAGTAAGAAGGAGGTATGTGCAAATATGCAGTAAATAAGCTATAAAAGAAAATTAGATGAAAATAAAAACACTAGTTCAAAGAGTTCCTTAGGCATAAGGTGAATCAATCATTAACGCACAATATATCAAACACATGGAGTGCGGCTAATTTGAGCTATTAGAGATACCTCTACTAACAACCCCACAAGTCTACCTAGAGAACTCTAGGAATTTAACCAACACATAATTGATTAGATAATTAAGACCTCAACTCTAATTAATCGATATTGATTTCTAGGCCCAAATTAGCCTAAGTTTGAACCCAAACCCAATTCCTAATTCTTTAACTAATCAAGTTCACACCAATTGACCAATTACCAATAACCCAACTAGTTCCTCATTCATAAACCCACATATCAATATCATTCAATGCAACTTTACAAATAAAAGAGGGCAAAGAATCAAGAAAACAAACATGATTGAAATTCAAGTATAGGGTTTCAAGAATACAATCATAAGACCCTTGGAGTCTCCTTGAACTGGCTTGAAGTGCTACTCCTCCATAGCAATGAAGGTTATAAACTAGAACCCAAAACAAGTATCTTACAAAATGAAAGGAAAAGAAAAGAAAAGAAGAGGAGAGGAAAAGAGAAGAAAGAAAAATGAAAAAATGTTGGCAATGAGAGTCCTCCTTCGCGTCCCAGTTTTCTCTCTTCTTATCAGACTTCAAATATGAAAATTCAAAAATACCCTTGAGCCCAACTTAATCCTCTGCCTCTTAGCTTTAAGTGGACACCCAATTTGCTTAATTTGGACTTAAAATGAGAGAGTTATGGCCCAATCTTTATAGCATGTCTACGTTGTATCTCTATCCGCTTTAGTCAAATTCAACAGCCAATAAGTCTATCAAGATGTCATTATTTGGGAGAGTGCTCTCATATAAATTGAAGCTTTATATCTTAGCTTTCAAATGGCACCAATTTAACCTCAATCCAATATCTACAACTCACGTTATGGCCCAATTAATGCACACGGATCAGGTTCCAGCGTGACAGCCCTGTTCTGACTTCGTGGCCTAATTCGACCCACTAGACATCTGAATTAATTTTTGACTTCTTCATCAAAGTTGTAGATCTTTCTCTCAGCTTTCCTACAATATAAAATTTGTAATTTTTATATATCTACAACTCAAGATACAACCATATTACAAAAAGAGTATAAATTTGTAATAATGCTGAAAAATACAATTAAGCCCAATTAGAGTTGAAACTTATAAAATGTGTCCAATATTATTCAATTAAGCACAAAAGAGGTTCAATAAACTAAACATAAGGGTTAATCAGTGTATCAAAATGTTGCTTATCCGTCCTTAATAATACAATAACCCAAACAAAAAAATTAGAGCTTGGCCTTCCATTTGTAAAATCTGTAGTTAGTTACAAAGATCCTTTTCAACAATTAATAAAATAATTCGAATTAGTTCTTCGCAAAATTTAAATCAGATGCCCATAATCAATTGGGCGTTCCAATTTAGATAAAAAATTTATATCAACTATGTCATAATTCTATCATTAAATAAGATATTTATATTTAAGTAGATAAGTGAAGTAAGCTATCAATCTATATATTAAAATCAAAACAATACTAATTGCACAAAATCATATGCCATAGAGACATTGTCCACTCACAAAACATCAAGGAATGTCCAATCTATGTCCCCGCGTTGTTGAACTTGTGGGTTGCTCTCCTGGGGAATCTGAAATCATACATAAGTGACTATTTCCAATTTAGACATAAATTTGGTTTAGAAACTGGCCCTTGCCCTCTTTGTCTAACTTGTACAAATTAAATTTAATTAAAAACTACTATCATGTCTACCATAATAACCTTCATTGAATATCAACTATATAACATAAGAATTTAAATTTACATATGTGAGAATCTAGTAGGCTATTTTCCTCTTACTCTTTTAATGGCTAAGTCACTTAAATAATTCTAACCATAATTTCAGAGAGTTAAGTTTCCAACTATTTATTTACTCACTACGCTATCCCAAAATTAACACTACCAATTAAGGATTAATTTCACATTAGTTATCTAAATTTTTCAGCACCCACTAAGTAACAATCCATATTCATATCCATTAACTTTCCAAAAATTGAAAAACAAGACATAAAGAGAGGGAATAGCTTACCACTATAGTAGTAGTTGGGTTAAGGAGTAAGGACTAGAGTCCCTTGCACCCATGGCGGAGAGTGAACCAAGAGGGAGAGAGAAACTGATAAGAGAGAGAGAAAGAGAAACATAGAGAGAGAAATATAGAAGGAAAAGGTTTTATGGTGTTAGAGGTGAGGTGAGGGTAGCAGATGGTGGCTAGTAGGGTGAGGCAGAGATGCGAGAGTGAGAAAAAAATCAAAAGGGAGAGCAAGAGAGAGGAACGAGATAGCGTATCAGGAGAAGAAGAGAAAAATAAGAAAAACCAAGGAAAGGAAGGAACGCAATGCCATTAGGGAAGATTTTGGACCGAAAAAGAAGAAAGAGAGAGGTCTATGGTACACCAAGTCACTTATGGTGCACTGTGGTCCCTCATTTTTTTTTTTTAAATAATTACTTCTAAAAATTTTATCTAACAATTTTAATTCCTTTATCATTATATTCCTAAAAGTAATCAAAGGAAATACTTAAAGCATAAGCTATGAAATTTTTAAAAATTTCAATTGCAAATATTTCATTTTAAATAGACATTTTATTTTAAATAGGGTATTACAATATATGCATTGTTCATGATCTTATTATACTATATAGTTTCTATTATTATGGTTAGAATTCATACTCTCAATATTACTATACTTGCCCTGAAAGGTGCTAAGTGATTGCTAAAAGCAACCCACTTTGAGAAAATACGTTTTAAAATTTAAAATTGAACCTATGCCTATGTTTATTTGTCCACATTTTTATAATAAACCAAAGCGGCTAGAATATTTACGATGACACCCTATGTGCTTAGTGTATTGAGTGTACCTAGTAGAATTTTAGATTCTCACTACTTGTTTGTATGACCTGGTAGACATTCCAGCATATAGACTAGACTTTAAGTCTATAATAAAGTTTTGAGACTACTATGGATTGCAAAACGTGGACTTGAGCCCAATACTTGGACTCCAACTCTAGTGTTAAGGCCAACGGCTGGTGTAATGAAGTGAAGAATAAGAACAAAAATTTATTCTGTGACCCTAAATAGTTAATTTTGAACAAGTTGTATTTTTATATTATACTGCCTTCACATGATGAGGATTGTAAACTCTCATTTATTGAGGAAGTACTATATTATAAGGGTCCTATGCCATGTGTTCGGATGTGAGTTACCTGAAGGGACTTCGAACTACAACTGGGATTTCAAACCGCTGTTGATGTAATCTGTGAGTTGATAAAGCTGGTGACCATGGCAGTGGGTGTAACATCCTCCCGAAATGCGTTGTTATGCTTAAGTCATAATACCATACTCAAGAGTTGTTACTATTATCTGAGCGGACCTTTTCTGATAGCAACTTTAGCAGTCTTCAAAACTTCTCGAGCTATCTAGAGATAATACGGAAATAAAAGTGAGAATTTTAAGTTCCCAGTAGGATTCACTAAGAAATTCCATGTTGTGTCATTATTATTATCTCCAGCTACTTCAATTTATTGTGAAGAAGGTGATCATGCCAAATAAATGGCTCAGTTTTATAGTTTAAAAACATATGGTCTAATGCAGAGTTAATTTTTCTCATGCACTTGTTAAACGAAGTAAGGAATTCAAACACAAGTACAACAATATTTCATAATGATAATAATAATATTGATAACAAAAGTCTACTTGCAATGTCATAATGATGATAATAAGTACTTGTTCAGCATACAATCCTGCATGTGTGTTCATCATACAATCATGCATATGCAAATACGTTCATTTGAGTTCATGCAAAATGCACTTTATGTTTCTTTAACTTCCTTTGACTTCCTTTCCTTGGCACACCTAGGTGTTATGTATCGCCGTCCCTAGGGTGCTTGTACATATTTTAATCTTTGGTCTTTACTGCCCTTGGGTAGTCTGATCTAAGAGTGAGCTTAACTTGTGACCGTCATCACACAGTATTGACCCGTATGGTGTAACATCCTCCACGAGTTCCGACTTCTGACCTTGTTTCTAAGATTCAAGTGAAATAGACAATTTTCACGATTTCCGACCTCATTTTCAATTCTCATGATTTTCGGCTTCGAGTTTCAAATGAAAGGTGAAATTTCCACGATTTCCAATCTCAGGGTTGATGTCCAATAGAATGGACCCGAGTTCAGATCTCTGAGCTAATCTCCGAGTTCGACACAATTTACCCGATTTTCGACCTAATCTTCTAGTTTCAAGTACAATGGACATTATTCCCGACTTTATCTTCGAGTTTCCAATAAAACAGGTACATTTTCCGATTTCCGACTTATCCTTCAAGGTCCTAACCAAATTGACGTGATTCAATGTCCGACTTTATCTATTTACTGATATCTAACTTAACTCAAGAGCGTTCTAATTTCCATTTACACTCGAGTTTGAATTTGTGATCAACTTCCGAGATTATATACGTTCCAATTTCCGAGTACCTAAGGATTTATGTCCTAATACTAGCTTCCAAGTTTGTGTAATATCCCCGACTTCCGAGTTTAAGTCGTTTATGTCCCATGATCTCGTCTTGGACCGCCGATTTTAAGGTAAATGGTGTGCTGTGATTTACGATCTCAGACTTTATGTTCCTAACACGAGTTCCGACTTTACGCAGAATGGTTACGAGTTCCAAGTTTATACAGAGTGCAAATGAATCCCCTCTTTTTGCGTGGAGAATAAGTAAGCCACACTAAACCACAAAAGAAGGGAAGCACGACTGGAAATCAGCCACAAGAATTTCAGCCAATCAACATTCACAATCCCAACTACCCTCTTTATGTTTAAATCAGATTTTTCCTTCTTTATTGAGTTGATTTACACGCTCCTTTCTCACTCTACTTTAGTCTCACTTTCCTCTTCTCATTCTCTTCTCCTCTCAAAATCAACCTCCAATACTTAGCAAAACAACACACAAAGAGGTAGAAGCTTAATATTGTTCTTGATATTCTGATCTTGGGTGACTGATTCTTGGCTTTATTTTCTTACTCCTTAATTGATTAGTGACTAAATATGTTGATGTTTGATTGGTTGTTGGCTATTTGTATGTTTAAAATCTGATTGATTAAGAAGTAGAAAAGGGTGAGAATAAGGAGATGTGAAGGGTTGGAGAACCACAGTTCCTCGGCAGTCCATATGGCGGAGTGTACGGCTCTGCCTACAGCCAATTAAATTCGATGAAACTATTTTTTTGTGAAACTAGACTTTTAGGGTTTTCCACACATATATCATATAAGGTTATTGGATTAGTATTGAGAGAGATATGAATTTTTGAAGTTTGACTTAGGAATCAGGACTTTCATCCGAGTAGTATGATTTGAGAAGGGTGTAACTCACTCTATACAACTTCAAATTGAATGAGACTAATTTTGTTAGAAAGCTTACGCATAGGAGAATATCCCACAATGAAATTTCGAGTTTGTTACTATCCCATATGCTTCCAGTAGTTCAAGGAAATTACCTTACATCCTAACTGGGCTAAAGTAAGGAAGTTCAGGAAGGTCGAATCTCAGGGCTTATAACTCGAGCCCTACTAAGTCAAATGGAATGGATCTTTTTTGTAAATGAAAGTTTGTCTTGTTAGCTTTAATATGAGACCAATTTTATATTATTTGAACTAGTTTTAGATTTTTAGTGGATTTTTACTTTTAGGTGTCTAATTCTGTCCAGTCACTGGGCAGGCCAAGATAAAACCTAAATAAGTTGAGCTATAGTTATCAAAATTAGATGGGACCAAAGAGGTTAGAAAATAGACACATAACACTATAACATATCCAAATTGAGGTCCAAATGAGTTAAATAGGAATTATGGCTTGATTTACAAAAATCGAGTTGAATGGTTATGCTGAGGCAGTAACTCTGCCTTAATAAGACTAATGTTTCTATGAGTTCAATGTTGAATTATGAATGCAATATTATGACCTCTATGGAACATTGGTGTTCTGATGTACTGGCACTATTTATGGAGAAGCGGACACGTTCTGTTATGTTGCCAAAATTTCGGTAAAGTTTATGCATGAGTTATGATATACATGTTAAGACGTGTATTTTTAAGAAAGTTACGAATGTTATGTTATGATGAACCTAAGGAATATGTGATGATGAAAGTTCCATGATACTTGGGCCAGCCCCGGATAAAAAGTTAAGGGGAATAGATCGGTGGGAAGGTCGAGGAAAGTAAACCCGGCATTCCTGTATAGGAACGAGCTCGATCCTGATAAGCAGACTATTACCCAGGAGTCTAAAATGGCCAAGAATCCCCGGGGGACCAAGTGATGGAAAATGATGAAAAGTAATGGAAAAGTTTATGAAGAAAGTTGCAAGAATAAGTTTGCATGATTACATGAATGCAGGATGACATGGAATAGTTATTCAAGATGTTTACAGTTGTTTGCTATATTTATTTGCTGCTGTATATTTGTTTATTCTGCTCAATGTCCTAGGTATCGCTATTTATTAAATTGTTCTGTTTCTTATGCTGTTATAAGTAAAACTGGACCTTGCCTCGGGCTAGACATTTTCTTAAACTTATTAAATATGGATAGTTAAGTTTGACCTCATGTTTTATAATTAAACAAAACCCAAGGCAACTGAGAATGAATGTGACGTCAGTTAAACACTATAACGCGAACCCTACTGAGAATTTCTGTAAATTTTCACCTCGTTTTGCATTTCTGCATCATTCTCAGACGCTGACGATGGACTCCATGGCCACTCTCTTTATTGAGATTTCGGATCTGCAGCTTCACCACGATCCTGTCCTAAATTCTCTGTATATAGCTGGTTCCTGCCACTTCCGTCTTCACCTATTTAGTAACAGGAACTTTGCCGTCCCTCTATTTTATCCTGCTTTCGACCCTATTACCCCATATGTTGCCATCCCACTGCACATGGCATACCCATCTCCAGCACCTTTTGCACCCGCAGCACTTGCAGCTCCTGTTGACCCTGTGCCAGAGTCACCCCCACAAGTGGTACCTGACATCCCACTTAGCTCCGAGAGCGACCCTTTAGAGGCCACCAGTTCACCATCCTCCTCCTCGGGACCCAGTATAGACTACTCTCCAACCGAGCCTGACATGGCCAACGGCTATTTGACGGAGTAGGGCAGCAGCAGAGGACGTTGTACAGCATGACCCTCTTTTGACAGCACAAAGCTTTGGGTCATAGACCTAGCAGCAGGCTTAGCAGTAGGTTTGAAATGTCCTCTGACGACCCCATAAGATTGTTTAACTGACACGAGCCTTACATCTTTTGGTACACCGGCCCTATTTTTGTATCCTATTCTGAATTCTATACATAAACTGAAGTGTTGGCTTTTGATCTATATATGCATGGATATAGTTGATGGTATGTTACTTATTATTATCTTTTATGGTATTTTCTTCAATTTCGTTACATTCATTATGTAGCAGCGCGCCGTTTCATTTGTTTACAAAAAGGGAAAAAAAAACGAGATTGGATATGAATTATAGAAGGTAAGTAGAATATTAACACGGTAACACAGTCTACTTAATTTCATGCTATGACTTAAGCACAACATTAAATTAGTAGGGTGTTACACATGGGGACCCACGTGCCTCTAGGTCGGAAGGACTCAGTTGGCCATTTGCCTTCAACATAGAAGGACCCAAAAGTTTTAGCTGCCTTCACAGGGAAGGACCCATTGTGCAACTACCTCCGAGTGAAAGGACCCACATCTTTTTCCTTTAATTGCCTTCACCTGGAAGGATCCAAATAACTGCCTCCAAGTGAAGGGATCTCATATATTCTTTCTTTATTCATATGCAAATATGTATGCTCTCATATGGCTAATTCATGATCATATCACCTTAACATATTCATAATTGTATGGTTGTTCATATCATAAATCTCTTATAAAATAAACACTCATGATTTCATAGACTTCTGCCAAAAATTCAGCAGCATAACGGATCGAGTCTGCTTTTCCATGAATAGTGTCAGATAACTAGGAAACTTTAAACAAACAACAAACCCAATATAGAGCATCATATCTTCATTAGTTGCCACATACAACAAAGTCTTATGAGAAAAGCTTGGGTAGTTAGATGCAAGTTCAAAATCTTAAGTCTTAAACTATCTTGCAAGCTTTTAACTTTTACTGATATTCCCGAGTTTGAGTTTGGGACCGACTTTTGGGATTGAATTGGGTTAGAGTTTCGAGATTATATAAGTTCTGACTTCCCGGTATATAAGGTTAATGTTTAGATTCCCAACTTCCGGGTTATGTTCGACCTCCGAGTTTTAAAGCGTCCTAGTTCTCAACTTCCGAGATTCGGGTATAAGGTTTTATGTTCTGGTATTAACTTCCAAGTTTTATGTTGAAGATCCTCGGCTTCCAGGTTTAAGTATTTTAGGTTTCATATTCTTATCTTTGACTTTCGATTTTAAGGTGATTTATATCCTGTGTGATTTCCAATCTCCGACTTTAAGCCACAATTAGTCTTCCAAAACTTTTATGAATGTGTTTCCTAAGTTCCAAGTTCCAACATTAACTATACCCGATCTAGTTTTCTATTCATTAAGCTCCGAGTTCAACATTAAGTATACCTGTTCTAGTTTCCTATTCACTAAGTTCCGAGTTCAATGTTAAGTATACCCGATCTAGCTCTCTGTTTGCTCAGTTTTGAGATCCGATATTAACTAAACTTGATCTAGTTTTCATATATGTCCCTAGCCAGAATTGCACTCTTATAAGAGAAAATTCACCAAAAATAGAAATCTGGGTGAAATTATGCAAAATTTATATCAATTTAAAGCTAATAGAACAAGCTTTCAAATGAAATAAATTGCATATCATTTGATTAAGTATAATTCGAGATATAAGCCCTGAAACTTGACCCTATTGAACTACCCTGTTCCAACCTGTATTAAACTTAAGGTGAATTCATTGATGTACTGGGGATAGTAGGCAACAAATCTAACTCTGAAATTTTTATGGTATGTTCCCTCACTTTCAAACAACATTGGATTCACTCAAATTGAAGTTGTGTAGGGTGAGTTACAACCTTCTCAACTCACACTGCTCGGATGAAAGTCCTGATTTCTAGGTCAAACTTCAAAAATTCATAGCTACCTCTATACTGATCCAATGGCCTTATATTATATATGTATAAAAAGCCCTAAATGTCTAGTTTCATATAAAAATAGATTCATGAAATTTAAATAGCTGTAGGTGGAGCCATACACTCCGCCGTATGGACTACCGAGGAAAAACCCTAACAGCTTCTTGAGTTTTCTCCTTTCTTCAAGTTCTTTCATGCCAATTCTAATTCTAATCACAACACACATGCAAATTCAATCATAAACCATCATCATCACTCTAAATCATATCAGTATCATAAGGAAAACAAGATCCCCACACAGTTCCAAATCAATAAAAACAAGAAGAGAAGTTGGATTTCTACCTTATTTAGTTGAATTCTTGTTGATTTGATGTCTCAAATGGAAACAACTCTTGATGAGACTTGAAGAGAGTTTGGAGATGGAGTGGAGATGAGTGTGTATGGAAGAGAAATGGAGAATGGTCGGCTCTTTATGCTGGCCAAAATTACCGAGGGCAAGGAAGGAATTGAACACAAACTTGTGGAGTAAGGAGTTATGTGATTGGTGGATGTGTGTTGGAGTTTCAATTCGATTTGGCAGTCCATATGGAGGGCTAAGATGGCGCCACTTGCATGGGTAAGTTGGCTAAATCTTGGCCATCCATTCTAGGGTTCTTACAGTATAATTTCTATTGATCCAGTTTTGACAGTTTAAATTACCGAAATCTTACCGATTTCTCTTAAATTGGTAAACCGGTCTTAGAGAAATTTTGTGAGGTTTCCCATGTTCCTAATCTAATTCCATCAAGCCTAATCACTTCTAAATCACATATAATTGACTTTAAGTTAATGTTTAATTGAATTCTAATTAAACCCACTTGTTTGATAAAAACTGAACAACTCGGTTATGAATGATAAAACTTTTCGGGCGTTACAGTGGGGGGTACCTATAGAGACTCCGACGCTCAAGTTGGTGAGTGCAGATAAGTGTATGAGAGGTAGGAAAAAAAAGTACTTGAAGTCCATAATTGGACTCATATATATAGAGGTATGGTTTCGCCATAATAGGGGATTACTTGGGACATCCATTCACTTGAGGTTAATGGATGAGTCCGAGTTTATTGGCAACATGCAAGGTGAGTACCATAGTTAGAGAGCCGTTGCACTTAATTCGAATTTGGGCCCTAGTTCGGATTTGGGCCTAAAATAGGTGTCAGATAGTAATGGGTCCGACCTTTATTTGGGCTTATCTTTTGGGCTGAGTTAGGCTTGTATATTCCAGTCTGGAACAGTGCCCCTAACTCAATGGCCAAGGTGACTTTGTCAGGTGCCGAGTTCCTCATGATTTTTTGAAGTCATGTTTCGTGTTCCAAAAATAGATCACCATTTTTCAAATGATTTGATGTTCGCTTATGGCAATGTCTTGAATCTTCGGGAGTGGCGACGTCCTTTCACCTCGTAAGTCGCATCTTGTTGTCCTGAGCAGACATATGTTATTTTGGTGCCTCAATTTGAGTGCCTTTATCATATGAATTGGGTTGATTTTCCACTTTTTCCCCTAACTCTTTTACGCGAAAAGTTGTACCATGCCCTCAGTGACATTTGGTATGCGTGGTAAAGGGGGCATCTTCACGCCTATAAAAGCCCCTTTGCTTGTTTATTTCTCCATTTCTTCGCTCGCCTAAAGCACTATACTGAAGAAGAGTGCTTCATCTTGCAGCAAGGCATTCTGCCATATTCGAACATTCGTTTCCTATAACAAGTATGCCTTTTTTTTTCATTCCCTGTTTCTAGCATTTTTAGTGCTTGTTTCATAAGGTGAAATGTGATATTAGTAATGGTTTTCATCGAGTCACATTACTTCCGCTACTTGGGGGTGGTTTTAACCTCTACTCTACTATATTTTTTGAATTTTGTCACCCACCAGCGGCTTTATGTTGAGAGGGAAACCACCGTAGGAGCCTACCTTTTCAGTTTCCATCCAATTCTAAGAGTTTCGACTTAAGTTTTTCCCAAGTTTGTGACATATGGGTGGTTTCCTTTGTAGGTTGTCTGAGATCTCAAAATGGTCAAAAATAGGGCTCTAATATTTCCTCCTGAGATCAACTTTATATACCAGTGGGTTGATCCTGAAGTCCTTGAAACCTCCTCAATCATAACCTTGGAGTTCCTAACTCATTTCAGAGAGGAGAACCTAATCTCACCAGAAGGCGAGTACGAAGAAGAATATTACTTGGAGGCTCTTAGTCCGAGCGAGAGAGTGAGCGATCTCAATCTTCGGGGGGGCCCCTAGTGGATGTGGTTCTATGACGTCCTCATCTCTAGATTAGGAGTATGGATTCTATTTACCCACTTTCAAGTAGAGATTCTGAGCCAGACTAAGGTCATTCCTTCCCAACTACATCCAAATAGCTAGGCAATGATTCGAGGGTTCGAGATCATTCATGAATATCTCGGAGTAGCACCGTCCCCAAAGGCTTTCTTTTACCTTTTTACTTTGACCCGTCTTGCCGGTGGTTGAGTAATCTCGGGATGGCTATCCTTCTGAGCTCATGTCAATTGGAAGGTATTCCTTCCCTATGAGGAATCCTTTCACAATTTTAAGCCCCGTTTATTTTAAAGTGTTCGGGAATCCGAATTTGATTCCTTTTTGGGAGACCTTGGAGGGAGAGCTCCGATTTCATGTTTTCTGGTGCAAGTACTTCAATGCCCCCCAGATAGAGGAGAGTTCCTTCAAAGTCGAGGAGAAGGTTGTTGTCAACTTTCTCCTCGAATGCTTTGGAAAAAACCATTTGATTTTGAAGAACATCATTGGCATAGAGCTCGAGGAGGCTAGGCGATATTTAGATTATTGTCTTTTTCCATTGTTATTGCACTACCTTCCTCCGTTATTTGATGTATACTCATTATTGATTTCTGTTTTGTAGACAAACTGGCTCCGAAGTCTGCCCTTGCCAAGTTCCATCGCAGGATACTAAAGAGGCCACATGAAGGGGACGGGAGTAACAGCTCAAGGTCGGTGGGATCCGGAGAACTAGTGTTTACTCCTACTCCCGATGAAGCAGCTCCCATGGCCCAGCCTTTGAAGAAACAAAAGTTGAAAAAGACAGCTAAAGAGAAGGCTGTGGCTACCGATTTCGAGGTTCTTCCTTTGTCAAGGGATAGATCAATTCTATGTAATGGAAAAGGATTTCCTTTATCCCGAGTTCATGGATAAGGAGCTGATGGTCCCAACCCTCCTCGAGCGCCTTGGTAGCAAGTGTCGCAGTCTACTCCAAATTACAATTTTAAAATACTTAATTACACTAAATTTGAAGTATAGTGCAACCAAGGTCGTCTCCTAAGGATGTTGTTGCTATCTAGTTAAGTAACAAGGGGGTATGTGCAAACATGCAATAAATAAGCTATAAAAGAAAATTAGATGAAAATAAAAATACTAGTTCAAAGAGTTCCTTTGGCATAAGGTGAATCAATCATTAACACACAATATATCAAACACATGGAGTGCAGCTAATTTGAGCTATTAGAGAGACATCTACTAACAACCCCACAAATCTACCTAGAGAACTCTAGGAATTTAACCAACACATAATTGATTAAATAATTGAGACCTCAACTCTAATTAACCTATGTTGATTTCTAGCCCCAAATTTGTTAGCCTAGGTTTGAATCCAAACCCAATTCCTAATTCTTTAACTAATCAAGTTCATACCAATTGACCAATTAGCAATCACCCAACTAGTTCCTCATTCATAAACCCACATATCAATATCATTCAATGCAAGTTTACAAATAAAAAAGGGCAAAGAATTAAGAAAACAAACATGATTGAAATTCAAGTATAAGGTTTCAAGATTACAACCATAATACCCTTGGAGTCTCCTTGAACTAGCTTGAAGTCCTACTCCTCCATAGCAATGAAGGTTACAAACTAGAACCCAAAACAAGTATCTTACAAAATGAAAGGAAAA
The DNA here is from genome assembly GCA_031439595.1 of Pterocarpus santalinus. Classification (NCBI taxonomy): domain Eukaryota; kingdom Viridiplantae; phylum Streptophyta; class Magnoliopsida; order Fabales; family Fabaceae; genus Pterocarpus; species Pterocarpus santalinus. The sequence goes on from CM062527.1 coordinate 31,084,883, forward strand.
GAAAAGAAAAGAAGAGGAGAGAAGAAGAGAAGGGGAGAGAAAAATAAAAAAATAAGTTGGAGATGAGTATCCTCTTTCGCGTCTCGGTTTTCTCTCCTTTTATCAGACCCCAAATGTCAAAATTAAAAAATATCCTTGCACCCAACTTAATCCTCTGCCTCTTAGCTTTAAGTGGACACCCAATTTGCTTAATTTGGACTTAAAATGAGAGAGTTATGGCCCAATCTTTATAGCATGTCTAGGTTGTATCTCTATCCGCATCAGTCAAATTCAACAGCCAATAAGTCTATCAAGATGTCATTATTTGGGAGAGTGCTCTCATATGAATTGAAGATTTATATCTTAGCTTTCAAATGGCACCAGTTTCATCTCAATCCAATGTCTACAACTCACGTTATGGCCTAATTAGTGCACACTGATCAGGTTCCAGTGCGACAGCCCTGTTCTGAATTTGTGGCCCAATTCTTCCTAATAAACATCTGAATTAGTTTTTGACTTCTTCATAAAAGTTGTAGATCTTTCTCTCAGCTTTCATACAATATAAAATTTGTGATTTTTAGATATCTACAACTCAAGATACAGCCATAAAACAAAAATAGTATAAATCTATAATAATGCTGAAAAATACAATTAAGCCCAATTAGAGTCCAAACTTATAAAATATGTCCAATATTATTCAATTAAGCACAAAAGAGGTTCAATGAACTAAATATGAGGGTTAATCAATGTATCAAAATGTTGCTTATCATGCCTGCAAGGGGATGATGAGAACTTGGCTATAAAGTTCTAATGGGCAGAGGATGCTATACTGAAGTCGGCAGCCTTACTCTGCTACTTCGAGCCAGTCAATACTTCCGGCATCTGAACTATGGAGGAGGTCAAAGTCTTGAAGGAGAAGCTTTCCCTTCTTTGAGATGAGAAGTCGGCTTTGGAGAAGGCCAAGTAGGATGAGATCAACAGGCTGAATGATACGCTTGAGTCGAAATATAAGCAATTGGAGGATTCTCATTCTCGGGTGTCGGAACTCAAGAGGCCTTGCATCGGCTCTTCTGAGGCTACCGTCAAAGCGAGCGATAAGGTAGCTTGAGTGGAGCAGCTATGGGTGAAATCGGCCGAAGAGATTAAAGAGTTTCTTCTGGAGTAGTGCCAGATTGTTTGTCCTAACGTTGATTTTAGCTAGGTTGGGTTGGACAAAATCGTGGTATATGATTGTATCGTGGTAGCTCCAAAAGAAGATGACAAAGGCATCGAGGACCCCGAAGCTAATCCAGCAAATCCGGCGTCGGACCCTTGATAGGCTTGTAATTGTTTGGTTTGCCCTATTACGAGCTCTTTTTTGTAATGAATATTTTCTTGGCCTCCAGGTCTTATAATGAAATTTCCTGTAATTTACGATTTTATTTGTTGTCAATTGAGATACTTGATATGCCTATTTTTAGCTAATTGATGCGCCTGTTTTTCACCTAAGTTACAACTTGAAGGGAATATTGGCGACACCTTACTATTTTACCGAGCTGGTGTTATCCAAGTTGGATTTCCTTGTAGGCTAGAACTTAGGGGATTCTTTCGTTTGCTTAAGTTAATGCCAAAAGCATTATTGACCTGAGGTATAACATCAGATTTTCGTGCATGTTCGAGTTTGTTTACTTCGAGACTTTGCAATCATGTATCCGAGTAGTTAGACTGGGGTTTGTTTTTCTCAACTAAGGGGTGATCGATCCCTTTGGAGAACTAAAGCGGGTTGAGAGCGTTAGATATGAATAACAACCATAGTAAATGTACGAGGAATAAAAGGGTGAAGGTGACAATGAACAGCCTAAATAATGAATGCAAAATGGGATAAAATCGTAGCAAAGACAATGTATAAAAGCAGAACAAAGATAATATATAAAGTAGGAAACCGAGAAGAATTACTTAATACTGCTCGACCCACGGAGTTCTACCTCGTTAAAACCTCCCCGGGAAAACCCAGTGGGATGAAACCAAAGGTAGGAAAAAGAGTACGGCTACTTGGCATGGTTTAGACTTAGATGAAAAATTTCCGGAGGTTGAAGGAGTTCCATGACCTCAGAATTTTTGCGCTTGATAATGTGGAAAGTTTGTATGCCCCCTTTCCTAGGATGTTAATAACCCTGTATGGGCCTTCCTAGTTTGCAGCTAATTTCCCATGGCCTATGAGAGGCTTTCCAATGTTAGCACGTCGGAGAACCAATTCACCTTTGTTGAATGTCCGAGGTATTACCTTGGTGTTGTATCTTTGGGAGATTCGATGTTTCGGTGCCTTCTCCCTTAAATGAGATATTTCCCTTTCTTCATTGGATAGGTCTGATTCCTCTCGAAGTGCTTGATTGCAAGTAGGTCGGAACATGACCTATGGGCTGAAATCCTCGACTTCAATTGATATCATTGCATCCACCCTGTAAGTTAACTTGATAGGGGTTTCTCCTGTCGTCTAATATCGGGTGGCTCGGTAGGACTATAGAAAGCTCCGAAGCTCGTCGACCTATGCCTTCTTTGCCTCATTAAGTCTTTTCTTCAACCCTCGTAAGATGACTTTGTTAGTGGCTTTGGGTTGACCTTTTGCTTGTGGGTACTCGACCGAAGTGAAGAATGGCTCGTTATCTGTAATTACAGAATCGGGTATTTTGAAGTGAGTGAAAATATTCTTCCATACGAACTTTTGAGCTTAGGCGGCAGTAATGGTGGAGAATGGCTCTGCCTCTATCCACTTTGTAAAGTAGTCTATCGCCACAATTAGGTATTTCACTTGTCCCGAGGTGAGTAGAAAAGGACCTAGGAGGTTGAGTCCCCACTTGCTGAAGAGCCAAGGGGACATGATCGAGGTTATTTCGTCGGAAGAAGCGAGGTGAAAAGTGGCATGTCTTTGGCAGTTGGAGCATTTCCTTGTGTACTCAACTAAGTCTTTGATCATTGAAGGCTAGTAGAATCCAGCTCGCAATACTTTCAATGCGAGTGACTTTCCTCCGAGGTGGTGGCTACAAGAACCTTCGTGGACTTCCTCAAGAATGGCAGGAATCCGATCTGGTCCTACACACTTTAGCAGTGGCTGGGACAGTCCTTTTTTGAATAATTGTTCATTGATAATGGTGTAGTAAGAAGCCTCTCTGGCTAGCCTCTTTTCATCGACGGAATCTTCTAGTCGGGTCCCGTTTTGCAAGTATTGAACAATCGGGGTCATCTAGTTTGCAACTCCATTAGCAGATAAGGTTGAAAGAGGTTACGTTATTGAGGGGAGCTTCAAAGTCTCTTGGCTCAAGCTCTAGTTGTTTCCTCCGGGCTTAGTGCTTGCCAACTTGGAGAGGATATTGGCCCTAACGTTTTCTTCTCTAGGAACATGTCAGAATCTACACCCGAAAACTCTTTTACAAGCTCTCTTACTTTCAGAAGGTATTTTTGTAGCAAAACATCTTTAGCTTGGTAGGTCCCAATTAGTTGGGAAGTCACGACTTGAAAATCGCTACATATCAAAAGTCAGGATACTCCGACGTCTTTAGCTAACTTCAAGCCAACAATGAGGGCCTCGTATTCGGCCTAGTTATTTGAAATCAGGAAGTCGAATTTTATGAAGAGCTTGATGATTATTTCACCTTCTTTTTCAAGTATTGCCCCGGCTACGCTTCCCTTAAAGTTGGAGGCTCCATCCACATGCAGTGTCCATCTTGGTTTTGGGGTATTCACATTGTCCACCATTTCGGCTAAGAAATCTACCAATGCTTGAGCTTTAATGGCCGTCATATTGGATGTCTAACTCTGAAAGTTCTACAGACCATGATACCATCCTGCCTGTCAAGTTTGATTTTTGTAGGATTTGCCGAATCGGTTGGTCGGCTCGGACAATGATCGTATGAGCTTGAAAATATTGGCGGAGCCTTCATTCAGCTATAACTAAGGCTAGGGCAGCTTTCTCAATTTTCCGATATCTAATCTTGGGGCCTTGTAGCACTTTGCTGATGAAGTACACAAGGTGCTATTGTCGGGAATCTTCTCGGACAAGTGCCCTAACTGATACGTACAAGAATAGGGTTTATCAACTTTCGGTTTACTTAGTATCGGAGGGCCAAAAAGATACTCCTTGAAGTTAAAGAATGTGGCTTCACACTCTAGAGTCCACTTAAAGGTATTCCCTTTTTTTAAGAGCGAAAAAAGTGGAATAGCTTTCCGGGCAGATGCTGCCATGAATCTCGAGAGGGAGGTGATTCTTCCGATGAGACATTGTACCTCTTTCACCATTGTCGGACTTTTCGTTCCAAGTATTGCTTAGCACTTGTCAGGGTTTGCTTCGATTCCTTGATGTATGAGTATGAATCTTAAGAATCTTCCGGCTTCTACAACAAATGCATACTAATGTGGGTTTAGTCTCATGTTGTACTGTCAGAGGCAGTTAAATACAACCTCAAGGTCCGATAAGAGGCTTACTTCTTCCCTTGTCTTGATTAACATGTCATCAATGTAAACCTCCATTAAATCTCCGACCAGCTTTGCAAATACCTTGTTCATAAGCCTTTGATATGTGGCTCCCATATTCTTCAATTCGAACGGCGTGACCTTATAACAATAGTTAGCCATTGGAGTTATGAACGCCATTTTTTCCTCGTCGAGGTGACATATCGGGATTTGGTTGTATCCCGAGTAGGTGTCCATGAAGGCAAGCAGTCGAAAATTGGATGCTACATTTACCAACCTGTCAATGCTTGGTAAAGGGTATGGGTCCTTCGGGCAGGCTTTGTTTAGGTCAGTGTAATCAACGCACATTTGCCATTTCCCATTTGACATTTTGACCATCACGACGTTCGATAGCCACATCAGGTATATGACCTCGCGTACGAACCTGGCATCCAGGATACTTTGGACTTGTTCTTGGACCATGAAGGCTCTATCTGGGCTCATTTTTCTTCTGTTTTGAGCAACTAGTTTTGAACCAAGGAAAATGGAGAGTCAGTGGAACATAAACTCAAGGTTGACTCTGGGCATATTGGCCACAATCCAAGCGAATAGATTTGCGTTAGACCTCAAGAAGGTGACTAGACCTTGTTTCAACGAGGTCGGGAGGTTTTTGTTGATCTGAGTTGTTTGCCCACTTTCACTACCGATTTGAATTTCTTCTAATTCGCCATCCTACTCCAGTCTTCCTCCTTCGACTTTCCTTGTATCCAAGTCTACCATCATGACCTTTGAAGGATTGGGGGGTATGGCATTGTCGAGGGACACCTCCTTCTTCAGTCTTTGAATCTCGAGGCTAGCGTTATAGCATCGCCGAGATGTAACTTGCTTTGCCTTTACCATGGCGATTTCTCCTTTGTCAGTAAAAAACTTCATTGTTAGGGATGTCGTTGAGATAACAGTGCCTATCTTGTTCAATGTTGGCCTCCCGGGTATTACATTGTAGGCTAAGGGGCAGTCAATAATTAGGAAATTGACTTTAATAGTCCGAGTTTTAGATAGAGACCCTAGGGTTAGGTGGAGGCTGACGAACCCCTGGGGGTGGATTTTCTCACCGGCAATGTCGATCAACTCTTCCTAGTGTGTTTAGAGGTCAGTGTTATTTAGCTCGAGCTTATTAAATGCATCTCGAAATAGAATGTCCAGCGAGCTCCCTTGGTCGATGAATACCCTTTTAACTTCAGCATTGACCATTGCAGAAGAAATCACCATAAGGTCGTCATGTCCGGGAATCATGCCTTCCAAGTTGAAGCTAGAGAAGACTATCTCCGGTGTTGGCTGTAATGTCGATGCTAGCTTTTATATCTTTCTTGAAGATATGTTGAGGATCTCTTGCAAATGCTTTTTCCGGGATGACGGCCACCCGCAAAACCTTCGGTGATGACATGGATAGTCCCGGTAATTTGTTCTTCGTCATTGCCTTGACTTCCTTCTAGTTCCAAGATTCTCTGGCTCCTCAGATTTCACTTTTCTTCGTCCCCCTGATTAGACGCTCGTCTTATTTGTGGACTTCTTTGGGAAGCCACGTACTTGGCCAATCTGCCTTCCCTTATCAATTGCTCTATGGCATCTCGAAGGTCGTAGCAATCCTTGGTTCTGTGCCCGAAGCCATTGTGATATTCGCAAAACAAGGACTTGTTCGTGTTGGCCCTTATTTTGAGAACTTTTGGCTTGGGAAACCTTTCAACCTGACCAACTTCTTGAAACAGCTCAGATAGGGATACGTTAAGGGGGTATACTTATTGTATTTACTGACCCTTGAACATATGTCCTTCCTTGGGTGTTCATCTTAGCCGTCGGCCTTCTTGTCAGGTTGGTGCCTTCCTGGGTTGACTGTGACTTTCTCCGTTTCCTCGAAAAAGATATACTTCTCAGCTCTCATTTGTATTTCTTTTGGGGATTGCGGTGGCCTTTTAGATAGCGAAGTTTTAAATGGCCTAAGTCCTAGTCCGTTTAGCAATGTCAGAATTGTTGTGAGTCTGGACCTAGTCAACGAGCAAAGTTTCGGCGTTACATCACTCGAGAACATATCGGAGTGACTCGTTTTTCCTTCGATGTAAGCCAAGGAGGCTGGAGATGAGCTTAGGCTTGAACCTTTTGGTAGTGAAGTGGGCCAAGAATAGCAAAACAAGGTCGGAAAATCGTTTGATCGACATGGGCGGGAGAGAGTTGAACCATTTGAGTGCGGCTTTTTTCAGAGTAATCGGGAACGCTCAACATCTGACGGGATCCGAGACTCTGGCCAGCGCCATCCTTGACATGAAAGCATCCATATGCTCCTCGGGATCAGTACTCCCATCGTAAGTCTCCATGTCGAGGGGGGCTTGAAACCTTTGGGTGGCTGAGTACCCATAATGAAGTCGAAGAATGGCATGTCGTCGCCATCTTCAGGGTCTTCGTAACATTCCGAGCCACACCTTGCACGCCTATCAGCATATCTAAGTAGAGGTTGGGATTCGGAGTGTTTGAGGTGGTGTTTGATATTTTTTGCCCGAGGTTCTTTATGACTGTTGGCAACACTCCAACGTGGTGGGTTTCCATGAAGTCGGTGTTTGGTGCTGTGGCTGCGTTCTCTCGAGCTTCTGACTACATAATGTTCTGGGCTCCTATCATGATGGCGTCAATGCCATTCCCAAGGTCATTTTCAATCGGCTTCTTTCATTCGATCCAAATTTTGTTCCAGCTTTTGAATGTAGGTGGCTTGCTCCCACATCAAGGTTAACATCTCGGCGAGTGGGTTGGTGTTGGCCTGAGGGCGGATTTCCACCTTGGAGGCAATCATGTTTCCCATGGCCCTGATGAGAGAGCGAGGAGCCATTGAGTTCTGTTTGTGGCAGTGGTCTCTACCGTCTGAAGCTAAATCGGAAGTTGTGTGACCGTCCACTAGCGGTTGGTGGTTACTTGTCAGGCCATGTGCTATCGTGCATTCCTACCTTAGGTGTGAATATATTGGTATGATTTCTACTTTGGTATGATGGTAAGTAGCATTTGAGTTCACTACAGATGGCATCAATGTTCGGATGTGGGTTACCTGAAAGGACTTCGAGCTACAACTGGGATTTCAAACCACTGCTGATGTAATCTGCGAGTTGATAAAACTGGTGACCACGGCAGTGGGGGTACCTACAGAGACTCCGACGCTCAAGTTAGTGAGTGCAGGTAAGTGTATGAGAGGTAGGAGAGAAAAAGTACCTAAAGTCCATAAGTGGACTCATATATATAGAGGTATGGTTTCGCCATATTAGGGGATAACTTAGGACGTCCATTCACTTGGGATTAATGGATGGGTTCGAGTTTATTGGCAACACTCAAGGTGAGTACCATTCCATAGTGTTAAAGGACTGTTGCACTTGATTCAGATTTGGGCACTAGTTCAGATTTGGACCCGAGATGGGTGTGGGATAGTAATGGGTCCGACCTCTATTTGGGCTTAACTTTTGGGCCGAGTTATGCTCGTATACTCTAGTCCGGAACACCATGTTTTCTTGTCTAAAAGTTTCCCATAGCACTTGTAGCAACCTCTAGATATAATCACATGACTCTAGCAAAGCATATATGTCTAGAGGATGTTACATTTATCTTGTTCCATTTTGTTTTTTAACTTTTTTTTTCCTTGGATCTTATGATTTTTGTTCATTTTTTTTAACTCCTAGTTGTTTCTATTGCTTCTTGCTATAGTGTCCTCGTTATATATAAAAGAGGGTTCATGAAGTAGAAGAATTGATAATGTGGCATGCTATGGTGAATTTGTTTACCTCCAAAATTTTCAGCCACTGTGGTTAGCCAATTAAGATTAATTTTTTATTTTTTGTTTTTGTTTCTTAAATGCTGATGAGTTTTTGCACTTTCCAAACTTTGCCATTATGCTTCCTTGAGAAGCTTTCTGAAAATAACCAAAAAAAATAAATAAATAATCTGTTTCATAAATCTAACCAATCAATATTAATAACTTCCCACTATCTATTTCATACACTATCCATTCACCTCTTCCGTAAACCAATAAGATAGATTCTACCATCTTTCAAACCGATTAGAAAGGTTCCTTGTTTTCACCTTTTTTATTTTTTCTATCTCTTTTCCATTTTCTTTTTTTTACTCTCATCCCATTTCTTCATCTCTAATCCCATTAAGTGTCTATTCTTACTTCACTTCTTATCATTCCTTTCATGCATCCTTGTTCACTAATCAAGATTCATTTTGTTTTAAATTTTTGTTTCTTAAATGCTGATGAGTTTTGGTACTTTGTAATGTTTGCCACTATGCTTTCTTGAGAAGCTCTTGAAATTTTTTTGAAAAAAAAACATGTTTATTAAATACAACCAATCAGTATTAATAACTTCCTATTATCCATCCCCACTATCCCTTGATATCCCATCTTATCCACTAATCTCTTTAGTAAACTAGTAAAGTACTTTCTAATATCTTCCAAACCAATTTGATAGTTTCCTTATTATCTTCCCCTTTTTTTGCGCTCTCTCTCTCTCTCTCTCTATAACACCCTAATAAATCCATATTACGCTTAAGTCGTATTATGGCATTTTATTAGTTGTTACTTATGCTCGTGGAAAACTAAACTTCATTTGAAATTAAATTACGCGGAAAATACAGTAAATTTTTTCTTTGAAATATGTCGTCGCTTTTGGAAAGTAAAGCCTTGCGCGAGAAAATAGCAGTAAACGAGCGTATCGCAAAGATTTCGATATAAATGGAAGGAACAAGAGATAAATCATAATATCATGCATTCAAATCAACAACCATATAATTATAATTAATCTCATAATATCCAACAAATACATAAAAGGGAACTCATGGTCATGCCATGGCCCCAAAACATCAAAGGTACATAAGTCCGACAAGGTTTATTACAAAACGAAATACATAGGATAAGGAACCTAAAATCAAAATAGGCCCATGTAGACGTCTGCTGTCTTCTCTGCCCTTTCCGTGCCTTTGATCAAGTGGGCTCAAGTCCTCGAATGCCTGGTCCCCCTCGCTCCTCGGCCTCAGGGAACAAAAGGAGTACGAATAATACGCGGGCGCCGGCTGCTCACGTCGACGCGACGGATGCGATGGCCAGGGGTATAGCTGGCGACCGAAGAACGTTCCTCAAAGGGATCCTCCTCGGACGCGGCAGGATGATACTCGGGAAGCGGCGGCGAAGCGGCTGCGGCCCTAGGAGTAGCGGTCGAACTCACTTCAATCATAGGGATCTCTGGCAGCGGCACCGGCTCGGCTACGGGTAGACCTGGAGACATAGGCTCCATCTAGATCTCGGGCAATGGCTCGGGCGGGAAATCCCAAGGACCCAGCGGCTGTCCAAGGTGTGCCGATGATACGCTTCACAGTGGGGCGGGATCTCTGGCTCCTCCTGCTCAAAAACTCGACCCAGGTAGAAGTAGGTGCAGACTATTGTGGTGGTCGTAGCCACAATAGCGTGGGCGCCCTCATCATAGGCCCACTCATGGTGGGGAGGCTCCATGCTCCATTCCACGGGATGCTCCATAAGTATCTGGTGACGAGACGGAAAAACAACTAGGATGAGAAATAAGATTTCTCAATAGGACTCGACCCTGACACACAGGTGTTATCGTCATCGTCCCAGCCACTTCGGTTTTTAAATGAAAACTATGAGCATTCAATAGGTTCAATTATTTGATTTTCGAAAATATTACTACTCGAAGTGGATTCAATTTTTAGTACTTATTCTCGTTGTAGTAACAACATCATGGCATACATAAAAGCTTATACGACTATTCATAACATACATCAACATGTTGAGAGTTGCATTTCTTACTTGGGTCGGACCGAAGTCCCTTTCTTCTCTTAACTTGACTTATCTTAAGTCCTTTCTTTCCACCCACTAAACATAAGTGGTAATGAGCTCATACCGTGGCCGTTGCCACCATAAAATTTCGGTACTTACACTAGCTGGGTCATGCCATGCCTCATGTAAGCCCTATCCCCTATACTCACACTAGCTGGGTCATGCCATGCCTCATGTGAGTCGTGGGTGAGGGGAACTTAGATTAGTTACCTTCCCTTTTGAAGGATCACACACTTTATTGAATCTTTTCTTATTAAACTTATGATGCAAAATATTTCTAAGTCCACAATTTCTACAAAATTTCGGCAGCATAACGGCTAGACCGAAGCTTCCCAAAATTTTGCCAAACAGAGAAACCAATATCACAACATCATATCATATCATCATATCATATCATTCATCATCATATCATCATTATCATATCATTATCATCACATCATCATCATAACATCATGCTTGCAACATAAATATAGGCATATTTTCAAGCAAAGTTTTATGAGCTTAGCTTAGTAAATTTGGTGTAAGCTTTTAATTTAGGTTACCTCTTGGGTGTCCTCTTTTAATTGTTGTAGGGCCAATTTTATCTAATATACTTTTTGATACTTTTTAAGTTGAGTTATGAAGGTGTTCTAATACTTAGTATAAGGGTATTAATGTCTTAAAGCTTATTCTTCATTAACCTTTAACTTTTACCCTAACCAGTTTTACTTTTACAATGGGGCAGTAACTTCAAAAATTCACCATAATTTCATATCTTACTCTTTTGTTTCGAATTTTGGTATGCTTACCCTTCTCTGAGTCTATTTTTAAACAAAAGAAACCCCACTCAAAAATTCATTTTGTAGCTTGAGTTATGCATATTTTATTCTGACTGTTCAGACTTGAAAGTTCATCTCGGGTCAGTAACTTTTAACATTTACTGTGAACTCCTCACAAGAAATCTGACAAAACTGTTTTATGGGGGTGTTCCTCTATGTCTTAGCTTTCTAAAAAAATTGGTCCCACTCAAAAATGTTATGTATAGCTTGAGTTTTACACGTTTTATTACCTACTGCCCGAACAGAAACCCATCCAGGAACAGCCGACTTTAAAAATTCATATCTCTCTCATCTTAAGGCCAAATCTCGCATATTTTATATGTATGAAAAGATCTTTGAGTCTAATTTCACAGAAAATTAGTTTCATTGCATTTTGAGTTTTGTAGAAACAAATATACCGAACGCCTTACAGACTGCCAGAATTCCAGATTAACCCGTTTTTAAGTTTTACATATCAAGCTCGTGAAAATGTTGTTATACCACTTCAAATCACCATTTTTATGCTTTAACTCATCACCATATCCAAAGTTTCAGTCACCAAATCAGTATTTTACCACAAAATAGAGCAAGATACATAAAACCATCATGCCACATAATCTCATTTCAAAACAACACTTTCAAACATGACAAGAAAACCCATAGGGAAAAAGTATGGTCATGAGACCTTGGAGCAAGCTTTATAACCACCTAACTATAAAGAGATTAGGGATTCTAAAACTTGAAAAAAACACATGGAGAAGAAAGATAGAGTCACTACCAAATGAGTTTTTCTTGGAAGCTTAGAAGATGAAGTGGTCGGAGATGACCTCCTTTCTCTTGAGCTTGATATTGGGGCTTGTGTATGAGTGGCTTTGTTTCTCCAAGGACCAAAAATGGTAGTCCTTGAAGGGATTGTGAGTGTGGTGGTAGGAGATGAGGGTGATGGTGGTAGAAAAGTGAGGACTTAGGGTAGGAAAACAAGAAGAACAAGAAGAAGAGTAGGAAGAACAAAGAGAGGTTTAGAGAGAGGTGAGAGCTTTGTGTGTAATTCTTGAGAGAGGAAATGAAAAATGAATGGAGGAGAGAGGGAGGGCTGAAGGTGGCGCATAAGGAGGGAGGAAAGTGAGTTGACTTTTGCTTCTTACACAAGCTAAGGAGTGGGTAAAACCATGGGACAAAAGGGAGTGTTGTGTTTCTTTTGAGTCTTGGTACTTGGGTAAAAGGCTTTGTGGTGTTTTTGTCAATTGGTTAAAAGCATGGGCTACCTTAGGATTGGCATTGGATGATTGTGATCACTCCAAGTGTCACAATCTTGATGAAGGAGAGTACAACTCTTGTCATGACTTAAAGGATCTACTAACATGGACTCTTGATCTAGTGGTGTATGATGAGAAGGCAATTGGATGGTTAGATGTGGCTCTTGCTTTGACCAAACTTTCAAACAATAATTAAAGGAAAATTTCTACATCTTTATAATTGTTACAATTATCTACATGTTAATTAATTCAATTGGTTTAATTATGCTATTAACACATTTTTATCGAAAAGGATCTTTCCTCGTTAATTATGTAAAGAAGATATGAGGGTTAATTTTCATGTGATGCTTATGTGCTCTTAGTTAATTAGGTTAGGTCACCTTGATTTTATGTTTTAAGTCATGAATTAATAAGGATTAGGCGATTAGGCTTTTAATTGTTGACTTGCTTTTAATTTACTAAGCCCTTGCTCTCAAGATTAGCCGATTAGTTCTCAATTAATCGCTAATCCCTCCAATTAGCCGGGAACACCGAGCTAATTAACTTAGGTAAAAATGGGGATGTTACACACACTCTCTCTCTCTCTCCCAATTCCCTTTTTCTTACTCTCATCCTAGTTCTCCTTTTCTAATTCCATCGAGTATCTATTCTCACTTCATTTCTTTTCATTCCCTTCATGGCGTCTCTTCATCTTCTCTCTTTCTACTTTTTCCCTCATTTTCTTTGCCATTACTTCTTCTTCTTTCCATTTTTTTCCTTCAATTTCTTCCTTTATAGGTTCATGCATTTGTCTTATTTCTTTCCTTTTTTCAAAAAAAAAAAAAAAAACTCTTTTCTCCTTGGTTGTTATGATTTTTCTTCATTTTTAAAACTTTACGTTGTTTCTATCGTGCTTCTTGGTGTAGTGTCCCTATTATATATATAATCAAGGGTTCATGAGGTTGTGGAATTGATGATGTGCATGATGTGGGCAATTCACTTTCCTTGTAAAACTTTGTAGCCACCCCTATTAGCCAATCAAGATTCATCTTTTTTTTTGGATGATTTTACTAATTTTGTTTCTTAAAAGCTGATGAGTTTTGGTACTTGCAAATTTTGCTTTTATTCTTCCTTGAGAAGCTTTTTGAAAATAACAATTAAAAAAAAAGCATGTTTCATAAATACAACCAATCAATGTCAATGACATCCCATTACCCCTTCATCTCTCACACTATCCATTCACCTCTTCAATAAACCAATAAGATACTTTCTAATATCTTCTAAACCAATTAGATAGCTTCCATATCTTTGCCTTTTTTACTTTCTCCCTCCCCTCTTTCTTTGTGTCCCGTTTCCAATTTTTCTTTTTTGACTCTCATCCCAATTCTCCTTTTCTAATTCCATTGGGTGTGTATTCTCATTTCACTTCTTTCATTTCATTCATGACATCATATCACCTTCTTTCTTTGTATTTTTTTTTCCTTTTCTTCTTCTTCTTTCGATTTTCTCCCTTCATTTTCTTTCTATATAGGTTCATCCTTTTATCTTATTCCTTTTTATTATTATTATTATTATTCTTTTCTCCTTGGTTCTTATGATTTTTCTTCATTATTTTTTTTTAACTTCAAGTTGTTTCTATTGTGCTCTTGGTGTAGTCTCATCTTCATATGTATAAAAGGCAGTTGACAAGATAGTGGAAGTGATGATGTTACATAATGGTCCTTTGCTATTGACCCTATGGAAGGTTTGGTGCTCGAGGATATGGTGAGGATGTACCATGTGGGCCTATTGAAAATTGAAGTCATATCAAAGATGTTTGAAATTGAAAATGAGATTAAGTTCATATATAAGGCTACCAAAATGGACCAAAGTCATCAAGCGAATCTATTTATGTGACAAAAATAGTTGGTTGGGCTTAAAAATCTCGACTCGTTTAAATTGACCTGTTTACAATGCAAACCGTTTGAACGACGGGTTAAACTGGCCAAATTGGTAGGTAAACAAGCTAGCCCATTTACTCATTTTCCTTTTTATTTTCTTATAAAAAGTTGGACAAGAATCCATGGATAAAGGGGAAAGGGTCTCTTGACAATCTTAGGCTTATATTATTTTGCAACCCATCAGCGAGTAAACCCACTAAAATTATTTTTTTGAACTATCGACTAAAATTAAAACTTAAAAGCAATAAAACTAAAAAATAAATTGATAACATCAATTACAAATGAAAAAACTAACATCACCACATCCAAAAAAAAAAAAAAATTAACATCACATACAAAACAAAAGTTAAAACTTAAAAAACCAAAATGATGGATATAAATATAAGTTTTTTATATAAATGTTGCCAATTGCCTATTGGAAAGTCAAAAAAAGGAAATAAATAAAATAAACAGTTCAACCTATTTAAGCCTGCAAGGTGATCTTAAATGATCAAGCAACTATATTAGTGATTTATAGGTTAAACAAGTCAACCCGTTTAACCTGTATAATTCAAAAGCTTAAATAGGATAGGCCTAAATGGACCAATCTAATTTGTTTGACAGCCCTAGTTATATATATAGATAAGGAAGGATAATTTGCTTTACCTGTATTCCATAATATAAAGATACTTCTCGCTCACATGTTTATAAAGTAATTAAAATTGATTGGTTTATTATTCTATTAATTAATTTTGATAAAATGAAGTAATTAATAGTATTAATTAATTCAGCTCCTCAGCTTAATCAGCTATAAGGGAAAAAGGAAGAGATGCAACAAATCGATATCAAAACAATTAGAAGATAAAAATTGTTTAGTTTTAGGTTCATAAAAATAAAAGTTTTAATAAATAGAAAGAATCAATTCTTCAAGGGAAAACTTTTCATTTGGAAAATGACACGTGGCAACAACTTCAATGATAAAAAGTTTGTGAACATCAATTTTATCCCGGCCAATCAATATATATATATATATACAAGTAAGCCCTTTTTTTTCATCCTTTTAACCCAACAAAAGATGAAGACAACACATTCAAGTTTGAACCCGCCTTCCACATCCAATCCCAACAAAAGGAAAATTCAACCCAATGCATAATAAAATCATCCCTTTTTGGAAAAAAAAAAAAAGAAAATATAAAAACATAAAAATATTAAATAAAGAAATGGAAATACAAAATTGAAAAATGAGTGTGCAGAGTTGTCACCAACCTTTTTATGCAGAAAAAATGTTTGTTACAGTCTATGAATCATGAGTACTTATTTTGCCAAAAGTACCCGTACTGGGTATATTTTGAGTATAGGTATGCCTCGAGTACACTCGGATACGTATCAATTACATTTTAAAAAAATAATTAAGTACGGCGAGACATGTCTTGGGCACAATTTGGGTATGTGGCTTAAATAAAATTAAGTCATTTTGGGCCCTCCCCCCTTTTTTTTCAAAATCAAAACAATCCTTACTCCCCTTCCTCTTCATTTCACAATCCTTCCCCCTTCCCAACTTCCAAGTTCTCATCCACTAGCCACCATCACTCATCTCCCTCAACTACTCTGCCACTAGCGACAGCACAGTGGCGATGGCAAGGAGTAAACAACACAACTGCGATGCGTTGGGCACAACACACAATAGTGCCAATAGCAACTCTGGGCAACATGGTGACTAGCAGCAGCATCGATTTGTCTCTCCAATCTTCGGCAAACCAATACGATGGCTCCTCTCTCGTGACTGTGAGAGACCTATATTCTTATTTAGTCTCTTAAATTTAGCTTTCTTTTATATTGATAGTTTTTTTTGCTATAATTATTTCTAGAAATAGCTTAACATATGAGATTTGTTGGTTGCTACCATTTTCGCATGTTTGCTCGTGTCTAAGTGTTTTGGAAAATGAAAAGAATGGTATTAGTACTATATGTACTGTAATTTTTTATTTTTAAAATATAATATTAAAAATTTAGACTTATTTTATATTAACGTTGATATATTTTTTGATATATATATATATATATAAGGAACGTATCATATGAGAGAAATAATATATTATGAAAGTGAAAGGAGTAAATCCAAGCCGTATACCCATACATGGATGATCAAGATTTCAAGTTATTTAATGATTACATGATCATTTAAAAAAATTATGTGATTTTATATTTTAATCTTAATCATTCACATAACATCTAATTGTCAAAATTTACTTTTCTTACTCTCATAATTAATCACTCATATATATATATATATATATATATGCTTGAACCCAATTTTTATAAAATTTTCGACATAGATTACAATGGAAGGGAAATAAAAAGGGGAAAAAAACAAAACACTTCATATGATCTAATTGGAAATCTTGATATAAGAAAGGCATTTCAGACAAGCTTTCCCTGCAAGGTGGATTCTCTGGTACCTTTGTAAATCTTTGGTTCCTTTCTAATTTTCTTTTATATATTATTTGTGTGCACCGTTACTCAATACACTGCAGTAGCACATTTGGTTCGTCCGCGCGCCAACAACGTTGGAGTCACGTGTTCAAATCTCACCTGGGCCACTTTTACATTTTTCCCTTTTTTTTTCATTTTTAAAATAACAAAAATAGGAATAAGCATTTTTTTCACTAGGAGAAAAAGGAAAAAAAAAGGGGGAAAAAAAAACACAAAAATAGTCTTAACTCTTCTATTTGCCAATTGCTATTTGTTAGCTTTTATTTTATTTTTACTCTACACCTTCTTTTTTATTTTAATGTTAATTTAATTATATTTTATGTAAAACTTTCAAGCTCATATATAAAATAATATAAATAATTCTTAATATGATATGAGATGATAATTACATATACTTATAAAATATTATTGAATACATTTTTATGTATAACCAAATTAAAACGAAGAATATAATTGTACAAATTAAAAGTATAATTGCGACATCATTATTGTAGAAAATAAATTACTTTTAGAAAAATTTGTATAAGTGCATTTCCTATAACAATAGTGATTATATTATATTAAATTTAAATAAAAAATTTTATAGACAGATTTTATGAATATGCACTACTTTAATGTTTGATTTTTTTTTGTTAAAATATCGGAAGTGGGAAATTAAACAATTTTAATTAAAATTTTACTTAAATATTATAGAAATATATCATATATTAAATATTAATTTTAATGATTAATATATAAATTTTTTAATTTGATTTCAATACATTATTAGTAAGATGTTGAATAAAAGGGAGAAGGAGAAAAATAAAATGAATTATGTTATTTATGTAAAGTGATATTATTACTTATATAAATAAAAGACAAAATTGACATTAAAATAAAAATGATAGAAAATAAAAAAGAAGGTGTAGAGTAAAAATAAAATAAAAACTATCAAATAGCAATTGGCAAATAGAAGAATGAAAAATATTTTATGTTTTTTTCCCTTTTTATTTCTGTTTTCGTTATTTTAAAAAAATGGAAAAAATGTCGAAAGTTAAAAACCGCAAGTACAGGATTCGAACTCTGGACTAGAGAGTTATGGACGCGAAGACCAACCAGATGTGCTACTGCGACATGTTTGAATGAGGGTGCACACAAAAATATATAAAGGAAAAACAGAAGGGTACCCAAAGATGCACATTTGCAAAGGTTCCAGAGTAATCACCTCCCTGCAACCGCTAAAGCTAGACAACGACAACTTCATCAGCTAAGGGGAATCAGAGTGATGTGGAGTAAAGGAAAGGGATATCGAAGCTAAAAGGAAATTCACATAACCAAGACTTTTAACCAAAGACACCAACCTAGAACAAAATTCAGCAAGTTAAGCATCGAGAAGGGGGACCATCGGGTAGCAGCAAAAGAAACCAGCGAAGCAAAATAAGAGAGTCCAATTTGTTTTAGCTACAGGTAAGTTTCTATGCTCCAACATTCATGTGATGTGTTTCCTTATGCAATGAAAGAAAGTCATCTTTTTTCTTTTTCTGTTATGATTCTCCTTGTTTTGACTAAAGAAAGAAGAAATGAATCCTAAGACCAAAAAAAGAGAAAAGAAACACTTCTCAGATCCTTCGTCATTTGAACCCATCACCATGACCACTAAACACAAACAAAAACCCAAGCCTTCCAAACACACAACAGCACCCAATGTCCCAAAGGAAAAAAATCAATCAAAGAGACTTATGTCAACGCTTACAGACAGAACAACCAGACCCTTTTTGAACCCATGAGCCTCAACCGTCTCTCAAAACACTGTCATCATATTTACACAAAGACTCATATACAATTCCAGAACCAAAAATTAGAACTCTAAAGCAAATCTCAACAAGGTTAAAAAATGGAAACAGAGCAACATCCCACAAAACCTCCGTCGCCGGCGAGTCGAACCATCCACTGCCGGACGAACCGCACCGCCGCAGCACAGCCGAGCATGCCTGGCCAGAGCTCCACCGTGCGACCGCCGGTGCGCCGTTGCCTCCACGCTGCTGTTGCTGCCGCCGCCCTTCTTCGCAACTCACGGCCGCCGTGTTCACTAACCATCGAGAGCCACCCACAAATTCCCTTTTGCTTCAGTCGAATTAGGTCAAGGTTTTCTTTTTCGGTTTTTGGGTTGGGCTATTTGCTCTTTGGGCCAACTATTTTTTTCGTTTGTTTAAGCGTTAGGGGTTTAATAAGGACCACATAAATTAGCCTAAGAATGATTTAGGTTTTTAACAAGTTCCTTTTAAAGGTTTTAGTAAAAATGATAAAACAAAAGAATAAAAAATAGCAATAAAATTAGAAAATAAAAAAGGAAAATATAAAATATAAAATGTAAAAGCTATCAACCCACAAGTATGTTCTATATAATTACATGATTTTGAATTCCTCATTGCATCGAGAATGTGTAGGAGCAAGCAATTCTTGTCAAGGCAAAATTAAAATGTTCATTTTCATATAAAATTGCTGAATTCCAATATTATTTTTTTGTTTTTTTCAAAGGAAAATTAAATATTGTTAAGTTATTAATTAATTTGTACAACATACTCAAAGTAATTATCTGAAGACAGATGTATCAAGAGTAGAGTAGAATTAAATTCCTACCTTTTTCTATGCATAATCAACTCCCGAATCTAGATTAGATTTTTGAAGGCCCTTTTTTTCTAAATAAAATGATTTTTCTAATATTTTTTCAATTTAAATAAAATTTGATGACGACTCTATTTTTATCTTCTTTCTTTTGCCATCTCATTAGGATCTCGATTCGAACAAAGTTGTTTCAACATTTTAAATGATAGGAGGTTGTTTTAACAGTTTTCAATGGATATATACACAATGATTGAATTTCAAGGGCTTTAATTCATTAGGTATAACCAATTTGGATGATAAAAATGTGTTTGAGTTAACATATGATCTCCTATGTCGTAAAGAAATTATACGTAAATTATGATTACTATAAAATGATATAATAGTATAATAAACTTTTATTTTAAATTATCATAATATTTCTCTTATTATGTAAATATTAAAAATTTTAGACATCTATTAAAAAAACTTAAGCAACTTTTATCATATATTCTTAAAATTTTGTGCATATTAATTTTATTTTTTTAATAAATATGTAATGGATGACACATGTAGATATTATACTAATAATAATTGTTGACGCTGCTTTTCACAGAAATCAATGGAACAAGATTCTTATCAAAGATGGAAAGGCATGGCTTCAGCCAAGCTAAAAGAAACCACCGCAGAACAAGCATGGGCACTTGTGAAGGACTTCTTCAATCTCCACAGACGGTTCCCTAAACTCGCCACATGCTACGGGATCCACGGATCCAACGGTGAGCCCGGCTGCATACGATACTGCGCCGGCTCCTCCATCCCATCATCCAACGGTTCTGAAAGCGTGAGCTGGTCAAAGGAGAGGCTAGTAGCCGTTGATGACATTGACCGGACCCTGAAGTACGAGATTGTGGACAGCAACATTGGGTTCAAGTCCTACGAGTCCACCATGAGGGTCCTCAGCAGCGATGATGGCTCCAATGGGTGTGTGATCGAGTGGTCCTTTGCCCTTGACCCTGTGGAAGGTCTGGTGCTTGAGGATCTGGCGAGGAAGTACCATATAGGCCTTCAGCTTATGGCTAGGAAAATGGAGGATGAAATTGCAACTTCGGTGACCGGTGGGTCGTAGTTTATTTATTTATTTATTTTCAGTACTTTGATTGTAATGGGACATGTCTTGAAATTAAGTAAGAAATCCTTATGAAATAAAATATCTATTCGATGCACTATTAATATGGTAGGCGATTTGGGGTTTGTGTATTTGGCACCTACATGTTACAATTAGGGAGTAATACGATTTGTGAGCATACGATGATCTCAATTTTTTTGTTCTTCATAATATTCTGAGGAATTATGTGCAAATTTTTTGGAAATATATATGCGCAAATCATGTGTACTATTTTACAACAGTGTAATTGTAGATCTATATTTTATAACCATGTCTATTTGATTAGATATTTTGTTAGCCTCTAACATGTGGTACGAAACATGTACATTGCTTACACTATTATAAATTTGCAAATAACTGATGGCTTTACTGTCGATAAAATTAAAAAAATATTTGGCATCCAAATTTATTGATGGAATAGAATATTCATCGATAAACCTGTTGATAAATATTCACGCCCAATTGATTACTGATAGATGTGCCATCAATAACATTTTTCATTTTAATATTACTTTTTTTAAATTTAAAAAATAACTAACCAATATTCCGTCCGTGTGAAATTATATTTTCTTTTTAATATAATTAAAAATTTTAAAACTCTTTCTTTCACTCTCTGTCTTTCTCTCTCGCCCCCCACATGGCCATTGGTTATTTCATTGCTACTTGAGCTTCCATTTCGCTACTGGAGACTGTCATTGTGCTCATGTTATGTTATTGAGTACTTTAATCGATTTATTTTTTTGTTTAGCCTCTTTTTTATTCTATTTCTTCACTCACAAAGTTTTTAGTTTCTGAGTTAGTTAACTAATTTAGTTAGTTGTGTTGATTGTTAAAGATCTCATTTGGATCACTTGGAGCACTTGCTATTTGGTGTATTGAGTGATTGGAGTGTTTTGGTGCAATAGATATGTATATTGTACCCTTTTTTTTAACTTTATGTTTTCTAAAATATTAGAAACTTGAAATTTATAGGATAGAGTTGTAGGATAAAAGAAGGATGATGGGATTGCATGGCTGGGGGAAGGCTTAGAGTTCCTTCCCATTGTTTGAATTGTGTGCTATGATCTTGTGTGCCTGCGTGATATGAAGTAAGGGGGTTGCATTTAGAACAGTTTGTCAGATTAACTTATTGATTTGCACGACTATGTGTGTCTGTTATTTGTGTTTGATTGATGAATTAATTTTTGTAAAAATCTCTTAATTTAAGGGAAGACTTGATCCAAAATTTTTTTATCATTTTGAATGTTGACGTTTGAATTAAATAATTGTTGTATTAAATAATTAGTGCAGGCTGGCTCCTTATTCAAGGAGAGCCTTTTGCCTAGTTTTTTGGCTGTCTACAATGTTATATAAATTAAATAATTGTTATAATATAATAATGAGATGCTCCTATTTTAAGGTCAAAATATTTTTGGTAATATAGATTGATGTGGACTAAAAAAATATTGTAATAAGAATTAGTTTGGGACTTTTAATCTAAGGAAAGACTCTATCCAATTTTTTTAATTACTTTGTGATTATGCTCTATGGCTGTGTGATATTGTTGAGAAACAATGTTTGCTCCAAATCAAGTATGGGTGTATGATAGATTATATTTAGGTCAGGGGGAATTAAACCACAATTTTATGAGGAAGTTGAAGAATTCATAACAACTTGCGGTCAAATGGAGTAATTTATATGGGAAGGGATAGTTAGGTGTCTCTATGCTAAATGTATATGTAGGAGATTTTTAGACATTGAGTCCATTAGATATCACTTATACAAGGAGGGCTTTAAGCCTGATTATTGGATTTGGAGTGAATATGGGGAAGTCCTTCCTCCAGAGAATGAACTCAGTCTAGGTTATGTTGGAAGTAGTTCCAGTGAGGTCCATGTATGTAATACCCTACTATCATACAGCTTTAATTTCCTTTAGTTAAATTGGATAATAATTAGCCAGTAAGGTATTACTAAACTTACTAGTTTAATTTTTGTGCAAGTAAATTTTTTTCACTGGTTGCTCTTACTAATTTCACTATTTTTGGTTAAATAATTTACACGACGGAATTATTATTATCATATACTAGTCAGAAATTTCACAGTTAAGGACGTTCATCACATACAAAAAACATACCTCACTACTACTGCATCATAGAGTATATATAGAGTTCATAATACATAACTCAAAATATAAAAAGGGGCGGGATGTCTATACTAATACCAAGCATCCCCCCCCCCCCGACTTGTATATCGCCCATCAAAATATCCAATAGAATATGTCAAATGAAGATGCCAAAAAGTGGCGTCCTAAGCTACATCACAACATACTAGTCTTAATCATTAATAATAGTAATAGTAATAGTAAGGGTACGGTCCAGAATATGTAATAGAATCCTATTAGTCAGCAAGTCAGGCTCAAAAGCTACGTCCATCTCAATATTGAGAATGATCCATGCCATTTGGAAACACTAAAGAAAAAGGGGTAAGAGAAATCTCCCAATAGAATAGTGTTTCTAGGGGAGTCTCGCAACATCCCAAAAATGCTACGAAGGAAAGCAGGAGTACAACAATATGTATAATCTACAATCAACCACATTATCGGTCAAATACTTGAACATTTAGTAGGAAAAGAAATCACAAGCAGCTAATAAGATAATTATTCAATCTCAGCCATTAGATAATGTCAAGCAAGATGGAAGTACGCAATAGCAATAATACTAATCACAGAAGTATAATAAGTATACTAATATTCCTTTTTAATTGCTTCCTTTATCCTTTTCTATTGGCTAAAGTCTGCAACATAGATCCTAAACTGCGAGAGTTCTCATTGCTAGGGCATCCCCTAGTCAAATATGTGAATGCCAAGTCCTTATCCATCATCTTGGCAGGGCCCGAGGTATCACTTTAACGAACACCAAATCCTTCTTTGCTAGCAAGGCGGGGCCCGAGGTGTTGTTTAGCCACTGCAAGACTGTGTGAACACTAAGTCCATGTCCGCTAGCATGGCAAGGTCCGAGGTGTCACATAATGACCACCAAGTCCTTGTTCGCTAGCAAGGCGGGGCTCGAGGTGTCGTTCATTTATTTATTTCCAGATAACAGCCAAATACAAAGTGCACATATGTAATTTCTATTGGGCATAAATTTATTTATATCAGAGAGTGCATATAACGCAAACTATTTCATTCATATCTCAGTGCACACATGAAACTTATAACCATCAACCAGGAATCATTACTTGCACATAATATCCTAGTTCATATTCATGATATTGTGCACCCTTAATTCATAGCAAGAAACTCTCGAAATCACAATCATATATAGCAAAGAGGAGCATAAACATAAATTGTCCATGAACACATATTATAACACCTTTTTTCAAGCATGTTCAAAAGATATAAGAACACATATTGTAACACCCTTGGTGTAGTTTCAAGTTTTTCTGTGTTAATCTTGTTTGATCGATGTGTTTAATCCATTTATGATAGAATTTAGTTGGAATGTGATGATTTTGGGTGTTGGATGTCATTTGGAATCAAGGAACCAAGTTTTGGGACGTTGTAATCGATTACCATGTGGCTGTTAATTGGTTACAGGGCTCTATGTATGCCCACAGGTTAAAAATTTTCGCGTTGTGGTAATTGAGTTCTGGGTTTGTGGTAATCGATTATCAGTTCTTCGTGGTAATCGATTACCAGCCCGTGGTAATCGATTACCACAGGCCAATATATATACGGAGACGCGTCCCACACCCTCATTTTTGAATTTTCTTTCTCTTTCTAACTCAAACTTTCTCCCTTCTCTCTAGAATTCCTTTTTCCACCATTCCTCACATCTATTAACTCTATTCCATCATTTCCAACTAAATCATCAAAAACAACAACAACAACAACAACACAATTTTCATTCCATTAAACACAATCATCCATGCAATCTGTTCCTCTTTCATTTTCCTTGCTTGGGTGGATTTGAAGCTGAAGAGCTCACCTCTATCCATATCCTCCTCATTCCAATTCTAACGGTAATCCTCACTTTTCATTTCTTCTTTTTCCTAGAATCTTCAATTCTTTGATTTTTAGAAGGATTCTTGAAATCCTAGGACTGTAAGATTAGAGAACTTATGGTATGGAGATTGTTAGTGATCAATAATTGATTCAATGTCATATTGTGGTATTAGATTATTCCAAGGAATTCCCCTTCAGTTTTGTGGCTCCGGAGAATTAAGATTTTTCCTGTGACCGGTGATCTGTGAGTAGATAGAATGCTTTTGAATTAATTCGATTTAAATTATAATTGTTTATTTACTTTAAGAATGCTACTCATGAGTCAATGATGAAAGAAATTCAAATGTGATATGAGATTGATGATTTATGAATATGAAAGAATAGGAAAGTCTGTAACAGGATTTGTTTGCTAACAGCAGTAGACGTTAGCCTTGGTGCACCTTGGATTATGATATTATACGGCCACCCAAGGGGGTGGTGCATGACGGAAATTTCACAGCCATACATATAGTGTGGTGCGTGCCTGACTTCACGGCCTCTCAAAAAGGGGGGTGCGTGCTTGATTTCGGGATTCACACAAAGAAACGCCACCAAAGTGTGAATCCTGCTTGTTTGTCCTGTTAGATATTTCCACTATTTTCCTTATTTGAATGAAATCGTTTTATACTTATATATACATTGACTCATGAGGTTCAAAAGTATCCTATCTTTCACTGAGTTTCTCAAACTCACCCCGTGGTTATTATATTCTTTTCAGATACAGGTTTAGACTTGGGAGTCGACCCTTCCGCTCAGCATCATTAGATATCTACTTTGGTGAGCCGTGAATAGTGAGGGCTTGAATTGTTTGTTTAGAGATTGTTTAGATTGAATTGGATTGACTATGGTATATTAAATTTGATGAATGGATTATGTTGGACTTGATTCTAAATTGAACTTGGAAATGTATACATATATATATATATGGATGAATATGTTGATTATAAATTGTGCTGTGTGCTGAGGGGTGTATTTTGAGAATGCCTAGATCCCCTATGGAAGTGTGTGCTTGATGAATTGCAGGATAAGTACTCGTATTTGGGAAATATCCTAAATATAGAGGAAACTATGCCCAAATTTTGTGAAATCTTGATGTGTAAGGCTTGCTAGGGAGTGTGCTCTCTAAGCACCGGCCACGACCTAGATTGGGTCGTGACAAAGATGGTATCAGAGCTTAGATTTCCCTGTATACTATGGAGCAAGTGTCCTTTAGTAGGATCATGATTGTGCAAATGGAAGCCGGCCCATTTTCATAGGACATGATGCTGCTAGAGGCCTTTAGGATTGTCATTCATGTGTCTATCCTTCATGTCTTATGCACTTCAAGTGTTTCTCATCTTGAAATTCAAATTGGGTCGTAATCTTGATAACTCTTTCCTTAGGTGGAATGCTGCTTAGAAGTCCCGCCCCTGTTGCAAGGGCAGAAGCCCATGAGGCTTTTGATACTGAATTTGACCAGGCCCTCTTTCCACCTAGGAGAAGGAGGGGTCGTGGTCGAAGAAGAAGCTGTGGAAGACCGGCCACGCAGCTGGAGGAGCCCTCTCCTAAAGAAGAGCCAATCAATTTGGCAGTTGAAATGAGAGGGGTTCACCAGACTCTCAATACTCTGGTGGAACCCCTAGCCCATCAAAGGAGGAATGAACCTCAACCTCATGCAGAACTAACTCCACCTGTCCGTGAGCCTTGTTATTAGCAAGAAGGGACCGAAGTGTCAATCGAATATTTCCTTAGATTGAATCCACCAAGTTTCTCCGAAAATCTCCTGACGAATGACCCTCAACAATTTCTTGACTACACAACAAGGTCCGTAGGGTCCTTAGATGCTCGAGTGAGAGAGCGGTGGAGCTAGTAGCATATAATCTGAATGGGCTTACAGAACAGTGGTATGCCACACTCATGGGAGGCAGGGATACCTCTGGTTTACTTCCCCTCATCTGGCAAAAATTTACCGAGGCCTTTATGATGAGATTCCTTCCAGTCAACAAAAGGGAGAAGTATGCTGCTGATTTTGAAAGGTTAAGGCAAATCCCAGGGATGTCTATAGCAGAATATGATGAGCAATTCACCAAATTATCCCACTATGCTTATCATCTGGTATCCAATGATACAATGAGAGATAGGAGGTTTGTCTGAGGCTTGCTTGACCTTTATTCTCCAACTTACTTCCTATGGTTGGGAGAATGTTTTATGCTGAAATTGTGAATGCTGCTTATGGTCTCGAGATTGGAAGGGAAGAGCGGAGAGTTGCTAAGGAGACAAGCAAGAAATAGAAAATGAAGGGGAGTTTTTTTGGGGGATCTAGTTTTGGAGGAGCTCAGAATTTCCAAAGCTGGCGTCAGGCACCCTCGGGAGGGGCTACTTCTTCAGGGCTTGTTCCTATGAGTGTGTCTGACTCAGGATCCCAACCTGGCAGTGCATCTTAGCCTGGCATGCAAGGAATGGGGCAGTCAGCTTTCTCCAGACTTCCATGTCAATCTTATGGGAATTACCACTCGGGGCAATGTCATAGAGCCACTGGAGTTTGTTTTGGATGTGGCCAGACAGGACATCTCAAGAAGGAGTGTCCCTATGCAAAGGGGGCTTTTGATCCGAGCTTTGCATGTCTTGCCATGCTAGCGCCATCCTACTCAGCTTTATCTCCAGGAGTTTGTCATGGACCCTTTGGAAGGGGTCCAAGCAGAGGAGCAGGTGGCAGAGGTCCTGGTGGTAGAGGGGTAGGCAGAGGCCAACCCTGAGTTTTCGCCTTGACAAGGCAAGATGCTCAGGCTTTGAATGCTATGGTGGCAGGTACCTTACATGTTAATTCTTTTGAAGCATATGTGTTGTTTGACTCGAGCTCCACCGACTCCTATGTATCACCATACTTTGCTTCTCATTTCAATCAACAACTAGTATTGTTGGACCACCCTTTTTGGGTTGGAACCCCCATGGAAGAATCCTTAATGGTTCAGTTAATGTTTCCCTCTTATATAATTAGTATCAAGGGAGTGGATACTCTGGTCAACTTGTTGTTATTGGAGATGATGGACTTTGACGTTATCCTAGGTATAAACTGGTTGTCCTCATGCCATGCCACCGTGGATTGCCATTCTAAGGCCATGAAGTTTGAGACGGTCGATGGCTCATCCTTTACCTTTTGGGGAGATAGCAGCTTAACCGCCACCAGCCTAATTTCTTCTATGATGGCGATGCAATTGATGGACAAAGGAAATGAAGGTTATCTTGCAGTGGTTCACGACTTAGAAATGGCAGTGCCTAGTCTTGATCAGGTTCATCTAGTGAGAGAATTCCCAGATATGTTTCCTGAGGAGCTACTAGGAATGCTTCCAGATAGGGAGATTGAATTTTGTATTGATTTAACTCTGGATGTCCGACCCATTTCTATTCCTCCTTATCACATGGCTCCAGCAAAACTGCGAGAGTTAAAGGTTCAGTTGCAAGACATATTAGAAAAGGGCTTTATTCAACCTAGCACGTCCCCATGGGGTGCTCTTGTGCTTTTCATGAAGAAGAAGAATGGTTCCATGCGGTTATGTGTGGACTATAGACAACTCAATCGACTGACGGTTCATAATAAATATCCCTATCCTAAGATTGATGACCTATTTGATCAGCTTCAAGGGGCATTGTGCTTTTCTAAAATTGATCTTCGCTCCAAATACCATTAGGTGAGAATTCGGGAGGAAGATATTCTTAGGACTGCTTTTCGAACCAGTTATGGGCATTACGAATTCTTAGTAATGTCTTTTGGATTAACCAACGCCCTAGCTGCTTTCATGGACTTGATGAATAGAGTGTTCAGACCCTTCCTGGATCACTTTGTGATCATCTTTATTGATGATATCTTAATTTACTCAAGGAGTAAGGAAGAGTATGAGTGCCATTTGTGGATTGTTCTACAAACTCTAAGGGATCACCAACTCTATGCTAAATTTTCCAAATGTGAGTTTTGGTTGGATCAAGTGACCTTTTGGGTCATGTAATATCAAAGGAAGGAATTATGGTGGATCCTAGGAAGATTGAAGCTATCCAAAAGTGGCCACGGCCGACAACCGTGATAGAAATTCGGAGTTTCTTAGCATTAGCAGGCTATTATCGAAGATTTGTAAAAGACTTCTCCAAGATCTCGCCTTCCTCGTCTAAGCTAACCCAAAAAGGTGTATCTTTTCAATGGTTTGATGATTGTGAAGAGAGCTTCCAAAGGCTTAAAGCTTGTCTAATTACAGCCCCCGTGCTAGTTTTGCCCTCAGGATCTGGAGAGCATTCAGTTTATTGTGATGCCTCCCGAGTACGGCTCGGATGTGTTCTTATGCAACATGGACGAGTCATTGCTTATGCCTCAAGACAATTAAAGAGACATGAGCAAAACTACTCCACCCACGATCTGAAAATGGCAGCCGTGGTGTTTGCACTAAAGATTTAGAGACATTATCTTTATAGGGAGACGTGTGAGATTTACGCCAATCATAAGAGCTTGAAGTATATTTTCCAACAAAGGGATTTGAACTTGAGGCAATATAGGTGGATGGAATTCTTCAAGGACTATGATTGCACTATTTTATATCATCCGGGCAAGGCAAACGTAGTGGCCGATGCATTGAGCAGGAAATCCATGGGTAGTCTTGCACATATAGCACCTGTGAGAAGGCCCATAGTGAAAGCTGAGGGTATTCACTTTGAACTTGGAGGTTCCGGGCCTTTTTTAGCCCATGTACCGGCGCAATTTTCCCTGATTGAGCAAATTGAAACTGCCCAATTTGAGGATACATAATTATGTAACTTATGAGAGGAGGTTCACATTAGGAAAAAAACCTGAATTCTCCCTTGATCAAGCAGGAGCCTTGAGATACGGGAATCGCTTGTGCGTGCCAGATGTAGGCAATCTAAGGAAGACTCTTTTGGAAGAAGCCCATAATTCTGGATACATGATTCATCTGGGTTCCACTAAGATGTACCAAGATTTGAAATAATTGTTTTGGTGGGAAGACATGAAGAGGGATATAGGGGACTTTGTATCACGATGTTTAGTATGTCAGCAAGTCAAAGTTGAACATCAAAGACCTGTCGGTTTATTACAACAGGTTGAAATACCTAAGTGGAAATGGGAGAGAATTACCATGGACTTCGTGACCGCATTACCTCGGAGCTTTAAGGGTTTTGATTCTATTTGGGTGATAGTAGACAAATTAACTAAGTCGGCTTATTTCTTCCTAGTCAAGACTACCTATAAAGCTTCCCGTTATGCCAAACTCTATGTTGATGAGATTGTTCGACTTCATGGAGTTCCAA
Source organism: Pterocarpus santalinus (assembly GCA_031439595.1). Taxonomy (NCBI): domain Eukaryota; kingdom Viridiplantae; phylum Streptophyta; class Magnoliopsida; order Fabales; family Fabaceae; genus Pterocarpus; species Pterocarpus santalinus. Next base: position 31,114,670 of record CM062527.1, read on the forward strand.
CGTCCATTATCTTGGACCGTGGGCCTCAATTCACTTCTCATTTTGGGAAGGCCTTCCAAAAGGCCTTAGGGACCCAACTAGATTTGAGTACGGCATTCCACCCTCAAACGGATGGGCAATCCAAATTCTTGAAGATATGTAGAGGTCCTACATTTTGGACTTTGGCGGGAATTGGGATAGTTACATACCCCCCTGGTTGAATTCTCTTACAACAATAGTTATCAAGCTAGCATCCAAATGGCACCATTTGAAGCCTTGTATGGAAGATGCTGTAGGTCTCCCATTGGATGGTTTGAGGTGGTTGAGGCTAAAATCTTGGGGCTAGACTTAGTGCAAGACTCTTTGGAGAAGGTTTGGTTGATTAGAGAACGGTTGCTAGCAGCCCAAAGTAGGCAGAAGGCCTATGCTAATCATCGTAGGTGAGACCTAGAATTCTCCATAGGTGACCTGGTGTTCCTTCATGTGTCCCCTATGAAGGGTGTGATGAGGTTTGGAAGGAAGGGCAAGCTCAACCCTCGTTACATTGACCCTTTTGAGATTTTGGATAGAATTGGCCTAATGGCGTACCATTTGGCTTTACCACCTAGCTTAGCCATGATTCATCCAGTATTTCATGTGTCAATGCTACAGAAATACCTCCCCGACCCTTCTCATGTGCTTACTCCGCATACCACCTAGTTAGAGGAAGATTTAACTTCTAAAGAAGAGCCTGTGGCTATAATTGATCATCAAGTGAGGAAGTTGCGCTCAAGGAAGGTGGCCCTTGTAAAGGTAATCTGGAAGAACCATTCAGGAGAAGAAGCAACTTGAGAGACTGAAGAAGCTATGCAGATAAAATGCCCCCACTTATTTGACTGAGGTGATTGTTGTTTTGTTCAAAATTCGGGGATGGATTCTTTTTGAAGGGGGAGTATGTAACACCCTTAGTGTAGTTTCAAGTTTTTTTGTGTTAATCCTGTTTGATCGATGTGTTTAATCTGTTTATGATGGAATTTAGTTGGTATGTGATGATTTTGGGTGTTGGATGTAACATCCCGATTTCCGATTTCGGCTTCGCCGTCAAGACTGATTCATTCCAATCTCCGACTTCATCTTTAGATTTCAATAGGATGACTATTTTCCGAGTTCCGAGTTCATATTTGACCAATTTCCGACTTAACCTTTGAAGTTCAGATAGAAGGAATTACTTACGAGTTCCGAATTAGTCTTGCTGGATTTTCCCGACTTCATGCCTTGTACGACGTCCGACTTCGTCCCAAGGTTTACAAAGGGATGGCTACATCCTCCGACTTCTGACTTCAACTTAAGGTCTTGTGGCTGGCCGGATTTTCCGATTTCCGACCTTAGTCTCCGGATGGACAAGAAATCCGATATCCGACTTTGTTTCAAGCGGGGGGACGAAGGATCAGATCTCTAAATTGGTTTACGAGTTCGAGTCATTCGAATAGAGATGCATGGATTCCGACTTCCGACTTGGATCTCTCACCCGGACACATGAACGTAATTTAATGAGATCCGACTTCATGTCTCAAGGGAAATGTACACGGTTTCCGAGTTTAAGAACTTGTGTTTGGAAACGTGACTCGCGTTCCCGAGTTCCGTCCTTAGAGTTGAACTCCATGGATATGAGTTCAAATCATTGGGTTGATTTCAGTCGTACACTAGGTCCGACCTCCGACCTTGATTCCAAGTCTCAACATAAACCGATTTCCCCAAGTCACAAACATGATGGTACGAGTTCCGATATCATGCTTCAGCTCCAAGCTCGAGTAAGAACGGCACGAGTTCCGATATCAAGCATGAGAGGGACTAGTTCCGACTTAAAGCAGATTTGGAGCGAAGTTAGATTTTAAACAGTATGGCGGCAAGTTACTCTGAAAAGGAGACGTAGCTAAACTTTGTCCACAAGAAATTCAGCCAATCAGAACCCTCCAAGTTAACTCCCACTCATGCCTATATAACACATCCTTCTCCTTTTATTCAGACCATAATTCACGTTGTTTTCCTCTTCTCCATCAGCTCTCTTTCTCTCTTGCTCATACATCCAAAACTCAAGCTAAGTTCCAGCCTTGTTCATCCAAACTCCAAGTTTCAGCACTTAGCCAAATCTTGCTCCAAAGAGGTAGGATTCTATTTCTGTTCTTGAATTACTTGTACTATGATTGCATGAAACTATATCCTTCTTCTTGTATTTGGTGGATTATTGGATGTGTATGATTGGATTAATATGGGATTAATATGAAATTTTGAGTGGGAATTAGAATTAGAAGAAGAAAACTAAGAGAAATGGATGGATGAGGGTGCTGCCTTGGTGGAGAGCCCACGGCAGTCCGTACGACGGAGTGTACGGCGCCGCCTACAATCGGTCAAATCCGATGAAACCATTTTTAGATGAAAGTAGACATTCAGGGCTTTCCATAGATATATCATATAAGGTTATTGGATTAGTATTGAGAGAGATACGAATTTTTGAAGTTTGACCTAGGGTTCAGGATCTTCATCCGAGCAGGGTGACTTGAGGAGGGTATAACTCACCCTATACAACTCCAAATCGAATGAAACTAATTTTGTTAGAAAGCTTACACACAGAGGAACACCCCAATATAAGATTCCGAGTTTGTTATGGTCCCAATTGTTCCCAGTGATTCGATGAAGTTGTCCTATGTCTAATTCAGACCAACACAGGGTAGTTCAGGAAGGTCGAGTTTCAGGACTTATATCTTGAGGTGTACTTAAGCAAATGGAGTGAAACTTGTGGCAAATGAAAGGTTGTCCTGTTAGCTTTGATATGAGACTAATTTCGTAAGATTTGAGCTTAGTTTCGATTTTAGTGAATTTATATTCCCAGGAGTGTAATTCGGGCTAGTGACTGAACAAGCTGAAGTAAAAGCTGGATATCTTGAATTATATAAATCAGAATGGCATGGGACCAAAGAGGTTAGAAAGTAGACATATAGGGCTATGACATACCAAAAATTCAGGTTTAAATGATTTGAATAGAGATAAAGATGGATTATACAAGATTCGGGCAGAGCTGAATAGAATTGGCAGAATGGCCAAAATGATAATTTTACAAGTGTTAGTGGAACATAGAAGGTTTGAATTGAGGATTGCCAGCAGCGTTGTTATATGTGTGTTAAGTTGGTTATGTTGCTTTGACTAATTTGTCCGTGAAATGCTGGCACTATTCATGGGGAAACGGACTGATCCGTTATGCTGCGGATTCTGCAGACGCCTAGAAGTCATGAATGTCTAAATGTAAGGATGGATTGAAATATAAAGGGGTATATAGAAACCCTATATTTAAGAATGACGTAATTATGTTATGAGGTATATGAGAGTAAGTGATGTAGCATATGTATAACTATGCTGGAATATGTTTGAGAATGAAAGAACGTGAACGTATTGAATGTGAATCCCTTTACTTGGAGGCAGTTATTTGAAATCCCTCCTTGTGAAGGCAGTTAAGTGATAAAGATATGAATCCCTTCACTTGGAGCGCTTGCACTTGAATCCCTCCCTGTGAAGGCGATTAAGACAATGAGATCCCTTTACCTTGGAGGCACGTGGTCGATGAGATCCTCTATGTTGAAGGCACGTGGTCGATGAGATCCTCTATGTTAAAGGCACGTGGTCGGCGATCCCTCAATTTTGAGGCACGTGACGAAATCGATCCCTTTAACTAGAGGCACGTGACTGAATCGATCCCTTCAGCTAGAGGCACGTGACCGTAATCGATCCCTCCAAGACTAGAGGCACGTGAATCCCCTTGCGGGTGAGTCGATTGTGACGACGGTCACGGGTGATGCCGACGAGCTCACTCCACGGCCAGGCTACCCAAGGCGATAAATGCACCTAGGGACGGCGATACGTAACGCCTAGGTGTGCCAAGTAAAAGATTAAAGACTAAAGATTAAAGTATATGCAAGCACCCCAATCATATGAGGCATGGCATCGACCCAGCTAGTGTGAGTACAGGGGATAGAACTTATATGAGGCATGGTATGATGCTGCACTTGAGGACGCAGATACGTAACGCTCAAGTGTAGATGCATTCAGGCACCCTAGCGACCGCGATACGTAACGCCTAGGTGTGGCGAATGAAAGAAAAGTAAAATTTTATGTATATGTATGAATTCAAGTGCAAGTTAAGTTAGGTACAGATGTTATGTTTCCAGTAGATTAATGTTATGTGCGTTTTATATGTTGAAGTTATTATCCCTGGTATTATTCATGAATCAATCTTGTGTACATTTCCTCAAAGGACCAGTATATGAGTAAAAATGAACTTTGCTTCGGATAAGACATTTTTCGAAATGTAAAATTAAACAGCTTGTGCTGCATGTTCATCTATTTTCAAAATAAACCGAAGCAAACTGGAGACGACCATGATGACATTATGTATGAAGATTAGAGAATCCTACTGAGAATTTTATAATTCTCACTCCTATTTCCATGTTGTCTCCAGATGATTTTAGAAGTTTCCAGGGCGGCTGAAGTTCTTTGTCCAGGCGAGGTCCGTTCGTAACGATAATGACTCCAGGGTATGGTACTATGACTTAAGCATAGTACTGTGCTTAGGAGGGTGTTACATTGGATGTCATTTGCAATCAAGGAACCAAGTTTTGGGACGTTGTAATCGATTACCATGTAGTTGGTAATCAATTATGGGGCTCTTTGTATGTCCACGGTTAAAAATTTTCACGTTGTAATCGATTACCAAATATGTTAATCGATTACCAGTTCTGGGTTCGTGGTAATCGATTACTAGACTTGGTAATCGATTACCAGCTATTTGTTTGTGGTAATCGATTACCAGTTCTTCTTCGTAATCGATTACTAGCTCGTGGTAATCGATTAGCACAGGCCAATATATATATAGAGACGCATTCCATGCCCTCATTTTTGAATTTTCTTTCTCTCTCTAACTCAAACTCTCTCCCTTCTCTCTAGAATTCCTTCTTCCATTATTCCTTACATCTATTAACTCCATTCCATCATTTTCCAACTAAATCAACAACAACAACAACAACACAATATTCATTCCATTAAATACAATCATCCATGCAATCTGTCCCTCTTTCATTTTCCTTGCTTGGGTGGATTTGAAGCTGGAGAGCTCACCTCTATTCATATCCTCCTTATTCTAATTCTAACGGTAATCCTCACTTCTCATTTCTTTTTTTTTCCTAGAATCTTCAATTCTTTGGTTTTTAGAAGGATTCTTGAAACCCTAGGATTGTAAGATTAGAGAACTTATGGTATGGAGATTGTTAGTGATCAATAATTGATTCAATGTCTTATTATGGTGTTAGATTATTCCAAGGAATTCCCCTCCAGCTTTGTGGCTCTGGAGAACTAAGATTTTTCCTGTGACCGATGATCTGTGAGTAGATAGAATGCTTTTGAATTAATTATGTTTTAAATTATAATTGTTTATTTACTTTAAGAATGCTACGCATGAGTCAATGATGAAAGAAATTTGAATGTGATATGAGATTGATGATTTATGAATATGAAAGAATAGGAAAGTCTGTAATAGGATCTGTCTGCTAATAGCAGTAGATGTTAGCCCTGGTGCACCTTAGATTATGATATTACACGGCCACCCAAGGGGGTGGTGCGTGACAGACATTTCACGGCCATACATATAGTGTGGTGTGTGCCTGAACTTCAAGGCCTCTCAAAAAATGGGGTGCGTGCCTGATTTCAGGATTCACATGAAGGAATGGCCACCTAAGTATGAAACCTGCCTATTTATCCTATTAGATATTTCCGTTGTTTTCCTTATTTGAATGAAATCGTTTTACACTTATATATACATTGACCCATGAGGTTCAAAAGTATCCTGTCTCTCACTGAGTTTCTCAAACTCACCCCGTGGTTATTATATTCTTTTTAGATACAGGTTCAGATTTAGGAGTCGACCCTTCTGCTCAGCATCATTAGATATCTACTTTGGTGAGCCCTGAATAGTAAGGGCCTTAATTGTATTTTGTTTCGCTTTGTAATTTAGTTATAGCTCCATAGTATTATAGGCAGGGTCCGACCCTTGCTAGTATGTTATGTTATGCTTAGAGATTGTTTAGACTGAATTGGATTGACTATGGTATATTAAATTTGATGAGTGGATTATGTTGGAGTTGATTCTAAATTGAACTTGGAAATGTGTGTGTGTGTGTGTATATATATATATATATGTATGTATGTATGTATGTATATGATTGGATGAATATGTTTGATTATAAATTGTGTTGTGTGCTAAGGGGTGCATTCTAAGAATACCTGCATCTCCTATGGAAGTTTGCGCTTGATGAAGTGTAGGATAAGTACTCGTATTTGGGAAACATCCTAAATATAGAGGAAACTCTGCCCAAATTTTGTGAAATGTTGATGTGTAAGGCTCGGTAGGGAGCATGCTCTCTAAGCACCAGCCACGGCCTAAATTGGGTCGTGACACATATAATTCACGTACATGTCTATGCATAAATTTCGAAGCCTACATACATAAAAATAATCATATTCTCATGCAAATCAAGCTTCCAAAGACAATTCACAAGAATGACTCCAAACTCATGTTCATAAATCAATATTTAGTATCAAAACCACTTCAAGCAAGGAATTAGATAGTCAATGTGACATTTCTAATGGGACCTTAATTTAAATCTTTATGTTTAGAGTTCTTTAATGTGATTATAAGTGTGATTAAGTCAAATGTCCAAGGTCCAAAGTCCATAAGTCCATATCCAAGCAAAGGTTCTCTAATGCATAGGTATGACCTTCAAAGGTCTCAAATAGGTCTCATACAAGTTTCAAGGTCCCATAATAGTCTAAACAAGTCCATAAAAGGGCCATGTACATAGGTACAAGTTCATATGTCATACACTCCAAAGCATAGGTCATGATTCAATATTAACAAGTTTTAAGTATCTTTTAGTGTCTTATTAAGTCTTAATGGTCTCCAAAAGAAACTATCACATAACTATACTAATTCAATTATGCTCAAAGGTTTGAAAACACATTAACATAGTAAACTAATTAAAACAACTTCCTAGTTGAAAAATGAATTCATGGCCGAAACCATGATTAGGAGCAAAGACAAAGTATTTTGTTTCAAATCTTCTTAAAGTTGTGCACAAAGCTTAATCAAGTAAAAACACATGAAACAAAGAATCAAACGAAGTCTATAAATCATTAAATCAAGAGAAATGAGCATGATATGCTTGCTGTCCAAAAATAGGGTAGAAAATAAAACCAAGCTTTAGCTTTTAAATCAACTCAAAAGTGCATGAAATTTAACATATAGGTATATAACATGTTCATATAGATTCTTATGCATCAAGACAACATTTAAAGGCATGAAAACATCTTAAAATACATGCTTGAATGTCATGGCCCCAAAGTGCAAATTTTATAAAATCAACTTGTTCATACATTCAAGTGCACAAATTAAAGGTCTTTAGCATGCATCTTCTATATACTAATTCAATAACCTTATTCAAGTGAAAGTGCATCATCTAAGACTCAAAATTAACCATTTAAAAGCTAAAAATACTTATTATAGGTTGAATTAGGCTGCTGCCCAAAACAGGGCGGCCTATTAAACTCATGAAAATTTAAGCTTTTATGCTCTAAACTCACATAAAATTGGCATATAGGCTCACATAATTAAACTATGGGTTAAGTAATATCAAAATAACAATTTTCCACACATAAAATATAGATAATCATAATGAAAGGGTGCAGCCAAGACAGCAACATGAAACTAAGAAAAATCACAAGTTACATGTAGGAAATTGCATATTTCAAAGAATCAAGATCATATATTACTAAGTGCACCATGTCAAGCCTTTGAATCATCATATATATCATCTAACAACACATATAAATACATGAAAACAAAAGATTTACCCACTACCCTAGGTGAGGCCGTGAGCATCATACACACTAAATCAAATATTTTTGATCCATAATCTCTCAAAAACATGTTATCATGAGACTCGTAGCATCACCAAAAGGATATAGAATACCTCATGAAACTAAATCAAACAAACCAAATATCTTTATCGCCTCATATAGCCGTGGGCTTCATAGTGAGGCACAAGAGGATTTAACTCAAATTCATTCATGAAAACAAATGCATAGTTAAACTATTCTTCAAATCACCAAAGAAAATCATGAAAACCCAAACACAACTCAAACTTTCAGCACCTAGAAAGATGAATATATGTTTTGAAAATCAAGGTTTTGAGCCCCAATCAAAACATAGAAATGCATAGAACTCAAAGATGATGCCTTGAAAGCAAGAAAACAAACCCTACTTGGATTATCTCTTGAAACTTGATTTGAACCTAGTGGGATAGCAACTTCCATGAAATTTTTTCTCTTGCTTGAAGGCTTATTTTTGAGCTTTAATGGTGTAGGATGATTGTAACACCCTACTAATTTTATGTTAAGCTTAAGTCATAGCATGAAACTAGTCAGGTTGTGTTACCGTGTTGATACTTTACTTACCTTTCTTGTCTTTAAGTTCTCCTTAACTCGTCTCTATTGACGAGACTAGCGTCGTTATATTACAAACAAAATAAAGGAAATATCAACATAATGAACCGAATAGACTATCATCAAATAAGTATGGTACAATAAGGTCACTGCATGCGTGTAAACATATGTATATATATATATATATATATATCAGAAGACGCTGTTTTAGTTTATGTACAAAGGTTCAAAGTAAAACACATACATGGGCTAGTGTATCAAAAGACCATATCGCCCTCATCTATCGACCTACCTATGGTCCTCATAGGACATTTCATAATCTCTTGCTAATTCTACGATCAAACCCATGACCCAAAGCTACATGCTGTCCAAAAGAGGTCATCTTTGTACAACATCCTGCCGCTAAACTACTCAGTCGGTGGCCGTTAGCCATGCCAGGCTCGTGGGAGTATAGTCGCGCTAGGTCCCGAGGAGGAAGAGGCGATGAGCACGTGGCCTCGGAGGGGTCACTCTCGGAACTCGAGGGACGTCGGGGGCTGCTGTGGTGGTGACTCGGGGCGGGGGTCGGCCCGGGTCTTGCAGTGCAGGAGGAGGCGAGGATGCTTGGTCGCCATATGTAGAGGGATGGCAATATAAGGGGTAGCGAGTGGTCGAATAGGGGATGGTGCAAAGGAACATCAAAGTTCACGTCGCTAAATAAGTACAAGCAGAAAGTTACACGAACCAGCTATGTACAGAGAGTCCAACTCCAGTCGTGGTGGAACGGAAGTGCGAGGATCTCAATAAAAAAGGGTGGTGTGGAGTCCATCGCTTTGAATCTGAGAATGATGCGGAATACACAAGACGGGTGAGAATTTGGGGAAAATTCTCGATGGGGTTCGATTACACAGGCTGACATCACATACATTCTCGATTACCTCGGGTTTTACTTAATTATTAAAATACGTGTTCAAACTAAAGTCCATTTTCATGAGTTTAAAAACATGTGCAGTCCGAGGTAAGGTTCAATTTTACTTTAATTGGCATAAGAAACGAAATAAGTACTAATACTAGTGCACGTAAGAATAAATGGAATAAATCAATGAATAGCGATGGCGGTTGTAACAGCACAATTGTAAACATCCTGATCCAACTATTCCATGGGTTTATGCATTCATGTAATCATGTAAACTCATTCTTGAACTTTCTTTCATAAACTCTTTCATTACTTTCTATCATTTTTCCATCTCTCTTGGTCCCCTGGGAGTTCTTGGCCATTTTAGACTCCTGGGTAATAGTACCTTATCGAGGATCGAGCTCGTTCCTATCTGAAATGCCGGCTTTACTTTCCCCGACCTTTCCACCGATCTATTCCCATTAACTTTCTATCTGGGGCTGGCCCAAGTAGTATGGAACTTGCATAATGTCATTCTTCTTTTCCACGACTTTCATGACTTTCTTAAGAATGTATATACATTCATATGAAATTCATAACTTGTTCATGGGTTCTACCGAAACTTCGGCAGCATAACGGAACGTGTCCGCTTCCCCATGAATAGTGCCAGCCAGTCAATACATCAATATATCACAAGAAGTACAAATTCACATGTATACTCCAACATGAAACTCCAATTCATATCAAATTCATTAAGACAGAAATTCTGCCTCAGCATATACAACCAACCCGGTTCTTGTAATTCATGCCACAATTTCATTTTAGCTCATTTGGACCTCAAATTTGAGTATGTTACAGGGTTGTGTGTCTATTTTCTAACCTCTTTGGTCCCATCTAATTTCGGTATCTATAACTCAAGATATCTAAACTTTATCTCGGCCTGCCCATTAGCTGGCCAGAATCAGGCAACGAAAAGTAGAAATTTACCAAAAATCGAAAACTCACTCAAATCAGACGAAATTGGTCTCGTATTAAATCTAACAGGACAAAATTTCATATACAAAAAGTCCCATTTCATTTGCCTTAGTAGGGCTCGAGTTACAAGCCCCGAAACTTAGCCTTCCTGAACTGTCCTGTGTTGGCCTGGTTTGGACATAGGGTAACTTCTTCAAATCACTGGGAATAACTGAGTGGATAACAAACTCGGAATTTCTCTGGATGTTGTTCTCCTATGTGTAAGCTTTCCAACAAAGTTGGTTTCACTCAGTTTCATGTAGTATAGGTCGAGTTCTACCCTAAATAACCCAATCTGCCCAGAGCCAGAGTTAAAACCCTAGGTCGAGATTCAGAAATTCATATCTTCCTCAATTCTGATCCAAAACCCTTATATGATATGTCTATGGAAAGCCCTAGATGTCTAGTTTCATTTAAAAATAGGTTCATCGAATTTGACCGATCGTAGGCGGCGCCGTGCGCTCCGCCATATGGTCTGCCGTGGACTCTCCACCAAGACAGCACCTCCAGCCATTTAATCCTCTTAGTTTTCTTCTTCTAATTCTACTTCTAACTCAAAATCTTCTATTAATCCAAGCATAATTATTCAATTCACACATCAATTGAGGTGAAACTAATTCAGTCCAGCCAGCCAAGTGCATGGATTTGATGCAAGAAATTTAAAACCCCTACCTTTGATTTAAGTGTTTTGGTGCTGAGCTCTTGAAATTTGGATAAACAAGGCTGGAACTTTGCTTAAGTCTTGGATGTGTGAGCAAGAGAAAAGAGAGCTGATGGAGAAGAGGAAAAGCAACGTGAATAATGGTCTGATTCAAAGGAGGATAGTGTGTTATATAGGCATGAGTGGGAGTTAACTTGGAAGATTGTGATTGGTTGCCCTCTTTGTGTGGTAGAATCACTCTCCACGTCGCTCAAGTGGTAGGAGTTTCTAGCATATTCTGGAAACAAAATCGTAACTCGTACGCTACATAAAGTCGGACCTCGTGAACCTCCTGTATATGAAGTCGGAACTCAGAAAACATCCAGTCTAATTTAAACTTGAAAGCAGAGCCTGGTGTGAAGCCAAGCAATTAAGGTCGTAACTCGGAAATCATTACTTTCTATCCCGGAACTCGAAAAGATATAGAAGTGAGAGCTACCAATATTGAACTCAAGATCGGATCTCGTACCAGTTGTGAATCATAATGTTGGAATTCGGAATACATTCGATTCATCTGAGCCTCAGAGACGAAGTCGGAAATCGAACATATTACTCGTTGAGCGATAAGATCGGAAGTCGTAAAGCGTGCTGACGTCGACAACGAACTCGTAAGTTGGAAGCATTAGTCACCCTCATTTCATCTCACGAAATTGGAAGTCGGAATTCATACCGAGGAGGTCAAAATTTATCCACGTTTACAAGGTTGGAAATCGTAAGCTCCATCCATTAAATCGGAGAGCGTAAGCTGCATTCATGAGGTCGGAAATCGGAAGAAGTCCCTTGTAAGCCCCGAAACGAAGTCGGAAGTCGAAGCTAGTGTTGAGGTCGGAGGCCAAGTGTAAGGAAACTCGGAAATCGGAAATGTCATCAATAATGGGGATCGGAAGTCGGAATTCGCGGATGTTACAATGATAGAGCTTGAGGGTTAATAGAGAGGGTGAAGGTTTGGTGGTGTTTCAATGGAGGTTTTGTGGAGTTTTTAAAGGTGGAAGATGGTGGAGATGGTGGCTGCACATTTTTAGGGTGTTTGGGGCTGAGGTAAGGGCTTCTAAAGTGTGTATTGGTCTGGTGGGGTAGGTCTTTTTATAGAAAAGGGTGGTTTTAGTTAGTTTTAATCATTTAATTAGTTATTGACTTAATTAGGTAGTTTTGTTAGTTAATTAAGACATTGATAGTTAATTATTCTAACCACCACACCAAACTAATTTAGACATGACATAATACTCATATTATATGGTGATTAAGATTTAAGAACAGATTAGAATAGTTTAAGACTTGATTAGTGCTTAATTAGTGAATTTCCTTAAAACTAGTTTTATCAATTTTAAGCTTTAATTAATAAAATAGTTAAAAAATAAATAAATTTCTTAATTCTACCATCAAATACATATTTAATAGTGTTTTAGATGATACTCAGAATTTTTTCGAAAATTTTCTATAATTTTTACTATTTTTAGTGAATTTTATCCTTAAATATGCCTATTTCAAGTCAATTAACCTAATAAATCATCTAATAATTAAAAAATAAAAATCTGCAGGAAAGCCATGTGCACTGGGTCATCAGGTTTAGGGGACAAAATTTAGTAAAAATCTGATTAGGGTCAAAAGTTAATCATTTTGGTAAAAGCTAATAAATGTTATGTCGAATTGAAAATGACATGTTGTTAATCTTTGACTAATTTAACTCTAATTCTGACTCAGATTTAACCAGGGGCATTTTGGTTTGATTTAGGCATGGTTAGGGTTAGGATTTTCTATTTTTTATTTAATTTATTTTATGATTTTTGAAGGATTTTTGGCCTTTTTGGCCTAATTATGTGTAATCAAGCCAATTAAGTTTCAAAAACTGTTTGGCCCAAGGTTGCAGTTGCCAAGGCCCAATTTGAAGCCCATTCATGTGGTCCTTCAAGCCTAAGCCCGGAACTTCAATGATTCTCTGCCATACTGCAAGTTAAAGTGGTCTTATAAGGTTTTTGGGGCTCGTTTTGCACATCGATAATGTTACTTTTGTGTAATTAGGTAAATATTGCTCAAATTTATTAAAATTTGATATTTATCTTCAAAATTATATAAAAAATGTATTTGTAATTTTTTGAGAATTTTTTAGGGCCTTCCGGGTAGTTGTTGGCCTTCCATAAACCCTTTAGTGTTTTCTATTTGTTTTCTATTGGGATTTCTGCTGTATTTTCTGCTTTCTGTAACGAATGAAATTTTCATAATTTTGACCAAGTCTAGGGGCATCCCACATCATTTCACACTTGGATACCTCTATGGCTCCATTGACTGAGTTTTCAGGTTTCTGCAGTTCTGCTATGTGGTTCTACTCCGTTTAAAATCCTATTATGCTAATTCTACAGATGTAGGGACCTAAATATCATTTTTTAAAAAAGTCTTGGGGTCAATGTGGAAATATCCTCTGGGGTAAATGTGGAAATATCCTCTGGGGTCAATGTGTAATTACCAAAAGTCATGGGGTAAAACTATAAATAACCAAAAGTTTACACTACAGGGGCATTTTTATCTTTTCCTAATTTTTAGTAGATGATAGTGCCGTAATTTCAACGGCAGTGTCATACTACCCTATAATTTTAAGTGTGCAAATCATCATGGCATATTACTGCCTAAGCAATTGTTACATTGTCTGAGTGAAATAATTTAAAATTCCTATTATGCTATATTAAAGAAAATAGGGATGTTACAATATAGGTAATGAAGATAGTGGTAATGTGACTTGGGAAGATAACCTTGGTCGTTATCAGGGAATAATTTTTTTTGTTGCTGGTTATGAGTTTGGAATATATTCCGAACCTTTGAAAGAGGTTCCGAATCCAAATGCTAAGAGATTTTATAGTCTATTAGATACGGTAATAAGCCTTTATAGGGAAGGTGTGTACATTTGCAGTTGTCTTTGGTGGTAAGAATGTTGAGTAATAAGTCAAAGGCAAAGCAAAGGCAAAGTTCCTTTGATTAGTGGGTTTCCTTAATGAGTGAGATTAGTTCATAGTTAGAATCTATCCCAAAGGACTTTTATCAAGCCAAAAGATTAGTTTCTAAACTTGGGTTAAATGAAGTGAAGATTGATTATTGTTTGAAAGACTGCATGCTCTATTACAAAGATAATACTACCCTAACTCATTGTAAATTTTGTAGAGAGCCTAAATTTAAGCCTAAACGAGGAGGAACTATGGTGTATAAGGACATTCCGTATAAGAAAATGCATTATCTGCCCCTGATTCCTAGACTTAAAAGGTTAATTGTGAAACCTTGGCCATTTAGGGGTTGGGCCATGGATTTAATTGGCAAGATTCATCCTTCATCATCCAAATGTCATGCATTTATCATAGTGGCCACTAACTATTTTACTACATGGGTAGAAGCTCAACATTAGTAAACATGACTCAAACCAATGCGATTAGGTTTATTCAAAACCCAATCATATACCAGTTTGAAGCCCCTGAAACCATAACTATGGATCAGGGTACTATATTCACAGGGGAAAAGATGAAAGCTTTTGTCCAATAGTTTGGCTCTCGGCTAGTTCATTCTTCTCCTTATTATGCTCAAGCCAATGGGCAAGCAGAAGCCCCTAACAAAGTCTTGATTAACACGATCAAGAAGATAGTAGAAGACAAACCAAGAAGATAGCATGAAGTCTTATCTGAGGTCTTATGGGCCTATAGGAACTTCAAATATAATGCCATTGATTTAACTCCTTATCAGTTGAAATATGGGCAAGATGTCACGTTATCTCTAGGACTAGTCGTGAACTCGATCAGGGTAGCAAAGCAGCATAAGCTACAACCAGAAGAGTACTCACAGGCTATGTTCCAAGAGTCGAAGTCGGTCGATGAAGATAGGGTGATGGCCTTGGAGAGCATCCAGGCTAACAAAGCTAAGACGTCGAAGTTATACAATAAAAGGGTTAAGTTAAAACGCTTTGTCAAAGGTGATTTAGTATGGAAAGTGATATTACCTATTGAAACTAAAACTACTAAACTTAGAAAGTGGTCATCTAATTGGGAAGGCCCTTTTATTGTTACACAATTTATTTATGGTGGTGCATACAAACTATCTACTATTGTAGGATAAGAGTTAGCAAAAAGCATAAACGGAAAATATTTGAAGAAATACTACTCCATGATGGGGGATTCCATTAAAATTAAAAGAGAACAGAGTGTTAGCCACAACTCGGTCGAGTAGATAGGGGAAATACAAAATAGAAGAAAGTAAGGAAAACCTAAGCTATTTAGGTTGTGTTCCGAAAGGCTCATCAAAGTGGCCCTCTGCAGCAATGTCTTCTGCAAGATTGCTTTGGCTAACCTTTTCAAACTGAACCTCCCCAGATTGACTAGCTTCCCCTTTCGGCACATTGAGGCTCTGGCAGAATAGGGGCAGGATCAGGTGTAACATCACTAACACTAAGGGTAGCCCAGGCCCGAGGCAAGGACAAAATCATAAATAAGTAAAACATAGTAAAAGAAGGGGCAAAATTGTAATGGTTGGACCATAGTAGCAAAATTATCAATAATGGATTTCGGTTGTCAGGAGTGGCAATAGAAGAAAAATCTTGATTTCGGGAATATGTGGGCCCCCATAATATTAGTAGACAACTAAACTATATGTAACCTTATAGTTGATATTTTCTATACTTGTTTTAAATAAAAGTGTGGGATTACTCACATAGTACCTAATAACTCAAGTAACTTAGAGTATCCAAATTAATAGCTAGATACCTTAAATTAATCTTCAAAGGTCCCATATTATCTTTAGACATGACAAATGCAGGAAAATAACCTTGCAAGGATTTGATAGACTTATCAGAAGAGTAGCCAGATTATGTGGCCAAAGATAAGCCACAATGGTCCCAATTAGTGGATTTATCACCACTACATCTTCTACAAATATCTCAACAATTCCATCGTCTCTTGTTCTCCTTCTAATTTATGCCACCACCACACACACCCACCCCACCATCATCTTTTTCATCTTCCCTCTAACCAACACCACAGCCATGGCCTTCTTAGTCTCAAAATACCTTGTTTTTTTTATGAAAATCAATCCTCACCTTCTCTTTTATAAAACCTATCAAAGAATTGAAAGATTCAAGTCACTTATGGAGTCTTTCCAACCCTTGATAGCTACTTCCATGAGAGGAGAGAAAGGATAGGAGCTGTTGTTGGCTTCCTTGCTTCCATAGTTCCAAAAACCTTGAGGTAGGTATCTCAAATCCTAGGTTTATTTCTGCCAATTTCTTGTACCAGTGTTCTATCCAAACCCTAGGTGTTTCACTTAAATTTGATATTGCTTGGCTAGATTATGTTAATGGTGAGATTATGTGATGTTTGGGTTAAGAACTAAGTTAGAGAATCATAATAACTCTAAAACAGAAAAACTAATGCTGAGAATAACATGAATAGTGCTAAATTCATGGATAATATCTCAAGTTAGGAAATTCTAATTGAAGTGAAAATAATTTTAAATGAAAATACACTCATGGGATAGTATACCCACGAAATTTGAGGTCAATTGGATTTAAGATGAATAAGTTATGAATTTTTGAATTAGGCCCTAGGTAGAGTAATATGGACTGGAGCAGCATGTGTTCTAATGGGCATAACTTGCCCTATAAACCTTCAAATTAAGTGAAACTAGTTTTGTTAGAAAGCTAACACATAGGAGAATAAGTCTATAAATTTTTAGAGCTAAATTCCCAATGAGTTGCTACTAGTAAATCTATGAAGTTGCTCTATGCTTTATTCAGGTTATAACAAGAACTGCATTAATTGGATGATCTTATAAGGCTAAAACTATTTTTCCTTGATAGTTTAAGATGTGTAACATCCTCAATTTTCCTTCATGCTAAATTACATCAGTAACCCTAAGTAGTTAGGCACTTAATGAGAAATTAAAAGATTGAGGCTTAACTAAAGAATTTATGTGGTAATTTGGAACAGAAAGTTAAGAAAATGCTTAATTAGGTTAGAGAATCTCTAATTAAGTGAGTCAAACTCCTAATAGCTTAATCAAGCACTAATTGCCAATAATTAACTTAATCAAGTTTAATTAAGGATAACTGAACTTAATTATAAATTTAATTTTTTTAATCATATTCTTGTATGATAATCACTAATTCTTGCTTAATCAAGTTAATTAAGTTGCAAGAACACTTAATTACATTATTAAAATTCAAATTTAGTCAACTAGATAATAAAATGAAGAGTGATGTCATTAAAGCAAAAAGCATGAGGCAAGAGTGCTTTTTGTAAGAGTTAGTACATGATTTGTCCTCCCATTATCCAATTTGTCTCCTTAATCACTAATTAATATAAGATAACACAAAATGACACAAAAATATCTCCCTCCATGCCTTCAAAACCTATGGCCACAACACGTACACGCACATACTCATTTTCATTTTTGTATCATCCTATTCTCTCTATTTAACACAAATCCTCCAGCTTCTCTTTACATTCTCTTTTCTTCTTCATCATTCTCCACCTCCATAACCAAACCTTTCTGACTAAACCCTTCAAAGATCACATCATTTGGTCTTTGAAGGAGAGATTCAAACATTACAAACTCCATTTCATCAAGAACCAAAGAGCTCCTTCCTTCCTCATTCAAAACCGTCAACTTCATCCACTTGGAAGAGCACCATCTTCTTCATTTTCTTCTTCTTGGAGGCACTAAACTCATCACTAGGTTGTGATCTCTACTCTTGTCTTTTTGTTACTCAAGAAGCTTGAAGCTTGGCTCTCACCATGGCCAAGATCTTCAAGTGAGAACTTGAGAAAGTTTCCTTTTTTGGAAAAAAGTTTGCTTCTTGAACCTTATTCATGAGTGCTCATGGGGATGTCTAGAGTTTTCTTCATGAAGACCCTAAAAGTTTCTATTTTTATCAAAATATGTTCTTAATCTGGTTCATGAGTTGTTCTTGTTTATTGAAAGTTTCTCTCCTTGAGTGTTTTAAAGTTTCCATTTTTCTTTCTTGATGTATGAGTTCTTGATGATTCTTGGTAGTTTTAGTTTAAAGTTGATTTATTTCTTTTTTATGAGCTTAAGATTGGAAAAGTTCTCATCTTTACATCTTTCTTATGATTTTGATAAGACTATGAACATTCCAAAAGCATAAAACTTTAAAAGTTTGCTTCTTGATTTATAAAAAGTGGTGCTATTTGGATGGGTTTTACAAGGTTTCATTTTGTTTTTCTTGAAGATAAGAAAATGTGTAAAAGTCTAAACCTTTTAGAACATGAAGCTTTCTAAGTCATAAAAATAAGAACTTGTCACTTTATGTCTTAAAGATTGAATCTTGAAGACAAGACCTTTCATAAAATTTCAAATTTTAATAAAGAATGTAACTTTTAAGTCAAAAGGATGTAGATGCGCACTTTAATCTTGTAAAGGTTAAATCTTGAGATGGAAATGTTGAGTAAAGTTCAAATCTTGCTTCAAGAAAGAACCATTTTAAATTGTAAGGCAACTTTAAATCATAAAGTTGGAATCTTGATGGTCTTATAATGATTAGAAGTGTTAACTTTCTTGAAGAATAAGACTTTTAAGTTATAAAGCTAGCATCTTGTATGATTTTCTTAAAATGGATGAATCTTTAAGACAAGAATATAATTTTAGCGACTCATACTTTCATAAAGGAAAAAAACTTTATAATCATAAAGTTGAAATCTTGCTATTCTAATTACTAACGTTTGAACCTTATAACCTGTGAAAATAAAAACTATCTCTTGATGATTAGTGAACATGGTGTTGTTGGGTTCATGAGTATGGTTATGTGTTGTCATGACCCAAGGGACTACAGAGATCTCGAAATCTCTTGAAAATGGAAGTATAATTAGGGCTTCTGAGTATACCATGAACTTAGAAATCACTAAGTGCACTGTCTTAAGGTAAGAAAAGGAAATAATTACTTAACTTAGTCAACTTGAGCAAAGTGTTCCATAAGATATGTACATAAGTAAAAAAGTAATTTCACATAAGGACTAAATAACTAAAAAGACCACACACACATTATTTTGACTATGTGATTCTCTCATGGGTAAACATGGGGAATCATATGATGGCTCATAAGACTTTTCACAAAGAATAACATAATTATGAACTCCTTTTAGGGAATGAAGGTATGATTCCTTTGAGCATGATGTATGAACGGTTTGATTGAGCATTGACTCATGATTGAATCATTGTGAATGATTGGCATGATGATGTGAGATGGATATAATTGGTTGTTGGTTGAAATTTCCATGTTTGGCATTTTGGGGAAGCTCTAGTATAGCTATTATGCTGCTGAATTTTTGCCAAATTATGGACTTAGCCATATCATTACATACGCACATGTGTCTTGTCAATGATTGCAATGCATGAAAGATGTGGTCATAACAAAAGAAAAGAAAGAATGAGATATGACCATTAATCACTTCATAAGGGAAGTGAGAGACGGTGATCTACAAAGATTAAAGGAACCTTTATAGGGGAGGAAAGGGTGACATAGAGGACCCTCCAACTTAGAGGTAACTATTATCAACTTAGTCTGATTTGGTTTAATACTATGTGATGGCGGTCACAAAATGAGCTTATATCCAAAAGCAGTCTATTTCAAAGGAAAAGTAAAGAATGTTAAGCATGTGTTAAGAATGAAAGTAAAGTCAAAGTAAAACCATGGTCAAGTTAATGAGTTTGCAAAGAAATGCATGCATCTATATTATCCATATGCATCATGAATGTTTATTCCATGCTTTAGTATGTATGTTTACGCATGATGTTATGATTATGATGTTAAACTTAAAAGTAACCCACTTCGGAAATTATGTTTTCAAGATTATTAGAACTGAACCTATACATGTCCACTATTTTTATAATTAAAACTCGAAGTGGTTGGGACGATGACAATGACGATGACGATGATGATGACACAGTAGTTCTCTAGTCACAATCCTACTTAGAAATCTTATATTTATCACTCCTATGTTTCCGTGTCATCTTCAAAGGATGTTGGCATCAGGCATAGTGGTGATTTTCGTTGAGTTCCCGGTGATGCATTGGTACTTTGACCCGATGCTGAATGCATATGTGCTGACTGCTCAGGCAGTGATGCGAGTCTACATGTTTCATAGCTGCCAGTATCGTGCACCTGTGATGAGTCCATTTTTCCACCCTCACGAGTTGTTTGAGGACATTACCATGGATGACATCTGTCCACCTTTCCTTCCTCCGCAGTACCCGGTAGATGGGGATTCCAACTCTGACACCCAATTAATGCCAATTGTTTTGATAGAGACAGATCCCTCAAATTCATCATACCCAATTTATTCTGTAGGATCCTATCACTAGGAGCCATCTTAGCCTTCGGTGATTTGCCTATCTTTCGATTCTTTTGCTAGCCCAGCTCCACCCCCTGTTCGCAGTTATGGGTTCATCTGCACCCACGCCGTACCCTACGGCTGTGGGCGGGCACAAGGAAGTGGATGTGGAGGTGGTGCACCTGGTGGATTCGGGAATGATTACCTTCCATTTGATGGTTGACCTGGACAGCACATGAGAAGCAGATTACAAGGATAGCCCCTTTTTGGTTAGTGGTTATAGGGTTACATTTTCTTTGGCATGTATGGGTGGACGAGATTTCAGATGTATTTTCCTTTCCCTATATTCAGTTAGGATTATTTTGTAGGGCTAATAGTAGATATTGGACCCATGACTATTTACGTATGATTCTTTGCACTACTATTAACTATATTAACTAAGATAGCTATGGAATGATATTATGTTTATCCAAGATGATGGTTAATTATATCGCTTCCATTTATGTTATTTGCACCGCTTGTATGAGATAGCGATGTTCGATATTATACTTTTGCGATGGGTGCATAACTCTTAGTTTTCAAAATGATTTACTCATGTTCTCATTGTTTAAAAAAAAATTTACCTTTATTTTTAGTATAAAGTAATTTAAAAATGGTAATATTAGTTCCGCAGGCAAAAGTAACAACTAATAATCCCACAACATGCTTAAGCATAGCATGGGACTATTAGAGTGTTACAAGATGATTATAGTATGTATGTAAAAAATCTTGGCTATCCAAGCCCAAATGAATCGAATATAAATTTTAGAACAAAACAGGACAGAAACAAAGTCAGCTCATGAACACTGTTTCGGGACTTTAATATCTTGGTTTCTAGAGCTTGGAATTGAGTGAGACCAAGTTTATTTGAAAATTTTAATCTATGTATAACTAAGTTGGAATGCTTTAGAATTTAATGACCTAAAATGGAATTATAGTTAATTTTCGAATTCTGCTCCCCCAGATTTGAAGGCAAAATAAGTAATCTCTAATTAAATGGGCATAACTTGAGTTACTCATAAGTAAATCATATGGGACAAAAATGGTTAAGTAGATGATATGATAAGGAATATCTCTATAAATATGAGGGTTCTATGATGAGAAATGAATTTATGATGAAATCCTAAAGTAAGTGTAGATTTCTAGTGACTTATGTTAGACAAGACATAAAGTTATGAGTTAAGCTATGACAATTATTGTATAGTTTATTATATGGAAAGATTTGAGTATTTATGTATTTATGAAGCATGTGCATAAGTGCTTATTGCATCCGCATGCATGACCATGTATAAGAATGCAAAAGGTAACAAGAACTTGCAAAAAAAACGTATCAAGCCTCCACCTAGTAGTGGGTTAGGGCGATATCGTCAAAGATAATCACTTGGGCCAGCCCTTGAATAGATTTAAGGGGAATAAGTCATTGTAAGAGTCAAGAAAAGTAAACCCGACAATAGTGTATAGGAACTAGCTCGGTCTTGAAAAGTAGGCTATTACCCAAAAGTGGGAAAGGGCATCCACTTCTAGGGGACCAAGTACAAAAGTTCAAATTTCAAATTACAGGAAGAGATAAGAAAGACAAGTGTACTTGCATGATTTAGTCATGTGCATTTGCATATGCATATTCCATGATTTCATTACATTGCACGGTTACTATTTTTATGGTTAGAGAGTATGTTACCACTGCTCTTATATCTACTGTGAAAAATGCTAAGTGATTATTAAAAGTAATATGCTTCGAGAGATATGTTTTCAAACTTAAAATGGAACTAATGCCTATATGTATATATTTATCCACATTTTCATAATATATCAAAGCAGTTGGAATGTCTATGATGACACCCTGTATGTTTGGTGGATAAAGTATATCTACTGAGAACTTTAAGTTCTCACTACCTGTTTGCATGATTCCATAAATATTCCAATACCAAGAATAGGCTTCAAGTCGGCAGCAGAGTTCTTGGATATCTACAAAACATAGGATCTAGACTTGAGCCTAGCTCAGAAGTCTAAGGAAGGTGACCGATACCTATAAAGTGAACATCGCAGAATGAGACATGGTTGGTGCATAATGTTAGTCAAGTTTTATTTTTCCAACTTGAAATTTAAATTATATACATACATACATATATATATATATATATATATATATATATATATATATATCGAAACTTGGGGTTGTAAGTTTTTATTTAGCACTACAAAATGAAATTTTAAAGGCCATATATTATGTTTTTATTTTTATTTTTTTAATTTAAAGGTTACCTTAGCTACTGTGATAGCCTCTAAATATAATCTCATAACTTGAGCATCTCCTATGTATTTGGAAAGTGTTACATCGGGTACATTCTCAGACTCAACAATAGAAGCGTCCACTCGAGCTTGCTTTAAGGAGACGAAGGTTGTGATCATGTCGCTCACCACCAAGGCCACTACAACATTAGTAGCTCTCTTCTCGACTGAGGCCTTCAAGTCCTTGCACTCTGCACAAGATAGCTCTACCTCAATCAAGCCACGCATGCTGCTCTCCACATCATGTTGCAGGATAAGCTCCCTCTCTTTTAGAATATAGATCTCCCCATCTAGCGCCTTGGCTTAGTTGTATAGCTGCAGTTTGTGCTTTGAATCGACCTTAAGATCGACTATGGCAACAGAGGGTTCAAGCTATAATTGGTTAAGCTCTGCTTAAAGTCGAGCAATGCAACCTTGTATGACTTGCTGCCATTGTTGTTTGGTTCTTTGGCCCAAATCTACAACCTAGAATTGTCTCCGAAGGTCTTCTTTCTGTGCTTGCAATTTAGTTAGCCAATTCAGGCTCTTAGGGTTAGAAGATTGGCATTCTTCATAGACTTTATAGTTGAAGACTAAAGTCTCCAATTTCATGGCCAGGTGTTGGCAAGCTTCCTTGACTTTGGGAGCCACTAAAATGTCAGCTGACTTGGCAACTATCAAGAGATACTTTTGCTCATACATGGTTTCTAAATGCTCGAAGATGGGGGAAGAGGCTGAACTGGCTAAGGGAGAAAGGTAGTACTTATCTAGCTCCTCAATAGGCACAACCATTTCTTCCTTTTCCTCTCTCATAACAGTAGGGGCCAACCGAGTTGTAGTCGTTGCTAGTGTGAAATCATCCAATGATGGCTAAGTCAATGAAGCATCTAATCCTATTTCTTCTTCTTCACCTTTTAATTGGAGGATCATCACCCACCATGGTGGAGATTAGGCTCCACCCTTCTTGGTCTTAGTCGACAAGTGGCTACCTTTGACTTGCATTTCTTCTGTCAAAAGAGAAACAAACCTAATTCAAGAGAAATATGGTGACAAGTCTAAGAAGTTTGACAAAAATAGCTCATATGACTTACCGCACTAGCTGATTCGGGTGCTAAAAAAGTCTTGATTGGAAAGACTACCACATCTAAAGAAGCCAACCTAATTGGCTGAGGAACTTTTTCTCAGTTTATAGGCACTACTTTCCTAGATAGTAGGCTAACTAGTTCTTGTACCTTTGGATTTTTGGAAGCTTCTACATAGAGGAATGAGAAGCGATTAATCATGAATCCAATAATAAAAGGTACCAGAAGATAAAAGTGAAGAGCGGACTTACTTTTGGAAGCCAGAGCCTCCATAGTAGTAGCTGCCTTAGTAGGGGCAAAAGGGCTTACCTCTCTATTGGTTGGTAGTGGCAAGTGCAGAGCCAAAGCAGAAGCCCCAATCTGTTTGAGCTTGGACAAGAGAACACTGGGAGGCTGGCCTAGCAGCTTCTTGAACATTATGTCTTGTAACATCCCAGTTTTGTTTAAGCTGATCAGCTCAGTGTCCCTAGCTAATTAGAGGGGTTAGCAATTAACTGAGGACCAATCAGCTAACCTCGATAAGCAAAAGCTTAGTAAATTAAGTCAAGCCAACGATTGAATCATAACGCACTAAATGTTTTAATTAAAGCCTAATTATTCAAACCTCATTAATTCGTAACTTAGAAATATAATTAAGCTAATATAATTAAGTACATGACAATTATTTTATCTTAATCAATTGTGATAAATGAATCCTTACACCCTAAATACATAATTCATAGGAACAATTCTTTTAGAGGAAAAACGTCATAAAAGTGTAATTAACTGAAATTGACTAATGAGCAATCAAACTAATCAAATTAATTATCAACTTAAGTAATTCTAATAGCTTTGAAAATTAAAATTTTTTTCTAATTATTGCATAGAAATTTCGGCCAAGACAAGAGCAAGATCCAACCATCCATTACTTTCTAATTTTTCACCCTTAAATCAAGCCTATTTTGGCAATATTCCTAGCCAAGTCTAACCTAAAGGAGAGCTAGTCTTCACTAGAATCTTGTCACATGAGGTAGATAGACTCAAGTCAATCAACTCTCAAGAGTAAGTAGACCTTGCCTTTGCCAACTTGAGAAAACACAAAATGGTCCATGGCATGCACTAAGACTCAAAGAAAACACAACCAACCCTTTTACCCCAAGGTTCCTGGACTTCTTGCTTGTAAAAGAAGCAAAACTCACCTACCCCTTGGCCTTGATGTGGGATGCCAATCAGCCCCCCACTCACTTTCTCATTTTACAAACTTTTATCCTTTCTCTTAGACACAATAGCTCTCACCTCTCTCCACCTCTTCTTGTTCTTCTTACTTTTCCACCACCATCACCCTCATCCTCTATCACCACCCTCACTAACTTACTAAGGATCACATTCTTTGGTCTTTGGTAGAGCAAAACAAACACTCATTTAGCCTCATTTGCAAGCTTAAGAGGAAGAAGGCCACCTTTAACACTTGTCTTTCCTTTCAAACTCTCCAATAAACTCTTGAGGTAGTGACTCTAACCCTTTCTTCCTACATGTCTTCAAGCTCTAGAACTTCTAAGCTCTCTATAGCTAGGTGGTTCTAGAACTTGCTCTAAAGGCCTCATGGCTGTACTCTTATTATGAGAAGTTTACTTGTGGTTGTTGCTCTTTTCTTGGAAGAATAGTTTTGGTTATGCATTTATCTTATTCTGAACCAAACTTTTTAGAACTCAAACTATTAAGTTATCATCAAATCTCAAAGTTTAAAAGTGGTTTGAAAGAGAAAGTGGTCACTTGAGGAAAAGACTTAATCTTTTTACAAGAAAACTAATTGAAACAAAAATTGTTGAAGCTGAAAATTCTAGCAATATGTTTGCATGACCAATAACTCATTCAATACAACTTGAAATGCAATGAAACTAATTTTAAATGAAAATAGACTCATAGAGATTTTTATACATATAAAATACGCAAAATTTGGCCTTAAAATGAGGCAAATACAAATTTTCAAAGTGGGTTATCCCCAGATGTGTTTTTGTTCTGGCAATTTGTACAAAAATCTTAAGAACTCGAGCTACACAAAACATTTTTGAGTGGAACCAAGTTTGTTAGAAATTTAAGACATAGAGGAACAATCCTATAAAAGAGTTTTGACAAATTCGTTGTGAGGAGCCCCCAATAAAGTTTACAAGTCACTATTGTGGAATAAATCTAAAAGATTGAGTAGTCAGAATAAAACATGTATATCTCAAGTTATAAAATGAATTTTTGAGTGGAGTTTGTTTTGTTTAAAAATTGACTCAGAGAAGTATAAAAATTCAAGTCAAAATTGTAAAAAATGAAATTATGGCGAATTTTGAAGCTACTGCCCCACTGTAAAAGTAAAACTTAAGTTTAAAGGTTAATGAGAAATAAGCTTGAAGACATTATGTAACATCCCCACTTCCGTAAGCAAAGTATAATGGCAATTTTGAATTGTTTCCCTTAGGTAGTGTGAGAATTTCTTAGGCAGCGTTATGCCAAGGCGATTCTCACACTCGGAATTATAGGATACTATAATACTGCTGTTAAAAATATGACACTGCCATATGTTAAGAATTAAGAAATGACAAAAGTGCCCTTGTAAACTTTTGTTAATTACAATGATGCCCAGAATTTTTAGAAATTATATTTTGACCCCAAAAATTATTTCCACAATAACCCTAGAACTTTTCATAAAATGACCTTTATGTCCCCACATCTGTAGAATTAGCAGAATGGGATTTTAAGCAAAGCAGAATCACACGGTGAAACAATAGAAGTTTAAATCTCTACCGATTGGACCATGGAGGTAGTCGAGTGTGAAATGACATGGGGTGCCCCTAGACTTGCTCAAAATTACGGAAATGCCATTAGTTACGGAAACCAAACAGAAAATATTAAAGGATTTACGAAAAAGCGAAAAGATAACAATAAACAGTGCAATTAATTTGTTCTGCTAATCAATTTATTAAAAAGATAAGAGTAATTAGGGATGAATTATAAATACTAGAGCTAAAGAAAATTTAGATTGTTGTGTAAAAGACTATGAGAAATTATTTACTATAACGCTCGGAATTACAATACATTTAAATTATGTTGTTAATCGATTTTATTGGATAAGCAAGATTAGTTAGAAATTAATTAGAGATTAATTAGGATTTAATCAAGTGTTAATTAGAAGGATTAAGTTTAGAGAAGATTAAGATAGATACATAGGAATTCTTACAAAACTATCACTAATGATTTGCCAGTTTAAAGGAAATTGATAAAGATTCGGTATTTTAAACCACCAAAACCGAATCAATAGAATTACATATCAAAAACCCTAGGATTAGTGGCTAAAAACTCAGCCACACTTCCCCCTAAATGGCACTACCAATCAGCCTTGAGGGAGAAGGAGAGTTGGCTCAACACTAGCCATATAAGTCAAGAACCAATAAGAAGCTAGTGTGCCAACTACCACCTTAATTAACTCCTTTCTTTCCCTTTTTCTCCCTCATTTCTGTACCCCAAAGATAGTAGCTCTCTCTCTCTTTTCTTCCTCTACTTCATCCCATCTCATCTTGCTTTCAAGCTCCAAGCACCTCCAGCATCAAAACTCTTCATCTAGTCAAGCTATCTTTCAATCTAGAGGTAGGGATTCAACTTTGTTTTACTTCTTCTGGGTATGTGTGGCTGATTGTGGCTTTATTTTCTCACTTTTTGATGTGATGATTGAATGAATATGATGATCTTTGGTTGGTTGTTGGCTGTTTTTGATGTTAAAATCGATTAAAAAGTGAGAAAAGATGAAAGAAGGAAGATGTAAGAGACTGGAAGAACAAAATCCCTCGGTAGTCTATATGGCGGAGTGTACGACTTTTCCTACAGCCATTTAAAATCAATGAAATTATTTTTAAATGATAGTAGACATTCAGGGCTTTCCATGCATATATCATATAAGGTTATTGGATTAGTATTGAGAGAGATATGAATTTTGGAAGTTTGACCTAGGTTTTTGAGTTTGATTCTGTGTAGACAAGGTTTTTCAGGGAAAAAATTACCTTATACGACTTGGAATTGAATGAAACTAACTTTGTTAGAAAGCTTACACATAGGAGAACATCCCATAAAAATTTCAGAGTTAGATACAGTCCTGTTTGCTCCTACTAGTTCGAAGAAGTTGCCCCATGTCTAAACCAGGCCAAAATAGGGCAGCTCAGGAAGGTCAAATTTCGAGGCTTATAACTTGAGCTCTACTAAAGCAAATGAAATGAAACTTATTTCATTTGAAAGCTTGCTCTGTTAGCTTTATATTAATATAAAATTCATATGATTTCACCTAGATTTCTATTTTGGTGAATTTTCTCTTATAAGAGTACAATTCTGGCTAAAGATAGGGCAGTCTGGCATAAAACACAAATAACTTGAGTTAATATCGGAACTCGGAACTTGGCAAACAATGAGCTACATCAGGTATACTTAATGTTGAACTTGGAACTTAGTGAATAGAAAACTAGATCGGGTATAGTTAATGTCAGAAACTTGGAACTAAGTGAATAGAAAACTAGATTGATAAAAATAATGTCAGAACATGGAATTTAGGGAACAATCATAAAAGTCTTGGAAGATCAATTAGGGATTAATGTCAAAAATCGAAATCGCATAGCACATAAAACACTTTGAAATCAAAAGTCAAGGACAAGAATATAAAGCCTAAAATACTTAAACCCGGAAGTTGAGGATTTTCAATATAAACTCGGAAGTCGGTACCAGATTATGAAACCTTATACCCGAATCCCGAATGTCGGGAATTAGAACATTAACCTTGTATACATAACCACGGAAGTTTGAACTTATATAATCTCGGAACTCGGAACCAATGTAATCTCGGAAGTCAGTCCTAAGCTCAAACTCGGAAACATTAATAAAAGTTTAAAACTTACAAGATAGATTAAGACTTAAGATTTTAAAATTTACACCTAACTACCTAAGTTTTGCTCATAAGACTTTGTTGTGTGTGACAACTAACAGAGATATGATGTTCTATATTGGGTTTGTTGTTTGATTAAAATTTCCTGGTTGTCTAGCACTATTCACAAGGAAGCGGACTCGATTCGTCATGTTGCCGAAAATTCGGTAAAGCCTATGCATGAGTTATGAGATGCATACACATACATGAGCATTTTTCAAGAGATTCACCAAAGTTATGTTATGATAAAGTTTCATGATACTTGGGTCAGTCTCGGATTTAAGTTAAGGGAAATAGATCGGTGGGAAGGTCGGGGAAAGTAAACCCGGCATTCCTGTATGAACAAGCTCGATCCTGAGAAGCAGACTATTACCCAGGAGTCTAAATTGCCAAGAACTCCCAGGGACCAAGTAATGGAAAAGTTTATGAAGATCAAGTTGCAAGTTAAAGAAAGATGCGAATTAAGTTAAGTGCACTTGCATATAGTCAAGTATAAGTATCTTTATGTGCATCTTCAATTATCTCATTAAGTCATAATGTTATGCTGATTCTTGCTGAAGTATATTATACTATTCATATTTCTATGTCTATCATATGATATGGCAAGTGGATGTTAAAATATAATTTACTTCGAGAAGGATGTTTTCAACTTAAAACTAAACCACTGGTTGTGTATATGTGCTCACATTTTTTTCTATAAGAAACCGAAGTGGCTGGAATGTTTATGATGACACTGTATGGTTTGAGTTTACCTACTGAGAATCATAGGTTCTCACTGTCTGCTTGTATGTTTTTCTTTTCCATACACATTCCAGCACCTAAGTTGGAAATCAAGTGTGAGGTGGAGTACTGGGACATTTACTGAGCAAAACTCGGAAGCAAACTAAATCAAGAGACTACTGAAGCTAGTTGATGACTAGCGGAAGCAAGTTCTATGAGATATGTTAGTCACAATTTCTTTCAAATTGTTATTATTTTATTCTCTATGTATCAGAGACAACGAAATTTATGAGCTATATTTCAGTAATAAAGTGTACAGTTGAAGGGTCATGTATTATATTTTTCACATTTTAAAGATTCTCTTAGCACAGTGACAACCTCTTAATATAACTCTGCGACTCAAGCATGGCTTATATAATAGACGGTGTTACACATTAGGACCCTTAAATTAAGATAGGGAAAAACTTCATAATTCAACTTAAAAAGTTTCAAAAAGGATAATAGGCAAAATTGACCCTATGCCTAATGAAAAGAATGACATAAGAGGCAAATTTAATTAAAAGCTTGCACCAAGTTTTCTATGTTAAGCTCATAAGACTTTGTGTATTATGTATGCCTGTATATGCCAATATGATGATGATGATGATAGGATAATGATAATGTTGATATGATGATAATATGATGATGAAAATGATGATATGACAATGATATGATGATCATAATGATGCTTAATGATCTGTCAGATTGAACTCTCTATTTGGCAATTTTGGGGAAGCTCCGATCTTGCCGTCATACTGCCGGAATTTCGCAAAATTTATGGACTTAGAATAATATTGCATCATAAGCCTTAATAAAAAGAGATTGAATTAAGGGTGTGATCCTTCAAAAAGGAAGATGACCCATACAAAACTCCTCTCCCACCCACGACTCACATGAGGCATGGCATAGACCCAGCTAGTGTGAGTACAGGGGATAGAGCTTACATGAGGCATGTCATTGACCCAGCTAGTGTAAGTACCGAAATTTTATGATGGCGATAGCCATGGTATGAGCTCATTACCACCTATGTTTAATGGGTGAAAAAGACTTAAGATAAAGTCAAGTTAAGAAAAGAAAAAGGATTTCGGTCCAAACCCTTGAAAGGAAGGTGTTAAAAAAGGCCTATAACACATCCATGCATGTTATATTTAATTACACTTGTTCCTATACATGTTAGGATATAACTCCCATAATTAGAGTGTATGCTAAAAATTGAATCCACTTTGGATATTCATGTTTCAAAAATCTAATAATTGGACCTTATGAATGCTCACTATTTTCATTAATAAAATCGAAGTGGCCAGGATGATGATGATGACACTTCTGTGTCGAGTTCGAGTCCTACTGAGAATATTATTTCTCACCCTAGTTATTTTCCATATCGTCATCAGATTTCGATGGCACATCCAGTGGAGTGGAGCATGGATCTCCCATACTGCGAGCAGATGTATAATGAGGGATGCCAGACTATGCTGTTTTGGACTTGTATTTACTGTTGCTCTACACTTTCACATATTCCTTTTTGCGACGAACCATGTCATTTTAGTTTGTGTTTTAGTATTTGGCCGTGGCACAACCATGAGCCTTCTTCTATGTATTCTTTAAATGTTATGAACCCATATGGGTGAAGTGATTAGCTATGTAATGCGATGTATTTGTGAACTACTAATTATTTATCTTTCTCATGTTTTATGATATTGTGGTATGACTTGTATATGGCATGCTCTCTCTATACCTATATTCTCACTCAAGGCTTCACTTTCCAAAATGCTGTAAATCGGCAACATATTTCAAAAAAAAAAAAAAATCTACTGTATTTTTCACGAACTTAATTTATAAATGAAGTTTAGTTTTTCCGTGAATATAAATAACAACTAATAAAACGCCGTAATATGACTTAAGTATAGTATGGGTTTAATAGGGTGTTACATGTCCCACCATGAGGCAAACTCTAGGGTAGCCGAGGGAGCAATTCTAAACTTCTCGAAATAGAAGTTGTTGACCCTTTCATCGCTACTCAACTCCCAGTCAATTATTTCATTGGTGTATAGGTTGGCTTTTTCAACGAATATGGCGAATAACTCATAGGGAAGAGGGATACCTTGCACCAAGCCGAACACTATGGATTATAAGGCGAGGAGGAGGTATGATTATATCTTGACCTCGGCTTCACCCCGTTGAGGAGATCATAAGCCGTGAGTGAATTGTTCCATTATAGAGTAACCTTAGAGAGCTCTGATTCAATAGTCGAGAAAAGTCGCTGCCGAATCCAAGCTGGATCACATCCTTGATTCTGATATGGCATAGCTAATGTAACATCCCCAATTTTTGTCTAAGCTAATTAGCCTAGTGATCCTGGCTAATTAGAGAGATTAACGATTAACTGAGAACTAATCGGCTAATCTCGATGAGCAAGAGCTTAATAAATTGAGTCAAGTCAATAATTGAATTATAATGTACTAAATATTTTAGTTAAAACCTAATTATTCGAACCTCATTAATTCATAACTTAGAAATATAATTAAGTTAATCCAATCTTATTAAGTACAAGACAATTGTTCTACCATAATCGATTAATTCTTACACCTTAATTACATAATTCATAAGAGCAATTTAATTAATCAAATTGAATTAACAACTTAGGTAATTCTAATAGTTTTGAAGATTTAAAAATTTCTCCTAATTGATGCACCAAATCTTGGCCAAGGACAAGAGCAAAATCCAACCATCCATTTGCCTTCTCATCATACACCATTAGATTAAGAGTCTAGGTTAGTAGCATCTCTTTAGTCAAGACAAGAAATGTACTCTCTTCCATCAAGATGGTGACACTTGGAGTGATCCTAGCCATCCAAGCCAAATCCTAAAAGAGCTCATGCCTTTAACCACTTGAGAAAACACTAAATGGTCTTTACCCAAACACCAAGACTTAAGAGAAACACAACTCATCCTTTTACCCTATGGTTTCTAGCCTCCTTGCTTGCAAAAGAAGCAAAATCACATCACTCTTTCCCCTCCCCTTTTGCGCCAATCAGCCACCTCTCTCCCCCCTCATTTCATTTTTTTCACTTCCTCTCTCAAGACCCACACAAAGCTCTCTCCTCTCTCCAAGTCTCATACTCTCTTCTTCTTCCAAGCTTCATTGTTTTTCTTCCAACCTTCTTACTACTTCCTACCTCATCTCCATCACCACACTCACAATCCCTTCAAGGACTACCATTTTTGGTCCTTGGAGAAACAAGACCATTCATACACAAGCCCCATTTTCAAGCTTACAAGAAGGAAGGCTCACTTCAACCATCACCTCATCCCAAATCCTTCAAGAAAACTCTTTTTGGTAGTGACTTTAACCCCTTTCTCTTCTGTGCTTTTCAAGCTCTAGAACTCCTAAGCTCTCCATAGCTAGGTGGTTTTAGGACTTGCTTTAAAGGCCTCATGGCTATGCTCTTGTTATAAGATGTTTGTGATTTTTGCTCTTTTCTTGGCAAATGTCTTTGGTTGTGCATTTTGTTTTATGTTGAACCAAACTTTTTACAACTCAAAATATTGATTTTCACCAAGATCTCAAAGTATAAAAGTGGTTTGGAAATATAAAATGGTCACTTGAAGAAAAGACTTAAGGTTTTTACAAGAAAACTCATTGAAACTTAAACTGTGGAAACTGGAAAATTCTGGCAGTCTGTATGGCGCGACTAATAACTCTTTCAATATAGATCCAAATAGAACGAAAATAATTTTCTGTGAAAGTAGACTCAAAGAGCTTTCCAAGAATATAAAATATTTGAGATTTGGCCTTAAAATGAGAGAGATACGAATTTTTAGAGTCTGCTGTTCCTGGATGGGTTTCTGTCCGGGCAGTAGGTAATAAAACGTGCATAACTTAAGCTATACAGAACATTTTTGAGTGGGACCAAGTTTGTTAGAAAGCTAAGACATAGAGGAACACCCCCATAACAGTTTTGTCAGATTCCTTGTGAGGAGTTCACAGTAAATGTTAAAAGTCACTGACCCGAGATGAACTTTCAAGTCTGAACAGTCAGAATAAAATGTGCATAACTCAAGCTACAAAATGAATTTTTGAGTGGGGTTTCTTTTGTTTAAAAATAGACTCAGAGAAGTATAATCATACCAAAATTATAAATAAAATAGTAAAAGATGAAATTATGGTGAATTTTTTAATTTACTGCCCCACTGTAAAAGTAAAATTAGTTATGGTAAAAATTTAAAGGTTAATAAGAAATAAGCTTTAAGACATTAAGTCCCCCACATTAAGTATTGGATAACCTTCATAATTCAACTTAAAAGTTTCAAAAGGATAATGGATGAAATTGGCCTTATGGCTAGTAAAAGAGTTTACACAAGAGACAACCTCAAGTAAAAGCTTGCACCAAATTTACTAAGCTAAGTTCATAAGACTTTGTGTGATATGTATGCCTCTATGTGTCCATATGATGACACTGATATGATAATGATATGATGATGATGATGATGATGATGATATGATATGATGATGATGATTATGATAATATGATGATAATGATTATGATGATGGCATGATGACGATATGAAAATGAATGATGATGATATTAATATGATATGTTGATATGATGCTTAATAATATACATTTAAGGAATCACATTTGGGGACGGCGATACGTAACGCCCAAATGTCGAAAAGAATCATAATGATTTTGCATCATAAGCTTTAATAAGAAGAGAAAGTAAACTAAGGGTGTGATCCTTCAAAAGGGAAGGTGACCCAAAGTAAGTTCCCCTCACCCACGACTCACATGAGGCATGGCATGACCCAGCTAGTGTGAGTATAGGGGATAGGGCTTACATGAGGCATGGCATGACCCAGCTAGTGTAAGTACCAAAATTTTATGGTGGCGACGGCCACGGTATGAGCTCATTACCACTTATGTTTAGTGGGTGAAAAGAAAAAGACTCAAGATAAAGTCAAGTGAAGAAAAGAAAGGGACTTCGGTCCAAGCCCTTGAAGGGAAGAAGATAAGAGAAGCTCCTAGCACAGTCATGCATATGTTATGTGATTACATTTATGCCCATGTATGTTATGATATAAATGATTAGAGAGTATGTTAAAATTGAATCCACTTCGGATATTCATGTTTTCGAAAACCTAAGAACTGAACATTATGAATGCTCACTGTTTTCATTAATAAAACCGAAGTGGCTGGGACGATGACGATGACACCTCCGTGTCGGGTTTGAGTCCTACTGAGAAATCTTATTTCTCACTCTAGTTACTTTTCCGCATCGTCACCAGAATCCGATGGCGCATCCGGTGGAGTGGAGCATGGATTCCCCACACTGTGAGTGGATGTATGACGTGGGGTGCCAGACGAAGCCGTTTTGGGACTTATAGCGATCGTTGTTCTGTATCTTCGCATATTCCTCTTTAAGATGAGCTTTGTCATTGGAGTTTGTATTTAGTATCTTGTATTTGGATCATGGCACGACCATGAGCTTTCTTCGATGTAATGTTTATATATATATATATATATTATGAACTCATATGGATGTAATGATTAGTTAATTAATGCAATGTATTTGTGAATTTCTATTGATTTACCTTTCTCTTGTTTTATGATATTTGGGTATTTATTTTATGCGACACGCTCTTTCTACCTTCTCGCTCAAGGCTTTACTTTCCAAAGTGACGACGTATTTCAAAAAAAAAAAATTTACCGTATTTTCTGCGTAACTTAATTTCAAGTGAAGTTTAATTTTCCACGAGCATAAGTAACAACTAATAAAAAGCCGTAATACGACTTAAGCGTAGTATGGGTTTATTAGGATGTTACAGCTAAAGAAAAGTCCTGACCCATATCTTAATGAGAATGTTGGCTAGTTCATATGCTGAAAGGGACAAGAAGGGAAACCGTGTATAGAAATCCCCATACACCGTCGGTTGGATGGTGCGAATGACAGTAGCTTCAATAAATAACCCTAGGAAATACTTTAAGACCTAGAGCTGTAAGAACCAAAAAGGGTCGAATACAGTCTTCACTGACTTTCCTTTCTTTATCTGGTGCAAAATGGTGAACACGCCCTTGTATTGCAAGGATAGAAAGAGTGCATCGATGTTGAGATAATTCCAGTTGAGG
Organism: Pterocarpus santalinus; assembly: GCA_031439595.1. Lineage (NCBI taxonomy): Eukaryota > Viridiplantae > Streptophyta > Magnoliopsida > Fabales > Fabaceae > Pterocarpus > Pterocarpus santalinus. The sequence continues at coordinate 31,150,279 of CM062527.1, forward strand.
ATAGCCAACATATAAGGAGCGAACTCCGGCACCACTGCTACTGAGCTGGTGTAGATAAAGAAGCAGCAAATTTAGAGCAGGAGGAATGCCTTATGCTTTGTCTTGCCTACGAGGCCATGTCCCCTATTAAAGGTGTTGATAAAGGTGGAGTAGGCATTGCTCTTCTTGTTGACTTGGCTTTGGAAGCCAAAGTCAGTGCCAAGAACATTGTGGAGGTACGGCACCTTATCTCCATCCACTGAGAGGCCAATAATAGTTGCCACATCGTGTAATGTAGGGCTTATCATGCCACATGGTAAGCAGAAGGCATTTGCTAACGTATTCTAGAAATTGAGAAAGCCATACAATAGCCCGAAGTTGGGAGGGATCTCCATAGTGGAGAGGAGGATCATGTCATAGATCCCTATTTTCTTTCATTCTTCCCCTTTCTCAGCAACCACCTTATCAAGCCGTTGATTATACAAGTCTGAGGGACTGGGCCATATGGTGAGGTTGGAAGGGCAATTGTGGATATGGAACCACAAGGCGGCCAAGTGCAGCTCATACCGAGATAGAGAAATGAAAGTATCAGCCTTGGCCACCCCATGATCCAAGGAAGGTAGGGTATGGTGAAGAATGAATCTACAGTTCTTTTTGTCAAAAACCCTAAGAGTAGAAGGGTTGGAGATTTTAGATGAAGAAGCCATGGTTTTTCCTGGCGAAAGCTCTGTGGAAGAAGAAGAAAGAGAAGAGGAAGGAGAAGATTTGTGTACCAAAGATTCACAATTTCCAAAAATGTTATGGTTTGCAAACTTTAAAGAAGTAGAGGACATGGTGAAAATGAAATGATTGGTGTGAGGCAAAGGAATGAAGGTTAGAGGTTTAACGAAAGCAAAAGCGGAATAAAGAATGTCCACTAGCCAGTTTTATATGCTCCATGTAAACAACTAACTAGCCATTACTGTAGCAGGTAACTAACTAACAGTTATTTGGATCAGTGGAAAGTAAAAATCTAGCCATTGCATTAAACCAGCCTTAGCTATAAAATCGGCTAGCCCAATGCAAGGGGCAATATTTTGGCACCAAAAACATCTTATCAAGTGCCATTGGCCAAAGATAAAACTTAGTCGTGTAAGGTTTTGATATTGCCCTTAACATTAGCCAAGCCATAAGTTGGTATGCCCAAAGAAGATGATAGCCGAGGATAGGGCCAAAGTTCTAATTGGCCGAGTTAGATCAAATGGCTAATTGACTCGGATAGAAAACTAATCTTGTATACAAGATGGTGGACCTAAAAGAGTCAAGGCTTGTGGTTAAAAGCCTCTAAGTCCAATGTTTGGGGTGCAATATCGAATAGGCAGACACGTGTCAGCCTCTCCACACCACAGCTCGGAAGGACAAACCAACTAAGACAAATAGCATGCAGCCATAGTGGTTATGCAAGAGCAGTTATGGAAGAAGCCTTACCTATAAATAGAGTAAGACTCAGCCATTTCGAAGGATCATGGAATCAACAACATAATTTGCTTTATTTTACTTTCCTTGTACCTTTACTCTTTTAGTTTTTGTCTTGTTTATAGTCTTTTAGCCCCTTGACTGTACTCATTCCTCTCTTTAAGCTATCCACATGGATTGACTGTAGAAGCATAAGAAGGATACCCACTGTAATTGGTTAGAGATTTAACAAAAGTCCTACCGATTGCATTATATCTATTTTTACTTGTGTTTTGGTTACATTAACGCTTGATCTTGACCAAGTGCTTTTTTTTACTAACTTGCAAACTCATATCTAAGGAGTAGATTTCCCTCCTTGGAGTAATCATTTGACTTTTGAAATCGAAGGGTTTTGGCTAGCCGATTTCAAAATCTAGCATGCCTAACATACCAATTCACCTAATAGCCAAAAAATAGCCCGAACACATCTTAATTATCTTTGGTTAATACTTCTAATGCCTTTTCTTTTCCAGAAAAAAAATTAGATGTACAAGCCAAGCATATTCTCCTGGTTTGAAACCAATACCATGTGGGCTAACGCAAAATGGATGCAGACGGAGGGTAGAGTTCAAAGCAACTACCAACTTTTGTAATAATGCTATATGTGGCAAAATATTTAATGAACGTAAGGTTATTGAATTGAATGTAAAGATATGTGAAAAAGAAATTGATAAATAATGCAAAGATATGGCAGAATATTTATATTGGAATGAATATAAACTTCTCATGCTTGGACAGGTTTGGAAAATAAACAAAACCTTAGTTTGGTATTCTATTCACAAAGATCAATAGATGGAGCATCAGTCCGATGAATCACATCTTGATCTTGAGGTTAAAAGAAGAGAGCATATTATTGGACTCACAGGTCTAGTGACATGTTCAAATAATTTTGGTGATTACTAATAAATCTAATCATTAAGCAACTGTTTTGTCAATTTATATCAACATATGCTGCACAAAATACATTTCTAATCAAGAAATCTAGGTACCACAAAGACTATAGTTGTAATCACAATATGGACTTGAATAATTTGAAAGAGGATACAATTACTACTAAATCCTTCAAGTGCAATAGTAAGTGTGTTATTGCACTTATAGGGTTTAATGGTAATTGTAACCCCTCGTTCAAGTCGATAATACAACAACAACCAGAACAAGTGTTTTTGTGAGACCCAAGCTTCATCCTTATGGGTAATAGGGCCAAGTATAACATTACAAGCATTGAAATAAAAACATTAATATGACTTCTTTAGCTTGAGATATTGGCAAAATACCAAGTAGAGGTTAGGCTGGACAGAATGAGGACAAATTTCCTTACCTTTCTTACAATCAATTTTCACAAGGAATCTTTGAGAAGTGGTATTTGTGGTCAACAGCAAAGTTGGAGATCTTCTCCTAGTCTTTCAAAAACATCTTGAATAATTTAAATCCGACCTCTATGGAGAGAGATACGAATTATTCTTATTCATTAGTTTCCCAAATAACTTACATTTGGTCCCAAAATATTTCACAATATACTACCATCAATTTCTTCTTTGCAATAATTGAGCAAGATTAGCCATACAAAATCACTAAATATTCACCAAATCAACATTAAACACAAGAAATAGGCTAAAATATCTATAAATAAGCACAAATATATATCAAATCTAGCAATAAATGAGTGTATTAAATACACTCATCACCTGACCTTAGTCTGACTGCCCTCACAGACTCAAGGCTAAGGCTCTTGTGGTTTGATCGGTCTACCACCTGACCTTCTACCCCGAGGGGAGCCATGTGACTCTTAGCTTGGTAACCCGACATATAACGGACGAGAAAGGATCTAGGGTCTTTCTCCACGTGAAGAATACAATCCTTAGTCTAGGCGTGATCTCCTCATTTAAATCCCATAATATGTGCCCCAATAGGATCCCCTTTTCTTTATGACACTAATGCTTTATATGCCCACTACTCGAGGGAAGGTGACAAGTGCATCTAACACCTTATACACTAACCCACCCTACCTTTTGACATAGACAAGAGTAGTATGAAAAAAAATATTTGATGGTAAAATTTTAGTGAAAGGAACATAAAAGATGTTTCATAATAAAAAGTGTCTCAAGTAAGAAATGAAAATAGTTGAGCACTGATCAAATATGCTCTGGCCCATTGACAAGTTTTGTTTCTCTTGTTTTGTACTTCGGACTCCTTATGCTCATCTCTATTTTGTGGGTTGAGCTTTTGCCATGAATCCATCTTTTGAGCCGTGAATTAGATTAATCCATCTTTTGTTGCTTACGGGTGTTGTTTTCTTAGCTTTTTTAATTCCTTATCTTTTGATGATTGTTAGGGGGTGCTATTTTCGTTTTGGTTGATAAAGGTGGGTATCTTTGGCGTTTTTGGATCAGATGCCTTATTATTATGGTGCTATAGGTGTATAGTGTGGTGTTTATTTGTATTCAACTCCTCTGCTTTTGGAGAATTTTGAGTCTTTTTTTTTTTAATAATTATTGAAAAAATGAAAAAGGAAAGAGAATCTATAAATAGAAACTCCAATTGAGCAAGCTATCACTTATATGGTTTCGACTAATGCTGATAACATGATAATAAATACAAGCTCAAGACATAGAAAAAATAAGGAAAACTCTAATTTAACCTCTCAACTTAAGGATGGGAAAACTCTAATTTAACCCCTCAACTTAAGGTTATGGGCACTTTAATCTTGGAACTTTAAAAATGTGTAATATAACCTCTAAACTTTCTAAAATATGCTTTTTGATCCTTTTATTTGATTTCTTGTCAAGCATAAACGAAACTGTTATAATCAAGTCACATGATTCTCTCATACCATATTTATTGTATAGAAAGGGTTTAATTTACCTCATTCACCTTATGCTTTGGTGTAATTTGATTTTTGTAACTTATAAAATGTGACAAATTCTATCGGTATATATTTAACGGAAAATTTAATGAAAGGACTAAATTGCACATGTTATAAAGTTTAGGGATCTTGTTGCACATTTCTAAAATTTAAGAATCAGAATGCAAATGACCTTAAGTTGAAGGGATAAATTAGAGTTTTCCTACAACATAACAGGAAGATTAGATTGGTATTCATCAATATCAAATATTTTTGAGAGTATATATCCACTTTTCTAATTATGTTCGTAACATTTTGAACATTTTTTTTCTCTAATAATCATATTTTTATTAGCTTTTAGTTTCTATATCATCTCAGCGGGAAAACGTTTCCTCTCAGCAGAAATATTAACATTTTGATTATTGTAGTGTGTGACATTAGAACATAAATAAAAAAAAATTAGAAAGCAAAAAATTTAGCTAGGATTTTTTTGGGTGAATAATGTACCATACTTGTTAATCCTTGAGGATAAGCAGTATCCATCAACACCTGGCTAGAACGATGGATTTGAATTGCGATTGCGATCGCCATTGTAATTATGCTGTGATGCGGAAAATTGCAAGAAAATATAGTTGATACAATTGCAATTAGTAGTGTGATATGATTGCGGAAGGCATCATACCGCAATTTAAAACCAAGGCTGCAACTATTATTTTGCAACCTGCCATGCATAGTGCTATCACGGACATCTAACACTAAACTCTCCAAGTAGCCAATATAACGTTCACTTTGATAAAGGGTCATTTTTCTGCAGTATATTTAAAAAGGAAAAGAAAAAGGGAACTGTTTCTCTAGTTAAAGAAACCTAGCAGCATTTGGAGTCTTTCGGTTTAATTAATTAGTAGCCTTCTTCCATCAAAGAGATGCAGATAAACCAAAAAGTTAAGTTGCGCCTTTTATTCAAACTTTCAAGAATCTTGTGAATGTTAATTGTCATCATGTTTCCCCCTCATGAATTCACCTGCCTCTCCTCCCTTCACATGTCTGCCCATGTGGTTCCTTTTCTCTCGTGAATTTGGATATCTTTAGTTCTTTCTGTTAATTTTTCGGGAGACATTTTATTTTCCTTTTGTCAGTGTCTGAAACTATATTTGTTTCAACTTTCACTCAAAAAGCGGAAGCATTAAAACGTGAGTGTAATTAAGATTAATGCTTTGTTGTGGGTGAAAAGGAACATCTGTTGAGTACTGACATGTTTGTTGGTTTTATTTTCTCTTTTTTCCCCCTTTTTGTTAGTTATAGTAATTAGCTAATATTCATATCATGGAGCAAGCATAATATGCATATAGCTGCACTTAAACCAAAATAAAATACTTTCCCTACCTTCCACTTTATCATTATGACCTCTCTCATATCGAAACTTGAAAAAAGAAGTATTGAGAATAACTTGTATTTCGGAGATGAGTGCAACAATATATACAGCTTTGATATCGATCTAAGTCCTAACACTAATCAATTACAATTAAGTAAAATCGTCAAACTATCCCTTTAATTGTGTCAGAAAGCTAATTGATACATATGCTGCAAGAAAACAAAGGATCCTGCAACAGAATAGAAAACCCGTCCCCTTTTTGATATTCATATTGTTGCATAACTGTACAATTACCTACACTGGCAGTGCAATTACTATAATACGTCCACTAGTGAAAAGTGTTGAAATTTCAAAACGCCCTTTCGGTTTTCAAATTAAATTGCCAAGAAAGTGACATCAGAGAATCTACGGGCGGATTTCATTGGGGAACTTTAATTTTGATGTCGTTATCAGCATTCCAACTTCTTCATGAAAAATCTGGGTTATTCAGGTGTTTTCTCCCAATTTCATTACTAGACAGAACAATTAGAGTCCACATGCATCTGCAGTTGGGTTTCTAGTGTACAAAAGTAGACACTATAAATTTAGACTCAAGTTCCCTATCTCAAACCCACATGAGAGAAACCTTATAGTTAGCAATTAGCTACTCCAATTTCTTTGCTCATACGTCTAAAACAGTTACAGCTTAGAACACTGTCACATAAACATGTCACCAAGCCCAAAAACACCAAATCAACTTGTTGGCTCCTACACCCTCAAGAGCGAGCACAATGTTCAGATGCCCCCAAGGCCAAGGCATTCAGCGGATCATGGCCTTCAAAGAACGGTTTCTGATACAACCTTTGAGTTAAACAAGGAAGCAATAGTAGAACCAAAGGAAGAGCTTCCACCCATCTCAGAGGTGGAGAGTGCCAAATGCGAGTGCTGTGGAATGTGCGAGGAGTGCACACAGGAGTACATCAACCGCGTGCGTGGCATGTTCTCAGGGAAGCTAATTTGCGGGTTGTGCGGCGCGGCGGTGAATGAAGAGATGGAGAAGAATGGTGGGAAGCAAGCGGAGGCATTGGAAGAGCACATGAGCGCTTGTTTGAAGTTCAATAGGCTTGGAAGGTCATATCCTGTTTTGTACCAAGCTGAAGCCATAAAAGAGATATTGAAGAAGAGTTCAAGAAGCAGGGCCAAGTCCATGAGTCCTAGAGAAAATAATAAGATTAAGGGTGGTCAAAACAAGGCTGGGATTGGGATTGCAAGGAGCTCAAGCTGTATTCCTGCAATCTCTAGGGAGCAGGTTGGTGGTGGTGCGGTGATGAAACTTGATATTAGTCTTGTTTAATTGACCAACTTTTTGGTTCGAGATTCCTGTCAGGGGTCAACTGTCGTTGGTGTATCAATCCTGTACAGCAACTTGACATATCTTTATGAGTCTGTTATTTGTACATAGTTCTTTTAGTGCATCCATGATATTGGAGAGTCATGTACAGAAGAGTAGAAAATTTATATACATGATTAAAGAATTGGGTGAAAATGGTGGTAAATGATACTGCTTTCACTCAATTGCTTAATTATGTACATAAATTTCCTACTATTTTTACCTCTAGTGTTGACTGACACCCTAAAAATAAAGCTACATCCCAGTGCAAATTTTCCATCTTTACAACAGGACAAGTCATGATTTGAATCCTTAGAAGACCAGAAAATAATTAATTAGCCCTTGGGAGATTGGAACATATGTATGTGATCATTTTTGTTTCATCTGATTTTTGGTGACCACACACTACGTCCATTGATAGTCATTACAATTTTGGATTTCTTTTCTAAACACTGTAATATAACCATAAGCGTTTATTTTAATGTCACTCTCTTACCCTATTTATGCAATGGTTGCAACTTGTACAACTCTCTACTTAATGTTAATTAGTATAAAGTTGAAGTTTACTATTCAAAACTTTTGGCATAAGTGTCTTAATTTATTTTTTGATCCGCGGGTAGGAGATTTCTAGGGAGGGGGCTATAGGGTGCGCGGACGCTGTGATCAAACTGATCCCCTCTGATCATTCCCTGTCAAAATATTTGGATCCTTCTCCAACAAGGCATTTGGACCACTTGCCTTGTCTGCAGCAGAAGCGCGTATGAAAATTGAATTCCACTGTCTATACTTGATCACATTTATGTAATTAGTTAATATAAGTTTATCACTATGTGCATGCAAATAAGAGTAAGAAACAACTAAAAAAGATTTAGAGGACTGTTAATCAGCACACTTTTATGGACATAAGAGGATATCCCTATTCGTTTGGTGTAAAAAACACTGACAATTTTTTCTTTCAAAATTTTTTTTATCTATTTCTTACCCTCACTCACATGATATTCTTTAAGGCTGTCAAACATGGATGTACAAATAACATTTTTCAAAATTTCAATTAAATATGAGTAAGAAACAACTAAATAAGTTTTTATAACATTCCAAATAAAATATTATTTATATTTGTATTGTCCTTGTCTCTTTCTCAGAAGAATTGCTTCCAATTATGTCTCAACTATTTGTATAAAATGAACATAACTCAATGAACTTCGTAACTAAATTGGATCTATGTTCTATATTAGAATTAAACTGAAATTAGCTATCGCTCATAAATTTGTTACCGAATGGCATGTAATTAATGAGAAATTCTTAGTTAGGCCAAGAACCAACTTCTAGCCATCTTCCTTCATCATGGCAGCAGCTCATATGAATGTGGGGAGGCTCTATTTGATGCTTAATCATGAAATTGTTAGAGGGGTTTTGTAGAGAAGGAGGTGAGGATCAATTTTCATAAAAGAAGCAAGAGGATTTGAGGTCAAGAGGGCTTCCAATCTTGAGCTTGAAATTCTAGTTCATGGAGGTAAGAAAAGAAAAGAAGAAGAAGAAGAAGAAGAAGAAATGGAAGGAGGTTGAAGCATGGTGGAGGGCGCAAATTAAAAGGAGATGGGTGAGATTTTTTTCTAAGCTTTATGACATAGATAAGGATAGCTTTAGATATTTGGTTTTAATGATCATGATTTGGCCAAATCTTCCCATCATATGGCCGCCATATGGCGCCATCTATGGTGGTGGAGGTGGTTGAATTTCAGCCATTCAACCTAGGGTTATCAGTGTAGAATTCTACTGATTCAGCTCTGGCAGTTTAAAATGCCGAATATTTACCAATTTCCTCCAAACCGGTCAAACGTTACTTAATAGTTTAAGATATCTACATGTTCATTTTAATTTATCTTAAACCTAATCTCTCTAACTAATATCTAATTAGCTCTTGATTAATATTTAATTAACTTCTAATTACCCTTACATAACTATTGAGACCGAATAAGTGATCTAACGGCGTAAATTAGACATTTTTTGCAAATCCGGAGCCTTTTTGTTTCCTATTTTATGTAACTAATGGTATTTTCGTAATTTTGAGCAAGCCCAGGGGCACCCCACATAATTAACACCAGATTGCCTCCGTGGCCCAATCGGCAGAGACTTAAACTTCTACGATTTTGCCACATGATTCTGCTCCGCTTAAAACCCCATTCTGCTAATTTTATAGATGTAGGGACATAAAAGTCATTTCATGAAAAGTTCTAGGGTTATTGTGGAAATATTCACTTGGGGTTAAAGTACAATTTCTAAAATTTTTGGACAAGATTGAAATTAACAAAAGTTGATAGGGGCACTTTTGTCATTTCTTAATTTTTTAACATATGGCTATGTCATATTTTCAACGGCAGTGTTACACTACCCTATAATTCCAAGTGTGAGGATCGTCATGGTATAGCGTTGCCTGAGAAATTCTCACACTACCTAAAGGAAATAATTTAAAGTTTCCATTACGTTCTGTTTACTAAAGTGGCAATGTTACAGAACCAATGAAGCAGAGTGTATTATACTTTAACATATTACTGCATTCACATATATGTGTGTTACTTTATTTTGTTTTGACTACACTGTTAAGAATGAATGTTCTTTCATGAGTTATATCTATTTTGTACCTTTCTACTCTAAGTAAAATTGAACCTTGTTTCGGGTCATGTTTCCTTGTTTCCTTAAATCTAAATGAACGGAACTGATACAACTATTATCCATTTTCTTTCAAATAAAAAAAAAAAAACTAAAGCAATTGGGAATAACTGCGACGTTAGCGTAGTATAGTTTAGACTCTACTGAGAATTTCATCGAATTCTCACTCTACTGTATATTTTCGCTTCATTATCAAAACATGAACTCGGAGGCAACCTTCGTCCTTTTTGTTGAGCTAGCTAATCTCCAGACCCACCATGATCCGTTACTTGACTCTACATACATCCGTGGCACCTGTTGCTTCCGCTTGTACATGTTCTCTCGCAACGACTTCATTGTTCCTCTCCACCACCCGATGTTTGATCCATCCGCACCTTACATAATCACCCCTTGCACATAGCTCAACTAGCTCCAGCACCCCTGCCAGCACTTGCTTCACCACCATAGGTGGTACCCTCTATCTCGTTCGACAGTGACCCATCCAAGGACGTAACTTCTTCACCTTCCTCTTTAGGTTCAAATGGTGACAGCTATACCCCGGCCGGCCATGGCATGGCTAATGGATTCCTTTCTTTGGAATTCGGTTAGACGGGATCCTCAGATAGCAGATGCATGTGTATAGTATGACCCTCTTTTGACGGTGATGTGACTTGGGCCACAGATCTAGGTTTCTTTTTATGATTATGTAAGTATACACTTCTTGAGCATGGGTTAATCAATTTTGTGTAATGGCCAAGCATATTGTACCTATAGTGTTTATGTAGCTATGACTCTAAACTCGACACTTATCTATATATGCTAATAAAGGTCGCATGGATATATGATTAAGCTTCTATTCGACCTATCTATTTTCTGTTAGTACACTGCGCCTCACTAAAGGTGTATATAACATCATGAGTAGCCAAAGAATAATAATATATATATGTGTGTGAAAATAGCAATAAATATTTTGATATCGAAATGGTGAAACGTCAATGATTTTGTATCTAGTTAATAGAATACGGTAGGGTAAGTTAAACTAAGGGACTAGACCTGATAAATTGCTAAGTGCATTATTATGACTTAAGTGTAGTAGTGAACGTGGAGGGATTTTACAACCAGGGATTGAATTAAAAAAAATTAAAGATAAGGGCCAATTCAAAAAAAATTAAATAAGGATAAATGACTAAAAATCCTACTTTGCCTTTTAAATATATAACGGATAATCATTATCCCCCTTCCTTTTTCAAACTGTCCTTATCTTTTCTTTCCTGTGATCTCAAAATTTAAGTAGAAATGGTTAAAGTTGAGGCACTAAGCAAAAGAAGTTAAAATCAGAATGTTTCCTATCAAACAACCACAACGACATATCTTCTATGAAAAATCTCCTACCCTATGGTTTATTGTTAATACAAGAAAAAATAATGCAATAAATCAAAATGAGAATGAGAAACTTATTGAAAATTGAAAAATGGCTTGATTCAGATTGAGGTTGGTAGAATCAAGCTAATCGTGGGATGACTCTGCCATGAAGTTCGAGCAAGATTTAAGAAAGTAGAAGTAGTAAACTTTGTAATGCTTTTGAAGTTTAGTGAAAATAAGGAAACATTTTGTTATCCATCCAACAGCCACTATGATCTCCCTCCATTTGTGGCCTATCCAAGCTACAAAAATCATTGTTGTTTGGGGCTTAAAAAAGGAAAATTGACAGCCCAGATCCAACCCTAAATCCCATCACTATAGAACAAATGCTTAGTGGGGCATGTTAGATTAACCGAAAGGCATGTGTCAAGGGAATTCTCCCTAACAGCTGCTATTCAGCACATGACGGGTTGCTATGGACAACCATCACATGGTCAAACTACAAAGAGCTCAGTTTCAACCCTCATCAAATTATCAAGTTTGAGGTTGTGGATTGGACTACTTGGTCAGGCCAACAATTTTGGTTCACAAATAAACATTAATTAGCAATCTAATTATTGACATAATCTGTAACACCCTCCCAAGTACAGTACTATACTTAAGTCATAGCACTACACTCAAGAATTGTTACTGTTACCTGAGCGGACCTTATCTGATAGCAACTTCAACCGTCTCCAAAATTTCTTGAATTATCTGGAGATAACACGGAAATAGAAGTGAGAATTATAAATTCTCAGTAGAATTCTCTAATTATCATACATAACGTCATCATTGTCATCTCCAGTTTGCTTCGGTTTATTTTGAAACAGATGAACATGCTATACAAACTGTTCAATTTTAAAGTTCAAAAATATAATATTTGAAGCAAAGTTTATTTTACTCATACACTTGACCTTTGGGAGAGCCCATACAACATCAATTTATGAACTATACTATGAATAATAACTGCGCATATTAAAATACATATCAATAAACTAGATACATAACGTCTGCACCTGTCTCTACTTGTGTTTGAACTTATGCAAAAACATAAAATTCACTTTTCTTTCTTTATCTTCCTTTTTATCATAAAATATTTACGTGCCACATTCTAGTGTATGATCGCCATGTCACACCCCGTCAGAGCGTGATCGCCATGTCACGTTCCTTAGGAATATGGGATCTTTATTCGGTACTTACACTAGCTGGATCATGCCATGCCTGATGTAAGTTCTATCCCCTATACTCACATTAGCTGGGTCGATGCCATGCCTCATGTGAGTGAGGTGCTTGCATATGATTTAATCTTTAGTCTTTAGCCTTTACTGCCCTTGGGTAGCCTGGCCTTGGAGCAAGCTCGTCAGCTCGACTCGTGACCGTCGTCACACCGACTCACCCACAAGGGGATTCACGTGCCTCTAATCGTGGAGGGATCTCATTTTGGTCACGTGCCTCAAATTGAGGGATCTCTTCTGACCAAGTGCCTCCAAGGTAGAGGATAACTGCCTTTAGAAGGAGGGATTCAAAGTGCAACTGCCTCCAAGTGAAGGGATCCATATTCAATATATTCATATCATACTTAAATCATCCTTGCATATATGAATCTTATGAGCATAACACATAAATGTTTATCACATTCATATAATTCACATATTTCTGCCAGAATTTTGGCAGCATAACGGATCGAGTCCGCTTCCCCGTGAATAGTGCCAGTATACCAGAATATCAATTTATCACAAAGGTCACAACATTACATACATATTTCAACATGAAACTCATAATAACAATAATCTCATTAAGGCAAAGTTTCTGCCTCAGCATCGTCAGCCAACCCGGTTCTTCTAAATCAAGCCATAATTTCTATTTAACTCATTTAGACCTCATTTTTGGATATGTTAAAGTATTATGTGTCTAGTTTCTAACCTCTTTGGTCCCATCTAATTTTGATATTTATAACTCAAGATATTTAGGTTTTATCCCGCCCTGTCCAATGGCTAGCCAGAATCAGGCAACTAAAAGTAAAAATCCACTAAAAATCGAAAACTGACTCAAATTACACGAAATTGGACTCATATTAAAGCTAACAGGGTAAAGTTTTATTTTCAAAAAGTTCCATTCCATTTGACTTAGTAGGGCTCGAGTTACAAGCCCCGAATTTTGACCTTCCTGAACTGCCTTGTTCTGGCTTGGTTTGGACATAGGGCAATTTTCTTGGATCACTGGGAACAACTGGGACCTTATCTAATTCTGAAATTTTTTATGGGACATTATCCTATGTGTAAGCTTTCTAATAAAGTTGGTTTCACTCATTTTCAAGTAGTATAGGCGAGTTCTTCCCTGAAAAACCCAGTCTACCTAGAACCAGAGTCCAAACCCTAGGTCAAAATTCAAAAATTTATATCTCTCTCAATTCTAATCCAAAAGCCTTATATGATATATGTACGAAAAGCCCTAGATGTCTACTTTCATATAAAAATAGTTTCATCCAATTTAATTGGCTGTAGGTGGATCCGTACACTCCACCGTACGGACTACCGAGGGTTTTTGGTTCTCTAACCCATCAGCTCTTCCTATTTCCATTCTTTCTTGCTTCCAATTTGGTTTTAATCAAACAAACAGCCCAAAACCAATCACATATCATCATAATCATTCATTTAACACATCAAAGATTGTGAATATAGTCTAAGATCAACCAGCCAAGACCATAGAATTGATGCAAATATTAAACCTCTACCTTTGTTCTAAGTGATTTTGCTGGATTTTTGAAGCTTGGATGAGCAAGATTTGATTAAGCTTGATGTTGGCTGGAGTTATGTGTGTGAAGAAGAGAGGAAGAGAGCTGAAAGGAGAGGAGGAAGTGGCTCTGGAAAGTGGTCAAGTGAAGGAAAGGGCAGAAAAATCTGATTGAAGGGATATATATATATATAGGTGGCTTCTTGGCTTGTGATTGGTTGGATTTTGCAAGGCAGAAATTCAGCCAAGCCTCCCCATTAGTTGTGGCCAAAATGGCCCCACATTTGGGGGCTAAGTGGCTGAGTTATCAGCCATGTAAGGTAGGGTAAAAGGATTGGAATTCTATTGGTTCGGTTCCGACAGTCTAAAATACCGTAATTTTACCGATTTCCTTTAAATTGGTAAATCGGTTTTCAATAAAATTTTATGAAATCTCCTATACTCCTAACTTAATTCTCTCATGTCTAAACTCAAGTAATTGCTAATTAATTGATTCTAAATAATTATTTAACCGAATTTGAATTATTCTCAATTATTCGATAAAACCGAATAATTAGGCGAAAAGCGATTGGATGTTACATAATCCATCTAATGTAACAAGGCCTACAAAACTTATAACATGAATCATTTACCCAAGCATGAATTATTTGATCCTTAAACCTCAAATTCAAAGAATGTTATTGCATAATCACACACCTAAGACTATAAGTACTACAAATGCAAAACAAGTGTAATGCCTGAGTTAAGTATCACATGAATCGTGACACTTTGTCTTGTCGGACCCCATAAGAACTCTAAGTTTGGACCCTGTGCCCCCTTAGAGGGCTATATGATTGGGGTATTTTTTTAAGATCAAAAATCTCGATAATTGTTCCTTAGATATCGAAGAATTGAAGAGTAATTTTTAATAAATTTTAAGAAGTCATTAACCTTTTTCATTTTTTGCTTGGAAGTTTAAGAAAATGCAAATTTTCAAAAATTTGTAATAAAATCCACAAGTTGGATTTTGGTTTATAAAGAGTTGGATTTTTCTAATATTTTTATTGAATTCAAATAGGAGGTATCTCCTTATTTACATTTATGTTTTAAAGTTAATGAAGAGTATCATGATACAAAAGACGTGTTTGGAGGAGGAAAAAAAAGGAAGGGGGGCTGGGTGCCTAGGTGCTGGCTATGCTAACGGTTGAAGCACCTTTCAAGCTCGTGGGTGCCCAGGCGGCCAAAATCCACCACCCAGGCGCTAGTGATATGCTGATTTAAAAAAAAAATCGGGAAGCTTCTCCCCCATTAGACCATTCTCCATTCTTTTCTTTTCCTTCTTCTTCCTCTTTCCCCCACTCTTCTAGCTCAAATCCCTCACGTTCAACCACCATTTTTTCAACATTTTAGCACCCCCACTTAAGGTTTTTTGCATTCAAGTGTTCCTAGGAAGAGGAAGACACAATTCATGGCTTGAGGGAGCTTGGGGGTGGTAGTTCTAGAGCTTTTTCGGTCACCCACTTGGTTCTTTCATCCCTATTAGTCTCTAAAGGTAATTATTGAACTTACACATGCTTTTATTCTAAGGATTTGTTAAATTTTTCATGAATATTGGTTATGGAGTAGTGGAAGTGGTATTGAGGGTTTGGATTTAGGGATTTTATGTTTTGGAAAGAATGACAAGTTAAATTTTGGTTCTAAGGGATAACTTGTGGGGTGACCATGACTCCATGGCATAACATACTAAGGTGACTCTTTCCCTTGGACTAGCACTGTGAGTGATAATGTACCTGTAACTTGTTTTTGTCTCTAATTTTCTAAATACATGTTTAGTATGAGCTTTGATAAGTTACGATGAAAGGTTGGCTAATAGTTTACTCTATGTTTATGGAAAGTTTGAAAGCGATTATGTTGATCAAGTATATATATATATATATATATATATATATATATATATATATATATATATGTATATGTGTGTAGTTGTGGGACAAGCTACCTTGAAAGTTGATTTCTAGTATTTGAGTACTTTGATAGAAAAGATAAAGTTTCATGTTATTAGAAATTATAATGTTCAAAAAGCTATACTTTGAGTAATTTGATAGAAAGAAAGAGTTTATTTTCAGTGCTTTGTGGAAGAACTTTAGATACTGTAAGTTGAAAGATTTGAAAGTATTATACATTGGACCTTAGTTTGACAATATAGTTAAAATATGTACATGATTTGATATAAAGAAGAGTTTTAATGACAAGGATTTATAAAGAAGGAAAGTTTACCTAAGGGTAGAAAATTGTGACAGAAACTGTTTGCTAATGGGAGCAGCATTAGCCTTAGTGCACCTCGAATAACCCAGCTAGCAAAGTGATTGCTAGCCCGACATGTTTGGCCAACATGTCCGAAAAATATAGACAGATATAGACATGCTGGGCAAGCCCAGACATAAGATCAGTTATTTACTACAGGGGTCAGGTTCTTAGAGCCCCCCAGTCAAGTAGCTATTTTCTAAGATAGGATCCTTCCGTAAGTGTTATTACGTAATTGAGGTTATGAGCTATAATGCATATGATTTGATATGAAAAGGTCTATATTCAATTAAAAAGGTGCTTTAATGAGCTATGGAGGTTTTAATGACAGATCATATATTGGATATGCTATTATGTAAAGTTTTCATAGTATTTTAATATATATTAACGAAGTGTTTTACTTAAGAAATAATATGTGTTTCTTAAAAAGCTTATAAAGTTATTTTTTTAAAAGTTTATGTGTATGCTTGTGCTATTCTTGTTCTAGGCATGCTATCCCTCATTGAGTCTATATGACTTACCTTTTCTTCCTTTCCATGGTTTTAGACAGATACAAACTCATGTTCAAGCTTTATAGTTGGTCGGAGGGGTTGGACACCTAGTAAATCCACACTTTGTTCATGTGGTTCCTAGAGGTTTTAGTATTGGAGAAGCATATTCATTGAATACATTTGTATATCTCTAGTGATGCTCCATTAGCCTATAGGTAGAGTCCTTCCTGTGTCAGTTTATGATTTGCAGTAAAATTATATTTGTTTAGTTATGACAAGTCTGAATTGTAATGATTACGGATATGTATATTTTCATAAAAATGATTATGTTCTAAACTCCTATTTTGTGTGCTATGGGTGCATTCTGAGAATGTTTGGATCCCCAATGATTTTTGTGTGTTTATATTGTTGTGCAAGTAGACGATCCTTATTTGGGAATAGTCTTAAATACAAAGGAAACTCTACCCAATTTTCTATTAGAATAAGGTCTAATATAGGCTTGCTAAGGACGTGTCCCTATGCGTCGATCACGTCCGAGGTTGGGTTATGACAAAATTGGTATTAGAGCATTAGGTTTCCTTGTGGTTAATGGAGCAAGTGTCCTTTAGTAGGATAACAACTGTGTAAATGGAAGTGCGCCTATTTACACAGATTGTGGTACTACAAAAAGCCTATAGGAATGATGTTCTTGTCCTTTGTCTCTTAATTATTCTGGATATTCTCCTATATCATGCATGTTGTTCATGTGGTAATCCAGAAGTTGTTGCTCCTATTCTATTTACGATATTATTTTTAAGTTGAACCATATACTCTAAACCTATTGTTAGGTTTCAATTCTTTCTATCGAATGTGTAGCCTTGCATGGCTTATGAGATCATAAAGTGGATATGAGAATCCACGAGATATCAATGAGCTAGAAATATGAAATATGAGAAAGATAAGAATTGTAGCTTGCAATAAGATGTTAGAAGCAAGTGAATACCCTCCATGATGCATGATATAGTTTGGTAAATTAGCAGAAATATTCTCTTTCCATTTTCTTTGATGTTATATAAGAACTCACCAGGGATGAAAGATCTTGCTTGATCTTGAGTTGTTAATTATGACCCTCATGTAGATGATAAGTCAAATGCTTGAAGTTGTTGAGGCTTGAGTTTTAATATTCAAAGATGTGAAAACATTTTTATTGCTTGTAAGTATATAAGTTGGTCTTGAGTAAAAGGTTGGCATAGTGGGACTTAAGTATAATCCGAAGTATTTGAGTATGATCTGAAGGATGATCATGATAGGTAGGATTTATATTTTAAAGAAATGGAAAGATAAGGTCTAAGGTGGGTTGAGTATATGGCTTATGTGCTACCACTTCATCCATGAGGATTTCGTGGAAGACGGGATTACTTAGAAAGTTTTATACTGATGGCACAGATGCCTAAATGGAGTTCTTATGGTGCCCAGCTAGATGAGGTTGAAGGGAAATTGGTAAGAATTTGTTAATGATGGAAAGTGCTATGGCAATGCACCTAAGTAATGTTTGAGGATTTATGAAATCCCAGGCTATGCGTGGAGCTATGATAGAGACAGATATTACGGTAATAATAAGTTGGTAGAGTAAAGAAGGCTCCCTATGGGAAATATTATGACCCCCATGCATGCTATTTTTATGTCATGCCATTAAAAAAATGGAATACTTGGAGGATCGATGGATCCTTATGATAACTCCCCATAGTGAGTTATTTTTCTTTTGTTTTATTTAGACTTAGGCTTTAGTTACATCAATTTACTTGGATATTTTAGTTGTTTTTAGTTGGTTTCTTTGATTTAGGTTCTTTTCTAGTTTATTTGTCATTTTCTCATATTTTTTTAGTTAATTATGTTTTCATTATGTTTCAATTAGGTACAAACACTCAAGTGGAAGAAGAGTTTAATTGGAGTCTTAAGCAGTCCATTTTGCTAGATTTCAAGACTGTGTCACAAGAAAAAATTCATATCTAACTTTTTGGAAGTCAAATTGATATGATTTAAGACTTTTTAGAAAGATGAGAAGGAGATCTCCAACTTTGTTGTTGAGCACTTTTCGGGATTCTCAAGTCTTATAGTAGAAAAAGGCAAAACAAGATTGAAGTTGCATTTTGTCTCTGATGCTGTCATGCCTGACTATTCATCAGTATTTTGATTATATCTTGAGCTACAAAACTCTAATTGAAGTGGTTCTTGTTGCATTGGAAAGCTTACTCAAATATCTGCAATTGCTATTTCTATCTCTAAGGGAAAATTCCAACTATTCGGATCACTATTAAGCCTTGAAATAAGCAAAAGAGGCAAATCTGCAGAGTTGCTATTTTAGGTGCATACTCGAGCATGAGACCCCGCGCTCGAGCATGGACTGCGCTCTAGCATGCAACCCCATGCTTGAGTGCAGCCCGAGATAGAGAGAACAAGTTTATGGTGCAGTGGATAGTGCACTCAAGCGCGGCTGCGATAAATGTGGAAAGTTTGTTTTTCGAAGCAACCTTGTGAGAGAAGATCTTATGGCATTATTTAAAGGATTTGGACAACCTTTTTGACATCTTTTGACACTCTAAACACTAGAGGCATCCTTACAGGAGAGACTTGAAGATTTCAAGAAGCTTTGTGGAGAGTTGTATGAAGAGTTCGAGACATCCTTCACTTTCAAGACATTGGAATCCTTGTTCTTCTTCATAGCTACTCTTTCTTTTGATCTTTCTTTTACTTTTTCTATTGTTTATGATTCCATCATGAACTAAACCCCGTTCTAGGGCGTTGATGGATCTAACTATGTGATGATGTTACGCATGGATTGATTTTATTTATGTTTTTATCTTGATTATTAAGTGTTTATGATTGTTCCTAATGCTTTTGAGTGATTGGCCATCATTCAATTGATTTGTTGGTTTGCAATAACTACAGATAGGGTTTGTAAACAAAGCTTCTCATCACAAATACCGTGAGTTGAGCGAAAATTAGAGATAGATAAATGACTCGAGATGCCGAGCTCGGTCAAATTACAATAAAAATCGAATTACAATAAACTCATAGCAATGGTGCAACCCGGTCGCTTCCTCAAAGATGACAATGTTATATGATCAGGAATTTGGGGGGGGGTTGTTTATCAAACCAAAAATGCAATATTTAAAATGGAAGTGAACAGAAATTGGAACTCCAATCCAAGAACCAAGAAAGACAGTGGCTAATCTATCGTCGGATTCTAAAAATAATCATTCAAACCAAATCAGTGACTGACATCAAACCGGAAAGAAACCTCTGTTCGGATACGACATGGCACACGAAAACCTTCATGCATTCAATTAACAGATAAATGATTAAATTCAGAAACCTCTAGAACCTAACCAATTCATGTTAATTTTCAAGCACCAATGTAATCAATCTCAAATTCAAACCTGAAAATGATTCTACTCACACAATTGCATTACAATATTAATCAATCGAGCAATATGCAAGCAAGTAAGCAATCAATTATAATCAACCACAATTCCAAATCAAAAACCTTCAAACCCGAAATTGGATTAATAACAATGAAAGAAAAGGGAGTAGAAAATCGATTTGAATTGATGAAGTTTGGTTGCGCCAATCCTCAAGATAGCCAATGCTTCTTTGAATCCTTGGATTAGATAGAAGCTTACTCCTCCATGAATGGAGGAAAATGAATTGTAAGGTGGGGGGGGGCGTGAGAGAAGAGAGGAAGAAGAAGTCAAAAACTGAAAATTGCTTATCCAAAAATCTGTTCAATGTGTTATAAGTCTGGCCTCCTCCAAAAATCGGCCAAAATCATAATCAAAACCACCTAAAATTATAAAATTGTAATTACTACATTAATCCTCTCTCTCTCCTTTGAATCTGGACATCTTATTTGCTAAAATCCGAATTATAGAAAGAAAGTTACACTAAAAACATGAAATCATTATAACTAATTTCGTGAGTAACATTCTTCTACTGTTTTGGCTATCAAAACGATTCCGTTTGGATTTCCACTCTGAAGAAGAATTGTAGCCTTGGATGTCAGCTTCAAAATGCCACTAGAATGGGCTCAATCGGATATCTGTGGACCGAGATATGGTCCAAATACCACACCCTGCTTAGAATCCATGGCTGCACCACTTCAATTCACTTCTAGGCCCAATTTCAGCTTCTTTATGCCAGAATTGGCATCTGACCTCTTCATATAACTTGTAGCTTATCTCTCAGCTTTTCTACAAATCAAGAATCACAATAAAATAAGCTCTACAACTCAAGATATAACCCAAAAACTAAAACAGTGTCAGAATTCACCTAATGCTGGAAAATTTAACACAAACCCAAACAATACAAAATGGGCCAATTCAAAACAATTAGGCACAAAAGAGAATTAATGAGCTAGGAATGAGGGAAAATAAGTATATAAAAATCCAATTGATCAAATTCCCCCACACTTAACTCTTGCATGTCCTCATGCAAGATTCAACTAAGGACGTAAAAACATACAACTTAAAAATCATGGAATAACCCAAAATGAATAAGCAAATTCTCCAATGAATCATCAAAAGTGTCAAGCTTAGGAACATAAGAGCATACAAGGCATCAAGAGTTTTCAACAATCAAATCATTCAACACCCCATCTCTCAAAAATGCAAGTTAAGCAATATCCTTCAAAATGCAAATAGATTAAGCATGAAAGGGTTAATAAGATGGTGTTTAAATCTCTCAACTCTCAAGTGTATGGGCAAAAGTGTTTCACTCAAGTCGCCTCAATAGACAATGTATTACCATAAGCTTATTAATCTTCTACTTCTCCACTACTCACAATCATATGCAAACACAAATCAAGAGGACTTTATTCAAGGTTGTAATGGGGCCAAGGTAAAGGTATGAAAATATGAGGATATGACAAGATACAACCTAAGAGAATAGAAGTGACATTGGTCATTAGACAAATCAAGCCATCACATACTTACTCTCTTTGAACTTTCTTTTCCCTTTATCAAGATTTCCCATTTTATTTTTTTTTCTTTTTTTTTCTTTTTCTTTTTCTCCCTTTTTTTTCACTTTCCTTGCATCCTTTCAAACCCCCACACTTGATCCCAAATACAACAACAATGATGAAACCAATGCACTCCCTATTCCCTAAGGTTGGGTATAACATGGTTTGCCACTTAAAGCTTATAATGTGCTAGAAACCAAAGAATGATCAATAAGGCTGAAAGGGGCTAAACAAGAGGCAAAATGCAAGGTAGGCTATATGGCCAAGTGGCTAAAATGAAATAAATGCCTCTATCATATTCATGAATGCTTATGAAAAATGTAGCCTCAAAGAAGAATCAAAGCAAGTTCTAGAATAACAAATTCTATGAGGAAAAACACACAAGAAGGAAGAGAATGGCATGAAACGTAACCATTCAAAATAAGGCTCAAAAGCTCACAAGGGTAAAGTCTAACATACTCAATCATTGCAAATCATGATCAATCACCTAACTTACACATATCAAGAGAGGAAAGAAAAATTAAATCATGTTGGAACTCTATCCTCCCTAAAGCCTAATGCCTTAACTCAACAACTTTCAACTCAACAATGGAGAACCAAAGCAAAACAAAGCAATTTTTTTTTTTTTTTAAGAAGAAATGAAGTAAAAGCAACCATGAAACAAATTCATAATGCAAGACTAATTACCAAACAACCTATATAAACTATCCTCCCATACTTCAACTTTACATTGTCCTCAATGTAATGCAGAATGGAAATGCAAGTGAAATGAAGTAAGGAAGGAGAAAGAGAAACTCCCCTATCAAGTGTAAGTGGCAAAGTGTGTTTTGACCTCCTCAATGGTCTCCAAGGGTGTGTCCTCATGAAATGGCTTCAAGCAGTGGCCATTCACTGTGAATACTCTATTTGTTCCAGGCTCCAAAATCTGCACAGCACCATATGGAAAAATCTTAGTCACTATATAAGGACCAAGCCACTAGAACGAAGCTTACCAGAAAAGTGCTTGAGGCGAGAATTGTAGAAAACCACTTTCTGGCTAATGGAGAACTCCTTCCGTAGCAACTTCTTATCATGAATGAGTTTTGTCTTCTCCTTATACATGCGGGAGTTCTCATAGGCTTCCAACCGGATCTCCTCCAACTCCTGAAGTTGGAGCTTCCTATGAAGTCCAGAGTGGCTCATATCAAGGTTGCAGTTCTTGACTACCCAATAGGCTTTATGCTCAATTTCCACTGGAAGGTGACATGCCTTGCCACAGACAATCCTATAGGGAGACATCCCCAAAGGAGTCTTGTAGGCAGTGCATTAAGCCCATAATGCATCCTCAAGCCTCTTGCTCTAATCCTTCCTGCTAGGCTGCACTGTTTTCTCCAGAATCTGCTTCAACTCCCTATTTAATACCTCCGCCTATCCATTAGTTTGCGGATGGTATGGAGTAGAGACCTTGTGGTCGACGCCATATTTCTTCAGCAGAGTTGCCATGTTCTTGTTACAGAAATGGCTTCCCTGATCATTGATGATTGCTCTAGGTGTAACACCCTAATAAATCCATACTATGCTTAAGTCATATTACGGTGTTTTATTAGTTGTTACTTATACTCGTGGAAAACTAAACTTCACTTGAAATTAAATTACGCGGAAAATACGGTAAAATTATTTTTTCGAAACACGTCGTCACTTTGGAAAGTAAAACCTTACGCGAGAAGATAGCAATAAACGAGCATATCGCAGAGATTCCAGACATAAATTAAAGGAACAAGGGATAAATCAAAATACCATGCATTCACATCAATAAAACAACCATATAGATATAAATAGTCCCACCCACAATATCCAATAATACATAGAAAGGAAACTCATGGTCATGCCATGGCCCCAAAATATCAAACGTAAACAAATCTGACAAAGTTCGTTACAAAATGAAATACAAAGGATAAGGAACAATAATGGAATAGGCTCGTGTAGACATGTGCTGGTTTCTCTGCCCCTTCCGCGCCCTTCAATCGGATGGACTCAAGTCCTCGAGTGCCTAGTCCCCCTCGCTCCTCGGCCTCGGGGGACATGAGGAGTACGGATAATACGAGGGTGCTTGCTGATCATCTCAACGCGATGGATGCGACGACCTGGAGTATAGCTGGCCACCAAAGAATGTTCCTCGGAGGGATCCTCCTCAGACGTGGCGGGGTGATAATCGGGGAGCGGCGGCGAAGCGGTTGCGACCTTAGGAGTGGCCGTGGAACTCACCTCAATCACAGGGATCTCGGGTGGTGGCACTGCTCACCATGGCGGACCTGCAGACATCGACTCAATCTCGATGTCTGGCACCGGCTCAGGCGGGAAATCCCAAGGACCCAACGGCGGTTCAAGGTGAGCCGAGGAAACGCGTCTGAGGGCTAAGCGGGACTTCGCCTCTCTTCCTCAAAAATTCGACCCAGGTAAAAATATGTGGGAACTACTGTGGTGGTCGTGGCCACAATAGCATGAGTATTCCCATCATAGGCCCACTCATGGTGGGGAGGGTCCATGCTCCACTACACGAGGTGTGCCATAGGTATCTGGTGACGAAACAGAAAAACAACTAGGGTGAGAAATAAGATTTCTCAGTAGGACTTGAACCCGACACATAAGTGTCATCGTCATCGTCCCAGCTACCTCGGTTTTATAAATGAAAACAGTGAGCATTCAATTGGTTCAATTCTTAGGTTTTCGAAAATATTAATGTCCGAAGCGGATTCCATTTTAAGTATGTATTTCTCATATGCTAACATCATGGTATACATAAGAACTTATATGACAATTCGCATCATGCATGCATATCTTATGAGTTTCATTCTTTACTTGAGTCGGATCGAGGTCCTTTCCTCTTCTTTGCATAACCTCTATCTTAGGTCTTTTTCTTTTTCTCTTTTCACCCACTAAACATAAGTGGTAATGAGCTCATACCGTAGCTATCGCCACCATAGAGTTTCGGTACTTATACTAGCTGGGTCATGCCATGCCTCATGTAAGCCCTATCCCCTATACTCACACTAGCTGGGTCATGCCATGCTTCATGTGAGTCGTGGGTGAGGGGAGCTTAAATTAGGTTACCTTCCCTTTTGAATGACCGTACACTTTATTAAATCTCTTCTTATTAAAGCTTATGATGTAAAATATTTCTAAGTCCACAATTTTTACAAATTTCGGCAGCATAACAGCTAGATCAAAGCTTCCCAAAATTTTTGCCAAACAGAGAAACCAATATCACATATCATTAAGCATCATATTATCAATATATCATATTCATACTATCATCATCCATCATCATCATAACATCATACTTGCACATAAATATAGGCATATTCTCAACCAAAGTTTTATAAGCTTAGCTTAATAAATTTGGTGCAAGCTTTTAATTGAGATTGCCTCTTGTGTAAACTCTTTTATTAGGCATAGGGCCAATTTCATCTATTATATCTTTTAAAAATTTTAAGTTAAATTATGAAGGTTTTCTAATACTTAATGTAAGGGTTTTAATGTCTTAAAGCTTATTCCTCATTAACCTTTAACTTTTACCATAACCAGTTTTACTTTTACAGTGGGGCAATAACTTCAAAAATTCACCATAATTTCATCTTTTACTCTTTTATTTCGAATTTTGGTATGATTATACTTCTATGAGTCTATTTTTAAACAAAATAAACCCCACTCAAAAATTCATTTTGTAACTTGAGTTATGCACATTTTATTCTGACTGCTCAGCTTTTAAGTTTATTCTTAGTACAGTGACTTTTAAGCTTTACTACGAGCTCCTCACAAGGAATCTGCCAAAACTATTTTATAGGGGAGTTCCTCTATGTCTTAGCTTTCTACCAAATTTGGTCCCACTCAAAAATAATTTTTGTAGCTTCAGTTATAAGGTTTTTAGTGTAGACTGCCCAAACAGAAATCCATCCAGGAACAGCCCACTTTGAAAGATCACATCTCCCTTATTTTAAATCCAAATTTAATGCATTTTATATGCTTGAAAAGCTCTTTGAGTCTACTTTCAAAGAAAACTTGTTTCATTACATTTTGAGTTTTGTAGGATGAGTTATACTATATGCATTATAGACTGCTAGAATTCCAGCTTAACTAGTTTTCATGTTTTACATATCAAGCTTATGGAAAAGTTGTTATACCACTTCAAATCACCAATTTCATGTTTTATCTCACTATCATATTCAAAGTTTTAGTCACCAAATCAGTGTTTAAAACAAAAATAAAGCAAGACTTATAAGAACCATCATACCACAAAATCTCATTTTAAGACAACAATTTCAACAGGGCAAGAAAACTCATAAAGCAAGATATGGTCATGAGACCTTAATCAAGTCCTAAAACCACCTAGATATGAAGAGCTTAGGGGTTCTAGAGCTTGAAAAATACATGAAAAAGAAAGGTTAGAGTCACTACCAAAGAAAGCTTTCTTGAAGGATTTGGGATGAAGAGGAGGTTGAAGAGAGCCTTCCTACTTGGAAGCTTGAAAATGGGGCTTGTGTATGAGTGGTCTTGTGTCTCCAAAGACCAAAAATAGTGGTCCTTGAAGGGATTGTGAGTGTGGTGATGGAGATGAGGTAGGAAGTAATAAGAAGGTTAGAAGAAGAGCAATGAAGGTTGGAAGAAGAAGAGAGTGAGTATGAGACTTGGAGAGAGGAGAGAGCTTTGTGTGTCTTAAGAGAGGAAATGAAAAATGGAATGAGGAGAGAGAGGGGGCTGAAGTGGCACAAAATGAGGGGGAGGGAGTGAGGTGACTTTGCTTCTTACAACAAGCAAGAGAGTGGAAAAACCTTAGGGCAAAAGAGGGAGTTGTGTTTCCTTTGAGTCTTGGCACTTGGGTAAAGACCATGTAGTGTTTTTTCCAAGTGGTTAAAAGCATGACCTCTCTTAGGATTTGGCTTGGATGGCTATGATCACTCCAAGTGTCACAATCTTGATGGAGGAGAGTACATCTTTTGTCTTGACTCGAGGAATACTACTAATATAGACTCTTGATCTAGTGATGTATGATGAGAAGGCAAATGGATGGTTGGATATGACTCTTGCTTTGACCAAACTTTCAAACAATAATTAAAGGGAAGTTTCAACATTTTTACACTTGTTACAATTATCTAAATGTTAATTAATTTGATTGGTTCCATTATACCTTAACACATTTTTATTGAAAAGGATTTTCCTCATTAATTATGTAAAGAGGGTGTGAGGGTTAATTTTTCATGTGATTAGGATGTGATGCTTGTCATGCTCTTAGTTAATAAGGTTAGGTCACCTTGATTTTATGTTCTAAGTCATGAATTAACAAGGATTGGGCCATTAGGCTTTTAATTGTAACTTTTAATGCGTTATATTTCAATTGTTGACTTTTCTAATTAGTCATTGACTTTCACTTATCTTATTGTCTTGCCTTAATTTACTAAGTCCTTGCTCTCGAGATTAATCGATTAATTTTTAATTAATCGCTAATATCTCTAATTAGCCAGAGACACCGAGCTAATTAGCTTAGATGAAAATGGGGATGTTACATTTCTCCCCTCCTTGAAAAGAATTTTGCCTTCAAAATTCGTTACCTGAAAACAGGTAGGGAAAATCTGTTTGCATCTCTGCCTCGAGTTCCCATGTGTGCTCTTCCAAGTTTCCTCTTTCCTAGGCCACTTTTACAAAGGGCATAGACTTTTTCCTCAGCTGCTTGACCTTCCTATCTATGATTCTCATTGGCAGTAAGTTGAAGGTTAGGTCTTCCCTTAACTGTACACTTTCTGGCTCAAGAAGATGATTAGGGTCGGAGTTGTACTTTCTCAGTTGGGAGACATGAAAAACATTGTGAAGGTTTGACAAATGGGGTGGTAATGCTATTTGGTAGGCAACTATTCCTACTCATTTCAAGATTTCAAAAGGGCTAAGAAAACGAGGGTTCAACTTTTTGACTCTAAGGGCTCTACCAATGCCTGTTGTAGGAGTGATTTTCAAGAATATGTGTTCTCCCTCTTGGAACTCGATTGGCTTTCTTCTCTTATCCGCATAGCTCTTCTGACGACTCTGTGCAGTGAGAATCCTTTCCCTTATCCTCTTAATTTGTTCAGTGGTTTGTCTAACCAGATCAGGCCTTAAGAGGCTTTGCTCACCCGGTTCATACCAACAAAGCGGAGATTGGCACTTTCTACCATACAGGGCTTTATAAGGCACCATCCCAATGCTAGCATGGAAACTATTGTTGTAGGTGAACTTGATGAGGGGTAGGTGTTTGTCCTAACTTCCGGGTCGGTGCATTACACATGCTCTCAACATATCCTCCAGGGTTTGTATGGTTCTTTCTGATTGCCCATCGGTCTGGGGGTGGTAGGCTGTACTTAAACAAAGTCTCATCCCAAATGCCTTTTGTAAGGCTCCCCAGAACCTAAAGGTAAACCTTGGGTCTCTATTAGACACAATGGTTGCAGGTACTCTGTGCAGTCTTGCAATCTCTTGGATGTATAGCTGGGCTAGCTTATCCAAAGGATAATTCGCTCTTATGGGTAAGAAATGGGCAGACTTTGTCAATCTATCCACAACAACCCATATGGCATCAAATCCAGCTTGTGTTCGGGGTAAACCCATCATGAAATCCATAGAGATTCCATCCCATCTCCATTCTGGGATCTCCAATGGCTGCAGCATGCCTGAGGGTTTTTGGTGCTCAATTTTCACCTTTTGCCAAACTGAGCACTTACCCACCACATCTGCTATATCTCGTTTCATGCCTGGTCACCAAAACATCCTCTTGAGGTCTTGGTACATCTTCGTCATGCCAGGATGCATGGTGAAATGACCTTTGTGAGCTTCTTCTACAATCATCCTCCTCAAGTCATTCTTAGTAGGTACACATATCCTCCCTTGATACTTCCACATGCCATCAATGCCTTGAGTAAATTCTTTCAGCCTTCACTCCTTAACCTGGGCTACTATCCTCAAGAACTCTTCATCCTCTTCCTGAGCCTGCATAATTTGTCCTTTGAACTCGCTCGTCACCTGGATTAGATTCAATGCTACGAGGGGTTAGCGCAACTTCGAGGTTCAAGTCTCTAAAGCTCTCAATCAACTTCGCTTCCTTGACCATCATCCACGACACATGTAATGATTTGCGGATCAGTGCATCTGCCACCACATTAGCCTTACCAGGGTGGTAGTTCAACCCGAAATCATAGTCCTTCAAGAATTCCATCCACCTCCTCTATCTCATGTTAAGCTCCTTCTAGTCAAACAAGTACTTCAGACTCTTGTGATCCGAAAACACCTCAAACCTAACTCCATATAAATGGTGCCTCCATATCTTCAAGGCAAACACCATAGTCGCTAATTCCAGGTCATGGCTTGGGTAATTAACTTCATAAGGTTTTAGTTGCAAAAAGGCGTATGCTACCACATTATGATCTTGCATCAGAACACAACCTAAACCTCTTCTAGAGGCATCACAATAAATCTTAAAGGCTCCCTTAGGGTCAGGCAGGAGTAGTACAGGTGTGGAAGTCAACTTTGCCTTCAACTCTAGAAAACTTTTCTCACACTCTTCAGTCCATACAAAAGCAGCATTCTTCCTAGCGAGTTTAGTCAAAGGTAGGGATATCTGAGAAAATCCCTTTACAAATCTCCGATAATATCTGGCTAGGCCGAGAAAACTTCGAATCTCCATCACCGTCATAGGTCTCTCCCAGTTCATTGACTTCCACTTTCTTTGGGATCTACGGATATCCCTTCTTTAGACACAACGTGACCCAAAAACTTCACTTCTTCCAACCAAAATTCACACTTCGACGACTTCGCATAAATCTTCTTATCCCTTAAGATTTCTAACACAATCCTAAGATGCTCTCCGTGTTCGTCTTTCGTCTTTGAATAGATGAGGATGTCATCTATAAAAACCACCACAAACTTATCCAGATATGGTCTAAAGATCCTGTTCATATAATCCATGAACATAGCCGGGGCATTGGTCAATCCAAACGACATTACTCTAAACTCATAATGCCCATACCTAGTCCTAAAGGCCGTTTTGGGAATATCTTCCTCCTTCACTCTAATTAGATGAAAATGAGGATGTTACACTAGGCTCTCCAAACCTGCAAAAAATGTGTGATCTGACAAAATCTACAACAACATGAGAATCATCAGTTCGGGTGGCCTTGGCCTCCACCCACTTGGAGACATAAGCAACAGCCAGTGGAATATAAACAAAACCAAATGAGACAGGAAATGAACCCATAAAGTCAATACCCCAAATATCAAATATCTCACAAAACAATAATGGTTATTGAGGCATCTCATTCCTATGGGATATAGTACCTGTCTTCTGACATTGTTCACAACTCTTACAATAAGTGTAAAAATCGCGAAACAATGTGGGCCAATAAAAACCTGCATCTAAGACCTTCCTGGTAGTGCGTTGTGGTCCAAAGTGACCACCACAAGCAAGTGTGCGATAGAAATGCAAAATGGAAGGAATCTCAAGCTCATGCACATAGCACCTAATAATCCGATCACTACACATGCGCCACAAATAAGGATCATCCCAGACATAATATTTAGCCTCACTCTTAAGTTTGTCTATCTGATACTTTTTAAAGTAGGCAGGCAATTCAGAAGCAACTAGATAGTTAACCAAATCAGCATACCATGGATCCATACTTCGCAACTCTAAAAGTTGCTCATCTGGAAAGGTCTCACGGATAGGTAGAGGCTCCAAGGTTTGTGAAATGTGACTCGAGTGGTTTGCTACCAGGTTCTCAGCTCCATTCTTGGCCCTGATCGCAATGTCAAATTCTTGCAACAACAACTTCCACCTGATAAGTCTAGGCTTTGCATCCGGCTTCTTCAGTAAGAACTTCAAAGCTGCATGATCAGAAAAAATAGTTACTTTAGTTCCTAACAGATAAGCACGGAATTTATCTAAAGCAAAAATAATGGCTAAAAGCTCCTTCTCCATGGTAGTGTAATTAGCTTGTGCAAAGTCTAGGGTCCGGGAGGCATATGCTATGACATGGGAAATCTTCCCAACCCTCTGGGAAAGAGCAGCTCCAACTGCAAGGTTCGATGCATCACACATGAGCTCAAACGGGTATTCCCAGTCAGGTGGCTGAAGAACAGGAGCAGAAATCAGGTGCCGCTTCAATTGGTCAAAAGCTCTCCCGCAATTATCATCAAACTGGAAGTCTATATCCTTCTATAGCAGCTTGGAAAGTGGAAGGGCAATTTTGCTGAAGTCCTGGATAAATCGCCTGTAAAAACCTGCATGTCCAAGAAAAGAACGTACTTCCCGTACACATGTGGGGTAAGGTAAAGAACCAATAACATCAATCTTGGACCTGTTAACAGCAATACCCTCACTGGAAATCACATGTCCTAAGACTACACCTTGCCTAACCATAAAATGACATTTCTCATAATTCAAAACAAGGTGAGACTCAACACATCTATGTAATACCCTGGCTAGGCTATCCAAGCATGCATCAACTGAAGTGCCATAAACAGTAAAATCATCCATAAAGACTTCCATACAATTTTCTAGAAAATCAGAAAAAATAGTCACCAAGCACCTTTGAAATATACTTGGGGCATTGCACAAACCGAAAGGCATCCTCTGGTATGCAAATGTGCCAAATGGGCATGTAAAGGTGGTCTTCTCCTGATCTTCTGGTGCAATGTGGATCTGAAAATAGCCAGAAAACCCATCAAGAAAACAGTAGTGTGACTGACCTGCCAATCTCTCTAGCATCTGATCAATGAAGGGTAATGGGAAGTGGTCCTTCTTGGTGGCCTGGTTCAGTTTCCTATAATCTATGCAGACTCTCCAGCTATTTTGCACTCTTGTAGGCGCCAACTCCTCCTTTGAGTTTTTCACCACTGTTATTCCAGTCTTCTTTGGAACCACTTGCACCGGGCTCACCCATTTGCTATCTGAAATTGGATAAATAATTCCTGTAGCTAGCAACTTGCTCACTTCTTTCTTTACCACATCCAAGATAAGCGGGTTGAGCCTTCTCTGAGGTTGCCTTACTGGTTTCACTCCCTCCTCTAACTGAATTCTGTGCATGCATGTAGAGGGGCTAATCCCAGTTATGTCTGCCAATGTCCAGCCTATAGCCTTCATGTTCTGCCTCAGGATGTTCAGCAACTTCTCTTCTTGCTCTAGTTGCAGATCTTTGGCTATGATAACTGGTAGCTTCTCATTTGGTGCCAGAAATGCATACTTCAAATTTTTTGGCAGTGGCTTCAATTCCAAGGTGGGTGGCTTTATGATAGAAGGTGCTAATCTTGGAGTTACTTCTGATGGTTTAGGTTAAGCACCTGCAATTAGTGAAAAATTCTGCACAAAAGCATCATCATATCCTATGGAAGCTAAAACAGAATCAGCAGAGTTAAAATGATGTACAGAATTCAAAATTACAGAGTCTGAAAATTTAGAATTTAAAATTTGCACATCAACAACAGAATTTGTAGAAACAGACTCATCAATAGTAGAAATTTCTGTAAATGCAGAATTTATGAAACCAGAAACTGAAGTAGCAGAATGTGCAGAAATAGATGCTGTAGCAGAATTTAAATCAGTGGAAATAGAATTTTTTGCAATAGAAAATAATGTGACAGTAGCACCTTCAGAATTTTCAGATTTGCAAATAACAGTAGAAACAGAAATAGAAACAGATTTGTCAGAAAAATTTGGAACAACAGAAAAAATAGGAACAGTAGCAGAATCTGTACAATTAAAAATAGAATTTTCAGCAGAAATAGCAAAAATAGAATTTACAATATTTTCAGAATGTGCAGAAACTAAATTAGAATCTACAGAAATAGTAGAAACAGTACATTCAGTAGAAACAACAAAAATAGCAGATTCAGCAGATTCAGAAACAACAGATTCAGAGATAGCAAAAATAGCATTTTCAGCTTGAAAGCATGCAGCAAATTCAGCATAAATAGCACAAACAGCACATAAGTCATTACTACCATCACAATCACAATCAACACAATATAATTCAGCGAACATGTTCTTGTGCACTTCATCAACCAATGAATCAATAATGTCTATATGAAAAACATAATGCTCTTCTGGTGGGTATCTCAGGGCATCAAATAGATTAAATTGCACTTTACTATCTCCAAATTCCATGGATAATGTACCAGAATACACATCAATCTTAGTCTTAGCAGTTTTCAAAAATGGCCTACCTAAGATTAATGTTGGTTGATTGGCATGCAATTCATCCTCCATATTTAGCACATAGAAATCAGCAGGAAAAATAAGGTCATTTACTCTTACCAACACATCTTCTAAAACTCCCTCAGGGTGAGTTGTGCTTCGGTTGGCAAGTTGGATGACCACTCCTATTGGCTTGAGCTCTCCAATGCACAAAGACTGGTAAATTGATTTTGGCATGACATTTATTAAAGCTCCAAGATCCAACATAGCTTGACTGAACTGCTTACTTCCTATGATGCATGGAATGGTGAAAGTCCCCGGATCCTTGCATTTCGGAGGAATATTTGGCTGAATGATTGCAGAAACATTTCTGCCCATGCTCACCTTCTTATTTCCCTTCAGCCTCCTTTTATGAGTACACAAATCCTTGAGAAATTTGGCATACTTTGGAATCTGTTTGATGGCTTCTAGGAGCGAAATATTGACCTCCACTTTTCTGAATATGTCCATGATCTCCTTGTCCAATTCAGCTTCTGCTTGCTTTTTGTTTTGTGTCACTCTATTGGGGAAAGGCAGTGGAACAATTTGTTTAGGTTGCTTGCTGCTGCTACTGCTATTGCTTGGTTATGCACCATTTGTCTTTATTTCTACAGAATCGGATTTTTCTGCTACCTCTGTTTGTTCTTCAGAATCTACAACATCTGGAACCTTAAGCTGCTTGCCACTTCTCAAAGTGATGGAACTGACATTCTTTGGGTTGCTCATGGATTGGGAAGGAAGGTTGCCAAAACCTTGAGACTTCTTCTCATTTATTGTTGTAGCCAACAGACCAATCTATGTTTGCAGATTCTGGATGCTGGCTTCTGTTCTCTGCTGAAACTGAACACTACTGGTTGCCATATGCTTCACTAATTCTGCCAAGCTTTGGTTCTGAGTTGCTTTGTGGTTTATTTTGCTGAGCTTGGTTCTGATATTGTCCTGAGCTTGGTCCAATAGAATTTTGCTTAAACTAAGGTTGCTGAAATTGATTAAAGTTGTTGCCATACCTTAGATTCGGGTGATCTCTCCGGTCAGGATTGTATGTGTTGGAGAATGGATCATAACTCTACTGCTGTTGCTGCTGCTACTGCTGATAAGGCCTACTGTAACACCCTACTAATTTGATGTTATGCTTAAGTCATAGCATTAAATTAGGTAGTCTGTGTTACATTTTTAACGTTCTGCTTAAATCTCGTGATTAGTATCGCTAAACCGTTGAAACGGCGCACTGTTACATAATAGACATGAATAACGTGATAAAACGTAATACAGTTTAGTATAATATGACAGAAAGATACGAATAAGTGATATATACTCTCAATAGTATATGTACATATATAGGTCGAAAGCCGACGCTTCAGTTTATACATATGGATATATATTAAAAACAGAAAAAAAAAAGTGTCATCATTCCTATTCGCTAAAAGCAGAGGCAGAAATAGCAGAAGCAGACTGTGTCCAACGAGCCTATCTCGGAGTCATAGAGAGGCTGCTGTTCTGGGATCTCAAGGAAAAGAGTGGCCGTTGAGCCCTTCTCCAGCATCTGAGAATGATGTGGAAGTACAACACGGGGTGAGAATTTCGAGAAATTCTCAGTAGGGTTCATGTATGACGTTCATATGACGTCACATACATTCCCAGTTGCCTCGGTTTTTGTTTAATTATAAAAATATGTATTCAAATTGAAGTGTCCGTTTTAATGAGTTTAAGAAAAGTCTGGTCCGAGGCAAAGTTCAGTTTTACTTTAATTGGCATAAGAAACAGAACAGATTATCATGAACAGTATAAATGAATAAATGGCATTGAATAAACATGATAAATAATCAGAACATCTTAACTTAACCATGCCATGTATTCATGCATTCATGTAATCATGCAACTAAATCATGAACCTTTCCTCATAAGTCTTTCCATTTCTTTTCATCATTATTCTTTCCATCTCTTGGTCCCTTGGGAGTTCTTGGCCATTTAGACTGCTGGGTAATAGTTTGCTTATCAGGATCGAGCTCGTTCCTATACAGGAATGCCGGGTTTACTTTCCCCAACCTTCCCACCGATCTATTCCCCTTAACTTCTTATCCGGGGCTGGCCCAAGTAGTATGGAACTTGCATAATAACATAATCCTTTTCATAACTTTCATAGCTTTCTTAAGAATGCATATGCATTAACATGTAATTCATAACTTGTACATGGGTTCTACCGAAATTTCGGCAGCATAACGGAACATGTCCGCTTCCCCATGAATAGTGCCAGCCAACCAATATATCAATTCATCACAAGGAACACAACTTCACATTTATATTCCAACATAGAACTCAAATCCATATCAAATTCATTAAGGCAGAAATCCTGCCTCAGCATATTCAACCAACCCGGTTTTTGTAATTCAAGCCATAATTTCATTTTAACTCATTTGGACCTCAAATTTGAGTATGTTAAAGTGTTATATGTCTATTTTCTAACCTCTTTAGTCCCATCTAATTTTGGTATCTACAACTCAAGATATCTAGATTTTTTCTCGGCCTGCCCATTAGCTAGCCAGAATCAGGCAACTAAAAGTAAAAATCGACTAAAAATCGAAAACTGACTCAAATCATACGAAATTAGTCTCATGTTAAAGCTAACAGAACAAAGTTTCATTTAGAAAAAGTCCCACTCAATTTGGCTTAGTGGGGCTCGAGTTACAAGCCCCGAATTCGGACCTTCCTACACTGCCCTGTTCTAGCCTGGTGTGGACATAGGGCGAATTGCGTGGAGAACTGGGACCTTGTTAAATTCTGAAATTTTTATGAGATATTCTCCTATGTGTAAGCTTTCTAAAAAAGTTAGTTTCACTCATTTTCATGTAGTACAGGTCGAGTTCTACCCTAAATAACCTAATCTGCCCAGAGCCAAAGTCAAAACCCTAGGTTGAAATTCAAAAATTCATATCTCCCTCAATTCTGATCCAAAAGCCTTATATGATATGTCTATGGAAAGCCCTAGATGTCTAGTTTCATATACAAATGGTTTCATCCACTTTGATCGGTTGTAGGCGGAGCTGTACACTCTGCCGTACGGATCAGCTCTTTCCATTTTCATGGTTTCTTGCTTCCACTTCGGTTTTAATCAATCAAACAGCCCAAAACCACTCACATATCATCATAAACATTTATTTGACACATCAAATAAGGTGAAAATAATTCAACCCAGTCAGCCAAGTGTAACATCCCCATTTTACCTAAAGCTAATTAGCTCGGTGTTCCCGACTAATTAGAGGGATTAGCGATTAATTGAGAACTAATCGATTAATCCCGAGAGCAAGAGCTTAGTAAATTAAGTCTAGCCAACAATTAAATCATAATGTCCTAAGCATTTTAATAAAACCTTAATCGTCTAATCCTTAATTACTCGAAGGTGCCAAAACAAAAGTAAGACAACCTAACCTTACTAATTAAGTTTATAATGATTAAGACACTTAAGCCAACTCTTGAAAAATTAAACCCCAAATTAAGCATATGCTTAACCGTAATGCAAGGTATCATAAAAAGTGTAATTGACAAGAGTTAACTCATGGGTAATTAAGCCAATTAAGTTAAGTTACATTTAAATAATTCTAATAACATTTAGAGATAAAAGTTCGTCCATGCATATGCCCTAAAAAGACATACCAAGGAGGAGCAACATCTCACCCTTCATTCAATCTCTTTAATCCTACACCATTAGATCAAAAGCCAAGACTAGGATCCTTGTCATCCACTATTAGATCTTGACACTTGGATGAGTCTTAGACAAGCAACCAAATCCTAAGAGGGGTACTCCCCTTTAACCCCTAGAGAAAAGCATAAATTGGGCATTAGAATGCCTCCAAGACTCAAGGAAAGTACAACCCCCTTTTTTACCCCAAAGTTCTTAGCCTTTTTGCTTGCAAAAGAAGCTAAACTCACCCACTCCCCTTGCTTGTTAGAGAAGCAAGGGCAATCAGCCCCTTTTCCCCCCTTGTACGCCTCCCTCCCTCTCTCTTTCTCTCTTCATTTTCATTTCACTCATCCTCTTCTCTCTCCTCAATTCCAAAGTTCTCCTCCTTCTCTCTAAACTCTCCAACTTCTCTCTAGAATCCTTCCACTTCTCTCATCCTTTCCTCTCCTCATCCCACTCACAAACTCTTCAAGAGCCACCATTTCTTGCTCTTGGAGAATCAAAGACAATCACATATCAAGCCTCTTTCAAGATCCAAGAGGAGGACCACCACCACCATCATCTTTTTCCATCACAAGTTCCTTCAAAGAAAGCTTCTTGGTAGTGGCTCTAAACCCTTTTTCTCTCTTGTTTTTCAAGCTTTAGAACCCCTATGCTCTCCATAGCTAGGTGGTTTTAAGGATTGATTATGGGCATCATAGCCATTCTTGTCATAAAATGAGATGTTGTTGCTTGTATGGTTGTTTGTTGAAAACATGTTTTTCGGTTTGGTGTGATGCATGGCTGAACCCACTATTTTTGAACTCCAACATGTTAGTTTTTCACTAATCTTTCACGGTATATGAGTGTCTTATAACTTGAGAATGGTTTCTTGAAAGTGAGGTTGAGTGTTTTGGAGAAAACATGAGAAAAAGCAAAACGTGAAATCTGGATTTTCTGGCAGTCTGTAAAGCAAACGGTATAACTTTTTCTAGAAAGCTCAGAAATTAGTGGAACCAATTTTATATGAAAATAGACTCAGAGAGCTTTCCATACATATAAAATATATAAGATTCGGAGTTAAAATGAGTGAGATATGATTTTTCAAAGTGGACTGTTCTCGGATTGGCTTCTGTCTGGGCAGTCTACACTAAAATGTGTATAACTCGAGCTACAAAAATGATTTTTGAGTGAGACCAAGTTTCAATGAAAGCTAAGACATAGAGGAACAAACCCTAAAACAGTTTTCTCAGATTTCTTCTGAGCAATTATAATGAGAGGTCACAATCCACTGTACCGGGAGTGAACCTAGAAACTGAACAAGTCAGAATAAAATATGCATAACTGGAGTTAGAAAATGAATTTTTGAGTGGGACTTGTTTTGTTAAAAACTAGACTCAGAACCCTATAAGCATATCAAATTTTGCATTAAAATGATAAAATACCAAATTATGGTGAATTTTTAAAATTACTGCCTAGGGTAAAAGTAAAACTGTCAAAACTTAACCTTAAGTAAGACTATGCATAAATGACTTAAAAAGGTAAAAGGCCTTAGCCTAAAGTAATGAAACTTCATAATTTACTTAATGAGGACTAGATAGAATGAAATACTAAGCTCACCTAATCCTTAACAAAAGAAGCGAATAAAACGAAAAACCGAATGTAAATGTAGTCAATGTACTAAATTAAATTCATAAGATTCTAATCAACTATAATGCAAAACCTAAACTATAAATCTCCCAAATTAAAATATGAGAATCATATAAGTCAAGTTAGAATAATGGAGAAGAAGGAATCAATAAAACGAAAGCCAATGTAAAAGCTTGCACCTAATTTACTAAGCTAAGCTCATAAGACTTTGCTTGAGAATATGCCTATGTTGATGTTGCAAGCATGATGTTATGATAATGATGATATGATGAAGACGATATGATAATGATGATATGATGATGATTATGATATGATGATAGTATGCTATGATAATGATGATGATAGCATGATAATGATAATGATGATATGATATGATGCTGTGATACTGGTATTCTGTTTGGCAAAATTTTGGGAAGTTTCGGTCTAGCCGTTATATCTTTACTTAGAAATTTTGTAGAAATCGTGGACTTAGAAATATTTTGCATCATAAGCTTTAATAAGAAGAGAAAGTAGACTAAGGGTGTGATCCTTCAAAAGGGAAGATGACCCA
This sequence comes from Pterocarpus santalinus, assembly GCA_031439595.1. Taxonomy (NCBI): domain Eukaryota; kingdom Viridiplantae; phylum Streptophyta; class Magnoliopsida; order Fabales; family Fabaceae; genus Pterocarpus; species Pterocarpus santalinus. The sequence goes on from CM062527.1 coordinate 31,188,973, forward strand.
AAGTAAGTTCCCCTCACCCACGACTCACATGAGGCATGGCATGACCCAGCTAGTGTGAGTATAGGGGATAGGGCTTACATGAGGCATGGCATGACCCAGCTAGTGTAAGTACCGAAATTTTATGGTGGCGACGGCCACGGTATGAGCTCATTACCACTTATGTTTAGTGGGTGAAAAGAGAAGGACTCAAGATGAGTCAAGTTAAGAAAGAAAAGGACTTAAGATAAGAAAAGAAAAGAAAAGGGACTTCGGTCCACCCCGTGAAGGAGGCATAGCCAGAAGCGGGAAAGTTACAAGTCAAGTAAACCAGATAAGAGAGATAAGAAAGAGACTTCGGTCGAGAAAACTACTAACTCATGAAATGTCTGCTTTCATATGTTTACCTATTTTACTTCAATGCTTCTAATAAGAACGTACGCTTAAAAGTGAATCCACTTCGGATAATTATGTTTTCGAAAATCCTAGTAACTGAATCTTGTATGTTCACACCTATTTCTTAAGAAAACCGAAGTGGCTGGGACGATGACGATGACACCTCTGTGTCGGGTTTGAGTCCTACTGAGAAATCCTATTTCTCACTCTAGTTACTTTTCCGCATCGTCACCAGATTTTTGTTGGCACACCCAATGGAGTGGAGCTTGGAGCCACCGCACTACGAGCGGACGTACGACGTGGAATGCCAGACGAAGATATTTTGGGACTCATAGCGACCGTCACTCTACATCTTCGCATATTCTTTTGAGAGGAGCTTTGTCATTGAAGTCCGTAGTAGTACCTAGTACTTAGGTCATGGCATGACCATGAGCTTTCTTCGATGTAATGTTTACATATATATATATATTATGAACTCATATGGATGTAATGATTAGTTAATTAATGCAATGTATTTGTGAATTTCTATTTATTTACCTTTCTTTTGTTTTATGATATTTGGGCATTTATTTTATGCGACACGCTCTTTCTCTATCTACCTTCTCGCTCAAGGCTTTACTTTCCAAAGCGATGACGTATTTCAAAAAAAGAAAATCTTACCGTATTTTCCGCGTAATTTAATTTCAAGTGAAGTTTAATTTTCCACGAGCATAAGTAACAACTAATAAAACGCCGTAATACGACTTAAGCATAGTATGGGTTTATTAGGATGTTACACCAAGTGCATGGATTTGATGCAAGAAATCAGAACTCCTACCTTTGATTTAAGTGTTTTGTGCTGAATTCTTGGAGTTTGGATGAACAAGGCTGGAACTTGGCTTGAGTTTTGGGTGTGTGAGCAAGAGAGAAAGAGAGCTGAAGGAGAAGAGGAAAGCAACGTGAATGAGGGTCTGAATTGGTGAGAAAGCAGCAGAAAATCTGATGGCTTGGAGTGACCTTGTTGCTTGAATTTGATTGGCTCAAATTGCTTGGCTGAAATTCAGCCAAGCTTCTCCATGGAATGTGGCTGTTTTTGCGCCACTTTTACCTGGTATGTGGCTGAGTTATCAGCCTTAGATTCTAGGGTTTAGGGCTTGTAATTCTATTGGTTCGGTTCCGACAGTTTAAAATACCTTAACGTTACCGATTTCCTTTAAATCGGTAAATCGGTTTTGTGAAAATTCTTATGAAATCTTCTACACTTCTAACTTAGTTCTCTCATGTCCAAACTCAAGTAATTGCTAATCAATTGAGTCTAATTAATTGTTCAACCGAACCTTGATTAATCTCAATTATTCGATAAAAATCGAACAATTGAACGGAAAACGATAAAAGAATTTTGGAGGATGTTACACCTACCAGGAAAAATTCCTGCAATAGTTTCATTGCTCTCTTGCAGATGTGGACACTGATCTGTTGGATGTCCTGGTATAGAGCAAATGCCACAAATCATAGCTATTGGTTGCTGGGGCTACTGGGCAAGTGCCAATTACCTCACCAAGGTTGTCAACTCATCTATTCGGTTCTCCATCCTTTGCTGGTTTGTATCAGAGGTTTGCACTTCATTTACTCTACTTGTTGACACTATGGCTTGGGTACCAAATTGTTGTGCATTGGCAGCCATGTTTGCAATTAACTCACTAGCTGGAGCAGGTGTTTTATCTACCAAAGCCCTTCCAGAAGCAACATCAACCATACTTCTGTCCATTAGCATGAGACCTTCATAAAAATACTGAATGAGAAGCTGGTCACTAATCTGATGGTGTGGACATCATGCACACAACTTCTTGAACCTCTCCCAATACTCATGCAATGTCTCTCCGCTAATCTGCCTTATGCCACAAATTTCTTTTCTGATGGAAGCAGCTCTTGAAGCAGGAAAGAATTTCTCCAAGATCATCCTCTTCATGTCTTGCCAGCTCGTAATGGAACCTAGATGTAAGCAGTACAACCAATCCTTGGCAGATCCATCTAGGGAGAAGGGAAATGCCCTAAGCTTGATGTGATCTTCCTCCACTCCATGTGGCTTCATGGTTGAGCACACTACATGGAACTCCTTTAAGTGCTTGTGAGGGTCTTCTCCAGCTAAGCCATGAAACTTGGGCTTTTAGCTCGAAGTCTGCATCCAAATTCGGGTACTGGATGGCCAAAGCTTGATAGTTGACATCAAGTGCTGCAAGTTCCTTCAAGGTTCTATTAGCCATGCTTCCTGAATAATCAGAATTGTCAACAAAGTTAGGAACAGAATCAAAAACAGAATTATTAGCAGAACTAGTCTCAAACAACCTCCTCTTAGCTCTTCTAATTTGTCTAAGAGTCCTTTCTAATTCAGGATCAAATTCAACTAAATTAGGAGTTGGATCAGACCTAGTCATGCACTAACAAAATAGCAAACAGAACCATGTAACACCCTAATAAACCCATACTACGCTTAAGTCGTATTACGGCGTTCTATTAGTTGTTACTTATGCTCGTGGAAAACTAAACTTCATTTATAAATTAAGTTATGCGAAAAATACGGTAAATTTTTTTTTTTTGAAATACATCATTGCTTTGCAGCGTTTTGGAAAGTAAAACCTTGCACGAGAAGATAGTAATAAATGAGCGTGTCGCATAAATTCCGGTCATAAATTAAAGGGACAATGGATGAATCGAAATACCATGCATTCACGTTACTAAAACAACCATATAGATATATATAGTCTCATAATATCCAACAATACATAAAAAGGAAACTTATGGTCACGCCATAGCCCCAAAATATCAAACATAAGCAAATCTGACAAGGTTCTTCACAAAATGAAATACATAGGATAAGGAACATTAATAAAATAGGCCCATGTAGACATGTACTGGTTTCTCTGTCCCTTCCGCGCCCCTTGATCGGATGGACTCAAGTCCTCGAGTGCCTGGTCTCCCTCGCTCCTCGACCTCGGGGGACATGAGGAGTACGGATAATGCGAGGGTGCCTGCTGATCACCTCAATGCGACGAACGCGACGACCTGGAGTGTAGCTGGCCACCAAAGAATGTTCCTCAAAGGGATCCTCCTTAGACATGGCTGGGTGATACTCAGGGAGCGGCGGCGAAGCGGTTGTGGCCCTAGGAATGGCTGTGGAACTCACGTCAATCACAGGGATCTCCGGTAGTGGCACGGGCTCGGCTATGGGCAGGCCCGGAGACATCAGCTCCATCTCAATGTTTGGCAATGGCTCGGGCAGAAAATCCCAAGGACCCAACAGTGGTCCAAGGTGAGCCGAAGAAATGTCTACGGGGGCTGGTGGGACATCTGGCACCTCTCCCTCAAAAATACGACCTAGGTAAAAGTGTGTGCGAACTGCCGTGGTGGTCGTGGCCATGATAGCCTGAGCATCCGAGTCGTAGGCCCACTCATGATAGGGAAGGTCCATGCTCCACTCCATCAGATGTGCCATAGGTATCTGGAGATGAAACAGAAAGACAACTAGAGTGAGAAATAAGATTTCTCAGTTGGACTCGAACTTGACACATAAGTGTTATCGTCATCGTCCCAGCCACTTCGATTTTATAAATAAAAACAGTGGGCATTCAATAGGTTCAATTCTTAGGTTTTCGAAAACATCAATGTCCGAAGCGGGTTCCATTTTAGGTGCGTATTTCTCATATGCTAACATCATGGTATACATAAGAACTTATATGATAATTCGCATCATGCATGCACATCTTATGAGTTTCATTCTTTATTGAGTCGGACTGAGGTCCTTTCCTCTTCTTCACATAACCTCTATCTTAGGTCTTTTTCTTTTTCTCTTTTCACCCACTAAACATAAGTGGTAATGAGCTCATACCGTGGCCATCGCCACCATAGAATTTTGGTACTTACACTAGCTGGGTCATGCCATGCCTCATGTAAGCCTTATCCCCTATACTCACACTAGTTGGGTCATGCCATGCCTCATGTAAATCGTGGGTGAGGGGAGCTTAAATTAGGTCATCTTCCCTTTTGAAGGACCACACACTTTATTAAATCTCTTCTTATTAAAGCTTATGATGAAAAATATTTCCAAGTCCATAATTTTTACAGAATTTCGGCAGCATACCAGTTAGACTGAAGCTTCCCAAAATTTTGCCAAACAGAGCAACCATTATCAAATATCATTAAGCATCATATCATCAATATATCATATTCATACTATCATCATCAATCATCATCATAACATCATGCTTGCACATAAACATAGGCATATTCTCAACCAAAGTTTTATGTGTTTAGCTTAATAAATTTGGTGCAAGCTTTTAATTGAGATTGCCTCTTGTGTAAACTCTTCTATTAGGCATAGGGCTAATTTCATCTATTATCCCTTTTGAAACTTTTAAGTTGAATTATGAAGGTTTTCTAATACTCAATGTGAGGGCCTTAATGTCTTAAAGCTTATTCTTCATTAACCTTAAACTTTTACCGTAACCAGTTTTACTTTTACAGTGGGGCAATAACTTTAAAAATTCACCATAATTTCGTCTTTTACTCTTTTGCTTAGAATTTTGGTATGATTATACTTCTCTGAGTATATTTTTAAACAAAAGAAACCCCACTCAAAAACTCATTTTGTAACTTGAGTTATACACATTTTATTCTGACTATTCAGACTTGAGAGTTCATCTCGGATCAGTGGCTTCTCAACTTCACTGAGAGTTTCTCACATGGAATCTGACAAAAGTGTTTTTATGGGGGTGTTCTTTTATGTCTTAGCTTTATAAAAAACTTGGTCCCACTCAAAAATAATTTTTGTAGCTTCAGTTATAAAGTTTTTAGTGCGGACTGCCCAAACAGAAACCCATCCGGGGACAGCACACTTTGAAAAACCATATCTCCCTCATTTTAAATCCAAATTTAAAGTATTTTATATGCTTGAAAAGCTCTTTGAGTCTAATTTCACATAAAATTTGTTTCATTACATTTTGAATTTTGTAGGATGAGTTATACTGTACACTTTACAGACTACCAGAATTCCAGCTTAACTAGTTTTTATGTTTTACATATCAAGCTTATGGAGAAGTTGTTACACCACTTCAAATCAGCATTTTCATGTTTTATCTCACCATCATATTCAAGATTTTAGTCACCAAATCAGTATTTGAAACAAAAATAAAGCAAGACACATAAGAACCATCATACCATAAAATCTCATTTTAAGACAACATTTTCAACAAGACAAGAAAACTCATAAAGCAAGATATGGTCATGAGACCTTGAGCAAGTCCTAAAACCACCTAGCTATGAAGAGCTTAGGGGTTCTAGTGCTTGAAAAATACATGAAAAAGAAGGGTTAGAGTCACTACCAAAGAGAGCTCCTTGAAGGATTTGGGATGAGGAGAAGGTTGAAGAGAGCCTTCCTACTTGAAAGCTTGGAAATGGGGCTTGTGTATGAGTGGCCTTGTTTCTCCAAAGACCAAAAATGGTGATTCTGGAAGGGATTGTAAGTGTGGTGATGGAGATGAGGTAGGAAGTAGTAAGAAGATTGGAAGAAGAACAAGGAGGGTTGGAAAAACAAGAGAGTGGGAATAGGACTTGGAGAGAGGAGAGAGCTTTGTGTCTTAGTGAGAGAAATGAAAAATGGAATGAGGGAGAGAGAGAGTAGGCTGATGGCACAAATGAGGGGGAGAGGATGATGTGATTTTGCTTCTTACGACAAGCAAGAGAATGGGAAAAACCTTGGGGCAAAAGAGGGAGTTTTGTTCCCTTTGAGTCTTGGCACTTGGGTAAAGACCATGTAGTGTTTTTCAAGTGGTTAAAAGCATGACCTCTCTTAGGATTTGGCTTGGATGGCTATGGTCACTCCAAGTGTCACAATCTTGATGGAGGAGAGTACATCTCTTGTCTTTACTCAAGGAATACTACTAACATAGACTCTTGATCTAGTGGTGTATGATGAGAAGGCAAATGGATGGTTGGATATGACTCTTGCTTTGACTAAACTTTCAAACAATAATTAAAGGGAAGTTTCAACATTTTTACAATTGCTATAATTATCTAAATGTTAATTAATCTGATTGGTTCAATTACACCTTAACACATTTTTATTGAAAAGGATTTTCCTCATTAATTATGTAAAGAGGGTGTAAGGGTTAATTTTTTTCATATGATTAGGATGTGATGCTTGTCATGCTCTTAGTTAATAAGGCTAGGTCACCTTGATTTGATGTTCTAAGTCATGAATTAACAAGGATTGGGCCATTAGGCTTTTAATTGTAACCTTTAATGTATTATGTTTCAATTGTTGACTTTTCTAATTAGTCATTAACTTTCACTTATCTTGTTGACTTGCTTTTAATTTACTAAGCCCTTGCTCTCGAGATCAATCGATTAATTTTTAATTAATCGCTAACCCTTCTAATTAGCCAGAGACACCGAGCTAATTAGCTTAGATGAAAACGAGGATGTTACAAACTATATGCACAAAGCACTAAAACATGCACACAAACACTCAAAATAATCAAAATAAATATAAAAACACTACTAGAAAATTTTTAAAAATTATTGGACCACCACACCTAAAAAATTTTACCCTTAAGGGGTAAAACAAATACAAAGAAAAATCTTAAAAAATTAAAAAAGTGGTCTAAATAAAGAAATTTGCTTAAAAATAAAGAGTCAACAACTGTTGATCTTGATCAGAGGGCCATTTTCCTTCAACTGACCAATTTTCAAATCAATTGGAGCATAAAATCTTTTACAAAAATACCCGTTACATCCCTAAAAAATACTAAAAAGATCAAAAAACCTCTAAAAACCTCTAAAAACCTATTTAAATGATGGAATTTGACAAAAATAGGGGGGGCCTGAATTTTGCTTTGGAATCACTTCCCTTGAAATCAACAAAAACGAGTTAGTCATTAAAAACCATAAAACCGAACTACTAACTATGAATTAAAACTAACAACTTAACTAGGCACACATCAAGAAAGAATATGCAATGATATAAACACATATTAACATGACCAAATAACATCAACCATCCTCGGCAACAGCGCCAAAATTTGACTCGAGATGCTGAGCTCGGTCAAATTACAATAAAAACTGAATTACAATAAACTCGTAGCAAGGGTGCAACTTGGGTCATTTGCCAGTGATGACAATGTTATATGATCAGGAATTTGGGGGGGTTTGTTTATCAAACCAAAAATGCAACTATTTAAAATGGAAGTGAACAGAAATTGGAACTCCAATCCAAGAACCATGAAAGACAGTGGCTAATCTATCATCGAATTCTAAAAATAATCATTCAAACCAAATCAGTGACTGACATCAAACTTTAAAGAAACCTCTGTTTGGATATGACATGGCACACAAAAACCTTCATGCATTCAATTAACAGATAAATGTTAAATTCAAAAACCTCTAGAACCTAACCAATTCATGTTAATTTTCAAGCACCAATGTAATTAATCTCAATTTCAAACCTGAAAATGATTATACTCACACAATTGCATTACAACATTAATCAATCGAGCAATATGCAAGCAAGTAAGCAATCAATTATAATCAACCACAATTCCGAATCAAAAACCTTCAAACCCGAAATTGGATTAATAACAATGAAAGAAAAAGGGAGTAGAAAACCGATTTGAATTGATGAAGTTTGGTTCCACCAATCCTCAAGATAGCCAATGATTCTTTGAATCCTTGGATTGGATAGAAGCTTACTCCTCCATGAATGGAGGAAAATGAATTGTAAGGTGGGGGGGGGAGCGTGAGAGAAGAGAAGAAGAAGAAGTTAAAAGCCGAAAATTGCTTATCCAAAAATCTGTTCAATGTGTTACAAGTCTGGCCTCCTCCAAAAATCGGCCAAAATCATAATCAAAACCTCCTAAAATTATTAAATTGTAATTATACATTAATCCCCTCTCTCTCTCCTTTGAATTTGGACATCTTATTTGCTAAAATCCTAATTATAGAAAGAAAGTTACACTAAAAACATGAAATCATTATAACTAATTCTGTGAGTAATGTTCTTCTACCGTTTTGGCCATGAAAACGATTCTATTTGTAACACCCTCCCAAGCACGGTACTATACTTAAGTCATAGTACCACACCCTGGGGTTGTTACTATTACCTGAGCGGACCTCATCTGACAGCAACTTCAGCCGTCTTCGGAAACTTCTACAATCATCTGGAGGCAACATGGAAATAGTAGTGAGAATTATAAAATTCTCAGTAGGATTCTCTAATTTTCATACATAGGGTCATCATGGTCGTCTCTAGTTTGCTTCGGTTTATTTTGAGAAAGGTGAACATGCTGCACAAACTGTTTAATTTTACATTTCGAAAAATGGCTTATCCGAAGCAAAGTTCATCTTAATCATACACTTAGCATTTGGGAGAACCCATAAAATTCATTCAAGTATAACACCATGAATAATAACTATCGCATATTAAAACACAGATAACATCAATATGCCGGGAGTATAACATCTGCACATAAAATTACTCGTACTTGAATTCATGTCTATACATGAAACTTGCTTTTCTTTCTTCATCTTCCTTTTCGTCATAAAACCTTTAGTCTTTGGTCTTTTACTTGGCACACCTAGGCGTTACGTATCGCTGTCCCTAGGGTGCATTTACTGCCCTTGGGTAGCCTGGCCTTGGAGTGAGCTCGTCAGCATCACCCGTGACCGTCGTCACACCGACTCACCCGCAAGGGGATTCACGTGCCTCTAGTCTTGGAGGGATCTCATTCTGGTCACGTTCCTCTAGTTGAAGGGATCTCTTCTGGTCACGTGCCTCTAGTTGAAGGGATCTGTTCTGGTCACGTGCCTCAAAATTGAGGGATCTCATCTGACCACGTGCCTTCAACATAGAGGGATCTCATCTGACCACGTGCCTCCAAGGTAGAGGGATCTCATTGTCTTAGCTGCCTTCACAGGGAGGGATTCAAGTGCAACTGCCTCCAAGTGAAGGGATTTCATATCTTTATCATTTAACTGCCTTCACAGGGAGGGATTTCAAATAACTGCCTCCAAGTGAAGGGATTCACATTCAATATATTCACATTCTTTCATTCTCAAACATATTCAAGCATAGTTATACATATGCTACATCACTTATCCTCACATACCTCATAACATAATTATATCATTCTTAAATATAGGGTCTCTATATACCCATTTATATTTCAATTCATCCTTACATTTAAACATTCATAACTTCTTAGACTTCTGCCAGAATCCGTGATAACGGATCAAGTCCGTTTTCCCATGAATAGTGCCAGCTTTCACGGACAAATCAGTCATAGCAACATAATTAACTTAACACATATATGTCAATGTCAAGCTGGCAATCCTCAACTCAAACTTTATGTGTTCCACTAACACTTGTAAAATCATCATCTTGGCCATTCTGCCAATTCTATTCAGTTCTGCCCAAATCTTGTATAATCCACCTTTATTTCTATTCAACTCATTTAAATCTGAAATTTGAATATGTCATAGCTCTATATGTCTACTTTCTAACCTGTTTGGTCCCATGTCATTCTGATTTATATAAATCAAGATATTCAACTTTTTCTTCAGCTTGTTCAGTCACCAGCCCGAATTACCCTCCTGGGAATATAAATTCACTAAAAATCGAAACTAAGCTCAAATCTTACGAAATTGGTCTCATATCAAATCTAACAGGACAACCTTTCATTTGCCACAAGTTTCACTCCATTTGCTTAAGTACATCTCGAGATATAAGTCCTGAAAGTCGACCTTCCTGAACTACTCTGTTTTGGCCTGGTTTGGACATAGGGTAACTTCCTCGAATCACTGGGAACAATTGGGATCATAACAATCTCGGAATCTTATATTGGGTGTTCCCCTATGTGTAAGCTTTCTAACAAAATTAGTTTCACTCGATTTGGAGTTGTATAGGGTGAGTTATACCCTCCTCATGTCACCCTGCCCGGATGAACATCCTAAACCCTAGGTCAAATTTAAAAAATTCGTATCTCCCTCAATACTAATCCAATAACCTTATATGATATATCCATGGAAATCCCTGAAGGTCTACTTTCATCTAAAAATAGTTTCATTGGATTTAACCGATTATAGGCAGCGCCGTACACTCTGCCGTACGGACTGCCGTGGAAATTCCTCAACTAGACAGTATTCCAACTTTCACTTCTCCTAGTTTTCTTCTTCTAATCTTAATCCCAACTCAATATTTCATGTTAATTCAGTCATGATCCATCATAATACATCTATTAACTCATCAAATACATGAAGAAGAATACAAGTTCATACAGCCATAGGGCAAATAATCCAAGAATAAAAGTAGAATCCTACCTCTTTGGAGTATGATTTGAGCTAGGTGCTGAAACTTGGAGTGTTAGAGCCTTACTAAGCTTGAAGGAGTAATGGAGTTAGAGAAGAGAGAAGAGAGCTGAACAAGGGAGGAAAGTGGCGTAGAAATGGGGCTGAAGGAGAGAAAGAGATGGGTTTATAAGCTTGAGGTGGTAGTTAACTTGGAGAGCTTTGATTGGCTGAATTTCTTGTGGACAAAATTTAGCTACGTCTCTCTTTCAGTGGAACTTGCCGCCATACTGTTTGAAATCGGAACTCGCATTTATCCTAGTTTAAGTCGGAACTCATCCATATTACATTTAAGGTCGGAACTCGTGTCGCTTTTACTTGAGCTTGGAGCTGAAGTCTAACGTTGGAACTCGTACCAGCTTGTTTGTGACTTGGGGAAATCTTGTATCAATATCGGATTCCGGAAGTCGAAAGCTTACACTCACATAATTTCGGAACTCCCAATTCAAACTCGGAAACCACGTGCACTGTTTTGAACTTTGTTATCTTAGGTCGGAGATCGGAAGCCATGTAGCTGGTAATCCTATAATCTCGAAACTCCCTATTTGAACTCGGGAATGCCAATGCTGGATGAAAAATCGGGTATCGGAACTAGTTGTCTGTGAGAATTGGCTCAAGGGTCCGAACTCGTGTCCACTCCAATTGAGTTCAACACTAAGGTCGGAACTCTGGAACGCGAGTCACATTTCCAAACCCAAGTACTTAAACTCGGAAACCGTGTATAAATACCTTTAAGACATGAAGTCGGAAGTCGTGAAGTAGTAAAGTATGCCACTTTAAGTCGTAGGTTGGAAATTATGCCCCTATATACCTCGAGGTCGGAAATCGTTCATAATCAAAATTGAAGATTTAATCGGAAGTCGGACAGGATGCGAAGTCGGAATTTATGTGGAATCCGCAGATGAACTCGGAATTCGGAAATAATCCTCTTATCTATGTTTCAAAGATGAAGTCGGAAATCGGAATGGATCAATCCTGAGGGCGAAGCCGAACTCGGAAATCGGGATATTACACTATTTGGATTTCCACTCTGAAGAAGAATTGTAACCTTGGATGTCAGCTTCTAAATGCCATTGGAATGGGCTCAATCAGACATCTGTGGACCGAGATATAGCCCAAGTACCACACCCTGCTAAAAATCCGCCGCTGCACCACTTCAGTTCACTTCTAGGCCCAATTTCAGCTTATTAACATTGGAATTGGCCTCTGACCTCTTCATATAACTTGTAGGTTTATCTCTCAGCTTTCCTGCAAATCAAGAATCACAATAAAATGAGCTCTACAACTCAAGATATAACCCAAAAACCAAAACAGTATCAGAATTCGCCTAATGCTGGAAAATTTAACTCAATCCCAACCAAAATCCAAACAATACAAAATGGTCCAATTCAAAACAATTAGGCACAAAAGAGAATTAATGAGCTAGGAATGAGGGAAAATAAGTATATAAAAATCCAATTGATCAATAAACGCAACTCATGTGGTCATCTTAGGTGTAACGCCCTAATAATACCATACTATGCTTAAGTCATGTTATGGCATCACTAGTTGTTACTCTTAACTAATGGAAGTTCTTATCTTAAAATTAGCGTAACATACGAAAATAGCATGTAATTTTTTTTTTTGAAAAACCTTTATGCTTGAAAACTGAGCCTTTATGCGCTTACTTACTCGTATACATATGAACGTTGTTCCTCATATCGCTGAGTTACTAATAAGATGTAAGACAAAATAGGAATAGCATAACACAATACCTTAAGCTAAGAATGTAATCATAGATAATCAAGAGTCATCATTACACTTAATAATTATCACATATATAATCGGTCAAATTAAGTAGCATGACTTCCCACATGCTCTTAATTACACATAGACTACCCAACTAGGGCTCTTAAGAAAATGAAAATACTATGCTACTATCTCGATCCTCCTTAGCTAGGTGAAGAAACGTGGCAGCTCCTCGTCTTATCTAGTTAGGTACCGTCAGAAGTGCTACCATGGATGCCATCAAGTCCATTTGAAGACGACATGGAAACGTAGGAGTGAGAAATACAAGATTTCTCAGTAGGATCGCGACCAGACAAATATTGTGTCATCGTCATCATCCCAGCCACTTCGGGTTTAATTATAAAAATAGTGGACAGATATTGGTTCAATTTTAATAGTTTCAGAGAACATAAATCTCGAAGTGGGTTACTTTTAAATTAATCATCATATCCCTAACGTCATACATAGGCATACATGCTAATATATATAATAAACATTCAAAATGCCATAAGGAATGGGATAACATGCATGACTATGCAATTCATCAACTTGACCATGGTCCTACTTTGACTTTCATTTTTTAGCACGTGCTTAACATTCTTTTACTTTCCTTTGAAATAGACTGCTTTTGGGCATGAGCTTATTCCGTGACCGTCGTTACACAATACTAACCAAATCAGACTAAGCCAATATTGGTTACCTCTAAGTTGGAGTGTCCTTCATAACAACCTTGCCTCCCTCATAGAGGTTCCTTGTGGATCGCCGTCTCTCACTTCTTGGAAGTGATTGAGAGGTCATGTCCCATTCTTTTGTTTCTTATCATTATACTTTATATGCGTAACACTTCTTTGACTAGACACATGGAATGATATGACTAAGTCCATAATTTTGATGGAAATCTGGCAGCATAATGGCTAGACCGGAGCTTCCCTAAAATGCCAATCAGAAACTTTCAACCAATAGTTCATCATATCTATATCATATCATCATACTCATCATTCAATCATGAGACGGAGCTTAATCAAATGTATCATTCATCATGCCGAATGGCCTCATACATTCATACCCTAAAAGGGGTTCATAGTTGTGTTATTCTTTATGAAGAATATTATGAATCATCATATGATTTCTCATAGTTACCCATGAGAGAATCATATAGTTAAGATATGTGTATATGATCTTTCAGTTACTTAGCTCTCACATGAACTTATTCTTTACTTGAGTTCATGTCTTATGGAATACTTGTTCAAATTAATTAAGTGATTGTTTCCTTTCCTTGAGATAGTGCACTTAGTGATTCCTAGGTTCATGGTATGCTCAGAGGCCCTAATCATACTTCTGTTCCCAAGGAGTTCGAAATCCCTCTAATCCTTGGGTGATGACAACGCATAATCACATCATGAATCCAACAACACCGTGTTCACTAAACACCAAGGGTGTTTTTTTTTTTTTTTTTTTAACTTAACCAAGTTACAAAGCTTCAAGCTTTCATTATTAATATATCAAGGTTTTAACTTAAACATTATTAAGATTATCATTCTTATAAAGTAGTCATAAAGTTTTATTCTTTATAAAAGTAAGTGCTTTTAACATCAAGCCCTTGTCTTAAAAATTAGATCTTCATGTAATAATGATACAAGTTGCTAGCTTTTTAATTAAAAAGTCTTGTTCTTTATGAAAGTTGACTCATTTAATTATTCTAAGACCATCAGGGTCTCAACTTTATGACTTAAAGTTGTCTCTACATTAAAAAGGTTCCTACTTTATCAACTAGTGATATGAAACATTAGCTTTAAGGTTAAAAAGTCTTGATCTTCATAAAAGTTAACACCTTTTAGCATTGTTTTGGTTCAAGATCTAAACTTTATGAATTAAGTGTTACAAAACAACACTTTTATGACTTAAAGGTCTCATTCTTGATTAAAGTTTGAAACTTTATGAAAGGTCTTTTCTTTAAGGTTTGATTTCTAAGATATAAAGTAACGAGATATAATTTTTCTAACTCAAAAAGGCTTATTATCCTAAAAGGCTTAGACTTTTACGTGTATTCTTGTCTTCAAAACAAAACAAAAGAAGACTTTATGATGGCACTAAAACTTGTGCCACTTTTTGTGTATCAAGAAGCAAAGTTTTTAAAGTTTAAAGCTTTTTTAGAATGTTTATGGCCTTATCAAATCATGAAAACATAAAAAGATGAAGCTTTTCTAATTATCAACTCATCATAAGAAAAGGAACAACTATAAGCAAGATACCATCAAGAACATTCAAGAACATATTTTGCCAAAAGTAGAAACTTAAGAATACTTGAAGAACAACAAGAACATATTTTTCCAAAAGTAGAAACATCAAGAACACTTGAAGAACAACAAGAACATATTTTTCCAAAAATGGAAACTTTTGCTCTTGAAGAGCATGAAGGATTTTCTCAAGTTTTCACTTAGAGATCTTGGTCATAAAAGAACCAAGCTCCAAGCTTTCTTGAGCAAGCAAAATAAAGAAGATGAAGATCACTAGCTCTTCTTGAAGATGGCGCAAAAACAAGAGAAGAGAAAGAAGAAGATGATGGCTCCTCTTGATGATGATGGTGGCGATTTTGCAAGAAGGAAGGAGAAGCTCTTGAGATCTTGTGGAAATGGAGGTTGTAGTGTTTAGATCTTGTCTCCAAAGACCCAAAGATGAGGTCCTTGAAGGGCTAAGTGAGAGGTTTTGGGTGGTGGTGGTGGAGAAAGGAGGAAGAAGATGAAGAAGAAGTTGAGAGGGTTTAGAGAGAAGTTAGAGGATTTGGTTTCGAAGAGAGAGAATAGGATGAGTGAAAATGAAAATATGAGTGTGTGTGTGTGTGTGTGTGTGTGTCTGAGTGTAGCATCAACTACATCAAGGGAGGGAGGGAGATATTTTGCTTAATTTTGTGTTATCTTGTGATTAAGGAGACAAAGTGGATGATGGGGGAACAAAGCATGGTCAAACTCTTACATAAAGCACTCTTATCTTATGCTTTATGCTTTTATAACATCACTTTTTACTTTATTGTCTAGTTGACTAAATTTGAATTTAATCATGTGATTAAGTGCTTATACAACTTAATTAAGATGATTAAGCAAGAATTAATAATTAACACACAAGAACATGATTAACAAAAATCAATCTTGTGATTAAGCTTAATTAACCTTAATTAAACTCAATTAAGCTAATTAAGGGCGATTAGTACTTAATTAAGCTGTAAAGGCTCTGACTTGCTTAATTAGAGATTATCTAATCTCGATTAAGCATTCTTTTGACTTTCCTTATCCGAGTTAACTCATAAACTCTTCGTTAACCCCTTAATTAAGCCTTAATCTTATAATTTCTTATTAAGTGCCTAATTACTCAGGGTTACTGAGGTAATTTAGCATGACATGAAATTGAGGATGTTACATTTCTCCTCACCTTTAAAAAGAATTTTGCCCTCAAAATTTGTTGCCTGTAAACAAATCTAGATATTCGTTCTTCATCTTCGACTCCAGCTCCCACGTTTGCTTTTCCATATTTCCTCTACCCCAAGCCACCTTGACCAAGGGTACCGTCTTACTCCGCAACTGTTTTGCCCCACGATCCATGATCCGAGACGGTAGTAGATTGAAAGTTAGTCTTCCCTTAACTGTACACTTTTGGGTTCAAGTAGGTGACTAGGATCGGAATGGTATTTTCTCAACTGAGACACATGAAAGACATCATGAAGGTTTGACAAATTTGGAGGTAAGGCCATTCGATAAGCAATTGACCCGACATGTTTTAGAATTTGAAAGGGGCCAAGAAAACGGGGCCTCAACTTTATGATCTTCATGGCTCTAGCTATACCAGTCGTAGGAGTGATTTTTAGGAACACATGTTCTCTTTCTTCGAACTCTACGGGCTCTCTCCTCTTATCCGCATAGCTTTTTTTTTACGACTCTGAGCCATAAGGATTTTGTCCCTAATCCTTCTAACTTGCTCTGTGGTCTGCTTCACAAGATCAAGTCCTAATTGGCTTTGCTCACCCGATTCAAACCAACACAGGGGAGTTGGCGCTTCCTTCCATACAAAGCCTCATAGGGTGCCATACCAATACTTGCATGATGGCTATTGTTATAGGCAAACTCAATTAAAGGTAAGTATTTGTCCTAACTTCCTCGATTGTCCAACGTACAGGCTATCAACATATCTTCCAAAGTTTAGATAGTCCTCTCCAACTGTCCATCTGTACTTTGCGCAATAGCCTTCAACTTTCCTTCTCTCACCAATGCTAGGGTTTTCAAGAACTCCTCTTCCTCGCCTTGGGCTTGAGCGATTTGACTCTTTAAATCGCTCGTCACCCTAAGCTGATTCAATCTTAAACTATGGGGGGTCAACATAACTCCAAGGTTAAGGTCTCTAATGTAAGTCTGAAAAATTTTATCGTTAACAACTGAGTTGTTCAATTTTTATCGAATAAGTGGGTTTAATCAGCATTTGATTAAACATTTACTTAAATCCAATTAAATATGATTTAAAAAGATTAGGCGTAATGGAATTAGATTAGGAAACCTCACGGGAATTTTCAAACCGGTTTACCAATTTAAGAGAAATCAATAAGATTTCGGTATTTTAAACTGTCAAAACTGGACCAATAGATATTTTTCTATGAGTGCCCTAGGATCAATGGCTAGGATTTAACCAAACCACCCCTCATGTGGTGCCTTAATCAGCCATTGAGGGAAGGAAGCTAAGCAAAATTGGATGATGAAGTGAAATCCACCAATCATCATGCATCTTGCTTCCAAAAAATCTTCACCTTTTCTTTCCTTCTCTCCTTGTCATTTTTGGCCACCCTGTAACATCCCCATATAACGTTATAGGAAATAATGAAAACGTCATCGAGCAAACTTTTATTATTTACAGCCTTGCCCCTGAATATTTTAGAAAATGACATTTAGATCCCTATATCAACAGGATTAGTAAAATAACATTTTAAACGAAGCAGAATCATATAGCGAAAACGTAGAAACCTAAATCTCGACCAATTGGGCCACGGAGGTATCCATATGTGAAAAGACATGGGATGCCCCTAGACTTACCCATAATTACGAAAATGCCATTAGCCGTAAAACAACAAAAACCAAAAAGGCCTTCAACTTGCAAAACGTTTCATTTACACTGTTAATTGATTTATTTGATTTTATTGAATCTTTAAGCTTGATTAGAAATTAATTAAGGGTTGATCAAGAGTTAACTAGATGTTAGATTAGAGATAATTAGAATAGAAACATATAAAACTTCACAAATTTTTTCAAAACCATTTTACCAATTTAAAGGAAATCGGTAAGATTACGGTATTTTAAACTGCCGGAACCAAGTCACTAGAATTATATGATGAAAACCCTCAATCCAATGGTTGAAAATTCAGCCACCTCCCTCACCAAAGTGGCGCCACCCAAGCCACAAAGAGGGAGCATTGTTGGCTCACTTATGAGCCACTCATTCCACCAACCACTTCTACATCTTTCTTATATAATCCTCTCTTACTTCTTCAAATTTTCGGCCTCCCTCTCTCTCTCATAGACCTCTCATCATTCCTTCTCATCTTCCTTCCTTTTCACTTCATTTCTCTTCCATTTCCAAGCTCCAAGCACCTCCAACATCAAAACTCTTCATCTAATCAAGCTATCCTTCAATCTAGAGGTAGGATTCCAATTCTTGTCTTGATTTTCTGATTTGGGTGGCTGGTGGTGGTTTATTTTTTCAATTTTTGATGTATTGATTAGATGATTATGATGATATATGGCTGGTTTATTGGCTGTTTCTGAGGTTAAATTCGAATTGGAAGCAAGAAAGAATGAAAACAGGAAAAGCTGAAGGGCTGGAGAACCAAAAAACCTCGACATTCCGTACGGCGGAGTGTACGGCTCCGCCTACCACCGATTAAATTCAATGAAACTATTTTTATATAAAACTAGACATCTAGGGATTTCTATACATATATAATATGAGGATTTTGGATTAGTATTGAGAGAGTTATGAATTTTTGAATTTCGACCTAGGCTTTTGACTTTGATTCTGGGCAGACTGTGTTGTTCAGGGTAGAACTCGCCCTATACTACTTGAAATTGAATGAAACCACCTTTGTTAGAAAGCTTACACATAGGAGAATGTCCCATAAAAATTTCAGAGTTAGATGACGCCCCCTTTGCTCCCAGTGATCCAAGAAATTTACCCCATGTCCAAACCAGGCCAGAATAGGGCAGCTCAAGAGGGTCAAATTTCGGGGCTCGTAACTCGAGCCCTACTAGTTCAAATGGAATGGAACTTCTTGAAAATGAAATATTGTCCTGTTAGCTTTAATATGAGACTAATCTCATATGATTTGGACCAGTTTTCTATTTTTAGTGAATTTTTACTTTTGAGTGTGTGATTCTGGTGACCTTCAGGGCAGGCCGAGGTAAACCGTAAATAACTTGAGTTATACAAATCAAATTTAGATAGATCAAAGAGGTTAGAAAATAGACAGATAGCACTTCAACATATCCAAAATTCAGGTCTAAATAATCTAAAATGAATTTATGGCTTAATTTCTAAAAATGGGCAGAATTGAAGAATATGAGTAGGATTTCCAAAAGTAAAGAATTAGGCATCTTAATGCATATGTGAGTTCACTTAAAGTCTAAGTCTTGCAATTCCATGTCGGTGCTTGAAAGATTGATGCATTACTTTTGATCTCTTATTATGACTGATTGTCTGTTGAGACTGACACTATTCATGGGGAAACGGATCTGATCCGTTACGCTGCTGAATTTTTGGCAGAATTGTAAGAAGGTTATAAGCTATAAGCATTTATATGTTATGAATGGAAATCATGTATGCAAGAATATATAAAAGTAAATGATGAACCCTATGTATGAATGCACTCCATGATTATGTATGAGAATGAAAGCATATGAATATATTGAATGTGGATCCCTTCACCTGGAGGCAATTGCACTTTGAATCCCTCCCCGTGAAGGTAGTTAAAAGATATAATGAAGGCCCCATATTCCTAAGGAACGTGAGATGACGATCACACTCTGATGGGGTATGGCATGGCGATCATACTCTGGAATGTAGCATGATGATCCCATACCCTAAGGAATATGACATGGCAATCACACTCTGATGGAGTATGACATGGCGATCACACTCTGATGGAGTATGACATGGCGATTATACTCTGGGACGTGGCAGGAAGAACATATTCCTAAGGAATGTGACATGATGGTCATATCCCAATGGAGTATGACATGGTGATCATACTTTGGAATATGTGTGACAAGTAACCCTCGCTCACATGAGGCATGGCATCGATCCAGCTAGTGTGAGTATAGGGGATGGGACTTACACGAGGCATGGCATGACCCAGCTAGTGTAAGCAATGAAAATGTAAGGTGGCAACATCCATGACATTAACTCATTACAAAGCAAAGAAAGTTAAAGAAAGACATTAGGACATTTGCATGAATACAAAAGTGAGAATTTGCATAATGACATCCCATGTTTTATTAATGCTGAAGTTGTACTATCTATTTATGTTGTGATTATTTTCTAAATATGGAATATTGCCAATGTGACTCAAGCGCGTGAATAAAATGAACTCTGCTTCGGATAATACATTTTCGAACTATAAAACTGAAAAGTCTATTAACATATTCACATTTTTCATAATAAACCGAAGCAGCTGGAGTTAATAACGATGACACTATGTGTGATAGTTTAGAGAATCCTACTGAGAATTTATAATTCTCACTCCTACTTTCCGTGTTATCACTAGATAGCTCGAAAGATTTCGAAGATGGCTAAAGTTGCTGTGAAATAAGGTCTGCTCAGGTAACAGTAACAACTCTTGAGTGTGGTGCTATGACTTAAGCATAGTACTGTACTTGGGAGGGTGTTACACACCCTATTAGCTGTTGAAGCTCATCTCATTCTCTTCTCTTTACTCTCATTTTCACTCCATTCTCATCCATTCTTCAAGTCTCATCACAAGTTGATTCCATCAAAGACACTAAATCAACACAAATTCAACTAGACAAGGTAGGAAATCCTACTTCTCTTCTTACTTTCTTTGATTTGGGGCTGCATGGTGGTCATGTATAAACTGAGATATTGATGTTATGTAGAGTGATGATGATGGTTTATGACTAATTTTGCATGTATGTTGTGATTAAAATCGGAATTGATAGCAAATAGCTTGAAGAAGGGGGATAAACCAAGAAGCTATTAGGTTTTCCCATGATGGTCCATACGTGAGTGTACGGCTCCGCCTACATACAATTAAATTTGATAAATCTATTTTTATATGAAACTAGGCATTTAATGCTTTCCATACATATAAAATATAAGGAATTGGATTACGATAGAATTAGTTATGAATTTTTGAAATTTAACTTTGAAATCTGGATTCTTATCTGGGCTGTATGAGTTGAGAAGGGTATAACTCACCCTGTACAACTCCAAATTGAGTGAACCCAAGGTTTTTTGAAAGCTAACGTGTAAGGGAACATCCTATAAAAATTTTCAGAGCCAAATTCATTGCCATCTGTTCCCAGCACACCAATGAAATTGACTTTAGTTTAAATCAGGCTGAAATAGGGTAGTCTAGTAGGGTCAAGTTTCGGGACTCATAACTCAAAATATCTTCTAGAAATGACACGAAACTTAATTCATTTAAAATTAGCTTTAATTTGATATAAATTTCGTATGTTTTCACCTAGATTTCTATTTTTAGTGAATTTTTACTCATAAGAACCCAATCCTAGCTAAGAATAGGGCAGTCTGAGGTAAAATATTTATATCTTGAGTTATACAAATCAAAATGAGGTGGGACCAAAAGGGTTAGAAACTAGACACATGAGGCTATGACATATCCAAAAATTACATTTAAATGAGCTGAATTGAAATAAGGGTGGAGTATACCACACTCGGGCAGAACAGGGGAGAATAAATCGAAAACCCCATTGATGCTTGAATTGAAATTGATGAATGATGCTAGGAATATATATATATATTTGCTGGTCCATATTGAATTGCAAGTTTGTACAATTGTACTGGTTATCTGGCACTATTCATGGGAAAGCAGACTCGATCCGTTACACTGTTGAAATTTCAGCAAGAGATTCATATATGTGTAAATTATAATGGCATGAGCACATGATGTTTGAAATAATAGAGTTAGTTATGCATGCAATTCATGAGTATTGCAAAGGATTCCATACCACTTGGGCCACCTCCTGAACAAATTTAAGGGGAATAGATTAGTGGGAAGGTCGAGGAAAGTAAACCTGGCAATCCTATATAGGAAAGAGCTCGGTCCTGAAAAGTGGACTATTACTGAGGAGTATATGGCCAATAACTCCCAGGGGACCAAGGATGGAAATAAGTTTTAAGAGCCAAAAGCCTTCAAGGATAAGATGCATTTCTCATTTGCACCTTAATATGTATAGCATTATACTCCTTAATTGATTATTCTAATTACTTGTTTAATGTTCTTAATATATTGTTGTTTTCTTATAGTTGCTGTGCTAATTGCATTAGCATATCTGTTATCTAAAATTGAGATTTGTTTTGGTGCATGTTTTATAGATAAGTATTTAAGTAAATGTTACTATTGTGTTATTCTATTTTAAATTATGGAGAGACCAAAACAACTGAGAATGACAGCAATGACAGATATGTAGAAACTAAGAATTCCTATTGAGAAATCTTTATTTCTCATCCTATTGTATATTTCCACGTCATTCTCAAACCATGGAGAATGCAGCAACCGAAGTTCTGTTCATTGAGTTTCTCGAGCTCCATAGACACCTCGACCCGTTCTTGGACTCTGTATATATAGCTGGTAGATTTCAGTTTCGCCTTTACATTTTCTTTTAGAGAGATTTTGCTATGCTGTTCATGCACCCGCTTTTTGACCCCGCCGTCCCTTATATTGCCATTCCCCTTTACATAGCCCATCCATTTCCACCGCCACCAATAGTAGTAGCAGCTCCAGCTCCTATGGCCATTCCTGCCTCACCACCGCAGCAGATGCCCTTAGTCTCGATGTCTAAGGAGGATCCGTCTGAGGTGGCAAGTTCCTCTTCCTTATCCTCTACTCTGAGCATGGGCCATCCTCCTGCAGATGCCCGGATGACGAATGGATTTCTTTCTTCAGATGCCATTTAGGTAGTGTGTATGTTGTAGCAGTAGTAGATGTACAGAATGGCCCTCTTTTGGCAATCTGGGTCATGGGAGATGGGTAGGAATTAGAAGTTGTACATGAAATGTCCCATGGGGACCAACTAGGGTACTGTTCATAGGAATCGGTCGATTTATTTTGTATTAGCGGCCTCATTTTTATTACCCTGTGCCGTTTTATGTATCATTTGACAAACTTTGAAAACAGACGTCCCTGTATATATTTATGATGTATTCCGTAATAGATCTGCCTATATTGCATTCCTATGTATGTTACTTTATTTATGATACAACAATTAACTAGTGTTTATTTCGTCGTCAAGTAGAAAAATTTATTACGCGAATAATCATCTCCATTTGGGTAATTAATAATGAGATGGAAAGCAGAATTTAATCAGTTCACTACACATAATCACTTATCAGATAATTTATTATGACTTAAGCATAGTACTTTGTTTGGTAAGGTGTTACATTTTTGGTGTCAGAGTAGTTCGTCCTAATATAGGCAGGCCTGAGGATTAGACTGACTATGCTTCGCATATGCTCTGTATTCCCTAGATATTATTATGCCCTGAGTCTTGTCCATATGGTTAAGATGCACGTGAGGGAGTTTGCCTAACCGTATGCTATTATTTACTAGCACACCGAACTTAGTATTGAGCCTGATCAACTCTATTACTCTTGTTTTGTGTCTTTAGAACTTGATGGCTTCTGGAAGGCGAGGTAGGCCGTGAACTTCCCCAGCCCAGGAGGAATCTACAGAGTTCCTGGACACAATGCGAGAGATGGCACGCCTTATCTTGCGAGCAATTAGTAGTCGGTGAGTCAAATGATAGGCCAACTAGGAAGGCAGTCAGAGGTAGATCATGGGGGGAATTATAATGGCCCTGGAATGGATCTGGAATACCTCAAATTTGCTGAGTTACGGAAGGCCAACCCACCCAGCTTTAGGGGAGCCTTTAACCTAGATAAGGCAGATGAATGGGTTAAAGCTATGGAAAAGATTTTCTCCATGTTAGATTGCATATACCATCAAAAGGTGACTTTTGCCACCTATATGTTAGAAGCCGATGTAGAATTCTGGTGGAATGGTGCACAGTGATCATTACAAGGATCCCAGACAAATATTACTTGGGATGTATTTAGAGATGGATTTTACCAAAAGTATTTCCCTATGCCCGCCCGCAATGCCAAGGAGTTGGAGTTCATGCTCCTTCGTCAAGGGAATAGTAGCATGTCGGAGTACATTGCTAAATTTGAGGAGTTGTGCAAATTTTCCATCATTTATCAACGGAACCTCGATGAAGCATGGAAATGTATGAAATTTGAAGGTGGACTGAGAGAGGACATCCTTGCCACCATAGGACCAATGGAGATCAAAGACTTCCCTACTTTGGTGAGCAAGTGCCGCCTAGTAGAGGACTGTAACAAAAAGTTAGTTGCTACCATGTCAACTGGCAATAACTTTAAGAAGGGGTTAGCTCCGCCAGGCTCGAGGTTCAAGCCTAACTTACAGCAGTAGAGGAAATTTCAGCCGGTGAACAATAGAGGCAAGCAACCTCAGAGGCCTTTTGGGAACTAGACTTGCAACCAATGCGGCAGAAATCATGGCGAGCCCCTGCTTGGTAGGTCAAAATGTTTGCTTTGGATATGATAGACCAGCCACAGAATCTATGAATGCCCTACCAGAAACCCTCAACCGACTCCCAAGCCACGACGCCAGGGGAAAGTTTTCACTATGGATGCACAAGAGGTCAACAAGTCGGAAGATTTGATTCAAGATACGTGTGAAGTGAATGGTAAGACCTTAACTGTTTTATACGATTTAGGTGCATCTCACACCTTCATCTCTCATGATTGCATGACAGCCTTGCAGCTACCTATTTCTGAATTACCCTATGACTTGCTAGTTTCTACTCCTACAAGTGAGCCCATTAGGACCAATCATATTTGTATAAATATCCCCTGTCAGATAGGAGGTCGAACTTTTTCGGCTAATTTAATTTGTCTTCCCTTGTCTAGACTTGACATTATTTTGGGTATGGCCTGGCTCTCTGCCAACCAAGCCTTATTAATTTGCTCTGATAAATCCATTATACTTCCCTCTATTTCATCTTCTGAAACAGTAATCCTTGTAAGTCTTTATTTAAGTTCCTTAACAATACACCACTGTGGGAATGGAAGTCAAGGGTATATTTTCTTATCAACCAGTATAGCGGAGGTTGATCAAGAGTTAAACAATATTCCAGTTGTTAGAAAATATCCTAATGTGTTCCCTGAAGATATTCCTGAGTTCCCTCCCAAGAAAGAGATTGAGTTCACCATTGAATTAGTGCCAAGAGTGGGACCAATATCTTTAGCACCATACCGCATGTCACTGTTGGAACTAATTGAACTTAAGCGGCAGATTGAAGAACTCTTGGAAAAGAAATTTATTAGGCCAAGCGCATCACCATAGGGAGCCCCAATCTTGTTAGTTAAGAAGAAAGATGGAGGCATGTGATTATGTGTAGATTACAGGTAGTTGAATAAGGCGACGATCAAGAATAAGTATCTGTTGCCAAGGATTGATGATCTTATGGATCAACTACAAGGGGCTACTGTATTTTCCAAGATTCATCTATGGTATGGATATCACCAGATTCGGGTCCGAGAAGAAGATATTCCGAAGACGGCATTTCGGACTCATTATGGACATTATGAATATACTTGATGTCCTTTGGATTGACGAATGCACCGGCAATATTCATGGATTACATGAATCGAATATTCAGAACATATCTTGATAAATTTGTGGTGGTATTCATTGATGACATACTTGTCTACTCGAAGATGAAACAAGAGCACACAGAACATTTGTGATTGGTTCTGCAAATTCTAAGAGAAAAGAAACTTTATGCCAAGCTATCCAAATGTGAATTTTGGATGAAAGAAGCAAAATTTCTTGGCCATGTGGTTTCCCATGGGGGAATTTCAGTAGATCCCAGTAAGGTAGAAGTAGTATTAAACTAGAAACGACCAACAATAGTTACAGAAGTCAGGAGCTTCTTAGGGTTGGCAGGATACCACAGGAGATTTGTTAAGAACTTCTCTCAAATAGCCCTACCCCTAACAAAGTTAACCAGGAAGAATGCCCCATTCGAATAGATACCTGAGTACGAGCAGAGTTTCCAAGGATTAAAGAAAAAGTTGACAACAGCCCCAATACTTATTTTACCAGATCCTCATGGACCGTTCGAAGTGTACTGTGATGCTTCTAAGAAAGGATTAGGGTGCGTGTTAATGCAGAACAGGAATGTCGTAGCGTATGCTTCCAGGCAATTGAAAACTCATGAAAGAAACTATCCAACACATGACCTCGAGCTAGCAGTGATAGTGTTTGCTTTGAAGATATAGAGACACTATATCTACGGAGTGAAGTTTGAAGTATTTTCTGATCACAAAAGCTTGAAATACCTTTTTTATTAGAAAGACTTGAACATGAGGCAGCGAAGGTGGATGGAGTTTCTTAAAGATTACGAGTTCGACCTAAAGTACCATCCAGGCAAGGCAAACGTGATGGCAGATGCCTTAAGTAGAAAATCCTTGACAGTGGCGTGGATGATGATCAAAGAAGCGAAACTTATAGAATGTTTCCAAACCCTCAACTTGGGAATCTCTGTAACCCCCAGTGTCATTCAATTACACCAACTTAAGATAACTAGTACTTTCAATGACCAAATCCAGCAAGCACAACAAGGAAATGATGACTTCCGACTATACGGTCACGGGTGCAATCTGGCAAGCTAACAAGATTTTCTCAGGATGCAGAAGGAATATGGCGATATCAGGGGAGGATATGTGTACCTGAGAAGAACAACCTTAGGAAGAAGGTTTTGGAGGAAGCCCATAAGAGTGAGTTTACTATACATCCTGGCATTAACAAAATGTATCAAGACCTCAAGAAGATGTTTTGGTGGCCAGGCCTTAAAACAGATGTGGCCAATTTTGTGAATAAATGTTTAACTTGCTAGAAGGTAAAAATAGAGCATCAGAAGCCGGCAGAGACATTACAACCTTTAAAGATTCCGAAATGGAAATGGGAGAGCATTTCTATGGATTTCGTGATGGGCTTACCAAGAACACCCTCAGGATATGACGTCATATAGGTCATAGTGGATAGACTAACCAAGTCTGCTCACTTTTTACCCATTCGAGCTAATTCTCTTCTAGAGAAATTGGCTCAACTGTATATTCAAGAAGTGGTACGGTTACATGGTATTCCTTCAACAATCATTTCAAATCGAGATCCAAGGTTTACCTCACGGTTTTGGGGAGTGCTCCAGAAGGCATTTGGTACTAGGCTATGTTTAAGTACTGCATATCATCCACAATTGGATGGTCAAACAGAACAAATGATTCATACTTTGAAAGATATGTTACGAGTATACATTCTGGAGCAACGGGGGAGTTGGGATCGATACTTGCTGTTAGCTGAGTTTGCATACAACAACAGTTACCATGCTAGCATCAGCATGCCTCCATATGAGGCTTTATATGGGCGAAAGTGTCAATCTCCCCTATCTTGGTATGAATCAGGAGAACAGAGTCTGTTAGGTCCAAAACTAGTCAGACAAACTGTAAAGCAGATCAAAAGAATCCATAGCAAAATACTTGCAGCTTAAAGCCATCAAAAGAGCTACGCAGATGTCAGGAGAAAACCCTTGGAGTTTTAAGAAGGAGACCATGTGTTTTTAAAGATCACACCCACAACTGGAGTAGGTAGAGCCATTAAAGTCAAAAAGCTAAGCCCTTGCTTTATAGGTCCCTTTCAAATTTTAAAGCGAATCGGGCTGATTCGTGTCAGTCGCCTTACCTCCACATCTATCAAATCTTCATCATGTTTTCCACATCTCTCAACTTAGAAAATACCAACCTGACCCTACTCACTTTTTGGAGCCTAAATCGATCCAATTAAGGGATGACTTAACTTTTCATGTACCCCCAGCACGGATAGTGGATAAGAGTATCAAACACCTTCGGAACAAAGCCGTACAACTGGCAAAGGTAGCGTGGGGACACGAAGACTCAGTGAACTGTATGCGGGAGTTAGAATCCAATGTAAGGAGGGAACATCCCGAATTATTCTCAGGTATCAAATTTTGACGACAAATTTTTTTTTTAAGGAGGGTAAAAATGTAATGTTCGAAAAATTTTATCATTAATAACTAAGTTGTTCCATTTTTATCGAATAAGTGAGTTTAATCAGAATTTGATTAAACATTTACTTAAAGCCAATTAAATGTGATTTAAAAAGATTAGACTTAATGGAATTAGATTAGGAAACCTCACGGGGACTTTCAAACCGGTTTACCGATTTAAGAGAAATAGGTAAGATTTCGGTATTTCAAACTGTCAAAATCGGACCAATAGAAATTTTTCTATGAGTGCCCTAGGATCAATGGCTAGGATTTAGCCAAACCACCCCTCATGTGGCGCCTTGATCAGCCGTTGAGGGAGGGAATCTAAGCAAAATTGGATGATGAAGTGAAATCCACCAATCATCGTGCATCTTGCTTCCAAAAAATCTTCACCTTTTCTTTCCTTCTCTCCTTGTCATTTTCGGCCACCCCATTAGTTACTGAAGCTCATCTTATTCTCTTTTCTTTACTCTCATTTTCACTCCATTCTCATCCATTCTTCAAGTCTCATCACAAGTTGCTTCTATCAAAGACATTAAATCAACATAAATTCAACTAGACAAGGTAGGAAATCCTACTTCTTTTCTTACTTTCTCTGATTTAGGATTCCATGGTGGTCATGTATAAGCTGAGATATTGATGTTATGTAGAGTGATGATGATGGTTTATGACTAATTTTGCATCTATGTTATGATTAAAATCGGAATTGATAGCAAATAACTTGAAGAAGGGAGATAAACCAAGAAGCTGTTAGGTTTTTCCTCGGTGGTCCGTACGGTGGAGTGTACGGCTCCGCCTACAGCTGATTAAATTTGATGAATCTATTTTTATATTAAACTAGACATTTAGGGCTTTCCATACATACAAAATATAAGGCCATTGGATTAGCATAGAATTAGTTATGAATTTTTGAATTTTAACCTAGAAATCTGGATTCTTATCTGGGCTGTATGAGTTGAGAAGGGTATAACTCACCCTACACAACTCCATATTGAGTGAACCCAAGGTTGTTTGAAAGCTAACATGTATGGGAACATTCCATAAAAATTTCAGAACCAGATTCATTGCCATCTGTTCCCAGCACACCAATGAAGTTGACTTAAGTTTAAACCCAGAATTTGAAAGCAGGGGTAGTCCAGTAGGGTCAAGTTTCGGGACTCATAACTCAAAATATACTTATGCAAATGACATGAAACTTAATTCAGTTGAAATTAGCTTTAATTTGATATAAATTTCGTATGTTTTCACTTAGATTTCTATTTTCAGTGAATTTTTACACGTAAGAACCCAATCTTGGCTAAGAATAGGACAGTCTGAGGTAAAATATTTATATCTTGAGTTATACAAATCAAAATGAGGTGGAACCAAAAGAATTAGAAACTAGACACATGAGGCTATGACATATCAAAAAGTTAGATTTAAATGAGCTAAATTGAACTAAGGGTGGAGTATATCAAACTCGAGCAGAATAGGGGAGATTAAACTGAAAACCCTATTGATGCTTGAATTGAAATTGATGAATGATGCTATGAATATATATATATATATATATATATATATATATATATATATATATATATATATATATATATATATTGAATTGCAAGTTTGTACAATTGTACTGGTTGCTTGGCACTATTCACGGGGAAGCGAACTCGATCCATTACGCTACCGAAATTTCGGCAAGAGATTCATATATGTGTAAATTACAATGGCATGAGCATATGATGTTTGAAAGAATAGAGTTAGTTATTCATGCAGTTCATGAGTATTGCAAAGGATTCCATACCACTTGGGCCAGCCCTTGATCAAATTTCAGGGGAATATAGGAACAAGCTTCATCCTGAAAAGTGGGCTATTACCTAGGAGTATATGGCCAATAACTCCCAGGGGACCAAGGATGGAAATAAGTTTTAAGAGGCGAAAGCCTTCAAGGATAAGATGCATTTCTCATTTGAACCTTAATATGTACAGCATTATACTCCTCAATTGATTGTTCTAATTACTTGTTTAATGTTCTTAATATATTATTGTTTTGTTATAGTTTCTATGCTAATTGCATTAGCATATTTGTTATCTAAAATTGAGATTTGTTTCGGTGCATGTTTTATAAATAAGTATTTAAGTAAATATTACTATTGTGTCGTTCTATTTTAAATTATGGAGAGACCCGAAACAACTGAGAATGACAGTGATGGTAGATATGTAGAAACTAGGAATTCCTACTGACAAATCTTTATTTCTTACCTTATTGTATATTTCCGCGTCATTCTCAGACTATGGAGAATGCAGCAACCAGAGTTCTGTTCATTGAGTTTCCCGAGCTCCATATCCACCTTGACCCGTTCTTGGACTCTATATATATAGTTGGTAGATTTCAGTTTCGCCTTTACTTTTTCTTTCAGAGAGATTTTGCTATGCTGCTCATGCACCCACTTTTTGACCCCGCTATCCCTTATATTGTCATTCCCCTTTACATGGCCCTTCCGTTTCCACTGCCGCCAAAGACCGAGCTAACTCGAACTCCTATGGCCCCTCCTGCCTCACCATCGCAGCAAATGCCCTTAGTCTCGATGTCTGAAGAGGATCTGTCTGAGGCAGCGAGTTCCTCTTCCTTATCCTCTAATCCGAGTGTAGGCCACCCTCCTGCAGAGGCCAGCATGGTGAACAAATTTCTTTCTTCGGATTCTGTTTAGGAAAAGTGTATGCTATAGCAGTAGTAGATGTACAGGATGGCCCTCTTTTGGCAATTTGGGTCCTGGGCAGATGGGTAGGAATTAGAAGTTGTACATGAAATGTCTCATGGGGACCAACTAGGGTACTGTTCATAGGGACCAACGGATTTATTTTGTATTAGCGGTCTCATTTTTATTACCCTGTGCCATTTTATGTATCGTTTGACAAACTTTGAAAATAGACATCCCTATATATATTTATAATGTATTCTGTAATAGTTCTGCCTATATTGCATTCCTATTTATGTTACTTTATTTACGATACAACAATTAACTAGCATTTGTTCCGCCGTCAAGCAGAAAAATTTATTATGCGAATAATCATCTCTATGTGGGTAATTAATAATGAGACAGAAAGCTGAATTTAATCAGTTCACTACACGTAATCACTTATCAGATAATTTATTATGACTTAAGCATAGTACTTTGTCTGGTAAGGTGTTACATCTAAAGCTGCTTACCAGCTTATCCTCCTTGACCATCATGCATGATGCATGCAAGGATTTCTGACTTAATGCATCAGCCACCACATTGGCTTTCCCAGGATGATAGTTCAACCTAAAATCATAATCCTTTAGAAACTCCATGCATCTCCTTTGCCTCATATTCAACTCCTTTTGATCAAAGAGATACTTTAGGCTCTTATGATCATAGAAAACCTCGAACCTCACACCATACAGATAATGACTCCATATCTTTAGGGCAAACACTAAAGCCGCTAATTTCAAGTCATGGGTTAGGTAGTTCACTTTGTGAGGCATCAACTGTCTAGAGGCATAAGCCACCATATTCCTATTCTACATCAAGACATAACCTAAACATCTCCTAGAGGCATCACTGTAAACCTCAAACGGTCTACTAGGGTCCAACAAAACTAATACTGAGGTTGAGGTTAACTTACCATTTAGCTCTTGAAAGCTCTTTTCACAGTCCATCATCCACACAAACGGGCATCCTTCCTTGTCAACTTGGTTAAGGGTAAAGATATCTGGGAAAATCCTTTTATAAACCTGCTTGGTAGTGTCGACTAAACCCAAGAAACTCCTTATCTTAGTCAATGAGGTTGGTCTCTCCTAATTCATTATAGCGTCAATCTTACTTGGGTCTACCGCAAAACCCCCCCTGTGACACTGCATGCCTTAAGAACTTTACTTCCTCCAACCAAAATTCACACTTAGATAACTTGGCATAAAGCTTCTTTTCCCTCAAGATCCTTAACATAACCCTCAAATGTTCTTCATGTTCCTCTTTTGTTCTCGAATATATGAGAATATCATCTATGAAAATAACTACGAACTTGTCCAAGTAGGATCTAAAGATACTGTTCATATAATCAATGAAAATAGCAGGAGCATTAGTCAATCCAAACAACATCATTGTAAACTCATAATGCCCATACCTTGTTCTAAAAGCCGTCTTGAGTATATCCTCCTCCTTCACCCTTATATGATGATATCCAAATCTCAGATCAATCTTAGAGAACGCACCCGCACCTCGCAATCAATCCATGAGGTCATCTATCCTAGGCAAGGGATACTTGTTCTTAATAGTCACTTTGTTTAATTGCCTATAATCCATACACAGCCTCATACTGCTATCCTTCTTTTTCACAAATAACACCAGGGCTCCCCAAGGTAAGGCACTAGGTCTTACGAACTTCTTCTCCAACAATTCTTCCAATTGTCCTTTCAACTCTGACAACTCCATTGGGGACATCCTATAAGGTGCTATAGAGATTGGCCCAGTACCCGGCACTAACTCTATAGAAAACTCGATTTCCCTTTCTGAGAGAAACTCGGGTATGTCATCAGGAAACACATCGGGGTATTCCTTCACTATGGGGATCCCATCTAATACCTGCTCGAGTTCCACTTCACTTGCCATAAGGAGAACACATCCCTGACCACCAAACTCACTACTTCCTACCCTAATAGATTCAAAAACAAACTAATAGGCTCCATAGGTTTAATAAGTATAGGAGAAAGAATCATAGATTTCTCAGAACAGTTTATCATAACATGGTTAGCAGAGAGCCAATCCATGCCTAGAATCAAATCCAAACCAGACAAAGGCAAACAAATCAAATTTGCTATGAAAGACCCACCATCAATTTGGAACCGACATTTCAAACAACAACGACAAGTCTTAACTAGTATCCTAGCAGGAGTAGAAATAATCAACATGTAAGGCAATTCAGACACAGACAATCCTTATCTATCTACACTATCATGAGAAAGAAAGGAGTGTGTAACTCCAGAATCATATAGTACAATTAAGATTCTACCATTGACCTCACACTTACTTTGGATTAGATCGTCGAACTGAGTGGCCTCCTCAGCATTAAGGGCAAAGACCCTTCCTTGGTGTTGGGGCTTATTGGCTGGGGGGCAATAGCTTGATAGTGAAATCCTTAGCCATATGTCCAGGCTTTCCGCATTGGAAACAAACCATTTGTCCTGCTAAGCAAGGTCGTCCTCCATGATTCTTGCCACACTTGGGGCACCTAGGAGTCACCATTTGCTTTGATAACTGACCACCCGTGCCCCTTCCAAATTGTGGTTGTCTCTTGCAGTACGGGTTGTACCAAGTCCCTTGGTATTGAGAAACTATTCTTTTCCCATAAGCATCTTTCTTTGGTGTAGCACACTTACCACAGAGTGCAGCCTTAAACACCTCCCAGATGATAGGAGTCTGGGAATCCTCGATCATCTTTCTAGCATTGGCCCACCAAGCTTCAGCATCAGCCTCCAGCATGTAGGTAGCAAATGTTACTTTCTGCAGCTCCATGCAACCTAACACAGAGAATGTCCCTTTGATGAATTGGATTTTTTGTACTATTTTTATCCTTCATACTTGTCTCATTAATCCTCCTTTGCGCTTAATTGGTTGAGTTTAGATCATTTTCCTTTTTTGGATCTTAGTGAGACTTAGTTAATTTTTGCAGCATTTCGGTTATTTTGACCTGCTTCAGTGTTCAGATCATATCTTGAGCTCTATACCTCATTTTATTATGCTTCTTGATTTGTAGGAAAGCTAAGAGATAGAGCTACAATTTCTATGAAGAGGGCAAGGGCTAACTCTGAGATCTTAAAGCCGAAATTGGGCTCGGAACTGAACTGAAGCGTTTGGGCGCGGTTTCTGAGCAGCCTTCAATGATTGGACCATATCTTGGGCTACAGGGACTCAATTGAGCCCATTCCGGTGGCATTGGAAAGCTAACATCTAGGGCTTCATTTTATGTTCAGAACACTAAGCCAAGAAGACCGTTATGAGGCCCAAAAACGTGTTGGAAGTCGCTGCTGAGTCTAAGAGAGCCCACTCAACTTGTTTTGGGCACAACTTTCTCTCTAAGCATCCAAATTGGGCAATTGAGCTATCCAAATTTAGCTTTGGAAAAGAGGATTATTTTAATTAAGTAATTAGTGACTTTTAATTAGAGGTATATATAGAAATTCTGATTATGCTTCAGGACCTGGACCTTCTTCTTCTTCTTCTTCTTCTTTTTTAGGCTCAATTTTGTAATTGGAGGGGGATGGAATAAGAAAACTCTCTCTCTCTTTTTCTCTCTCTTTCTCTCTTTCTTTCTTTTGCGTTTTCCTCCATTAATGGAGGGGTGATCCTCCTCTGATCCAAGGCATCAAGAGAAGCATTCAAGCTCTTGAGGATTGGTGCATCAAGACATGGAAATTCCAATTTCGGTTTCACTCCTCTTCTCTTCTTCTTAATCTCGTAATTGAATTAGAGGTTTTCATTCATGCATGTTGATTAAGAGTCAATCAAATCATGTATAATTCGGTTGATATATGTGATTCGATTGTTCAAGAGTGTGATTCATATTTCGATTCTGAATATGAGATGAGAGCATTGGTTTGGAAGCTAATCCAAAATCAATTCGGTTTTAGAGGTCTCTAAACCGGATGGCTTGAGTGATTAGTTGAATGCATGGAGATTTTCATGTGAATGCTAGGTTTGATTTAAGGTTTCAATTGAATCTAAAATAAATCATCGAATTGGAGTGTGCATGTACATTTGAATCCAATGATTGAGTGTTGATTGCTTTCTTCTTGTGTGTCTTGGATTAGAATTTTAATTCGGTTTAGCCTTTTTGTTTTCTGTTTGCTTTGGAATTCAGTATTGCATTTTAAGTGTTTGTTATAAAAACCCCCTGAATTTTCTGATCAAATAGTGTGTTCATCTTTGGGAAACGATCCGAGTTGGCTACTATACTATAGTCGCTATTCGGTTTAATTTGCTCGTGTTACGACGCTCGAGCCACCCTTCCAGTGCCTCAATCGATCCCTCAATTTCCTTAGAGTTGAAGTCTCCTTGGAAAGCTGGTGGGTTGGTCTTCATAAACTTAGCGAACTTCAAGTATTCTGGGTCAACCTCAATTCCTGCTATTTCGCCTAAGGCTCGATTAGTTATAGTAACCTATCCCCTTGCAACTGAGATCAGTGTAGGAGAAATACTCGTCACATCTGCCGTACCTAAGGTGGCAGATTTGCCTCGTAACCTATCCTGTCCATCGGAAGTCATCAGTTCCTGGACACACAAAGAAAGATACTGAGTTGATTAGGCTCAATACCGAGCTAAGTGTGGCAGTAGCAAATCATGTTCACAACCAGACAGTCGTGTCTACTTAATTTCATTATCTTACCCCTGTGGTAAGATCCATGGCATGATTTCTAACACATGACAGAGTATGCTTAGAAGCATAGTCAGTCAATCCCCAGGCTCTATAAGGACAAACTGCCCTGATAACAAAATGTAACACCCTAATAATGCCATATTATGCTTAAGTCATATTATGGCATCGCTAGTTGTTACTCTTAACTAGCGGAAATTCTTATCTTAAAATTAGCGTAATATACAAAAATAGCATGTAATTTTTTTTTTTTTTGAAAAACCTTTATACTTGAAAACTGAGCCTTTATAAGCTTACTTACTTGTATACATATGAACGTTGTTCCTCATATCGCTGAGTTACTAATAAGATGTAAGACAAAATAGGAACAGCATAACACAATACCTCAAGCCAATAATGTAATCATAGATAATCAAGAGTCATCATTACACTTAATAATTATCACATATATAATCAGTCAAATTAAGTAGCATGACTTCCCACATGCTCTTAATTACACATAGACTGCCCAACTAGGGCTCTTAAGAAAATGAAAATACTATGCTACTATCTCAATCCTCCTTAGCTAGGTGAAGAAACATGGCAGCTCCTCGTCTTATCCAGTCAGGTACCGTTAGAAGTGCTATAATGGATGCCATCAACTCTATCTGAAGACGACATGGAAACGTAGGAGTGAGAAATACAAGATTTCTCAGTAGGATCGCGACTAGACAAATATTGTGTCATCGTCATCATCTTAGCCGCTTCGGGTTTAATTATAAAAATAGTGAACAGATATCGGTTCAATTTTAATAATTTCAGAAAACATAAATCCCGAAATGGGTTATTTTTAAATTAATCATCATATCCGTAATGTCATACATAGGCATACATGCTAATATACATAATAAACATTTAGAATGCCATAAGGAATGGGATAACATGCATGACTATGTAATTCATCAACTTGACCATGGTCTTACTTTGACTTTCTTTTTTTAGCACATGCTTAACATTCTTTTACTTTCCTTTGAAATAGACTGCTTTTGGACATGAGCTCATTCCGTGACCATCGTTATGCAGTACTAGCCAAATCAGACTAAGCCGATATTAGTTACCTCGAAGTTGGAGGGTCCTCCATAACACCCTTGCCTCGCTCATAGAGGTTCTTTGTGGATCACAGTCTCTCACTTCCTGGAAATGATCGAGGGGTCATGTCCCATTCTTTCATTTCTTATCATTATACTTTACATGTGTAACACTTCTTTGAGTAGACACATGCAATGATATGACTAAGTCCATAATTGTGACGGAAATCTAGCAGCATAACGGCTAGATTGGAGCTTCCCCAAAATGCCAATCAGAAACTTTCAACCAATAGTTCAGCATATCTATATCATATCATCATACTCATCATTCAATCATGAGACGGAGCTCAATCAAACGTGTCATTCATCATGCCAAATGGCCTCATACATTCATACCCTAAAGGGGGTTCATAGTTGTGTTATTCTTTGTGAAGAATATTATGAATCATCATATGATTTCTCATGGTTACCCATGAGAGAATCATATAGTTAAAATATGTGTATGTGGTCTTTTAGTTACTTAGCTCTCACATGAACTTATTCTTTACTTGAGTTCATGTCTTATGGAACATTTGTTCAAATTAATTAAGTTAAGTGATTGTTTCCTTTCCTTGAGATAGTGCACTTAGTGATTCCTAGGTTCATGGTATGCTCAGAGGCCCTAATCATACTTCTGTTCCCAAGGAGATCGAGATCCCTCTAATCCTTAGGTCATGACAACGCATAACCACATCATGAATCCAACAACACCGTGTTCACTAAACACTAACGGTGATTTTTTTTTTTTTTTAACTTAACCAAGTTGCAAAGCTTCAAGCTTTCATTATTAATATATCAAGGTTTTACCTTAAACATTATTAAGATTATCATTGTTATAAAGTAGTCATAAAGTTTTATTCATTATAAAAGTAAGTGCTTTTAACATCAAACCCTTGTCTTAAAAATTAGATCTTTATGTAATAATGATACAAGTTGCTAGCTTTTTAATTAAAAAGTCTTGTTCTTTATGAAACTTGACTCATTTAATTATTCTAAGACCATCACGGTCTCAACTTTATGACTTAAAGTTGTCTCTACATTAAAAAGGTTCCTACTTTATCAACTAGTGATATGAAACATTAACTTTAAGGTTAAAAAGTCTTGATCTTCATAAAAGTTAACACCTTTTAGCATTGTTTTGGTTCAAGATCTAAACTTTATGAATTAAGTGTTACAAAACAATACTTTTATGACTTAAAGGTCTCATTCTTGATTAAAGTTTGAAACTTTATGAAAGGTCTTTTCTTTAAGGTTTGATTTCTAAGACATAAAGTGACAAAATATAATTTTTCTAATTCAAAAAGGCTTATTATCCTAAAATGCTTAGATTTTTACATGTATTCTTGTCTTCAAAACAAAACCAAAGAAGACTTTATGATGGCACTAAAACTTGTGCCACTTTTTGTGTATCAAGAAGCAAACTTTTTAAAGTTTAAAGCTTTTTTAGAATGTTTATGGTCTTATCAAATCATGGAAACATAAAAAGATGGAGCTTTTCTAATCATTAACTCATCATAAGAAAAGGAACAACTTTAAGCCAGATACCATCAAGAATATTCAAGAACATATTTTGCCAAAAGTAGAAACTTAAGAACACTTGAAGAACAACAAGAACATATTTTTCCAAAAATAGAAACATCAAGAACACTAGAAGAACAACAAGAACATATTTTTCCAAAAATGGAAACTTCTGCTCTTGAAGAGCATGAAGGATTTTCTCAAGTTTTCAATTAGAGATCTTGGTCATAAAAGAACCAAGCTCCAAACTTTCTTGAGCAAGCAAAATAAAGAAGATGAAGATCACTAGCTCTTCTTGAAGATGGCGCAAAAACAAGAGAAGAGAAAGAAGAAGATGATGGCTCTTCTTGATGCTGATGGTGGCAATTTTGCAAGAAGGAAGGAGAAGCTCTTGAGATCTTGTGGAAATGGAGGTTGTATGTTTAGATCTTGTCTCCAAAGACCCAAAGATGGGGTCCTTAAAGGGCTAAGTGAGAGGTTTTGGGTGGTGGTAGTGGAGAAAGGAGGAAGAAGATGAAGAAGAAGATGAGAGAGTTTAGAGAGAAGTTAGAGGATTTGATTTTGAAGAGAGAGAATAGGATGAGTGAAAATGAAAATGAAAATGTGAGTGTGTGCGTGTGTGTGTGAGGGTGGCGTCAACTGCATCAAGGGAGGGAGGGAGATATTTTGCTTAATTTTGTGTTATCTTGTGATTAAGGAGACAAAGTGGTTGATGGGAGAACAAAGCATGGTCAAACTCTTACATAAAGCACTCTTTTCTTATGCTTTATGCTTTTATGACATCATTTTTTACTTTATTGTCTAATTGACTAAATCTGAATTTAATCATGTGATTAAGTGCTCATACAACTTAATTAAGATGATTAAGCAAGGATTAGTGATTAATACACAAAAACATGATTAACAAAAATTAATCTTGTGATTAAGCTTAATTAACCTTAATTAAACTCGATTAAGCTAATTAAGGACGATTAGTGCTTAATTAAGTCAGTAAAACTACGACTTGCTTAATTAGAGATTATCTAATCTCGATTAAGCATTCTTTTGACTTTTCTTATCTGAGTTAACTCATAAACTCTTCGTTAACCCCTTAATTAAGCCTTAATCTTATAATTTCTCATTAAGTGCCTAATTACTCAGGGTTACTGAGGTAATTTAGCATGACATGAAATTGAGGATGTTACATTTCTCCTCACCCTTAAAAAGTATTTTTACTCTCAAAATTCGTTGTCTGTAAACAAATCTGGATATTCATTCTTCGTCTCGGACTCTAGCTCCCACGTTTGCTCTTCCATATTTTCTCTACCCCAAGCCCCCTTGACCAAGGGTATCATCTTACTCCTCAACTGTTTTGCCCCACGATCCACGATCCAAGACGGTAGTAGATTGAAAGTTAGTCTTTCCTTAACTGTACACTTTCGGGGTTCAAGTAGACGACTAGGATCGGAATGGTATTCTCTCAACTGAGACACATGAAAGACATTATGAAGGTTTGACAAATTTGGAGGTAAGGCCATTCGATAAGCAATTGACCCGACACGTTTTAGAATTTGAAAGGGGCCAAGAAAACGGGGGCTTAACTTTATGATCTTCATGGCTTTAGCTATACTAGTTGTAGGAGTGATTTTTAGGAACACATGTTCTCCTTCTTCGAACTCTACGGGCTCCCTCTTCTTATCCGCATAGCTTTTTTTTTACGGCTCTGAGCCATAAGAATTTTGTCCCTAATCCTTCTGACTTGCTCTGTGGTTTGCTTCACAAGATCAGGTCCTAATAGGCTTTGCTCACTTGGTTCAAACCAACACGGGGGAGTTGGCGCCTCCTTGCATACAAAGCTTCATAGGGTGCCATACCAATACTTGCATAATGGCTATTGTTATAGGCAAACTCAATTAAAAGTAAGTATTTGTCCCAACTTCCTCGATTGTCCAACATATAGGCTATCAACATATCTTCCAAAGTTCGGATAGTCCTCTCTAACTGTCCATCTGTACTTTGTGCAAAACCCTTCAACTTTCCCTCTCTCACCAATGCTAGGGTTTTCAAGAACTCCTCTTCCTCACCTTGGGCTTGAGCGATTTTACTCTTGAAATCGCTCATCACCCTAAGCTGATTCAATCTTAAACTATGGGGGTCAACATAACTCCAAGGTTAAGGTCTCTACTGTAACGTCCAAAAAATTTTATCGTTAACAACTGAGTTGTTCAATTTTTATCGAGTAAGTGGGTTTAATCAGAATTTGATTAAACATTTACTTAAATCCAATTAAATGTGATTTAAAAAGATTAGGCTTAATGAATTAGATTAGGGAACCTCACAGGAATTTTCAAACTGGTTTACCAATTTAAAAGAAATCGATAAGGTTTCGGTATTTTAAACTGTCAAAACCGGACCAATAGAAATTTTTCTACGAGTGCCCTAGGATCAATGGCTAGGATTTATCCAAACCACCCCTCATGTGGTGCCTTGACCAGCCATTGAGGGAGGGAAGCTAAGCAAAATTGGATGATGAAGTGAAATCCACCAATCATCATGCATCTTGCTTCCAAAAAATCTTCACCTTTTCTTTCCTTCTCTCCTTGTCATTTTCTGCCACCCCATTAACTGCTGAAGCTGATCTCATTCTCTTCTCTTTACTCTCATTTTCACTCCATTCTCATCCATTCTTCAAGTCTCATCACAAGTTGCTTCCATCAAAGACACTAAATCAACACAAATTCAACTGGATAAGGTAGGAAGTCCTACTTCTCTTCTTGCTTTCTTTGATTTGGGGCTGCATGGTGGTCATGTATAACCTGAGATATTGATGTTATGTAAAGTGATGATGATGATTTATGACTAATTTTGCATGTATGTTGTGATTAAAATCGGAATTGATAGCAAATAGCTTGAAGAAGGGAGATAAACCAAGAAGCTGTTAGGTTTTCCTCGGTCCAAATAGAGTGTACGGCTCCGCCTACAGCTAATTACATTTGATGAATCTATTTTTATATGAAACTAGACATTCATGGCTTTCTATACATTTAAAATATAAGGCCATTGAATTAGTATAGAATTAGTTATAAATTTTTGTAGCTTAACCTAGAAATCTGGATTCTTATCCGGGCAGTATGAGTTGAGAAGGGTATAATTTACCCTACACAACTCCAAATCGTGAACCCAAGGTTGTTTGAAAGCTAACATGTAAGGGAACATACCATAAAAATTTTAGAACTAGATTCGTTGCCACCTATTCCCAGCACACTAATGAAGTTGACTTAAGTTTAAACCGGGCTGAAATAGGGTAGTCCAGTAGGGTCAAGTTTCGGGACTCATAACTCAAAACATACTTATGCAATGACATGAAGCTTAATTCATTTGAAAGCTTGTTCTGTTAATTTGATATAAATTTCGTATGTTTTCACCTAGATTTCTATTTTTAGTAAATTTTTACTCATAAGAACCTAATCTTGGCTAAGAACAGGGCAGTCTGAGGTAAAATATTTATATCTTGAGTTATACAAATCAAAATGAGGTGGGACCACAAGGGTTAGAAACTAGACACATGAGCTATGACATATCAAAAAATTAGATTTAAATAAGCTGAATTGGACTAAGGGTAGAGTATACTAAACTCGAGCAGAACAGGGGAGAATAAACTAAAAACCCTATTAATGCTTGAATTGAAATTGATGAATGATGCTATGAATATATATATATATATATATATATATATATATATATATATATATATATATATATATTCATAGCATCATTCATCAATTTCAATTCAAGCATTAATAGGGTTTTTAGTTTATGTATATATATATTTGCTGTTCCATATCGAATTGCAAGTTTGTACAATTGTATTAGTTGCTTGGCATTATTCATGGGGAAGTGGGCTCGATCCGTTATGCTGCTGAAATTTCGGCAAGAGATTCATATATGTGTAAATTACAATGGCATGAGCACATGATGTTTG
Organism: Pterocarpus santalinus; assembly: GCA_031439595.1. Classification (NCBI taxonomy): domain Eukaryota; kingdom Viridiplantae; phylum Streptophyta; class Magnoliopsida; order Fabales; family Fabaceae; genus Pterocarpus; species Pterocarpus santalinus. The sequence goes on from CM062527.1 coordinate 31,230,831, forward strand.
AAAGAATAGAGTTAGTTATGCATGCAATTCATGAGTATTGTAAAGGATTCCATAACACTTAAGCCAGCCCCTGAACAAATTGAAGGGGAATAGATCAGTGAGAAGGTCGGGGAAAGTAAACCTGGCAATCCTGTATAGGAACGAGCTCGGTCCTGAAAAGCAGACTATTACCCAAGAGTATATGGCTAATAACTCCCAAGGGACCAAGGATGGAAATAAGTTTTAAGTGGTGAAAGCCTTCAAGGATAAGATGCATTTCTCATTTGCACCTTAATATGTACAGCATAATACTCCTCAATTGATTGTTCTAATTGCTTGTTTAATGTTCTTAATATATTATTGTTTTCTTCTAGTTGCTGTGCTAATTGCATTAGCATATCTGTTGTCTAAGATTGAGATTTGTTTTGGTGCATGTTTTATAAATAAGTATTTAAGTAAATGTTACTATTGTGCCATTCTATTTTAAATTTTGGACAGACCGAAACACTAAAAATGACAGGGATGACAGATATGTAGAAACTAGGAATTCCTGCTGAGAAATCTTTATTTCTCACCCTATTGTATATTTCCGCGTCATTCTCAGACCATGGAGAATGCAGCAACCGGAGTTCTATTCATTGAGTTTCCCGAGCTCCATATCCTCCTCGACCCGTTCTTGGACCCTGTATATATAGCCAGTAGATGTCAGTTTCGCCTTTACTTTTTCTTCCAGAGAGATTTTGCTATGCCGCTCATGCACCTGCTTTTTGACCCAGCTGTCCCTTAGATTACCATTCCCCTTTACATGGCCCATCCATTTCCACTGCCAACAGCAGCAACAGTAGCTCCAACTCCTATGGCCCCTTCTGCCTCACCACCGCAGCAGATGCCCTTAGTCTCGATGTCTGAGGAATATCCGTCTGAGGCGGCGAGTTCCTCTTCCTTATCCTCTGCTCCGAGCATGGGCCACCCTCCTGCAGATGCCAGCATGGCAAACAGATTTCTTTCTTTGGATTCCGTTTAGGTAGTGTGCATGCTGTAGCAGTAGTAGATGTACAGAATGGCCTTCTTTTGGCAATCTAGGTCATGGGCAGATTGGTAGGAATTAGAAGTTGCACATGAAGTGTCCCATGGGGACTAACTAAGGTACTATTCATAGGGATCGACCGATTTATTTCGTATTAGCGGCCTCATTTTTATTACCCTGTGCCATTTTATGTATCGTTTAACAAACTTTGAAAACAGACGTCCCTGTATATATTTATGATGTATTTCGTAATAGTTCTACCTATATTGCATTCCTATTTATGTTACTTTATTTACGATACAACAACTAATTAGCATTTATTCCGCCGTCAAGCAAAAAAAATTATTTCGCGAATAATCATCTCAATGTGGGTAATTAATAATGAGACAAAAAGCAGAATTTAATCAGTTCACTACACGCAATCACTTATTAGATAATTTATTATGGCTTAAGCATAGTACTTTGTCTGGTAAGGTGTTAGTTTTTTGGTATCAGAGTAGTTCATCCTAATATAGGCCTAAGGATTGGACTGACTATGCTTCGCATATGCTCTATATTCCCTAGATATTATTATGCCCTGAGTCTTGTCCATATGGATAAGATGTACGTGAGGGAGTTTGCCTAACCGTATGCTATTATTTACTAGCACACCGAAGTTAGTATTAAGCCTATTCAACTCAATTACTCTTGTTTTGTGTGTTCAGATCTTGATGGCTTCTGGAAGGCGAGGTAGGCCATGAACTTCCCCAGCCCAGGAGGAATCTACATAGTTCCTGGACACAATGCGAGAAATGGCACACGCTATGCACGAACAAGCAGCTGTAGCGACTCAAATGATGGGCCAACTAGGAAGGTAGTTAGAGGTAGATCATGGGGGGGAATCATAATGGCCCTGGAATGGATCTGGTATATCTCAAATTTACTGAGTTTCGGAAGGCCAACCCACCCAGCTTCAGGGGAGCCTTTAACCCAGATAAGGCAGATGAATGGGTTAAAGCTATGGAAAAGATTTTTTCCGTGTTAGATTGCACAGACCATCAGAAGGTGACTTTTGCCACCTATACGTTAGAAGCCAATGCAGAATTCTGGTGGAATGGTGCATGACAATTATTAGAAGGATCCCAGATAGATATTACTCGGGACGTATTCAGAGATGCATTCTACCAGAAGTATTTCCTTATGTTTGCCCACAATGCCAAGGAGTTGGAGTTCATGCACCTTCGTCAAGGGAATAGTAGCGTGTCGGAGTACATTGCAAAATTTAAGGAGTTGTGCAAATTTTCCACCATTTATCAACGGAACCCCGATGAAGCATGGAAATGTATGAAATTTGAAGATGGACTGGGAGAGGATATCCTTACCACCATAGGACCAATGAAGATTAGAGACTTCCCTACTTTAGTGAATAAGTGCCACCTAGTGTAGGACTACAACAAGAAGTTAGTTGCTACTAGGTCAACTGGCAACAACTTTAGGAAAGGGTTAGCTCCGCAAGGCTTGAGGTTCAAGCCTAACTTACTGTAGCAGAAGAAGTTTCAACCGGTGAACAATAGAGGCAAGCAACCTTAGAGGCTTTTTGGGAACCAGACTTGCAACCAATGCGGCAGAAATCATAGCAACCGCCCCTGCTTGGTAGGTCAAAATATCTACTTTGGATGTGGCAGACCAGGCTACAGAATCTATGAATGCCCTGCCAGAAACCCTCAACCGACTCCCAAGCCACAATGCCAGGGGAGAGTTTTCACTACGGATGCACAGGAGGTCAACAAGTCAAAAGATTTGATTTAAGATACGTGTGAAGTGAATGGTAAGACCTTAATCGTTTTATACGATTCAGGTACATCTCACTCCTTCATCTCTCATGATTGCATGATAGCCTTGCAGCTACCTATTTCTGAATTACCCTATGATTTGCTAGTTTCTACTCCTACAAGTGAGCCTGTTAGGACCAATCATATTTGTATAAATATCCTCTGTCACATAGGAGGTCAAACTTTTTCGGCTAATTTAATTTGTCTTCCCTTGTCCGGACTTGACATTATTTTGGGTATGGACTGGCTCTCTACCAACTAAGCCTTGTTAAATTGCTTTGATAAATCCTTTATACTTCCCCCTGTTTCATCTTCTGAATTAGTAATCCGTGTAAGTCTTTATTTAAGTTCCTTAACAGTACACCACTGTGGGAATGGAAGTCAAGGGTATATTTTCTTATCAACCAGTGTAGCGGAGGTTATCAGGAGTTAAGCAATATCCCAGTTATTAAGGAGTGTCCTGATGTGTTCCCCAAAGATATTCCTGAGTTCCCTTCCGAGAGAGAGATTGAGTTCACCATTGAATTAGTGCCAAGAGTAGAACCAATATCTTTAGCGCCATACCGCATGTCACCCTTGGAACTGACCGAACTTAAGGGGCAGATTGAAGAACTCCTGGAAAAGAAATTTATTAGGCCAAGTGCATCACTATGGGGAGCCCCAGTCCTATTAGTTAAGAAGAAAGATGGAGGCATGCGACTATGTATAGATTACAGGCAGTTGAATAAGGTGACGATCAAGAACAAGTATCCGTTGCCAAGGATTGATGATCTTATGGATCAAGTACAAGGAGCTACTATATTTTCCAAGATTGATCTACGGTCTGGATGTCACCAGATTCGGGTTCGAGAAGAAGATATTCCGAAGACAACGTTTCAGACTCGTTATGGACATTATGAATATACTATGATGTCCTTCGGATTGACGAATGCACCAGTAATATTCATGGATTACATGAATCGAATATTCAGACCATATCTTGATAAATTTGTGGTGGTGTTCATTGATGACATACTTGTCTACTCGGAAGATGGAACAGAAGCACACAGAACATTTGCGATTGGTTCTACAAATTCTAAGAGAAAAAAAACTTTATGCCAAGCTATCCAAATATGAATTTCGGATGAAAGAAGTAAAATTTCTTGGCCATGTGGTATCCCATGGGGGAATTTCAGTAGATCCCAGTAAAGTAGAAGCAGCATTAAACTGGGAATGACCAACGATAGTTATGAAATTATGGTGAATTTTTGAAGTTACTGCCCTACTGTAAAAGTAAAACTGGTTATAGTTTAGTTTTAAAGAATAATAAGAAATAAGCTTAAAGACATTAAGACCCTTACATTAAGTATTGGAAAACATTCATAATTCAACTTAAAAGTTTCAAAACGGATAATAGACGAAATTGGCCCTATGCCTAATAAAAGAATTTTATATGCCTATGTTTATGTGCAAGCATGATGCTATGATGATGATACAAATATGATATGTTGATGGTATGAATCTGATACGTTGATGATATGATGATATGTGATATTGGATTTTCTATTTGACAAAAGTTTTGGGAAGCTTCAGTCTAGTCGTTATGCTGTCGAAATTCTACAAAAATTGTGGATTAGAAATATTTTGCAGTATAAGCTTTAATAAGAAGATATTTAATTAAGTGTGTGATCCTTCGAAAGGGAAGATGACCTAATTTAAGCTCCCCTCACCCACGACTCACATGAGGCATGGCATGACCCAGCTAGTGTAAGTACCGAAATTCTATGGTGGCTACGGCCATGGTATGAGCTCATTATTACTTATGTTCAGCGTAACATCCCCAATTTTTGTCTAAGCTAATTAGCTCAGTGATCCTGGCTAATTAGAGAGGTTAACGATTAACTGAGGACTAATCAGCTAATCTCGATGAGCGAAAGCTTAGTAAATTGAGTCAAGTCAATGATTAATCATAACATACTAAATGTTTTAATTAAAACCTAGTTATTCAAACCTCATTAATTCGTAACTTAGAAATATAATTAAGCTAACCCAATCCTATTAATTAAGTACAAGACAATTGTTCTACCTTAATTGATTGAGATAGATTAATTCTTACACCCTAATTACATAATTCATAAGAGTAATTCTTTTAGAGGAAAACGTTTTAAAAGTGTAATTAACCGAAATTAGTTAAAGAGCCATTTAACTAATCAAATTGAATTAACAACTTAGGTAATTCTAATAGCTTTGAAGATTTAAAATTTTCTCCTAATCGATGCACCAAATATCGACCAAGGACAAGAGCAAAATCCAACCATCCATTTGCCTTCTCATCATGCCACTCTTTGGTCAAGGATCTATGTTAGTAGTATCTCTTTAGTCAAGACAAGAGAAGTACTTTCCTCCCTTAGGATTATGCCACTTGGAGTGATCTTATTCAATCAAGCCAATCCCAAGAGTGGTCATGCCTTTAACCACTTGAGAAAACACAAAATGGTCTTTATCCAGGTGCCAAGACTCAAAGAAAACATAACTCACCCTTTTACCCCAAGGTTCCCTAGCTCTATTGCTTGAAAAAGAAGTTAAACTCACCTACTCTCTCTTGCTTGTTGGAGAAGCTAAGCAATCAGCCCCCCTTACCCATTTTGCGCCCCAAATAGCCTCCCCCACTCTTTCATTTGTGACTTTCATCCTCTCACTACAAGCCCAAGCTCCCACCTTTCTCTAAACTTCATCCTAGCTCTTTTGTTCTTTCAACTTTTCTTGTTCCTCTTCTCTCTTTCTCACCTTGTCTAACTCTCTTTCCTTTCACCACCATCACAAGCCCTTCAAGGACCACCCTCTTTGGTTCTCGAAGAAGTAAAAACAAACACTCATTTAGCCTCATTTGCAAGCTCAAGAGGAAGGAGGTCATCTCCAACCATTTTCATCCTTCAAGCTTTCAAGAGAATCCTTGTGGTAGTGTGATAGAGCATTCATTTATGCATTATTCTAGTGTTATTCCTCACTTGTTTACATTATAATTGTGCTTTAATTGATGCAAATAAATGGGTTTGATGACATTGACCTTCATTAAGAACTTGTAAAAAAATGTGTGCTAATTTTCGGATTTCATACTTATTTTGACCTTTCTATCTTCTGCAGCCCATTTCTTGAGCTACAAATATCGGAATTAAACAATCTTTAGCTCGTTGGAAAGATAACGAAAAATCCTACAACTTTGATGAAGACCTCAAGACCGAAATCTGTCAGATTCCAGACGTAATTTTCGTTGCAAAGAAGCTGTAGTAAACGGGCCCAAAAATTGAGTCTTTCTTGGACCTATTTGGTTCAGACGGGCTTGGCCCTCTTTTGGGAGGTTTTTAGTTTTCTGAAAACACTATTAGAGGGAGAGGGACGAGGAGAGAGAGGAGGAATTTGAGGAGTTTAGTTTTGATTAGAAAGGAAAACAACTTTAAAATCATTATTGTTTTTTTTCGGTTTTGGGATTTTGATTTTGGCTGGACGTTTTTGTTTTGTTTGTCAATGGAGATGGAAGGCTAAATTTTTCTTTCAGCTTAGAAGATTCATCACTCAACACACGAATTATGAGGTTTAGTTGTTAATTGGATTCAATTTCAGTTTCTATTCTTCTCATCTCTATACAATTCTGATTTTTCGTTTTGTCTCTCAAACATTGATCAATGCTTGATGAAGCTATTCTGATGAGAATAGAATTTCTTGTTTCAGAATTGAACCTATTTAGATTCAGATTGATTAATTCGAATTGGATTAGATAAAAATAGAGGCTAATCTCAGATTTGGGATAGGTTAAAATTGAAATAAAAACTTGAAGATCTTCTCGGCTTTATTTTGAAATTAACAGAATGGAACTGAATGCGAAATGTTTCTTGTGAACCTATGACGAATTCTAATTGATGTGGATGAATTTCCTAAGTTGATCCTTAATCAAGTGATTTTTTTATTTCTACAACTATTCTTAATTCAATTAGTTTCCTGAATTCTTGTTAATGAAACCCCCCACCTTGGTTATCCTAATGTATTCACGAAACTTAGAGTAATTCCTTGGGAAACGATCTAGGTTTGCACCTATTACTACATTCTTTTGTTAAAAACCTAGTCTATTTGAGCGCATTGTGACAGTGCGCGTCAAATTTGGCACCGTTGCCGAGGAATTATTCTATTTTTCCATCACATTAGGATTTTCATCTATATTGTGTTTGCATTCTGCATGTCTTGTTTGCGTTCTGTGCATCTATGTTCTGCTTGTGCATGTGTTTTTATTCAACATCATTCTGTGTGCACTTAATGCATTCTGCATATTTCAGCATAAATTTGCATTGGTAATTCTGTGTGTTTTGAGTTTTCAGTGCCTGATTCTATTCTATGTTTCTGCAGTTAGACAGTTTTCAATTTGGCAATTCAATTCCCACTTCTGTTCTGTTTCTGCAGTTTATAATTAGGCAATTTAGGTAGTCTTCATATGCTAGACACTCTGCATAACTGTTTCATAAACTGCTTAGTATAGAATCATTGTTGCATCATCCAGTTTCCATTTGACATACATTTTCTCTTTAGAATAGTTATTCATATTAACATTGTCTTTAGTGTTACCTTGCATAGTAGGTAGAAGTAACATTTTATTTTGTGCATCGCCTAACAAAACAGTGTTTTTCTTTGTTTCTATAGACTACATTAATCATATTAGGATTTTTGCTAACCTTGTTTTAAAGTGCTAACACTGGTTTTGCAGAATCACACCAAGGGAGCCAGATAGGAGTTCTGAAGTAGATCCTAAGTTGGAGTTTGAAGCCAGGGATTCTTGTCCAAAGTTGTACCATCATTCTGAGCAAAAGTGACCCAAAGGGTCAGGTGACACCTATTTTTGCCAAATTCCATCATCTGGTAGGACTTTTTCAAAATTTTAGGCTAAAACTTTGAGGTGGCATAACTTTCTGCATACAACTCCGATTGATGCAAATTATATGTCCATTTCATATAACTTTTTGAGATCTAGCTGTGCAAATGCCAGAGATAGTTTGGGGCACAAACTTTTCAAAAAAACCCTCATTTAGGCCATTTTTTCTTAATTTTTAGGATTTTTTGATTTTTCTACTTAAATTTTCAAGTAGCAAACTAGCAGATTTTAATTTGAGCTTTTTTGTGCTTCATTTACATCCTAAAACTGATCTGATCCAATTTCCCACTTTCTGGTTTGAGTAGTTACGCATGTTGTTTTATGTGTTTTTGCAATTTTAGTGTTTTTCTTGCATTGCAAGTAATCTTGTCTGGTGGTGCATGACCAGGTCCAAGCCTGGGAATCTGATTGATATTGATCCTGAAATAGATAGAACATTTCATAGACTCATTAGGCTTCAAGGTAGTGTGCATAGTCATTTGCATAGTCATTTGCATAGTAGTAGTAGAGCTACTTTTAGTGAGTTTGCATCTGAATTTGCTGCTTCAAGTTCTAAAACTGAACATTCACATCTAGAAAACATGGATAACAATCAGCATGAGAGAACCCTTAAGGAGTTGGCTGCACCTAATGTGACATATCAACCATTAGGCATTCAATATCCTGAACTTGAAGTCCTTTTTGAATTAAAGTCTTGACTAATCCATTTGCTGCCTAAGTTCAATGGTTTTGCAGGTGAAGATCCTCATAAGCATTTGAAAGAGTTCCATATAGTCTGCTCACCATGAGGCCCCAAGGAGTTCCTTAAGATCACATCAAGCTGAAAGCATTTCCATTCTCTTTAGATGGTGCAGCAAAGGACTGGTTATACTACCTCCAATCAGGATCAGTTACTTGCTGGAATGACATGAAGAGGCTGTTCCTGGAGAAGTTTTTCCCTGCATCCAGAGCTGCAACGATCAGGAAGGAGATCAGTGGCATTAGACAGCTTCCTCAAGAGAGTTTGTATGAGTACTGGGAGAGATTCAAGAAGCTGTGTGCAACCTGTCCACACCACTAGATCAGTGATCAATTGCTCATCAAGTATTTCTATGAAGGACTTGCTCCAATGGAGAGGAGTATGCTTGATGCAGCCAGTGGAGGAGCTCTCATGGATAAAACTCCTACCGCAGCCAGAGCATTGATTGATAATATGGTAGAGAGTTCTCAACAATTCAGCACAAGAGCCATGATGTCAACAAGAGAAGTCCATCAGTTAGGCCATCCAATTTCACCTGCGCCTAGTAATTCTGGCAAAACCTAATTTGGTGGTTCTATTCCTGATCAGGTGATAGTGCAGAGTAGGCTAGAGAGTAGAATTGATGAGCTGACCACTTTTGTAAGGCAATTGGCTATTGCACAGCAAGATGCTCCACAAAAGATGATGGTGAGAGATTGTCTCATTTGCTGTTCCCAAGAGCATACCTCTGATTGTTGCCCTATGCTTCAAGAAAATAACCAGTAAGCTTCTGTCCAAGGAGTTTATAGTGGAGGTCAGCAACAATTCAGGCAGCAGCAACAGCCACAAAATTTTCAGCAATCTCCAAAGCAATGGTACCAATACCAGTATCAGTCTCATGATCCTGCATTAAGGAACCATCCAAATATGAGATATGTTCAACCTTCTCAGCAGCAACAGCAACCAGTTAGGCAGTATAGTAGCAAATACCAGCCTCCTCCATTCAGGCAGCAGCAAACCTTGCAACCAACTCAGCCAAGCCAAAATTCTGAACCATCATTGGAGGATTTGATGAAGCAAATGGCCAAAAATAATCTGCAGTTCCAGCAAAACGTGAATGCTTCTATCCAAGATCTGCAGACACAAATTGGTCAGTTAGCTACTACTGTAAACCAGCTGAAATCTCAAGGAAGTGGTCAGTTGCCTTCTCAACCAGAAATTAACCCTCAAGGAAATGTGAGTGCAATAGCCTTGATGAGTGGCAAGGAACTATCTACAAGAGAGCCAACTAAGAAGCTGCAAAATGAGCATGAGAAGCTTAACAATTTGTTGCAGAATCAGTCTGATAAGCTACAAAAAGATCCTACGGACAATGATGCTGTACAGAAAATGGATTCTGCCCCAAGCACTTCAGATAATGCTGCACAAAAACCACCTCTTCCTTTTCCAAACAGAGTTGCTAAACAAAAAGCAACAGCTGCAGAATCTGATAAGGAGCTTCTTGAGACTTTCAGAAGAATTGAAGTGAATATTCCTTTGCTGGATGCGATCAAACAGGTTCCCAAGTATGCCAAATTCCTCAAGGAGTTGTGTACCAACAAGAGGAAACTAAAAGGTGATGAGAGGATTGCCATGGGAAGAAATGTGTCAGCCCTCATTCAACCCAATATGCCTGAGAAATGCAAGGATCCAGGAATGTTTATTGTCCCTTGCACCATTGGGAATTCCACCTTCCAGAATGCATTGCTTGACCTTGGCGCTTCCATCAATGTGATGCCTACATCTATTTACAAGTCTTTGAAACTTGGTCCTTTGTAGCCAAGTCACGTGATCATTACTCTAGCAAATAGAAGCATAGCACACCCTATTGGAGTTGTAGAAGATGTATTGGTCAGAGTGGATAAGCTGATATTTCCAGCAGATTTCTACATCCTAGACATGGAAGAGGGATCTTCTCCACGCAGTCCTACCTTGATCCTTGGGAGGCCATTTCTGAAAACAGCAAGGACAAAAATTGATGTGTATTCTGGCATTCTATCCATGGAGTTTGGTGATGATGTGGTGCAGTTCAACATTTTTGAGGCCATGAAACACCCCATGGAAGATCATAGTGCATTTCAGTTAGATATTATTGAGTTACTGGTTGAAGAATCTTGCTCAGAATTGTTCTTGGATGTCTTTGATCGAGTTTCGAATTTCTCATTGATGACACCTTCACTTGTCCCGATTGCACGAAGCAGGAATTGTGCAGTGTGTGTGTAGAAATTGAGGCATGTTTGCGTAATAAAGATGATGATTACGATCTTTGTTTTAGAGGATGATGCAGCAAGTACCTCTAATTCTGGTCTTGTTACAGAATTAGATTTTTCCTCTAGACTACCTCCCTCCATTGTGCAGCCACTCGACTTGGAGCTCAAGCCTTTGCCTAAGCATCTGAAGTATGCATTTTTAGAAGCCAATGACAAGCTGCCAGTGATAATTTCAGCAGAGTTAGATGCCGAACAAGAGGACAAGTTGCTACAGACGTTAAAGACTCATAAGCAGGCAATAGGTTGGACTTTGGCGGACATTCCAGGAATTAGTCCTTCCACATGCATGCATAGGATCCTGCTGAATGAGGATGCCAAGCCTGTTAGACAGCCCCAAAGAAGACTTAACCCCACCATGCTGGAAGTGGTTAAGAAGGAAGTGAGCAAATTGTTAGTGACTGGTATGATTTACCCCATTTCAGACAGTGAATGGGTGAGTCCAGTCCATGTAGTTCCAAAAAAGACCGGGGTGACAGTGATAAAGAACCAGCATGATGAGCTAGTTCCCACCAGAATTCAGAATGGCTGGCGAGTATGCATAGACTACAGGAACCTAAATCACGCGACTCACAAGGACCATTTTCCCCTTCCTTTCATTGGTCAAGTTTTGGAGCGAGTAGCGGGAAAGTCACATTACTGTTTTCTGGATGGATTCTCTAGTTATTTCCAGATTCACATAGCCCCAGAGGACCAGCACAAGACCACTTTCACCTGTCCCTTCGGCACATTTGCCTACCGGAGGATGCCATTTGGTTTGTGCAATACACCTGGCACCTTCCAGAGGTGTATGATGAGCATCTTTGCTGACTTTCTAGAGACTTCACTTGAGGTATTCATGGATGACTTTACTATTTACGGTTCTTTATTTGATGCATGTTTAGAGAGTCTATCTAGAGTTTTAGATAGGTGCATACAGTCTAACTTGGTTTTGAACTATGAAAAGTGTCATTTTATGGTGACTGAGGGGATTGTATTGGGGCATGTTGTATCTAGTAGGGGCATTGAGACAGATAGAGCTAAGATTAATGTGATTGCATCTTTACCTTACCCCACCTGTGTGCGGGAAGTGCGCTCTTTTCTTGGACATGCAGGTTTTTACAGGAGGTTCATCAGAGACTTTAGCAAGATTGCCCTGCCGCTGTCCAACCTTTTGTAGAAAGATGTGGAGTTTCTGTTTGATCAGGCCTGCAAGGATGCATTTGATGAGCTGAAGAGACGCCTGACCTCCACACCTGTCATTCAGCCTCCGAGATGGGATATTCCATTTGAGCTCATGTGTGACGCCTCCAACTATGCTGTTGGCGCAGTCCTTGGTCAGAGAGTGGATAGACAGCCTTATGTTATTGCATATGCTTCTTGTACCTTGGATAAAGCACAGTCGAACTACACCACTACAGAGAAGGAGCTTTTAGCTATTGTTTTTGCATTAGACAAATTTCGTTCATATTTGCTAGGCTCTAAAGTTATTGTTTTATGTGATCATGCAGCTTTGAGATACTTGCTTAAGAAGTCAGATTCTAAGCCACGACTGATTCGTTGGATGCTTCTTTTGCAGGAGTTCGATATTGAGATTAGAGATAGAAGTGGTGCAGAAAACTTAGTGGCAGATCATTTGAGTAGAATTCAACTGCGACTCGAGGATTTCCCCATTCATGATACATTTCCAGTTGAGCAATTGTACCAAATAGAAGGGCAGGATCTTTGGTATGCAGACTTAGTGAATTATCTTGTTGCCAAAGAGATCCCAGCACACTTTTCGAGAGCACAAGCTGCCAAATTAAAGAGTGATTCCAAGTACTACATATAGGATGATCCTTACTTATGGAAGATGTGTAGTGACCAGATCATTAGACGATGTGTGCCAGACCATGAATTTCAATCCGTACTCAGATTTTGTCATTCCTTGGCTTGTGGTGGTCATTTCGGGCCCCAACGCACAGCCCGGAAAGTCTTGGACTCCGGATTGCATTGGCCCACCTTGTTTCGAGATGCACACAGCTTCTGCAAGACATGTGAACGATGCCAGCGGACCGGGAATATTTCGCGTAGAAATGAGATGCCTCAACAACCTCTCCTTTTCTGTGAGGTATTTGATGTATGGGGTATAGATTTTATGGGTCCATTTCCTGTTTCATTTGGCTTTGCTTATATACTATTAGCTGTGGACTATGTCTCCAAGTGGGTGGAGGCAAAGGCCACTCGTATTGATGATGCTCGAGTTGTTGTAGATTTTGTTAGGTCACACATTTTCTGCAAGTTTGGATTTCCTAGAGTTTTGATCAGTGACCAGGGATCACATTTCTGCAATCGCACCATGGATGCCTTACTACGTAAGTTTGGGGTCATGCATAGAGTTTCTACACCATACCACCCCCAAACACACGGGCAGCGAGATCTCCAGCAGGAAATTAGCAGATCTGGAGAAGGCAGTCGACCCTAACAGAAGGAATGGAGTTTTCGCTTAGAGGATGCTTTGTGGGCGTAGAGAACTGCCTATAAAACGCCGATAGGGATGTCTCCTTATCGAGTTGTTTTTGGAAAGGCATGTCATCTTCCGGTGGAAGTAGAGCACAAGGCATTTTGGGCAGTAAAGCAATGCAATATGAATTTGGAAGCATGCGGTTTGCATAGGAAGCTTCAGTTGCAAGAGTTGGAGGAGATTCGTAAGGAAGCATATGAGAACTCCAACATCTATAAGCAGCGGACCAGAACATTTCATGACAAGATGATAGGGCGCAAAGAGTTCAAAATTGGTGAAAAAGTTCTTTTATACAATTCTAGACTTAAGTTGATGCCTGGTAAATTAAGGTCTAGGTGGGATGGTCCTTTTCTTGTTGTTAACATTTTTCCTTATGGTGTAGTGGAGCTTCAAGACATAGGAACCAAGAAGAGCTTCAAGGTTAATGGGCATCGACTCAAGCACTTTCATGAGGACTATAAGGAGCAAGCGCCAGAGGAAGCCACCTTTGGGTTGGCTATTTACCCCGATTGATCATAGGGGAGTGTTCTTACCCCACTTTCATTTTGATTGTTCTACGTTGTCCATTATATCTCATGTTGTTTACATTGAGGGCAATGTAATCTCTAAAGTGTGGCGGGGAGACACAACATTTTTTTTTTTTTTTGCTATTTTTGTTGTTACATTCTGTTTTACATATTGTTTTGCATGCTCTTTATTTATTTATTTTTTTTTAAGTGTTTTCAAAGGTTATGAGCATATATCAAGTGAGTGAAAATGTTCATTGTTTGAATGGATTGAATGACTTGCATTTTGGATTCAATAAGTGAGCTTTAAGAGTCATTTGTATGGATCATTGTGAGATATTTTTTTGGGCCTATTGTATAAATGACAACATCATGTCATTCTTTCTTCCCTTCTTGTGTGTTGCATTCTTGATTGTATGTCACACTAGAACTTGCCTTGATTTTCTTTGAGGTCACATTTTTGCATGCATACAAAAATATGATTGAGGCATTGTTTCTTGAATAAGCTACTTGGCCAAATAGCCAACCTTGCATTACATCCTTTGTTGAGCCCCTTTGAGCATATTTTAACCAATTCTTGTTCTATTAGCTCATTACAAGCCAAAGTGGAAAACCATGAGTTGACCTTACCATTGAGGATAAAAGAGCTTTGGAATTGTTTTGGGAATGATTTAAGAATAAGTATGGGGGTGGCCTTGAAGTTTTGTTAATAATGAAAAAAAAAAAAAAGAAGAGAGTAGTAGCATATGTATGTTCTAAAAAAAAAAAAAAAGAAAAAAAGAAAATACAAGTTTAATGTAAAAAAAAAAAAAAGGGAATAAGGATTGCTATCTACCATTAGTATTCTTTGGGTTAACTTTCATGCTAGCTTCTATGATCATTCCCCATTGTCCTTTTATTCTTATTTGGTATTGCCTTGTTTATCCTTACATATCCTTACCTTTTTCCCTTAGCCTCATTACACCCCATTAAAGTCCTCTTGATTTTTGTGTACATGTATTTTGAGTGGCGGAGAAGTAAAACAATAGGCAAGCTTATGGTTGTGCATGATTCATGATGTACATTTGAGTGATATATAGTAACCTAAACACTTGAGAGTTGAGAGTATGACTTGTGAGGTTTCCTACTTTTGATCCATTCATTTGACTTGATTAGTTTCTCTTGTGAACTTAAGTGTGAGAAATGATATCTATGATTACTTTGTTCTCTTGGCCTTGCTTGGTTTTGTTCATAATTCTTTCCATAGAAAGTGTTGTTTAGTGCATGTTTTGATTTTGAGCCTTTCATTTTAGTCTTTGTTTAGTCTTTCATTTTAGCCTTGCCCGAGGACGTGCAAAAGATAAGTATGGGGGAATTTGATAGAGCATTCATTTATGCATTATTCTAGTGTTATTCCTAGCTTGTTTACATTATAATTGTGCTTTAATTGATGCAAATAAATGGGTTTGATGACATTGACCTTCATTGAGAACTTGTAAAAAAATGTGTGCAAATTTTCGGATTTCATACTTATTTTGACCTTTCTATCTTCTGCAGCCCATATCTTGAGCTACAAATATCGGAATTAAGTAATCTTTAGCTCGTTGGAAAGATAACGAAAAATCCTACAACTTTGCTGAAGACCTCAAGACCGAAATCTGTCAGATTCTGGATGTAATTTTCGTTGCAAAGAGGCTGTAGTAAACGGGCCCAAAAATTGAGTCTTTCTTGGACCTATTTGGTTCAGACGGGCTTGGCCCTCTTTTGGGAGGTTTTCAGTTTTCTGAAAACACTATTAGAGGGAAGGGGACGAGGAGAGAGAGGAGGAATTTGAGGAGTTTAGTTTTGATTAGAAAGGAAAACAACTTTAAAATCATTATTGTTTTTTTTATCGGTTTTGGGATTTTGATTTTGGCTGGACGTTTCTGTTTTGTTTGTCAATGGAGATGGAAGGCTAAATTTTTCTTTTAGCTTAGGAGATTCATCACTCAACACACGAATTATGAGGTTTAGTTGTTAATTGGATTCAATTTTAGTTTCTGTTCTTCTCATCTCTCTACAATTCTGATTTTTCGTTTTGTCTCTCAAACATTTATCAATGCTTGATGAAGTTATTCTGATGAGAATAGAATTCCTTGTTTCAGAATTGAACCTATTTAGATTCGGATTGATTAATTCGAATTGGATTAGATTAAAATAGAGGCTAGTCTCAGATTTGGGATAGGTTAAAATTGAAATAAAAACTTGAAGATCTTCTCGGTTTTATTTTGAAATTAACAGAATGGAACTGAATGCGAAATGTTTCTTGTGAACCTATGACAAATTCTAATTGATGTGGATGAATTTCCTAAGTTGATCCTTAATCAAGTGATTTTTTTATTTCTACAACTGTTCTTAATTCAATTAGTTTCCTGAATTCTTGTTAATGAAACCCCCCCACCTTGGTTATCCTAATGTATTCACGAAACTTAGAGTAATTCCTTGGGAAACGATCTAGGTTTGCACCTATTACTACATTCTTTTGTTAAAAACCTAGTCTATTTGAGCGCATTGCGACAGTGCGCGTCATAGTGACTCTAACCTTCCTTTTTTATGTGTTCTTCAAGCCCTTGAACTCCTAAGTTCTCCATAGCTAGGTGGTTCTAGGACTTGTTTCCAAGGCCGTATGGCCATGCTTGTTGGTATGATGAGTTTTCATGTGTTGTGTCATTCTCCATGGCATGAAATTTTCGGTGGGAATGTTTATTGTTGTTGAAATAAATTTTTAGAAGTTAAAACATTGAGTTAATATCAAGATCTCAAAGATTAAAAGTGGTTTAAAAGAGAAAAGTGATCACTTGAAGGAAAGACTAAATGTTCTTACAAGAAAACTCCTTGAAACCAAAACCATGGGAACTGGAAAATTTTGGCAGTCTGTATGGCATAATTAATAACTCTTTCAATATAACTTCAAAGGGAACGAAACTAATTTTAAATGAAAATAGATTCATAGAGCTTTTTATACGTATAAAATACGTGAAATTCGGCCTTAAAACAAGAGAGATATGAATTTTCAAAGTGTGCTATTCTCGGATGTGTTTCTGTTTGGGTAGTATGTAATAAAATCTTAATAACTCGAGTTATACAGAACATTTTTGAGTGGGACCAAGTTTGTTAGAAAGCTAAGACATAGAGGAACATCCCCATCAAACAGTTTTAGTAGATTCCTTGTGAGGAGCTCGCAGTAATGTTTAAAAGTCATTGTACTAAGAATAAACTTAAAAGCTGAGTAGTCAGAATAAAATGTGCCTATCTCAAGTTACAAAATGAATTTTTGAGTGGGGTTTATTTTGTTTAAAAATAAACTCAGAGAAGTATAATACCAAAATTCGAAGCAAAAGAGTAAAAGATGAAATTATGGTGAATTTTTGAAGATTCTTGCTTTGTAAAAAGTAAAACTGGTTATGGTTAAGTTTTAAAGGTTAAGGAGAAATAAGATTTAAGGCATTAAGTCCCTTACATTAAGTATTGGAAAACCTTCATAATTCAACATAAAAAGTTTCAAAGAGGATAATAAATAAGATTGGCCCTAGGCCTAATAAAAGAATCTATACAAGAGGCAACCTCAATTAAAAGCTTGCACCAAATTTACTAAGCTAAGCTCATAAGACTTTGTGTAATGTGTATGCCTCCATGTATCAATATGATGATGGTATGATATGATGATGATGATGATGATGATGATGATGATATGATATGATGATGGTATGATTTGATGATGATATGAATATGATATATTGATGATATGATGCTTAATGATACACATTAAAGGAATCACATTTGGGGATGGCGATACGTAACGCCTAAATGTGGAAAAGAATCAGAATAATTTTACATCAACAGTCTTAATAAGAAGAGAAAGTAAACTAAGGGTATGATCCTTCAAAAGGGAAGGTGACCCAAAACAAGCTCCCTTCATCCATGACTCACATGAGGCATGGCATGACCCAGCTAGTGTAAGCACCGAAAATTTATGGTGGCGACGGCCACGGTATGAGCTCATTACCACTTATGTTTAGTGGGTGAAAAGAAAAGGACTTAAGATAAGTCAATTTAAGAAAGGAAAAGGATTTAAGAGAAAGTCAAGTTAAGAAAAGAAAGGTACTTCGCTCCGATCCAAGTAAAGAATGAAGCTCTCAACATGTTGATGCATGTTATGAATTGTCATATAAGCTTTTATGTATACCATGATGTTGTTATTATAACGAGAATATGTACTTAAAATTGAATCCACTTCGGATAGCTATGTCTTCGAAAATCTAAGAATTGGACCTTATGCATGCTCACTATTTTTCTGTAACACCCTCCTAAGCACAGTACTATGCTTAAGTCATAGTACTATACCCTGGAGTCTTATCACACTGAGTGGACCTCGTCGACAAAGAACTTCAGTAGTCTTTGGAAACTTCTAAAATCATCTGGAGACAACATGGAAATAGGAGTGAGAATTATAAAATTCTCAGTAGGATTCTCAAATCTTCATACATAGTGTCATCATGTTCGTCTCCAGTTTGCTTCGGTTTATTTTGAAAAGGATGAACATGCTGCACAAACTGTTTAATTTTACATTTCGAAAAGTGTCTTATCCGAAGCAAAGTTCCTTTTAATTATACACTTAGCATTTGGGAGAACCCATAAAATTCATTCAAATATAACACCATGAATAATAACTGTAGCATATTAAAACACATATAACATCAATATGTTGGGAATATAACGTCTATACATAAAATTACTCATACTTAAATTCATGCTTATACATGAATCTTACTTTTCTTTCATCATCTTCCCTTTCATCATAAAATCTTTACATACCACATTCCAGAGTATGATCGCCATGTCATACCCCATCAGAACGTGATCGCCATGTCACGTTCCTTAGGAATATGGGACCTTCATTCGGTACTTATACTAGCTGGGTCATGCCATGCCTCATGTAAGTTCTGTGCTTGCATTTACTTTAATCTTTAATCTTTAGTCTTTAGTATTTACTTGGCACACCTAGGCGTTACATATCGCCGTCCCTAGGGTGCTTTTACTGCCCTTGGGTAGCCTGGCCTTGGAGTGAGCTCGTCAGCCTCACCCGTGACTATCGTCACACCGACTCACCCACAAGGGGATCCACTGCCTCTAGGTTGGAGGGACCCAAAGTGCAACTGCCTCCAACATAGAAGGACCCAAGTCTTTAGCTGCCTTCACAAGGAGGGACCCATGTGCAACTGCCTCCAAATGAAGGGACCCATGTCTTTATCATTTAACTGCCTTCACAGGGAGGGATTTCAAATAATCGCCCCAGTGAAGGGACCCACATTTTATCTTATTTAGCTGCCTTCACAAGGAGGGACCTCGAATAACTGCCTCCGAGTGAAGGGACCCATGTCTTTATCATTTAATTGCCTTCACAGGGAGGGATTTCAAATAACTGCGCCCGAGTGAAGGGACCCACATTTTATCTTATTTAGCTGCCTTCACAAGGAGGGACCTCGAATAACTGCCTCCGAGTGAAGGGACCCATGTCTTTATCATTTAACTGCCTTCACAGGGAGGGATTTCAAATAACTGCCCCCGAGTGAAGGGACCCACATTTTATCTTATTTAGCTGCCTTCACAAGGAGGGACCTCGAATAACTGCCTCCGAGTGAAGGGACCCATGTCTTTATCATTTAACTGCCTTCACAGGGAGGGATTTCAAATAACTGCCCCCGAGTGAAGAGACCCACATTTTATCTTATTTAGCTGCCTTCACAAGGAGGGACCTCGAATAACTGCCTCCGAGTGAAGGGACTCATATTCAATATATTCACATTCTTTTATTCTCATACATATTCAAGCATAATTATAAAGAGTGTACTCATGCATATACTTCATTTATTTTCACGTATCATTGCACACATGATCTTCACGTACATATTCGTAACGCATAAAGGCTCGTAGCCTCCTTACCATTCTACCGACACTCATACATATGCTTCGTTCTTTACTTTCATATATCTCATCTCATACTTATATCATTTCTCATCTCATACTTATATCATTGAATATAGGGTTTCTATATACCCATTCATACTCTAATTCATCATTACCTGTAAACATTCCTAGTTTTATAGACTTCTGCCGTAAATCTGGCAACATGACGGATCAGGTCCGTTTCCCCATGAATAGTGCCAGCATCTCACGGGCAAATCAGTCATAGCAACATAATCAACTTAACACATATATAACAATGTCAAGCAAGCAATCCTTCATTCAAACTTTATATGTTTCACTAACACTTGTAAAATTATCACTTTGGCCATTCTGCCAATTCTATTCGGTTCTGCCCGAATCTTGTATAATCCACCTTTATCTCTATTCAATTCATTTAAATCTGAAATTTGGATATGTCATAGCTCCATATGTCTACTTTCTAACCTCTTTAGTCCCATGTCATTCTGATTTATATAAATCAAGATATCCAGCTTTTACTTCAGCTTGTTCAGTCACTAGGCCGAATTACACTCCTGGAAATATAAATTCACTAAAAATCGAAACTAAGCTCAAATCTTACGAAGTTGGCCTCATATTAAAGCTAACAGGACAACCTTTCATTTGCCACAAGTTTCACTCCATTTGCTTAAGTACACCTCAAGATATAAGTCCTGAAAGTTGACCTTCCTGAACATTCTGTGTTGGTCTGAATTAAACATAGGACAACTTCCTCTAATCACTGGGAACAATTGGGACCATAACAAACTCGGAATCTTATATTGGGATGTTCCCCTGTGCGTAAGCTTTCTAACAAACTTAGTTTCACTCGATTTGGAGTTGTATAGTGTGAGTTATACCCTCCTCATGTCACCCTGCCCGGATGAACATTCTAAACCCTAGGTCAAACTTCAAAAATTCGTATCTCCCTCAATACTAATCCAATAAGCTTATATGATATATCTATGGAAAGCCCTGAATGTCTACTTTCATCTAAAAATAGTTTCATCGGATTTGACCGATTGTAGGCGGCGCCGTACACTCCGCCGTACGGACTGCCGTGGACTTTCTCACCAAGACAGCATCTCACTTCTTCATTCCTTCTAGTCTCCTCCTTCTAATCATAATTCTGACTCACAGTCTTCTATTAATTCAATCACAAATTCATCCAATACATCCAATAGTTCATCAAACACATAAAGAATAGCGCAAATCTCATGCAATCATAGTGTGAGGAATTCAAGAATAGAGCAGAATCCTACCTCTTTGGAGTGTGATCTTGAGTTACTTGTTGAAACTTGAATTATTAGGACCTGACTAAGCTTGAAGGAATAATGGAGTTGGAGAAGAGAGAAGAGAGCTGAACAAGGGAGAGAAAGTGGCGTAGGAATGGGGCTGAAGGAGAGGAAGAGATGAGTTTATAAGCTTGAGGTGGTAGTTTACTTGGAGGGCTTTGATTGGCTGAATTACTTGTGGACAAAATTTAGCTACGTCTCCCTTTCAGGGTAACTTGCCGCCATACTGTTTGAAATCGGAGCTTGTCTCTATTACACCTTAAGTCGGAACTCGTGTTATCCAAGTTGAGACTGGAACTGGAATCGTATGTCGTAACTCGTCCCATCTCGTTGTGACTTGAGGAAATCTTGCATCAAGGTCGTAGGTCGGAAGTCATGCAGCTGGCAATCCAATAATCTCGGAACTCCCTATTTGAACTCGGGAATGCCAATGCTGGATGTGAAATCGGAACTCGTGTGACTGAAGATTTGCTCGAGGGTCCGAACTCGTATCCATCCCAATTGAGTTCAACACTAAGGTCGGAACTCGTGAGTTCGAGTCACGTTTCCAAACACAAGTTCTTAAACTCGGAAACCGTGTATCAATACTTTTAAGACATGAAGTCGGAAGTCGTGAAGTAGTAAAGTATGCCACTTGAAGTCGTAGGTCGGAAATTATGCCCGTATATACCTCGAAGTCGGAAATCGTTCATAATCAAAATTGAAGATTTAATCGGAAGTCGGACAGGATGTGAAGTCGGAATTTATACACTGTATGGTTGGTGACATCGGAATCCGGAAATATTTTCCTTGAGGCATGAAACCGGATCTCATGGAATTACGTTCATGTGTTCGGACTTGAAGGTTAAACTCGGAAGTCGTTGGAAATAATCCATACGAAGTCGGAAGTCGTATAAGGTATGAAGTCGGGAATCCAGCAAAACTAACTTGAACTCTGGAATAATACTCTTATCTGTGTTTCAAGGACGAAGTCGGAAATCGGAATGAATCAGTCCTGAGGGCAAAGCCGAACTCGGAAACCGGGATGTTACATTTTCATTATAAAATTGAAGTGGTTGGGACGAAGACGATGATACCTCCGTGTCGGGTTCGAGTCCTACTAAGAAATTCCATTTTTCACTCTAGTTATTTCCGCATCGTCACCAAATTCCGATGGTGCATCCGATGGAGTGGAGCACGGATCCACCACACTGTGAGCGGACATATGACATGGGATGCCAGACGATGTAGATTTTGACTTGTAGTTGCCGTAGCTCTACATCTTCATACATTCCTTTTTGTGGCGAACGATGTCAAATTAAGTTTGTATTTAGTATATGGGGTCATGGCACGTCCATGAGCCTCCTTCGATGTAATGCTGATATATATGTATGTATATATAGTATGAACCCATATGGATGTAATGGTTAGCTATGTAATGCAATGTATTTGTGAGTTGCTTTTTATTTCCCTTCCTATTGCTTTATGATATTTGGATATGTACCTTATACAACACGCTCTTTCTCTATCTACCTTCTCGCTCAAGGCTTTACTTTCCAAAGCGATGACGTATTTCAACCAAAAAAAAATCTTACCGTATTTTCCACGTAATTTAATTTCAAGTGAAGTTTAGTTTTCCACGAGTATAAGTAACAACTAATAAAATGCCGCAATACAACTTTAAGCATAGTATGGATTTATTAGGGTATTAAATTCAGTGGATGAAAAGAAAAAGAAAAAGACCTAAGATAAAGGTTAATTGAAGAAAAGAAAGGGACCTTGGTCCGACCCAAGTAAAGAATGAAACTCTCAAGATGTTCATGCATGATACGAATTGTCATATAAGTTCTTATGTATACCATGATGTTAGCATATGAGAAATACGTACTTAAAATGGAATCCGCTTCGAATATTGATGTTTTCGAAAAACCTAAGAATTGAACCTATTGAATGCTCACTATTTTCATTTATAAAATCGAAGTGGCTGGGACGATGGCGATGACACTTTTGTGTCAGGTTCAAGTCCTGCTGAGAAATCTTCTTTCTTACTCTAGTTATTTTCCATTTCGTCACTAGATACCTATGGCACATCCGATGGAGTGGAGCATGGACCCTCCCCACCATGAGTGGACCTACGATGCTGATGCTCAGGCTATCGTGGCTACAACCACCATAGTAGTCCGCACTTACTTTTACCTGGGTTGTATTTATGAGGGAGAGGAGCACGATGTTCCACCAGCCCCCGTAGACATTTCTTCGGCATACCTTGGACAGCCGCTAGGTCCTTGGGATTTTTCGCCTGAGCCATTGCCAGATATTGAGATAAAGCCGATGTCTCTGGACCTGCCTGCAGTCGAGCTCGTGCCACAGCCTGTGATTCCCATGGTCGATGTGAGTTCCACGGCTACTCCTAGGGTCGCAGCCGCTTTACCGCCGCTCCCTGACTATCACCTCGTTACATCTGAGGAGGATCCCTCCGAGGAACATTCCTCTATAGCCAGCTATACTCTGGGTCATCGTGTTCATCGCATAGAAGTGATCAGCAGGCACCCTTGCATCATCCGTACTCCTCACGTTCCCCGAGGCCGAGGAGCGAGGGGAACCAGGCACTCGAGGACTTGATTCCATCCAATCGAGGGGCATGGAAGGGGCAGAGAATCCAGCACATGTCTACATGGGCCTATTTTATTATTGCTCCTTATCCTATGTATTTCATTTTGTGGCGGACCTTGTCATATTTGTTTATGTTTGATATTTTGGGGCCATGGCGTGACCATGAGTTCCTTTTTTATGTATTGTTGAATATTATGAGACTTTATATATGTGATTGTTTTAGTAAGGTGAATGCAATATATTTCTATTGATCCAATGTTCCTTTATTTTACGACTTGAATTTATGCGTCATGCTAGTTTATATCTTTCTTCTTCCTCAAGGCTTTATTTTCCCAAAACATTGCAAAGCGACAACATATTTCAAAAAAAAAAAAAATCTTACCGTATTTTCTACGTAACTTAATTTCAAGTGAAGTTTACTTTTCCACAAGCATATGTAACAACTAATAGAATGCCGTAATATGACTTAAGCGTAGTATGGGTTTATTAGAGTGTTACAAGGACTAATCAAATAAGATTCGCATATCGCAATCTTGTAAAGACATGCCCCAAGGAAGGAGTGGTTAAGGCATTAACTAGTAGGAAAAAGAAGAAGAAGAAAGTTAGAATCCATCTTGGAAATTTAGGGACCAAATTTCTTAAGGGGGGAAGAATGTAATGCCCGGGTTGAGAGTCACACATATCATGACACTTTGTCCTGTTAGACCCTACAAAAGCTCTAAGTCTGGTCTGGACCTTATGCCCCCTTAGAGGGCTATATGATTAGGACATTTTTATGGGATCAAAAGTCCCAGTAATTGTTTCTTAGATATCCAAGAATAGAAAAGTGATTTTTAATGAATTTTAAAAAGTTATTAACCCTTCCATTCTTCGCTTGGAAGTTTAAGAAAATGCAAATTTTTGAGATTTTGTACTAAAATCGAAAAGTTGGATTTTGATTTATAAGGAGTTGGATTTTTCTAATATTTTTATTGGATTCAAATAGGGGGTATTTCTTTATTTACATTTATGTTTTAAAGTTAATGGAGAATATCATGATACTAAAGAAGTGTTTGGAGGAGGAAAAAAAAAGAGAGGGGGGATTGGGTGCCTAGGCATTGGCTATGTTGATGGTCGAAGCGCCTTTTAGGCTCGTGGGTGCCCAAGCGACCAAAACCCACCTCCCAAGTGCCGGCGGTGTGCAGATTTTAAAAAAGAAAAATCGAGAAGCTTCTCCCCCATTCAACCATTCTCCATTCTTTTCCGCTCCTTTTTCCTCCTCCTTCCCCTATTCTTCCACCTCAAATCCATCACCTTTAACCTCCATTTTTTCAACATTTTAGCATCCCTACATAAGGTTTATTATGTTCAAGTGTACATAGGAAGAGGAAGATGCGATTCATTGCTTGAGGGAGCTTGGGGTTGGCAGTTCTGAAGCTTTTCCGATGACCCACTCTGTTCTTTCATCCCTATTAGCCTTTAAAGGTAATTATTGAACTTACACACGTCTCCTATTCCAAGGATTTATTAAGTTTTTCATGAATATTAGTTATGGAGTAGTGGAAGTGGTATTGAGGGTTTAGATTTGGGGATTTTATGCTTTGGAAAGGATTCCAAGTTAAATTTTGGTTCTAAGGGCTAATTAGTGTTTGGATGATAATGATTTTGGTGCTAAATGACTTGTGGGGTGACCATGACTCTGTGGTACAACATACTAAGGCTACTTTTTCATTTGGACTAGCACTGTGAGTGATAGCATACTTGTAACTTGCTTTTGTCTCTAATTTTCTAAATTCATGTTTAATATGAGCTTTGATAACTTATGATGAAAAGGTTGACTAATAGTTTACCCTGTTTATGGAAAGTTTAAAAGCAATTATGTTGATTAAGTATACATATATATATATATATATATATAAATATATATATATATATATATGTATATATGTGTAATTGTGGGACAAGCTACCTTGAAAGTTGATTTCTAGTATTTGAGTACTTTGATGGAAAAGATGAAGTTTCATGTTATTAGAAATTATAATGTTCAAAAAGCTAATACTTTGAGTAATTTGATAGAAAGAAAGCATTTATTTTCAATGCTTTATGGAAGAACTTTAGATACTGTAAGTTAAAAGATTTGAAAGTATTATACGTTGAACCTTAGTTTGATAGTGTAGTTAAAATGTACATGATTTGATATAAAGAAGAGTTTTAGTGACAAGGATTTAGAAAGAAGTAAAGTTTACCTAAGGGGAGGAAACTGTGACAAAAACTGTTTGCTAATGGTAACAGTATTAGCCTTAGTGCACCTTGAATAACCTAACTAGCAGGGTGCTTGCTAGCTCGACATGTTTGGCCAACATGTTCGAAAGATATAGACATACTAGGCAAGGCTAGGCGTGAGATCAGTTATTTATTGCTGGGGTCAGGTTCGTAAAGCCGCCTAGTCAAGCAGCTATTTTCTGGGATAGGATCCTCCCTTAAGTGTTATTTTGTAATTGAGGTTATGAGCTATAATGCATATGATTTGATATGAAAACGTCTATATTCAATTTAAAAGGTTGCTTTAACAAACTATGGAGGTTTTAATGACAGATAATATATTGGATATGCTATTATGTAAAGCTTTTATATTATATTAATATATATAGACGAAGTATTTTACTTAAAAGATAATATGAGTTTCTCAAAAAGCTTGTAAAGTTATTTTGTTAAAAGTTTATGTGCATGCTTGTCCTACTCTTGTTATAGGCAAGCTATCCCTCATTAGTCTATATGACTCACCCTTTTCCTCCTTTCCATGTTTTTAGACAGGTGCAAACTTATGTTCAAGCTTTATAGTCGCCTGGAAGGGTTGGACTCCTAGTAAATCCACACTCTGTTCATGTTGTTCGCAGAGGTTTTAGTATTGGAGAAGCATATTCATTGAATACATTTATATATCTCTCGTGATGCTCCATTAGCCTACAGGCAGGGTCCTTCCTGTGTCAATTTATGATTTGTAGCAAAATTATATTTGCTTAGTTATGACAAGTTTGAATTTTAAGGATTATGGATATGTATATATGTATTTTCATAAAAATGATTACATTCTACACTCCTATTATGTGTGTTGTGGGATGCATTTTGATAATACCTAGATTCTCAATGATTTTTGTGTGTTTGTATTATTGTGTATGTAGAGGATTCTTTTTTGGGAATAGTCGTAAATACAAGAGAGGCTTTCACTCAATTTTGATCAGTGACCAGGGATCACATTTCTGCAACCGCACCATGGATGCCTTACTACGTAAGTTTGGGGTCATGCGTAGAGTTTCTACACCGTACCACCCCCAAACAAACAGGCAAGCAGAGATCTCCAACCGGGAAATTAAGCAGATCCTGGAGAAGACAGTCCAGCCTAATAGGAAGGATTGGAGTTTTCGCTTAGAGGATGCTTTGTGAGCGTATAGAACTGCCTATAAAACGCAGATAGGGATGTCTTCTTATCGAGTTGTTTTTGGAAAGGCATGTCATCTTCCGGTGGAAGTAGAGCACAAGGCATTTTGGGCGGTAAAGCAATGCAATATGAATTTGGAAGCATGCGGTTCGCATAGGAAGCTTCAGTTGCAAGAGTTGGAGGAGATTCGTAAGGAAGCATATGAGAACTCCAACATCTATAAGGAGCGGACTAGAACATTTCATGACAAGATGATAGGGCGCAAAGAGTTCAAAATTGGTGAAAAAGTTCTTTTATACAATTCTAGACTTAAGTTGATGCCTGGTAAATTAAGATCTAGGTGGGATGGTCCTTTTCTTGTTGTTAATATTTTTCCTTATGGTGTAGTGGAGCTTCAAGACATAGGAACCAAGAAGAGCTTCAAGGTTAATGGGCATCGACTCAAGCACTTTCATGAGGACTATAAGGAGCAAGCGCCAGAGGAAGCCACCTTTGGGTTGGCTATTTACCCCGATTGATCATAGGGGAGTGTTCTTACCCCACTTTCATTTTGATTGTTCTACGTTGTCCATTATATCTCATGTTGTTTACATTGAGGGCAATGTAATCTTTAAAGTGTGGGGGGGGAGACACAACATTTTTTTTTTTTGGCTATTTTTGTTGTTACATTCTGTTTTGCATATTGTTTTGCATGCTGTTTATTTATTTATTTATTTTTTTAAGTGTTTTCAAAGGTTATGAGCATATATCAAGTGAGTGAAAATGTTCATTGTTTGAATGGATTGAATGACTTGCATTTTGGATTCAATAAGTGAGCTTTAAGAGTCATTTGTATAGATCATTGTGAGATATTTTTTTGGGCCTATTGTATAAATGACAACATCATGTCATTCTTTCTTCCCTTCTTGTGTGTTGCATTCATGATTGTATGTCACACTAGAACTTGCCTTGAGTTTTCTTTGAGGTCACATTTTTGCATGCATACATAAATATGATTGAGGCATTGTTTCTTGAATAAGCTACTTGGCCAAATAGCCAACCTTGCATTACATCCTTTGTTGAGCCCCTTTGAGCATATTTTAACCAATTCTTGTTCTATTAGCTCATTACAAGCCAAAGTGGAAAACCATGAGTTGACCTTACCATTGAGGATAAAAGAGCTTTGGAATTGTTTTGGGAATGATTTAAGAATAAGTGTTGGGGTGGCCTTGAAGTTTTGTTAATAATGAAAAAAAAAAAAAAAGAAGAGAGTAGTAGCATATGTATGTTCTAAAAAAAAAAAAAGAAAAAAAGAAAATACAAATTTAATGTTAAAAAAAAAAAGGGAATAAGGATTGCTATCTACCATTAGTATTCTTTGGGTTAACTTTCATGCTAGCTTCTATGATCATTCCCCATTGTCCTTTTATACTTCTTTGGTATTGCCTTGTTTATCCTTACATATCCTTACCTTTTTCCCTTAGCCTCATTACACCCCATTAAAGTCCTCTTGATTTTTGTGTACATGTATTTTGAGTGGCGGAGAAGTAAAACAATAGGCAAGCTTATGGTTATGCATGATTCATGATGTACATTTGAGTGATATATAGTAACCTAAACACTTGAGAGTTGAGAGTATGACTTGTGAGGTTTCCTACTTTTGATCCATTCATTTGACTTGATTAGTTTCTCTTGTGAACTTAAGTGTGAGAAATGATATCTATGATTACTTTGTTCTCTTGGCCTTGCTTGGTTTTGTTCATAATCATTTCCATAGAAAGTGTTGTTTAGTGCATGTTTTGATTTTGAGCCTTTCATTTTAGTCTTTGTTTAGTCTTTCATTTTAGCCTTGCCCGAGGACGTGCAAAAGATAAGTATGGGGGAATTTGATAGAGCATTCATTTATGCATTATTCTAGTGTTATTCCTAGCTTGTTTACATTATAATTGTGCTTTAATTGATGCAAATAAATGGGTTTGATGACATTGACCTTCATCGAGAACTTGTAAAAAAATGTGTGCTAATTTTCGGATTTCATACTTCTTTTGACCTTTCTATCTTCTGCAGCCCATATCTTGAGCTACAAATATCGGAATTAAGCAATCTTTAGCTCGTTGGAAAGATAACGAAATATCCTACAACTTTGCTGAAGACCTCAAGACCGAAATCTGTCAGATTCTGGACGTAATTTTGGTTGCAAAGAGGTTGTAGTAAACGGGCCCAAAAATTGAGTCTTTCTTGGACCTATTTGTTTCAGACGGGCTTGGCCCTCTTTTGGGAGGTTTTTAGTTTTCTGAAAACACTATTAGAGGGAGAGGGACGAGGAGAGAGAGGAGGAATTTGAGGAGTTTAGTTTTGATTAGAAAGGAAAACAACTTTAAAATCATTATTGTTTTTTTCGGTTTGGGGATTTTGATTTTGGTTGGACGTTTCTGTTTTGTTTGTCAATGGAGATGGAAGGCTAAATTTTTTCTTTCAACTTAGGAGATTCAGCACTCAACACACGAATTCTGAGGTTTAGTTGTTAATTGGATTCAATTTCAGTTTCTGTTCTTTTCATCTCTCTACAATTCTGATTTTTCGTTTTGTCTCTCAAACATTGATCAATGCTTGATGAAGCTATTCTGATGAGAATAGAATTCCTTGTTTCAGAATTGAACCTAGTTAGATTCGGATTGATTAATTCGAATTGGATTAGATTAAAATAGAGGCTAATCTCAGATTTGGGATAGGTTAAAATTGAAATAAAAACTTGAAGATCTTCTCGGTTTTATTTTGAAATTAACAGAATGGAGCTGAATGGAGCTGAATGCGAAATGTTTCTTGTGAACCTATGACGAATTCTAATTGAAGTGGATGAATTTCCTAAGTTGATCCTTAATCAAGTGATTTTTTTATTTCTACAACTTTTCTTAATTCAATTAGTTTCCTGAATTTTTGTTAATGAAACCCGCCCACCTTTGTTATCCTAATGTATTCACGAAACTTAGAGTAATTCCTTGGGAAACGATCTAGGTTTGCACCCATTACTACATTCTTTTGTTAAAAACCTAGTCTATTTGGGCGCAATGCGACAGTGCGCGTCACCTATGCGCCAGTCACGTCTGGGGTTAGGTCATGACAACAAGTATCATTTTCAACTCATCAATAAATTCAGCATAAGCAGCCAATAAATTTCAATTCAGTGAAATATTAGATCCAAGTTAGACATCATGTCTAAAAGGACTGCAAAATTATAAAACTAGATATATAATCTATATTCGGCAGAAATACACCTTATCGCTTGGTTTTGATTTCATCTATGCCCTAAGAAAGGAATTAACTATACATAGTAGAGAAGTTAAACTCAAGATGGATAAAAGAACCCATAGATAGTAGAATCCTTCCATGATGTGCAATGCCTTTCGCAAGGCATATGAAAGCTCCTTTTCCTTTCAAAAGTTCTATCCATGATCATATAGTCTTATTTATACTAACCCTAAACGCCCATAACCATAGGCGCACAAAATATAAGACTAGCTAAAAGAATTTAAAAAAAAAAGTCTTGTATGTTGTCGTAGTGCTAGATTCTAGATCTTAAATGCTAGCTATCTGCCCACTCATGTTAAATTATTATAATATTGAAATTCATATAGTTTTTGTCTTCAAAATTGATCATGATTTTCACTACTCGAATATTTGAAATAGGTTTTGTTGTCTTCATGAATGTTGTGAACTTTTGTCTTAACTTTCTAACACTACTACAACTGGCTTAAGACAAATTTTCTAGCTCAGGCTATGCTCAAATTACCGTAGCAACTTTAGCATCTATCCTAGCTTGCTTTTCTCGCTTAGTTTGGCTTTCTTTTTAGCATTATACCTTCAAAACACAATCAAATGCCAAACTTGAGAAATACAATTATTAAGAATTTTAAACAATAAATCTCCAAGCTGAGCAAAATTCCTGAAAGAGCTTATTAATTTAATTAAATTTGCCAAAGTTGGGGTCTAAGCCAAACTAGTTAACATCTCAAGGTTTTGGCATGCTTTTGTGCATATCTTGTGATGAAGTAACTTTAACAAACTCAAAGTGAAAGGAGGCTTGATGTAACAACCAAGTTAAGAGTATATGAATGGTGGTGTTTTGTCCTGTCAGATCCTACAAAAGCTTCAAGTCTGGACCCTATGCTTCCTTGAAGAGCTATATATTTGGAACATTTTCATGGGATTAAAAGTTCTAGTAATTGTTCCTTAGATATCCAAGAATTGAAAAGCGATTTTTAATGAATTTTAAGAAGTTATTAACCATTCCATTTTTAGCCCGGAAGTTTGAGAAAATGCAAGTTTTCGGAAGTTTGTACTAAAGTCCAAAAGTTGGATTTTGATTCTTTAAGAGTTTGATTTTTCAATATTTTTATTGGATTCAAATAGGGGGTATTATCTTATTTACATTTATATTTTAAAATTAATGAAGAGTAAAATAAATGAGGACATTTCAAAAATATAAATAAGTATATGATAATATTTGAGAAATGTTTGGAAGGGAACAAAAAGGGGATCAAGCGCTCACGCCACAAGACTGATGATACACTGATGATTGTTGAACATCAGGTGAACGGGCACCCAGCCACCCAGGTTGCGATGCCCAGACACCCGCTGGGCAGAGATAAGAAGGGAATCTCAACCCTTCTCCCTCATTTCCACCATGTCTTTCTTTCTTTTCCTTCTATCTCATTCTTCTCTTCCCCCACATGATTTCCATTAACCCTTTACCATTTTTCACTCAATCCACCATCAAATTCATCTTTTTCCATCATCATCCTCATCATAGCTTGGCTTGGTTCTATCTTGAAGCTCTCTCTCTCCTTTTTTTAGTGAGAGAAACAAAGATGGCATGGAAACCCATGTCCCCCATCAAGTTTCTTCCTTTTTTTTGCAACCCAAGATACTCTCCGGAATCTCTTGGTGGCTCTGAGACTTCATAGAGTTTGGGCTCCTTCCCTTCCAAACTTGATTGGTGAGTGCTAGTATATGTATAGCTTGTTTTTATTCTTAATTTCCTAATTACATCCCTAAAATATAATTCAGTGAAGCTTATGAAAATATTGAATTAATATGTTTTACTCCGTATTTATAGAACTCTTGACATAATCATATTAGTTATGTGTATATATATATGTTTAAACATATGTGTGGGACAAGGTCTTATAGAAATTGATTTAAGATATTTGAGTAATATGATAGAAAGATATGAAGTCTTAAGTTATTAGAAGTTGTTATGTTCTTAAGGCCAATGCTTGAGCGATTTAATTGAAAGAGATAGCCAAATTTCAATAATTTGAGAAAGAACTCTAGATACTTTAAGATGAATAGTTTGAAAGCATTATACTCTGAACCTATGTTTACTATGAATACGGAAGTTTTCTTAGATCTTATTATGTGTTAAATGATATGAGCAAGAAAGTATATGAATTGAGATAAAGAAAAGTTTTAGTGACAAGGTTTTAGGAAAGAGTCAATTTTACATAAGAGGAGGAAACTATGTTAGAAATTGCTTGCTAATGGCAATTAGCATTAACCTTGGTGCACCTTGAAAAGCCTAGCTAGCAGGGTGGTTGCTAGCTAGGCATGTTTGGCCAACATGTCGGGATAAATATGAACACCCTAGGGACGGCAATACATAACGCCCAGATATGGAAAGGATTAGAATATAGATTCTGAGTAGGATCTTTCCTTAAGCTTTATTATGATTTGAAACGAGTATTTACCTTTCATATTATGAAAAAGTATTTCTATCTTTAAGGCCAGTTTTTATATCCTTATTATATGTGATTTATTACAGCTAGTTTTAAAAGTATTATGCTTATATATGTTACGAAGAAGTTTTTATCCAATTGAATTAAAAAGGTGATTTAAGGACCAATGGATGTTTTAAGGATAGACTATACTTGTGTATGTTTCAGTGGAATTTTATAGTATGTTAACATATAGACAAAGCATTGTGATTAAGAAATGATGTATGAGTTTCTGAAGAAACCCTTAAAGATATATGTGCTAAAAGTTTATGTTTAAGCTTGTCTCACTCCTGTTATAGATATATCATCCCTCACTGAGTCTGTATGAATCACTCTTTCTTTCTCTTCATGTTTTTAGACAGGTATAAGCTATGCTTCTATGGCCCCAACCAGCTGATGTCATTGGCCCCAACCAGCTGAAGTCATTGGGTATTCCTATTGTAACATCCTCAATTTCATGTTGTGCTAAATTACCTCAGTAACCCTGAGTAATTAAACACTTAATGAGAGATTATGAGATTAAGGCTTAATTAAGTGGTTAACGAAGAGTTTAGGGGTTAACTCGGATAAGAAAAGTCAAAAGAATGCGTAATCGAGATTAGATAATCTCTAATTAAGCAAGTCAGACCCTTAATAGCTTAATTAAGCACTAATCGCTCTTAATTAGCTTAATCGAGTTTGATTAAGATTAATTAAGCTTAATCACAAGATTAATTTTTGTTAATCATGTTCTTGTGTGTTAATCACTAATCCTTGCTTAATCATCTTAATTAAGTTGTATGAGCACTTAATCACATGATTAAATTCAAATTTAGTCAACTAGACAATAAAGTAAAGAGTAATGTCACTAAAGCAAAAAGCATTAGATAAGACTACTTTATGTAAGAGTTTGACCATGCTTTGTCTCCCCATCATCCCATTTGTCCCCCCTAAATCTTAATTAACACAAAATTAAATAAAATATCTCATTCTCCTCCCTTTATGTTGGAAGCCACTTTCAAGCACATACACACACTCACATTTTTATTTTTGCTCATCCTATTCTCTCTCTTCAAAGCCAAATCCTCCAACTTCTCTCTTAAACTCTCTTCATCTTCTTCATCTTTTTCTTCCTTTCTTCACCACCACCACCCAAAACCACTCACTTAGCCCTTCAAAGATCACATCTTTTGGTCTTTGGAGACAAGATCTAAACACTACAACCTCCATTTTCACAAGATCTCAAGAGCTTCTCCTTCCACCAAGCCAAACCGCCACCATCTACAAGGAAAGGAACCATCTTCTTCTTCTTCTCTAGTTTTGCGCCATTTCCAAGAAAGGCAGTGATCTTCATCATTTTCATTTTGTTTGCTCAAGAAAACTTGGAGCTTGGTTCTTTCATGACCAAGACCTCTAAGTGAAAACTTGAGAAAATCCTTCATGCTCTTCAAGAGCAAAAGTTTCCCTTTTTGGCAAAATATGTTCTTGATATTTTTCAAGTGTTCTTAAGTTTCTACTTTTAGAAAAATATGTCCTTGATATTCTTCAAGTGTTCTTGATGTTTCTACTTTTGGAAAAATATGTTCTTATTATGGAGTGTTCTTGATAGTATCTTATTTAAAGTTCTTCCTTTTCTTATGATGAGTTGATGATTGGAAAAGCCTTACCTTTTTATGTTTTTCATGATTTGATAAGACTATGAACATTCTAAAAGCTTTAAACTTTAAAAGTTTGCTTCTTGATACACAAAAAGTGGTGCAAGTTTTAGTACCATCACAAAGTCTTTTTTTGTTTTGTTTTGAAGACAAAAATACATGTAAAAGTCTAAGCTTTTTGGTATAATAAGCCTTTTTGAGGTAGAAAAATGATACCTTGTCACTAATGTCTTAGAAATCACATCTTAAAGAAAAGACTTTTCATAAAGTTTCAAACTTTAATCAAGAATGAGACCTTTAAGCCATAAAAGTATTGTTTTGTAACATTTAATTCATAAAGTTTAGATCTTGAACCAAAATAATGCAAAAAAGTGTTAACTTTTATAAAGATCAAGACTTTTTAACCTTAAAGTTAATGTTTGATATCACTAGTTGACAAAGTAGGAATCTTTTTAATGTAGAGGCAACTTTAAGTCAAAAAATTGGGATCTTGATGGTCTTGGAATAATTGAATGAGTCAACTTTCATAAAGAACAAGACTTTTTAGTTAAAAAGCTAGTAATTTGTATCATTATTACATAAGGATCAAATTTTTAAGACAAGAGCTTAATTTTAGAGGCACTTACTTTCATAAAGAATAAAACTTTATGACTACTTTATAAGAATGATAACTTTAATAACGTTTAAGGTAAAACCTAGATATGTTATTAATGAAAGCTTAAAACTTTGTAAGTTGAATAAGTTAAAAATCACCCTTAGTGATTAGTGAACATGGTGTTGTTGGGTTCATGATGTGGTTAAGCGTTGTCATGACCCAAGGATTAGAGAATCTCGAACTCCTTGGGATCAGAAGTATGATTAGGGCCTCTAAGCATACCATGAACCTGGGAATCACTAAGTGCAGTATCTCAAGGAAAGGAAACAATTATTTAACTTAATTAATTTGAATAAGTGTTCCATAAGACATGAACTAAAGTAAAGAATAATTTCATATGAGAGCTAAGTAACTAAAAGACCACATACACATATCTTAACTATGCGATTCTCTCATGGATAACCACGAGAAATCATATGATAATTCATAATACTCTTTACAAAGAATAGCGTAATTATAAACCCCTTTAAGGCATGAATGTGTGATGCCATGCAGCATGATGAATGATGAGTTTGATTGAGCTTTTTCTCATGATTGAATGATGAGTATGATGATATGATATAGATATGATGAACTGTTGGTTGAAAGTTGATGATTGGCATTTTGGGGAAGCTCCAGTCTAGCTGCTATGTCGCTGGATTTCACAAAATTATGGACTTAGTCATATCATTACATGTGTCTAGTCAAAGAAGAACGATGCATGTAAAGTATAATGATAAGAAAAGAATTAATGGGACATGACCCTTCAATCACTTCGATAAAGGAAGTGAGAGATGGCGATCCACAAAAACTCAAGGAACCTCTATGAGGGAGGCAAGGGTGACATGGAGGACCCTCCAACTTAGAGGTAACCAATATCGACATAGTCTGATTTGGTTAGTACTACGTGATGATAGCCATGAAATGAGCTCATATCTAAAAGCAGTCTATTTCAAAGGAAAGTAAAAGAATGTTAAGCACGTGCTAAAAACAAAAGTCAAAGTAGGACCATGGTCAAGTTGATGAGTTGCATAGTCATGCATGTTATTATATTCCTTATGTGCATTGTGAATGTTTATTATGTATACTAGCATGTATGCCTATGTATAACACTATGCATATGATGATAAAGTTAAAAGTAACCTGCTTTGGGATTTACGTTTTCTGAAACTATTATAATTGAACCGATATCTGCCCACAATGTTTATATTAAACCCGAAGTGGCTAGGATGATGACGATGACACTGTGTTTGTCTAGTCGTGATCCTACTAAGAAATTTAGTATTTCTCACTTCTATATTTCTGTGTCATCTTCAGAGGATGCCAGCATCGGGCACGATGGTGATTTTCGTTGAGTTCCTAGTGATGCATTGGCACTTTGACCTAGTGCTAAATGCGTCTGTCATGAATGCTTAGGCAGCGATGCGGGTCTACATGTTCCATAGCCGCCAGTTCCGTGCACCTGTGATGAGTTCACTTTTCCGTCCTTATGAGCCATTCGAGGACATCACTATGGATGACGTTCGCCTGCCTTTCCATCCTCCGAGGTACCCCACTGACGGAGATTCTGACTCCGACACCTACCTGACACCAACAGTTTCATTGGATTCAGATCCTTCGGAACTGTCCTATTCGAGCTACCATGTGGAGATGGACCTGCCTGAGCCTTCCTTCCTGTCCGTGATTCGCCTGTCATCTGATTTGTCTTCTTTTTCAGCAGCCCCTCGTCATACTCCACCCTTGGTTGGCGGTCGCGAGTTCATTCGTACTCGTGCCGTGCCTCATGGGCGTGGTCGTGCTCGAGGAGGAGGACGTGTTGATGTTTCTTCCGGAGGATTCGGGAACAGCTACCTCCCGCAGATGAGTGAGGTGTTGATCTGCATGCGGAACTGAGCATAAGAATAGCCCTTTTTTGGTTATAGCAAGGGTAATCATTTTCATTCGGCATATATTGACGGATTAGGATTTCTTCTGTATTTCCTTCTGTCATGTATTTTGTTAGGGTACTTTGTAGGGTCGACAGTAGGTGTCAGACCCACTATTATCTTTGTGTATGACTTCTACTATTACTACTATCATATTAACTATGGAATGGCTATGGAATGAATGATATCTTTATCTAAGTTTGTGGTTATTCTTATTGCTTCTATTTATATTAAATACGATATATGTATGAGATAGCGACGTTTATATCATACGTTCACGATGCGCTCATGGCTCTCGATTTCAAAAACGGTTTACTCATCTTGTTCCAAAAAAAAAAAATTACCCCTATTTTTGTTAAAAAATAATTTCTAAAAGGTAATGTTAGTTCTGCGAGCAAAAGTAATAACTAGTAATTCCACAATATGACTTATGCATAGAATGGAACTATTAGCGTGTTACACTTATAATCCACACCCTTTGTTATGTGGTTGCCAAAGGTTATCCACATGGAGATTTATACTGCTTTGTATACTGTAACATCCACCAGAATTTGGTAATTCTTTTTTGCCTAATTTGTTCGAGTTTTTATCAAATAATTGAAGTTAATTAAGATTCAACTAGAATGTACATGAGTTTCGACTTTCGAATTGATTTCAAGTTACACACGAGTTCTGATCTCCGAATTTATATCCAAGAGCTTTTCATTTCTATTGATGTTCCCGAGTTTGAGCTTATGACCGACTTCCGAGATTGAATTAAGTTCCAGGATTATAGAAGTTCCAACTTCCCGGTTCTTAAGGTGAATGTTTTGATTCCCGACTTCCGGGGTTATGAATCGATCTCCGATATTGATTCTTAGACCGAGTTTCGGAATTACATGTATAAGAGTTTTATGGGCTAGTTCTTAACTTCCGAGACACGAGTATGAGGTTTTATGTTCTAGTACTAACTTCCAAGTTTATGATGAATATCCTCGACTTCCGAGTTTAAGTATTTTAGGTTTCATATTCTTGTCCTTGACTTCTGATTTTAAGGTGATTTGTTTGCTTGTAATTCTGATTTCCGACCTTAAGTCACAATTAGTCTTCCAAAACTTTTATGTATTCCCTAAGTTCCGAGCTTCGACTTTAAGCAGAATGGAGACGAGTTCCGATTTCAGATATAATGAAAATAAGTTCCAATTTTTAGGCAAAATGGAGAACAATTTTCAACCACCAAAGAGGGAAACATGGCTGAACTTTACCCACAAAATTTCAGCCAATCAAAACTCACAAAGCCAACTACCACTTCAATGCTTAAATAAGATTTTTCCCTGCTGATTTGCATCACTCTCCCTTTGCTTCAGACTTCTTCTTCTCTTCTCCTCTTAACTAAACTTTAAAACTTAGCAAGATCACATATAAAGAGGTCGAGGTTTAATTTTGTTCTTATTGTTCTGATTGTGGGTGGCTAATTTTGGCTTTATCTTCTCACTTCTTGATGTGATTAGTGAATTAAGATGATGACCTTTGGCTGTTTTTTTTTTTTTTTTATGTTTAAATTTGATTAAGAAGTAGGAAAGAGTGAGAATAACAAGATATGAGGAGTTGGGGGACTAAATTCCCTCAGCAGTTCGTACGGTGGAGTGTACGGATCTACCTACAGCCATTCAAATTCAATAAAACTATTTTCATATGAAACTAGACATTCAAAGCTTTCTATACATATATCATATGAGGCCATTGGATTAATATTGAGAGAGATATGAATTTTTGAAATTTGACCTAGAAATCATGATTTTCATCCGGGTAGTGTGAGTTGAGAAGGGTGTAATTCACCCTACACAGCTTCAATTTGAGTGAAACGAACTTTGTAGAAAGCTTACACATAG
This sequence comes from Pterocarpus santalinus, assembly GCA_031439595.1. Classification (NCBI taxonomy): domain Eukaryota; kingdom Viridiplantae; phylum Streptophyta; class Magnoliopsida; order Fabales; family Fabaceae; genus Pterocarpus; species Pterocarpus santalinus. Next base: position 31,269,661 of record CM062527.1, read on the forward strand.
GAGAACATCCCATAAAAATTTCTGAGTTGGATACAGTCCATTTACTCCAAGTGGTTCAAAGAAGTTGCCCTATGTCCAAACCGGGCTAAAATAGAGTAGTGCAGGGAGGTCAAATTTCGGGGCTTATAACTCGAGCTCTACTAAAGTAAATTAAATGGGACTTATTGCAAATGAAAGCTTGTCCTGTTATCTTTCATATGATACTAATTTCATATGATTTGAGCTAGTTTTTGATTTTTAGTGGATTTTTACTTTTAAGTGTGTAATTCGCAGCCTCTAGCCTTAATAAAACTTAAATAACTTGAGCTATACTTATCAAAATTACATGGGACCAAAAAGGTTAGAAAATAGACACATAACACTCTAACATATCCAAAATTTAGGTGCAGATAAGTTAAATAGAAATTTTGGCTTGATTTATAAAAATTGGGTTGAATGAATGAGCTGAGACAGCAATTATATTTTAAATGCACTATTTATTCCTATGAGCGTGGCGATTGAATTATAAATGAAATGTTATGAGTTCCCTACAATTGATTGTCTGAGTATTGGTACTATTCATAGGGAAGCAGGCATGTTCCATTATGCTGCCAAAATTTCGGTAAACCTATGGATGAGTTATACTCTACATTTAAATCCATGTGCATTTGCAAGAGGTTCATAAAGGTTATGTTATAACGAACATAAAGGTTATGTTATGATGAAAGTTCCATAATACTTGGGCCAGCCTCGGATTAAAGTTAAGGGGAATAGATCGGTGGGAAGGTTGGGGAAAGTAAACTAGGCATTCCTTTATAGGAATGAGCTTAATCCTAAAAAGCAGACTATTACCCAGGAATGTGAATGGCCAAGAACTCCCAGGGGACCAAGTAATAGAAAAATTTATGAGAACAAGTGATGGAAAAGTTTATGAAGATACATTCAAGAATGAGTTTTGCATAGCTGCATTGAATAATCATTATAAATGATTTATAGTTTGACTGTTATATTTACTTACTGCTGTATGTTCAGTTATTTTGCTTATTAATCTATTTCTTATACTGTCCTAAGTAAAATAGAATCTTATCTTGAACCAGACGCTTTCTCAAACCTATTAAATATGGATACTTCAATTTGCTCCCATGTTTTCATAATTAAATAAAAGCTGAGGCAACTGAGAATGAATGTGAAGTCAGTTAAATACCATACATGAACTCTATTGAGAATTTCCTTAAATTCTCACCTCACTTTATATTTCCGCATCATTCTCAGACGCTGGTGATGGATTCGACTGCCACTCTTTTTATTGAGATTCCCGACCTGCAGCTCTACCATGATCCCATAGTGGACTCGTTGAACATAATCGGCTCCTGTAATTTTCATCTTTACCTTTTTAGCAATAGGAATTTTGCTGTGCCCTTATTCCACCCTGCTTTTGACCCTGCCACCCGATATTTTTCGTTCCCGCTGCATGTGGCACACCATCCTCCAGCACCTCCGGCGCCCATAGCACTTGCCGCACCTGCCAATCCTCCACCTGAGTCACCTCCGCAAATAGTGCCAGACATCCCGCTCAATTCTGAGAGCAATCCTTCAGAGGCCACCGGCTCATCATCCTCCTCCTCGGGACCTAGTATAGACTATTCCCCAGTTGGGCCTGGCGTGGCCAACAGCTACCTAACCGAGTAGGTCCTGGCCGAGAGTTCCATTGTACAGCATGGCCCTCTTTTGGCAGTGTGCAACGTTGGGTCATAGGCCTAGCCGCATGCATATTGGTTGTTTTTGACATGTCCTCTAAGGACTACGTAGGATCATTTTGACTGACACGGACCTTCTTTTTGGTACACCGGCCCTACTTTTGTTTCCTATTTTACATCTATACATAAACGGAAGCATTGGCTTCTATCCTATATATATCTATGTATACAATAGATGATATATCACTTATTTTTATCTTTTCTGAGTGTTTTATTAAACCTTGCTATGCTCTGTGATGTTGATTACATTCATTATATACAGCGCGCCGTTCCGCCTGTTTAAAAAAAAAAAAAACAGAAGAGACGTGATTTGATAAATAAATAATAAGCAGAGTATCAACACGGTAACACAATCTACTTAGTTTCATGCTATGACTAAAGCATAACATTAAATTGGTAGGGTGTTACATTTTTGGTATCTGAGCAGTACATCCTAGCTAAGGCCTAAGGATTGGACTAACTATGTTTTCCGCATATTCTGTATTTTTAGATGATAGCATGCACAAAATTTTGTCTAGAACTTGAGATATAGATGTGCATATGTATGAAGAGCTTGACTGTGTGAGCTGTTATTTACTAGCACATTAGACTTAATATTGAGCCTGATCAACTCAGTAACTTTTGTTTTGTGTGCTCAGAACTTAATGGCTTCCGGAAGGCGAAGTAGACTGCGCACAGAACTTGTTCAAGAGGACCCGGCTGGCTTCATGGACACCATACTTCTCGTATGGCTCATGCGATGCGAGATCAGGCTGCGGCAGCTCACTAGATGATGGATCAATTGGGCAGGCAACCTGAGGCAAGCGATCAAGGAAATCCCCATGGTCCCGAAGTTGACCTAGACTATGTCAAATTTGCTGAGTTCAGGAAGGCAAACACACCAGCTTTCGAGGAGCATATAACCCAGATATGGCCAATGAATGGATCAACGCCATGGAGAAGGTTTTCTCTGTCCTCGATTGCACGGATCATCAGAAGGTGACTTTTGCCAACTATATGCTCGAAGCAGATGCAGAGTTTTGGTGGAACGGCATACAAAGTTTACTTGAGGAATCTCAGACAGCAGTCACCTGGATGGTGTTTAGAGATGTTTTCTATCAAAAGTACTTTCCTGCCTCCATTTGAAATGCTAAAGAACTAGAATTTAGGTAGCTCCGTCAAGGGAATAGAACGGTATCTGAATATATTGCCAGGTTTGAAGAGCTGTGTAAATTTTCTACAATTTATCAGAGGAATCCTGATGAAGTTTGGAAGTGCATCAAATTCGAAGGAGGACTTCGAGAAGACATTCCTGCAGCAATAGGGCCAATAGAGATCAGAGATTTCCCCGCATTGGTAAATAAATGCCGACTAGTGGAAGACTATAACCTGAAGCTGACTGCAGCCAAGGTGTCTAGTGGCAACTTTAAGAAAAGGTTGGCACCGCAAGGCCCAAGATTCAAGCCTAACTTTCAATAGCAGAGAAGGTCTCAACCAGTGGGCAATAGAGGCAAGTAGCCCCAGAAGCCTTTCTCGAATTCGACTTACACAAAATGTGGTAAGAACCATGGTGATCGGCCGTGTTTGGCAGGCCAAAACGTCTACTATGGGTGTGGCAAGCCTAGCCACAAAATTTATGAGTGTCCAACCAGGTATACGCCACAACTGTCTCGACCTCAATGTCAAGGACGAGTCTTTATAATGAATGTAGAAGAAGCTGACAAGTCCAAAGGACTAATCCAAGGTATCTCTGAAGTGGACGATTTGACTCTAACTGTACTTTATGATTCGGGTGTCTCCCACTCATTTATTTCTCATGATTGTGTGGCTTTTTACGATTACCAATTTCTGAATTGCCTTATGATCTACTGGTTTCTACTCCTGCCAATACACCTGTTAAAACTAGTCAAATTTGCATCAATATTCCTATTTGAATTGAGGGTAGGACCTTTATAGCCAATTTGATTTGTCTCTCTCTATCTGCACTTCACATAATTTTAGGCATGGATTGGCTTTCCGCCAATCGAGTCATGCTCAACTGTTCTGATAAGACAATGGTATTCGCCTTTGTCTCGTCTTCTGAATCCCAAGCCTCAACACTTTTCTATCTGGACTCTTTGTTAATAAACTGTAGTGGGTCAAAGAGTCAAGGATACACCCTCCTATCAGCTAATGTGACAGAAGTTGAATAGAAACTGGAGGAGATCCCAATTGTTAAGGAATATCCCGATGTTTTCCCAGAAGATATTCCTAAATTCCCTCCTAAGAGAGAAATTGAGTTCGCTATTGACCTGATTCTAGGTGCGAACCAACATTTATAGCTCCGTATCGGATGTCACCTCTGGAGCTGACAGAACTAAAGAAACAGATTGAAGAACTCTTGGAAAACGGATTCATACGGCCAAGTGCATCGCCATGGGGAGCTCCAGTCTTGTTAGTTAAAAAGAAAAATGGGAGTATGCGCTTATGCGTGGACTATAGATAGCTAAATAAAGCGATGATTAAGAATAAATACCCACTGCCTAGGATTGATGGCCTCATGGACCAACTAAAAGGTGCAACGATATTTTTCAATTGCGTTCAGGATATCATCAAATTCAAGTTCGGGAACAAGATATCCTTAAGACAGCCTTTCAAACTCGTTACAAACACTACGAGTATACCATGATGTTGTTTGGGCTGACAAATGCACCAGTTGTAACATCCCGATTTCCGAGTTCGGCTTCGCGCTCAGGATTGATCCATCCCGATTTCCGACTGCATCCGTGAAACACAGATAAGACATTATTCCCGAGTTCCGAGTTAGTCTGGCTGAATCCTCGACTTCATGTCCCAGACGATTTCGAATTGCCTCAGATCATTTTCCACGACTTCCGAGTTTAACCCTCAAGTCCGGACACATGAACGTAATTTAATGAGATCCGACTTCATGTCTCAAGGGAAATGTACACGGTTTCCGAGTTTAAGAACTTGTGTTTGGAAACGTGACTCGCGTTCCCGAGTTCCGACCTTAGTGTTGAACTCAATTGGAGTGGACACGAGTTCGGACTCTTGAGTAAACCATCAGTCACACGAGTTCCGATTTTATATCCAGCATTGGCATTCCCGAGTTTATTCCGAGATTATAGGATTGCCAGTTACATGAGTTCCGACCTCCGACCTAAGATAACAAGGTTCAAAACAGTGTACGTGGTTTCCGAGTTTGAATTGGGAATTCCGAAATTATGTGATTGTAATCTTTCGACTTCCGGAATCCGACATTGATGCAAGATTTTCTCAAGACACAAACAAGTTGATACGAGTCCCGACGTTAGGATTCAGTTCCAAGCTCAAGTAAGAGCGACACGAGTTCCGACCTTAAGCGTAATATGGACGAGTTCCGGCTTGAAGTAGGATGGATGCGAGTTCCGATTTCGTTTCCAGAATATGCTAGAAACTGCTACCACTTAGGCGACGTGGAGAGTGATTCTATCATACAAAGAGGGCAACCAATCACAACCTTCCAAGTTAACTCCCACTCATGCCTATATAACACACCATCCTCCTTTGAATCAGACCATTATTCACGTTGCTTTTCCTCTTCTCCATCAGCTCTCTTTTCTCTTGCTCACACATCCAAGACTCAAGCTAAGTTCCAGCCTTGTTCATCCAAACTCCAAGTTTCAGCACTTAGCCAAAGCTTGCTCCAAAGAGGTAGGGTTCACCTGCTATTCTTGATTTCTCTGAACTATGACTTATATGAGATTCCACTTTTCTTCAATTATTTGATGATATATTGGATGTATATGTTGGATTATGATTGGATTAATAGGAGATCTTGAGTTATGATTATGATTAGAAGTAGAAGATTTGAAGGAATGGAGAAGTAGGATGCTGTCTTGGTGAAGAGTTCCACGGCAGTCCGTACGACGGAGTGTACGGCGCCGCCTACAATCGGTCAAATCCGATGAAACCATTTTTAGATGAAAGTAGACATTCAGGGCTTTCCATAGATATATCATATAAGGTTTTTGGATTAGCATTGAGGGAGATACGAATTTTTGAAGTTTGACCTAGGGTTCAGGATCTTCATCCGAGCAGGGTGACATGAGGAGGGTATAACTCACCCTATACAACTCCAAATCGAGTGAAACCAATTTTGTTAGAAAGCTTACACACAGAGGAACACCCCAATATAAGATTCCGAGTTTGTTATGGCCCCAATTGTTCCCAGTGATTCGAGGAAGTTATCCCATGTCCAATCTAGGCCAAAACAGGGTAGTTCAGAAAAGTAAACTTTCAGGACTTATATCTCGAGATGTACTTAAGAAAATGGAGTGAAACTTGTGGCAAATGAAAGGTTGTCCTGTTAGCTTTAATATGAGACCGATTTCGCATGATTTGAGCTTAGTTTCTATTTTTAGTGAATTTATACTTCCAGGAGTGTAACTCGGGCTAGTGACTGAGCGAGTTGAGGTAAGATTTGAATATCTTGAAGTATGCAAATCAGAATGACATGGGACTAAAGAGGTTAGAAAGTAGACATATAGAGCTATGACATATCCAAATTTCGGATCTAGATGAGTTGAATAGAAATAAAGGTGGATTATACAAGATTCGGGCAGAACCGAATAGAATTGGCAGAATGGCCACAATGATAATTTTACAAGTGTTAGTGGAACATATAAGGTTTGAATTGAGGATTGCCAGCTTGACATTGTTATATGTATGTTAAGTTGATTATGTTGCTTTGACTAATTTGTCCGTGAAAGGCTGGCACTATTCATGGGGAAACGGACTTGATCCGTTATGTCACGGATTTACGGCAAAAGTCTAAGAAGTCATGAATGTTTAAATGTAAGGATGGGTTGAAATATAAAGGGGTATATAGAAACCCTATATTTAAGAATGACATAATTATGTTATGAGGTATATGAGAGTAAGTGATGTAGCATATGTATAACTATGCTTGAATATGTTTGAGAATGAAAGAACGTGAATGTATTGAATGTGATTCCCTTTACTTGGAGGCAGTTATTTGAAATCCCTCCTTGTGAAGGCAGTTAAGTGATAAAGATATGAATCCCTTCACTTGGAGGCAGTTGCACTTGAATCCCTCCCTGTGAAGGCAGTTAAGACGATGAGATCCCTTTACCTTGGAGGCACGTGGTCAGATGAGATCCCTCTATGTTGAAGGCACGTGGTCGATGAGATCCCTCTATGTTGAAGGCACGTGGTCGAACCGATCCCTCAATTTTGAGGCACGTGACCGTAATCGATCCTTCAGCTAGAGGCACGTGACCAGAATCGATCCCTTTAGCTAGAGGCACGTGACCAGAATCGATCCCTCCAAGACTAGAGGCACGTGAATCCCCTTGCGGGTGAGTCGGTGTGACGACGGTCACGGGTGATGCTGACGAGCTCACTCCAAGGCCAGGCTACCCAAGGGCAGTAAATGCACCCTAGGGACGATGATACGGCTAGGTGTGCCAAGTAAAAGATTAAAGACTAAAGATGGAATATGGTATGATGCTACACTTGAGGACGGCGATACGTAACGCTCAAGTGTAGACAGATCCAAGCACCCTAGGGACGGCGATACGTAACGCCTAGGTGTGCCGAATGAAAGAAAAGTAAAATTTTATGTATATGTATGAATTCAAGTGCAAGTTAAGTTAGGTACAGATATTATGTTCCCAGTAGATTAATGTTGTGTGCGTTTTATATGTTGAAGTTATTATCCCTGGTATTATTCATGAATTAATCTTGGGCACATTTCCCCAAAGGACCAGTATATGAGTAAAAATGATCTTTGCTTCGGATAAGACATTTTTCGAAATGTAAAATTAAACAATTTGTACTGCATGTTCATCTATTTTCAAAATAAACCGAAGCAAACTGGAGACGACCATGATGACATTATGTATGAAGATTAGAGAATCCTACTGAGAATTTTATAATTCTCACTCCTATTTCCATGTTGTCTCCAGATGATTGTAGGAGTTTTCCGAAGACGGCTGAAGTTGCTGTCAGATGAGGTCCGCTCAGGTAACAGTAACAGCTCCAAGGTGTGGTACTATGACTTAAGCATAGTACTGTGTCTAGGAGGGTGTTACACCAGTAGTATTCATGGATTATATGAATCGGATATTTTGCCCATATCTAGACAAGTTTGTAGTGGTTTTCATCGACGACATACTTGTCTATTCGAAGACGGAGCAGGAGCATGCGGAACACTTGCGGCTGGTTTCGCAAATTTTAAGAGAGAAGAAACTCTATGCTAAGTTATCCAAATGTGAATTCTGGATGAAAAAAGTAAAATTTCTCGGCCATGTAGTATCCCATGGAGGAATCTCTGTAGACCCCAGCAAAGTAGAAGCAGTACTAATTGGGAAAGGCCGACCACAGTCACTGAGGTTAGGAGTTTTCTGGGCTTAGCGGGATATTATAGGCGATTTGTCAAGTATTTCTCTCGAATAGCTTTACCTTTGACCAAGCTAACCTGGAAGAATGTCTCATTTGAATGGACACCGGACTGTGAATAAAGTTTTCAAGACTTGAAAATGAGGTTAACCGCGACACCAATGTTAGCCTTACCAGACCCTCATGGACCATTTGAGGTCTATTGTGATGCTTACAAGCAAGGATTAGGATGCGTGTTAATGTAAGTCGGAAATATAGTCCCATATGCCTCTAGACAATTAAAGCCACATGAAAGGAATTATCTTATCTCGAATTAGCAGCAATAGTATTTGCCTTAAAGATATGGAGACATCACCTTTATGGTGTGACGTTCGAGGTCTTTTCTAATTATAAAAGTTCAAAGTATCTCTTTAATCAGAAGGAATTAAATATGAGGTAGCGGAGGTGGATGGAACTTCTTAAGGACTACGAATTTGAATTGAAATACCACCCAGGCAAGGCAAATATTGTGGCAAATGCTTTAAGCAGAAAATCGTTGACCGTAGCCTAGATGATGGTGAAAGAGATAGAGCTTATTGAGAACTTTCGAGATCTTAACTTGGGAATCCTTATGACTCCTAAGACTATTCAGTTACACCAAGTTAAGGTAACCAATAGCTTTAAGGAGCAGATTCAGCAGACACAATAGCAGGATGCTAGTTTTCAGCGTACTATCAATCTTGTGCAATCAGGAAAATTAAGGGGTTTTGCTCAAGATAAAGATGGCATATAGCAAAACTGTGACAGGGTGTGTGTACCTGAGGGAAACGATCTCCGAAGAAGAATATTGGAGGAAGCATATAAGGGTGAATTTATCGTATATCCCAGCATTACCAAAATGTATCAAGACCTCAAGAAGATGTTTTGGTGGCCAGGCATGAAGTCAGATGTGACGAGCTTCGTGAGCAAGTGCCTGACCTGTCAAAAAGTGAAAGCAGAACATCAAAAACCCTCTGATGCTACAACTTTTGGAAATTCTTGAGTGGAAATGAGAGAGTATTTCCATAGATTTTGTAATGGGATTACCACGAACGCCAGCAGGATATGATGCCATATGGATTATCGTGGATAGATTAACCAACTCTGCTCACTTTCTACCCATTCGAGCAAATTATCCATTGGAAAGGTTAGTGCAATTGTGTCTCCAGGAAATTATAAGATTACACAGAACCCCTCAACCATTATCTCTGATCGAGATCCAAGATTCACTTCATGGTTCTGGAGAGCCTTACAAAAAGCATTTGGTACTAAGTTGTGCCTAAGCACTGGATATCACCAACAAACAGATGGGCAAACAGAGAGGACAATTCAAACCTTAGAAGATATGCTACAAGCTTATATAATGGAGCAATGTGGGAATTGGGATCGATACTTACCGCTAGCCGAATTTGCATACAATAATAGCTATCATGCTAGCATCGACATGGCTCCTTACGAAGCGTTGTATGGGCGAAAATGCCAATCTCCACTATGTTGGTATGAAATAGAAGAATCAACTCTATTGGGGCCTGATTTAGTTGAACAGATTACTGAGCTGATCAAGAAGATTTGAAATAAGATGCTTGCCACTCAAAGCCATCAGAAGAGTTACGCGGATACCGGGGAGAAACCTCTGGAATTTCAAGAAAAAGACCACATATTTTTGAAGGTTACGCCTACAATAGGGATAGGTAGAGCCATTAAGGTCAAGAAGCTAAGTCCCCGCTTTATCAGTCCTTTCCAAATCTTGAAGTGAATCAGATTAATTGCATATTGAATCGCTTTACCTCCACATCTGTCAAACCTACATGATGTTTTCCATGTTTCTCAACTCAAAAGGTATCAGCCTGACACTACACACTTTCTAGAACCCGAGTCAGTACAGCTAAAAGAGGACCTGACTTTCCACGTCTGACAAAGACGAATCATAGATGTAAGAAAGAGCAACTTCGAAACAAAACTGTGCAATTAGTAAAGGTAGCATGGGGAAAAGAAGATGCTGAGAATTACACTTGGGAACTAGAATCAGACATGAAGAAAGAGTATCCTAAACTATTCTCAGGTACTAAATTTTGAGGACAAAACTTTTTTTAGGAGGGTGGTAATGTAACATCCACCGAAATTTTCTTATCATTTTTTGCCTAATTTATTCAGGTTTTTATCAAATAATTGAAGTTAATTAAGATTCAACTAGAATGTACACGAGTTTCGACTTCGAAAATTGAATTGAGTTTCGGGATTATATAAGTTCCGACTTCCCGATTCTTAAGGTGAATATTTTGACTCCTGACTTTTGGGGTTGTGAATCGATCTCCGAGATTAATTATTGGACTGAGTTTCGGAATTACATGTATAAGAGTTTTATGGGCTAGTTCTTGACTTCTGAGATGCGGGTATGAGGTTTTATGTTTTGGTACTAACTTCCAAGTTTATGATGAATATCCTCGACTTCCGAGTTTAAGTATTTTAGGTTTCATATTCTCGTTCTTAACTTCCGATTTTAAGGTGATTTGTTTGCTTGTAATTCCAATTTCCGACCTTAAGTCACAATTAGTCTTCCAAAACTTTTATGTATTTCCTTGGTTCTGAGTTCCGACTTTAAGCAGAATGGAGACGAGTTCCGATTTCAGACAGAATGAAAATGAGTTCCAATTTTTAGGCAAAATGGAGAACAATTTTCAGCCACCAAAGAGGGAAACATGGTTGAACTTTACCCACAAAATTTCAGCTAATCAAAACTCACAAAGCCAACTACCTCTTAAATACTTGAATCAGATTTTTCCCTGCTGATTTGCATCACTCTCTCGTTGCTTCAGACTTCTTTTTCTCTTCTCCACTTCTTCTTCTCTTCTCCTCTCAAACAAACTTCAAAACTTAGCAAGATCACATATAAAGAGGTAGAGGTTTAATTTTGTTCTTGTTGTTCTGATTCTAGGTGGCTAATTTTGGCTTTATCTTCTCACTTCTTGATATGATTAGTGAATCAATATGATGAGCTTTGGCTTTTTTTTATGATTAAATTTGATTAAGATGTAGGAAAGAGTGAGAATAAGAAGATATGAGGGGCTGAGAGACTAAATTCCCTCGGCAGTCCGTACAGTAGGCTGTATGGCTTCGCCTATAGTTGTTCAAATTCAATGAAACTATTTTTATATGAAACTAGACATTCAGGGCTTTCCATACATATATCATATACGGCCATTGGATTAATATTGAGAGAGATATGAATTTTTGAAATTTGACTTAGAAATTAGGACTTTCATCCGAGTAGTGTGAGTTGAGAAGGATGTAACTCATCTTACACAGCTTCAATTTGAGTGAAACTAACTTTGTTAGAAAGCTTACACATAGGAGAACATCCCATAAAAATTTTCAAATTGGATACGGTCCTGTTTACTCCCAGTGGTTCAAAGAATTTGCCTTATGTCCAAACCGGGCTAAAATAGTTCATGGGGAAGCAGACATGTTCCATTATGTTACCAAAATTTCGGTAAACTATGCGTGAGTTATACTCTACATTTAAATCCATGCACATTTGCAAGAGGTTCATAAACATTATGCTATGATGAAAGTTCCATAATATTTGGGCCAGCCTCGGATTAAAGTTAAGGGGAATAGATCAGTGAGAAGGTCGAGGAAAGTAAACCCGGTATTCCTTTATAGGAACGAGCTCGATCATGAAAAGCAGACTATTACCCAGGAATCTAAATGGCCAAGAACTCCTAGGGTACCAAGTAATGGAAAAAGTTATGAGAACAACTGATGGAAAGTTTATGAAGAAGACTGAGTTTTGCATAGTTGCATTGAATAATCATTAGACTATTATATTCACTTACTGCTGTATGTTCAGTTATTCTACTTATTAATCTGTTTCTTATACTATCCTAAGTAAAATAGAATCTTGCCTCGGACCAGATGCTTTCTCAAACCTATTAAATATGGATAGTTCAATTTGATCCCAGGTTTTCATAATTAAATAAAAGCCGAGACAATTGAGAATGAATGTGAAATTAGTTAAATACTATACATGAACCTTACTGAGAATATCCTTAAATTCTCACCTCGCTTTATATTTCGCATCATTCTCATACGCTGGTGATGGATTCGACCACCACATTCTTTTTATTGAGATTCACGACTTGCAGCTCCACCATGATCCCATAGTGGACTCGCTGTACATAGCCAGCTCCTGTAATTTCCATCTTTACCTTTTTAGCAATAGGAATTTTCCTGTGCCCCTATTCCACCCTGCTTTTGATCCTGCCATCCCATATTTTACGTTCCCATTGCATGTGGCACACCCTCCTCCAGCACCTCTGGTGCCCGCAGCACTTGCCGCACCTGCCAGTCCTCCACCCGAGTCACCTTCGCAGATGGTGCCAAACATCCCACTCAGTTCCGAGAGCAATCCTTTGGAGGCTACCAGCTCATCATCCTCTTCCTCGGGACCTAGTATTGACTACTCCCCAGCTGGGCCTGGTGTGGCCAACAGCCGGCCGAGAGTTCCATTGTACAGCATGGCCCTCTTTTGGCAGTGTACAGCGTTGGGTCATAGGCTTAGCTACATGCATATCGATTGTTTTGAGATGTCCTCTGAGGACTACATAAGATCATTTTGACTGACACGGGCCTTCTTTTTGGTACACCGGCCCTCCTTTTGTATCCTATTTTACATCTGTGCATAAACTGAAGCATTGGCTTCTGTCCTATATATATCTACGCCTACAGTGGATGATATATCACTTACTTTTATCTTTTCTGAGTGTCTTATTAAACCTTGCTACGCTCTGTGATGTTGATTATGTTCATTATATACAGTGCACAGTTTCGCCTGTTTAAAAAAAAAAAAAAAAGAAAAGAGATGTGATTTGATAAATAAATAGTAAGCAGAGTATCAACACGGTGACACAATCTACTTAATTTCATGCTATGACTAAAGCATAACATTAAATTGGTAGGGTGTTACATATACAATTGTATATATAATCCTAGTAATGCTCCATTAGCCTATAGGCAGGTCCTCCCTGTGTCAACTGTAATTTCTAGTAAAAGTATGTTGTTTTTTGTAACATCCCCATATAACGTAATAGGAAATAATAAAAATATAACGTCTACCGGAATTTTTCTTATCATTTTCTCCTAATTATTCAGTTTTTATCGAATAATTGAAGTTAATTAAAATTTGACTAAATATTTATTTAGGATAAATTAGTTAGCAATTAATTGAGTTTAGATATAAGGAACTTGAATTAGAAGTATAGAAGGTTTGATAAAACTTTTCTTAAACTGATTTATCGATTTAAAAGAAATCAGTAAGATTACGATATTTTAAACTGTCGGAGCCGAACCAATAGGATTTTACACTCAATAACCCTACATCAAGTGGCTGAGAACTCAGCCACTTAACCCATAAAAATGGCCCAAGAAAGGCCACAAAATGATGAAGGTTGGTTGAAATGTGGCAACAAAGTCTCCTCCAATCAAAACCCTTCGTTCCAACTACCTCATGAAGATTTTTATAACACATTTCTTTCTTTCTCCCTTCAGTAGACTTGCGCCCTCTTTCTTTATGTTCCAGCCTTTTTCTTCTCTTCTCCTCTTAACCAACTCCATCAAACCTTCAAGCTTTGTCAAGGTTCCAGCAATCCAAACTCAAATTTAGCAAGATCACACCTAAATGAGGTAGGATTCAATTTCTGTTCTTAATTTCTTTGAACTGTGGCTGTATGAACTTTCACCTTTCTTTATTTATTTGACGATATATTGGATGTATTTGATGGTTTATGGTTGGATTAATATGAAATCTTGAGTTGAAATTAAAATTAGAAGGAGAAAACTAGAAGAAGTAGTGATTTAGGATGCTATCCAGGTGAGAAACCCCACGGCAGTCTGTATGGCGGAGTGTACAGCTCCACCTACGGCCGTTCAAATTTGATGAAACTATTTTTTTGTGAAAGTAGACATTCAGCACTTTCCATACATATATCACATAAGGTTATTGGATTAGTATTGAAAGAGATATGAATTTTTGAAATCCGATCTAGGTTTTTGAATTTGATTCTAGGCAGACTAGATTATTTAGAGCAAAACTTGCCGTATACAACATGAAATTGAATGAAACTAACTTTGTTAGAAAGCTTACACATAGGAGAACATCCCATAAAAATTTCTAAGTTAGATCCATTGTCAATTATTCCCAACACATCAATGAAGTTGACTTAAGTTTAACCCAGGCTAGAACAGGGTAGTTCAAGAAGGTCAAGTTTTAGGCTTATATCTCAAGTTATATTCATTCAAATGATATGCAACTTATTTCACTAGAAAGCTGGTTTTGTTAGCTTTAAATTGATATAAATTTTGCATGATTTCGTTCAGATTTCTATTTTTGGTGAATTTTCTCTTAGAAAAGTGTAATTCTAGCTAGAGACATGTATGAAAACTAGATCAAGTTTAGTTAATGTCGGAACTCGGGACTTAGTAAACAGAGAGCTAAATCGAGTATACTTAAGGTTGGACTCGGAAGGCTATACTTAAGGCTTGAACTCGGAAGGGTATAATTAAGGTTGAACTCGGAAGAGTATACTTAAGGGTTGAACTCGGAAGAGTACACTTAATGTTGAACTCGGACATGGTGAAATAAGAGAACTAGATCGGGTAAGGTTAATATCGGAACATAGGAAGGATCTTCATGAAGGTCTTGGAAGACCAATTATGGCATAATGATGGAAGTTAGAAGTTGGTATCAGAATATAAAACCTTATACCCGTATCTCAAAAGTCGGGAACTAGACGCTCTAAACTCTTATGCACGTAGTTCCAAGGCTCGGTCTAGAATAAATCTCGGAGATCAATTCTAGACATGATCCCGGAAGTCAGGAATCAAGACATTCATAATCCCAGAAGTCGGGAATCAGGACATTGACCTTATGTACATAACTTACATGATCTTAGAACTCGGAAGTCCGTAATAAGCTCAAACTCGGGAATATCATTAGAAGTTAAAAGCTTGCAAGATAGATTAAGGCTTAAGAATTTAAGACTTGCACTTATTGATATTGTTATATTCTTAGTATGATTATAATGTTCTACATTGAGGCTGCTGTTTGATTAGACACAATCCGCTATGTTGCCGAATTTTCGGTAGAATAGTAAGGAGGTTATGAGCATTTATATGATATGAATATTTATGATATGAATATGAAATTCTAGCTACAAGGATATATGAAAGTAAATGATGAAGCATATGCATAAGTGCATTCAACATGTCTATGCATGATTATGTATGAGAATGAAAGGATATGAACATATTAAATGTGAATCCCTTCACCTGGAGGCAGTTATGAGATCCCTCCTTGTGAAGGCAGTTAAATAATACAAGATTGGGTCCCTTCACTTGGAGGTAGTTATTTGGGTCCCTTCTGGTGAAGGCAGTTAAAAGATAAAGATGTAGGTCCCTTCACTCAGAGGCAGTTGCACAATGGGTCCCTCCCTGTGAAGGCAACTAAAACTTTTCGGTCCCTCTATGTTGGAGGCAGATGGCCAACTGAGTCCCTCTAACCTAGAGGCATGTGGGTCTTGTTACGGGTCAAGATCTTGTGTGATATGATCCACGAGTTGAGCTGATGAGCTCACTCCTAGATCAGGCTACCCAAGGGTAGTAGAGACTAAAGATTAAAATATATGCAAGCACCCTAGGGACGGCGATACGTAACGCCTAGGTGTGCCAAGAAAAAAATGTAAAGAAAGTTAAAGAAGAATGCCAATGCATTTGTATAAATTCAAGTATGAGTATTTGCATAATTATATCCCATGTTTTATTGATGCTGAAACTGCTCTATCTATTTATGTGGTGATTACTATTCTAAATATAAATATTCGATGATGAAAGATATAATGATGAGTCCCTATTCCTAAGGAATGTGACATGGTGATCATGCTCTGATGGGCTATGACATGGCGATCATACTCTAGAATGTGGCATGATGATCCCACAACCTAAGGAATGTGACATAGCGATCATACTCTGGGATGTGGCAAGAAGAACATGTTCCTAAGGAATATGACATGGCGATCACACCCCGATGGAGCATGACATGGCGATCATACTCTGGGATATGTGTTACATAAAGAAAGATAAAGGAAGAAAAGAAGGTTATGTGTATATGCATAAATTCAAGTACAAGTATAGGCGCGTGCAGATTTTATGTTTTCAGTATCTTGGTGCCATTGTATTTTAATACGTTTCAGTTATTATTCATAACGTAATTCATGAATTGATTTTATTGGCTCATCCAAATGGCAAGTGCATGAATAAAATGAACTTTGCTTCAAACAGTATGTTTTCAAACTATAAAACTAAATAGTTTGTATAAGATGTTCACCTTTTTCATAATAAACTGAAACAACTGGAGATGACCACGATGACACTATGTATGACAATTATAGAATCCTACTAAGAATTTAAAAATTCTAACTCCTGTTTTCGTATTATCTCCAGATAGTTCAGAAGTTCCAGAGAAGGTTCTCCGAGGCAGAGTTAACTAGTAGGATTGAAGGTGGCCGAAGGTTGCTGCCAGACAAGGTCCGAGTAAGTGACAGTAACAACTCCTAGGTGAGGTATTATGACTTAAGCATAGTATCATACTTGGGAAGGTGTTACATTTTTAGTTATGTCAAGTTGCATTTTAATGATTATGTTTTAAATTCCTATGTTGTGTGTTATGGGGCACATTCTGAGAATGCTTGGATCCCCAATGATTTTGTGTACTTGTATTATTTTTGCAGGGCGAGGATCCTTGTACCATCCGAAAAAGTTTATCATTTTTAATCATGTTGTTCGATTTTTATCGAATAAATGAGATTAATTAGAATTTGATTAAGTATTTAGTTAAAGCCAATTAAGTATCATTTACAAAGATTAGATTTAAGGAAATTAGATTAGAAACATAAGAGATCTCATAGGATTTTTTCAAAACTATTTTACTGCTTTAAAGGAAATCAGTAAGATTTCGATATTTTAAACTTTCAAAATTGAGTCAACAGAAATTATACTATGAGAAGCCTAGATTCAATGGCAGAGATTCAGCCAACACACCCATATAAGTGGCGCAATTTCAGCCCTTCATATGGGCAACCACACCAAATTGAAGAGAAGGAAGAAGTCCACCAATCACATGCAACTTCTTCCAAAAGTTTCCAAATAATTCCTTCCTACTCCTTGCAGATTTTTGGCCATCTATATAGCAGAAACCCCTTCATTTCCTTTCTATCTCACCTCATATTCACTCCTTCTTCATTAAGCTTCCAAGTTCTAACAACTTTCCTTGCTCCAAAACTTGAATCTAGCAAGCTTAACACATAGTAAAGGTAGGAATTCTAAATTCTATTCTTGCTTTCTATAGATTAGGGCTGCTTGGGGTTCCTCTTTCTCTCATTAATCTGATGCTATATTGGGTAGAGATGATGAATTAAGGTTGGTTTAATATGTATGTTTGAATTAGAATTGAAGTTGGAATGGAAGAATTGGAGAACAAAAAGAAGCAAGATGATGTTTGGGTAAAAACCCTATAGCATCTGTAAGTTCATCTTGTACGGACCAAAATCTAGCCATCAAAACCTAATGAATCTATTTTTATATACTAGACATTTAGGGCTTTCCAACCATATAAAATATAAGGCCATTGGATTAGTATTGAGTGAGTTATGAATTTTTGAAGTTTAACCTGAGATTCTAGGTCCTCTTCTAGATAGTATGAGTTGAGAAGGGTTTAACTCATCCTACAAAAATTTAAATTGAGTTCAACTAACTCTGTTTGAAAGCTAACATGTAGGAACCATCTCATAAAAATTTTAGAGTTAGATTCATTCCAATTTATTCCCAATAATTTGATGAATTTGCCTTAAGTCCAAACCAGGCTAGAACAGGGTAGTCCAGAAGGGTCAACTTACGGGGCTTATATCTCAAGCTATACTTATGAAAATGAGGTGAAATTTATTTCAAATAAAGTTTTCTTCTGTTAGCTTTAATTTGGTATAAGCTTGGTATGGTTTCACCTAGTTTCTTATTTTTAGTGGATTTTTACTTATAAGGGTGCAATTCTGGCTAATTGTAGGGCAGACTAAAATAAAACTTGAATAACTTGAGCTACACAAATCAAAATGAGATGGACTAAAACGATTGGAAACTAGACACATAGAACTATAACATATCCAAAATATATGTCCAAATGAATTGAATAGAAATTATGGTGAATTTTACAAACTCGGGCAGAATTGAGTAGAATGAACAGAAAACCTAAGTTATGTATTTATGTTGACATATTATATGATTGATATTATTGTTATAAAACATGATGCTCTATGTTGGTATTATTGCTTGATTGACCTTTTTGATAGCCTAGCACTAATCATGGGAAGTGGACTTGATCCATCATGCTGCCGAAATTTTGGCAAAGCCTATGCATAAGTTATGAAATACACTTTGATACACATGCATTCATGATTATGATTAAAGCTATGATAAAGATTCTATATGACTTGGGCCAACCCCTAAACGAATTTAAGGGGAATAGACCGGTGTGAGGGTTGGGGAATTGTAAACCCGTCACTCATGTATAGATATGAGCTTGGATCTGAAAAGCAGGCTATCACCCAGAGGTAAGAGAGACCATTCATCTCCAGGGGACTAAGTACAGAAGAAAATAAGAAAGTACTA
Organism: Pterocarpus santalinus; assembly: GCA_031439595.1. Lineage (NCBI taxonomy): Eukaryota > Viridiplantae > Streptophyta > Magnoliopsida > Fabales > Fabaceae > Pterocarpus > Pterocarpus santalinus. The sequence goes on from CM062527.1 coordinate 31,288,509, forward strand.
ATACCCTAGGGATGGTGATATGTAACACCTAGGTATGTCAAGTAAAAATAGAAAAAGGGAAGCATAAGTGCATATCAGAATTTTATAATGAGCAATTGCATTAAGAAGATATCTGCATCCATTATGAATGTCATTCAATTGTTGCTTATTTTATTTTTAATCTATGCATCTTATTCAATTGTCCTTTATATTATTATGTTGATGGTTGAGATTCTTTCTCTATTTAACTAGTGTATGATAAAATGAACCTACTTCGGAATATATATTTTCGAACTCACTAAAATGAAATCTATAGTTCATATAGCATGATCACTTTTTTTTAATAAATCGAAGTAGCTGGAATGACAACAATGACATGGACTGCCAAGTAGCTTAGGAATTCTACTGAGAATATAAAATTCTCATCCCTATGTGTGTTTCTGTGTCATCTCCAGATAGCCTAGGAGGTCTTAAAGGAGATCAACCTAGAGGAGCATGGTCGAGACTGGACTAGCTACAGGCAAAATTTGTATATATGTTTAGATATGTGTTTATGGTTGCTAATATTTGAAGGGTTATTTAGTTACGCTCTTCTTCGCATGATATAATAGAACTCTATTTTAATTTCATAGGAAATAAGACAAATAATGAGTCAAGGTCCATTTATTTAATTGTAATAATTTCTCATGAGGTAGTATGACTTAAGCATAGTATCAATTTGGTAGGACATTACAATCCTTATTTGGGAATAATCCTGAATACAAAGGAGACTTTGCCTAATTTTATGTAGAAAAAGGGTCTAGTGTAGGTTTGCTAGGGATGTGTCCCTATGCGCCGATCACATCCTGGGTTAGGTCGTGACAATTGAGACCTAAATTTTGAAAGAATGTTTTACGCGTATATATAAATTTGAGATCAACATTCAAGCTCGGGGTATGGAAAACTCTATCCTCTAATGAATCGAGGAGACATTCAAATCGATATTCGTTTCCTAATCAGGAAATTTGGGGATAATGTCAAAGAACCTCAATGCTCTTTAGGTCATAAAAAAAGGAGACCTCTTTTCTCACTAAAAAGTTAACCGAGTAATAGTGGTCCCTATAAATTTTGTGTTTGCAATAGGCCATTACATGAATAGAAATTTAACTATGGGCTTTTATCTTGTTGCTCAAGACATTTTATTAACGAATTCATTGGCTTTTATCTTGTGGCTCAACACTTTTTATTAACGAATTCAATACAAATTTTAAACAATGCTAAATATTTATAATTCATGTCAACATATGATTAGTTTTTATAATATATATATATATATATATATATATATATATATAGCATAAACTAGAATTGGAGTTATATCCTTTTAAGGATATAGTACAAATCCTTAATTTTTTATGACCTGCTAAGCTTAAGCATCAATTGGTTGAGGAGAATGGAATGGTACAGCTGTTCCATATTTTGCCACTCCTTTGAAAAATTTTCAATTTGTTGGACTTGAATTTTGGCAATGTCACAATAAATTTTGTCATGTCATCATGACATTGTTTTCCCACATTAGGTATAAGGTTGACACTAATCATTACTGACTTTTTGATTGCCAAAAGCTACACTAAAGAAAATCTCATCACCACAGTTTGGGTTTGTTTTTTTCGAATAATCACTCAAGTACTTTTCATATGTTGACAATGGACTTCGTACATAATTGTTCTCATTAGATGAACCATTGGATGGCTTGGTAACATGATAGGGTTGTCCTTTTTTGACCATCAAAGCATAATTGATCATGAAGACCATAGATAGGCAAAAGTTAGTAAATGTTGCCATGGCTCAATGGTAAAAAAACTTTTTTATATTGATTGCTAGAAAGCTTTGCTGGTTCCGTGATTCATAAAGCTACTTTTATAGGCAAAATAACCTTTAGTTTTCATTAACTATAATGAAAAACAATTATTGATTTTTATAAGTTGATAAAAATGAGTATCATTCAATTAACACCATTCATTTCAACCTCAATTCCATTTTAGGTCTCCAAACAATCTTTAAGTTTTACATATCAAATGGATGTGCAGTTGCAAAAAAACTTCATTATACTTGCAATTTTGGGAGAAAGTCAAAACTTGAATGCTAATAAGGTAACAATGAATTATAGAGTTCAATGCTAAGTGTTGGGGTGTGTGTGTGTGTATGTGTGTGTCTCTCTCTCTGTCTCTCTCTATATATGTATATATATATATATGTTTAATATTTAAGCTAAGAAAAGCTACCACTAATTATTTGACCAGACAATCATTATTTTTTTTTTGGCAAACTTAAATAATGTCAATGTTGTAGCAAAAAAAAAAAAAATGCCAAATTTTTCCAGCAAGTTAAAGTAATTTCATAAAACTTTATCGTCCAGAGGCATAGTTTTTTTTGGACATTTGATATACTTATAGAACCCACAAACTCAAAGCTATATTGCCGAATGTTGCAAAGTAGAAATAGGAAAGAAAAATAAGACGAGAAAGCTTCCTACCAAAATAGAGCTCGAAGGTCACCTACTACTCATTGTGATCCTTACTATGTCAAGGTGAAAAGTGTAACATCCTCAATTTCGTGTCGTGCTAAATTACCTTAGTAATCCTGAGTAATTAGGCATTTAATGAGAAATTATGAGATTAAGGCTTAATTAAGGGATTAACAAAGTGTTTATGAGTTAACTCTGATGAGAAAAGATAAAAGAATGCTTAATCGAGATTAGATAATCTCTAATTCAACAAGTCAGAGCCTTAATAGCTTAATTAAGTACTAATCACCCTTAATTAGCTTAATTGAGTTTAATTAAGGATAATTAAGCCTAATCACAAGGTTAATTTTTGTTGATCATGTTCTTGTATGTTAATCACAAATCCTTGCTTAATCATGTTAATTAAGTTGCAAGAGCACTTAATCACATGATTAAATTCAAATTTAGTCAACTAGACAATAAAGTAAAGAGTGATGTCACTAAAGCATAAAGCATTAGATAAGAGTGCTTTATGTAAGAGTAAGTACTTGATTTGTTCCTCCTTCATCCAATTTGTCTCCCTAAACCTTAATTAACACAAAATTAAGAAAATATCTTCTCCCCCCCACCCACTAAAGGTTACAGCCAGCACACAAATACACACATTCACTTTTCATTTTTCAACTTCAATTCTCTCTCTAAGTTTCCTACTCCTCCAACTTCTTTCTAAAATTCTCTTCTTCTTCTTCATCTTCTTCATCCTTTCTCTACCCCCACCATAACCAAAACTCTCACTTAGCCCTTCAAAGACCACATCTTTTGGTCCTTGGAGACAAGAACTAAATACTACAAGCTTCATTCTCAAGAGAACTCAAGCGTTCTCTCTTTGCTCATCCAAAACCGCCACCATCGTCATCAAGAAGGAGCATCATCTTCTTCATTTTCTCCTTCAAGAACACACCATTTTCAAAGCTTAGGTAGCGATCATCACTCTTTTATTTTGTTTACTCAAGAAAGCTTGAAGCTTGGTTCTTCTCATGACCAAGATCTTCAAGTGAAAACTTGAGAAAATCTTTCATGCTGTTCATCAGCAAAAGTTTCTATCTTTGGTAAAATATTTTCATGTTCTTGTTCATGAGTGTTCTCGAGTTCTTGCAAAGTTCCTTTCTTTAAGTGCTTCAAAGTTTCTATTTTTCTTTCTTGTGTATGAGATCTTGATGTTTCTTGTGAGATGCTTGAAAAAGAATGATATTCTTGGTGGTATTTTATTTAAAGTTTGTTCCTTTTCTTATGATGAGTTTATGATTGGAAAAGTTTCATCTTTATATGTTTTTCATAATTTGATAAGACTATGAACATTCCAAGAGCACAAAGCTCTAAAAGTTTGCTTCTTGATGCATGAAAAGTGGTGCAAATTTGGATGCCTTCATAAAGTCTTATTTTGCTTTGTTTTGAAGACAAGAGTACATGTAAAAGTCTAAGCTTTTTGGAAACATGTAGCCTTTTAAGTTATGGAAATGATATCTTGTCACTTTATGTCTTAGAAATCAAACCTTGAAGACAAGACTTTTCATAAAGTTTCAAACTTCAGTCAAAAATGAAATCTTTAAGTCATAAAGGTGTTGTTTTGCAACCTTTAATTCATAAAGTTTAGATCTTGAGTCAAAATAATGCTTAAAAGTGTCAACTTTTACAAAGATCAAGACTTTCTAACTTTAAAGTTAATGTTTTATATCCTTAGATCATAAAGTAGGAACCTTTTTGACTTTAAGACAACTTTAAATCATAAAGTGGAGACCTTGATGGTCTTAGAATAAATAAAAGTGTCAACTTTCATAAAAAACAAGACTTTTTCAGTTCAAAAGCTAGCATCTTGTATCATTATTTCATAAAGATTTAATCCTTAAGTCAAGGGTATAATGTTAGAGGCAATTACTTTCATAAAGAATCAAACTCTATGACTACTTTATAAAGAATGATAACTCTTATAATATTTAAGGTAAGACCTTGTTATGTTAATAATAAAAGCTTGAAATTTTGCAACTTGGATAAGTTAAAAATCACCCTTGGTGATTAGTGAACATGGTGTTATTGGGTTCATGAGTATGGTTATGCATTGTCATGACCCAAGGATTAGAGGGATCTCAAACTCCTTGGGAACAGAAGTACAATTAGGGCCTCTGAGCATACCATGAACCTAGGAATCACTAAGTGCACTATCTCAAGAAAGGGAAACAATTATCCAACTTGATTAAATTGAACAAGTGTTCCATAAGACATGTACTCAAGTAAAGAGTAATCTCACATGAGAACTAAGTAACTAAAAAACCACATACATATATTTTAACTATTTGATTCTCTCATGGGTAATCATAGGAAATCATATGATGACTCATAAGACCTCTCACAAAGAATAACACAATTATAAACCCTTTTAGGGTATGAATATATGATGCCATTCGACATGATGAATGACAAGTTTGATTAAGTCTTTGTCTCACGATTGAATGATTAGTATGATGATATGATATAGATATGATGGAGTGTTGGTTGAAAGTTATGATTAGCATTTTGGGGAAGCTCCAGTCTAGTCGTTATGCTTCTAGATCTCTGTCAAAATTATGGACTTAGTCATATCATTGCATGTGTTTGGTCAAAGAAGTATTATGCATGCAAAGTATAATGATAAGAAAAGGAAGAAAGGGGATATGACCCTTCTATCACTTCGATAAGGGAAATGAGAGACAGTGATCCACAAAGACTCAAGGAACCTCTATAGGGGAGGCAAGGGTGACATGGAGGACCCTCCAACTAAGAAGTAACCAATATCAGCTTAGTCTGATTTAGTTTAATACTGCATGATGATGGTCACGGAATGAGCTCATGTCTGAAAGTAGTCTATTTCAAAGGAAAGTAAAAAATGTTAAGCACATGCTAAAAACGAAAGTAAAGTCAAGTATAACCATGGTTAAGTCTATGATGTTGCATGTCATTGCATTTATTTATATTGTCCATATGCATTATGAATGTTTATTCTATGTTTTCGTATGTATGTTTAGTTATGATGATAAAGTTATGATGTTATGTTTAAAATTAACCCGCTTTGGGGTTTAAGTTTTCAGAAATTATTAAAATTGGGCTTATATCTATCCACTATTTTTATAATTAAACCCGAAGTGCCTAGGACGATGATGATGACACAGTTTTTGTTAAGTCGCGATCCTATTAAGAAATTTAGTATTTCTCACTCCTATGTTTTCGTGTCGTCTTCAGAGGATGCCGACGTCGGGCACGGTGGTGATTTTCATTGAGTTCCCGGTGGTGCATTGGCACTTCGACCCGGTGCTGAATGCATCTGTGCTAACTGCTCAGGCAGCAATGCGAGTCTACATGTTCCATAGTCGCCAATTCTGTGCATCTGTGATGAGTTTGTTTTTCCGCCCTTATGAGCAGTTTGAGGACATTACCATGGATGACATCCATCCGCCTTTTTATCCTCCTAGGTACCCGACGGATGGGGATTTCGACTATAACTCTTGGTTGATGCCAACAGCTTCGATAGAGACGGATCCTTCACCGTCATTATACTCGACTTATTCCATGGGATCCTACCGTTTGGAGCCATTTCAGCCTTCAGTGATTCACCTATCTTCCGATTCTTCTGCTTCATCTGCTGGCCCAGCTCTACCCCCGGTTCGCGGTTGTGGGTTCATTTGTACCCGTGCTATGCCTCTTGGGCATGGGCTTGCCCGATAAGGAGGATGTACTGATGTTGCTCCTGGTGGCTTCGGGAACGGTTTCCTCCCGCCAAATGAGTGATACGGTGATTGCATGCGGAGTAAAGCATGAGGATAACCCCTTTTGGTTATAGCTAGAGTTATCATTTTCTTTTGGCATGTATGGATGGACATGATTTCCTATGTATTTCCTTTGCAGATGTATTTGTTAGGTTTCTTTTGTAGGGCCGGCAGTAGATATCGGACCCATTATATCACTATGTATGACTCTTGATATTATTATGTTAACTATGAATGGCTATGGAATGAATGTTATATTTATCCAAGTTATTGTTATTCATGTTGCTTCTATTTATTTTATTCGCACTGTATGTATAATGTAGTGATGTTTATATTATGCATTTACGATGCGTTCATGGCTCTTGGTTTTCAAATCAGTTTATTCGTTATTGTTCCAAAAAAAATTTCCCCCCTATTTTCATTACAAGTAATTTCAAAAAGTAATGTTAGTTCCGTGAGCAAAAGTAACAACTAGTAATTCCATAATATGACTTAAACATAGTGTGGAACTATTAGGGTGTTACAAAAAGGATAAGCAAAATTGTAAATTTTTGTAAACTAGTGTTTGAATTTATTATTGTATTTGTAGAATTGTAAATATTTTAGTTCTACACTATTTATTTTTCCAAGCACGTATGATAATATAACTTTCTTAAGTATTTACTATTTGTCAAAATCATTTTTTAATGTAAATTTAATATATTAAAATTACCATGTTTCACGGACTAACCTTATAGTAATAGTCTAAATAAGGTGGATAAGCTGCATAGTGGGATTTAGTTTTTACTATTTATTGTACATAATTGAATAAATTTTATTACCTAATTAAGTTTTCATTGATTGAATTAAAATTTATTTAGCAAATTTTTAACTTTTCCTTAGCCAATTAAATTAGCTGTGTGGCATTGTATAGAAGCCTTCACATTTAAGCATTCTTTAGCTAGATGACACATGAATACAAACTAAAAAAATTATATAATAAAATTTTGGCAAAAAAAGGCTCTTTGGTACCATATCATTATTTTTCTTTTAATAATTTGGGCCATTATGTTTCAAATCATCTTTAATTTCATCTCGAACCACTTTCCCTTGACATAATTAATGAAAATGTTGATGGGCAGAAACAGTATTGATATGGCGCACTTGTGGATCTAACATGAATTATGCCACATCGCTATTTTTTGTTAGTTATGTGACAGAAAAGTGATTAGGGATTAAATTAAAAAAAAAACAATTAAAGACGAGGGCCAATTGAAAAAAATTAAATAAGGATAAATGACTAAAAATCCTACTTTGCCTTTTAAATATATAATGGATAATCATTATTGCCACGACCCAGCCCAGGATCATGACCGGCGCATAGGGACATGTCCCTAGCAAGCCTATTAAACCATTTCTAAAGAAAATCGGGTAGAGTTTCCTCTATATTTAGGACTATTCCCAAATGAGGGTTCTTTACCTGTACAAACAGTACAACCACACAAAATCATTGGAGATCCAGACATTCTCAGAATGCAGCCTACAACACACAACAAAGGAGTGTAAAACACAATCATGCTTATGAAAATATGAATATAAATCCATAGTCATTACTAATCAAACTGGTCATAACTAAAACAACTACACTTTCATTACAATACATAAACCCATACAGAAGGGACCCTGCCTGTAGGCTAATGGAGCATTACTAGGATTATACATACAATTGTATACAAAGCAGTATAAATCTCCGTGTGGATAACCTTTGGCAACCACACATACAAGGGTGTGGAATTATAGAAATACCCAAAGACTTTAGCTGGTCGGGGGCACAAAAGCATAGCTTATACCTGTCTAAAAACATGGAGAGAGAGAAGAGTGAGTCATACAGACTCAATGAGAGATAATATATTTATAACAGCAGTGGAACAAGCTTTAACATTAACATTTAGCAAAATATGTAGCTTATAAGCTTCTTCAAAAACTCATACATTGTTTCTTAAGAAAAAGACTTTGTCTATATGTTAACATATTATAAAATTTCTAATAAAACATACCTGAAGTGTAATCTGTCCTTAAAACATCCATAGGTCCTTAATCACATTTTTCTTTCCATTGGATAAAACTTCTTTATAAACATAAATAAACATAACGCTTTTACAATTAGATGTAATAAATCATATATATATAATAAGGATATAAGAATTCAGCTTAAAGATAGAAATATTTTCTCTTAAATTGAAAAGTAACTACTTAATTCAAAATCATAATAAGACTTAAGAAAGGATCCTATTTCAGAAATAGTTACCTGACCGGGTGGCCCTATGGCCTAACTCTAGTAGTAAATGATAACCTCATGCCTATGAGTGTCTATATATATATATATTCTGGACATGTCGGCCAAATATGCCGGGCTAGCAATCACCCTGCTAGTTAGGTTACTCGAGGTGCACCAAGGCTAATGCTACTGCCATTAGCACACAGTTTCGATTCGATTTTCTTCCTTAGGAAAACTAATTCTTTACTAAATCCTTGACGTTAAAACTTTTGCTTAGCTCAAATCATATACTTTCTTACTCGTAACCTCAACACATGATAAGACTTAAGAAACTTCTGTATTCTTAGCAAATATATATTCAGAGTATAATGCTTTCTGTAACATCCCCATATAACGTAATAGGAAAGGATGAAAATGTCTTTGGGCAAATTTTTATTATTTACAACCTTGCCCCTGAGCTTTTAAAAAAATGACCTTTAGGTCCTCATATATTATTTACAGCCTTGTCCCTGAATATTTTAGAAAATGACATTTAGGTCCCTATATCAATAGGATTAGTAAAATAAGGTTTTAAACGAAGCAGAATCACGCAGCGAAAACGTAGAAACCTAAACCTTGGCCGATTGAGCCACGGAGGTATCCATATGTGAAATGACATGGGATGCCCCTAGACTTACCCATAATTACGAAAATACCATTAGCCCTGAAAAACAGAAAACAGAAGGCCCTAAAATTTGCGAAACGTTTAATGTACACTAGTAATCGATTTACTCGATTTTATTGAATTTGTAGAGTTAATTAAAAAGTTAATTACAGGTTAACTAGGAGTTGATTAGAAATTTAAATTAGAGAAATTAGGGTTAAGATAGAAACTTATAAAAACCTCACAAAGTTCTTCAAAACCATTTTACCGATTTGAAGGAAATCGGTAAGATTTCGGTGTTTTAAACTATCGAAACCGGATCAGTAGAAATTATGCCATGAGTGCCCTAGGATCAATGGCTAAGATTTAGCCAAATAACCCACCCAAGTGGCGCCTAAGGCAGCCCTTGATGGTGGAAGCCAAACCAAAATGGATAGCATGAAGAAATCCACCAATCACATGCATTTGGCTTCCAAATATCTCACCTTTTCTTCCTTCTTCTTGTGTGAATTTCGGCCTCCCCACTACCAGCCTCATTTCCCCACTCTTCTTCATCTTCTTCCACTTCCTCTCATCCCTAAGCTCAAGCCCTAACCATCAACTTCACTCCAAGATCAAGTTCCATCAAGATTTCACACCACCAAGGTTGGAATCTCAACTTTCTCCTTCTTTTCTCTGATTTGGGGCTGCCTAGGGCTTCTCCTTCTCTCTTTATTTTGATGTTATGTTGGTTGGATATGATGAATTAAGGTTGAGTTACGGTGTATATGTGAGTTTGAATTGAAGATTGGATGGATTGATTAGAGAAGAACATGAATCCAAGAAGAATTCAAGAAGCTGTTAGGGTTTTCCCCTCGGCAGTCCGTACGGCGGAGTGTACGGCTCCGCCTACCACCATTTAAATCTGACAAAACTATTTTTATATGAAACTAGACATCTAGAGATTTCCATACATATATCATATAAGGCTTTTGGATTAGTATTGAGAGAGTTATGAATTTTTGAATTTCAACCTAGGTTTTTGACTTTAATTCTAGGCAGACTGGGTTGTTCAAGGTAGAACTCGCCCTATACTACTTGAAATGAGTGAAAATAATTTTTTAAGAAAGCTTACACAGAGGAGAATGTCCCATAAAAATTTCAAAATTAGATAAGGTCCCGTTTGCTCCTACTGATCCCAGAAAGTTTCCCTATGTCCAAACCAGGCCAGAACAGAGTAGCTCAGGAAGGTCAGATTTCGGGGCTTATAACTCGAGCCCTACTGATTCAAATGGAATGAAACCTTTGTAAATGAAGGTTTATCCTGTTATCTTTAATATGAGACCAATTTCGTATGATTTGCATCATTTTTCGATTTTTAGTAGATTTTTACTTTTAAGAGTGTAATTCTGGCCAGCTATAGGGTAGGCTAGGATAAAACCTAAATAACTTGAGCTATAGTTATCAAAATGAGATGGAACTAAAGAGGTTAGAAAATAGACACATAATACTTCAACATATTCAAAATTCAGGTCCAAATGAGTTAAAATGAATTTAAGGATTAATTTCTAAAAATGGACAGAATTAAAGAATATGAGCAGGATTTCCAAGAGTAAAGAATTGGGCATCTTAATGCATATGTGAGTTCACTTAAAGTCTAAGTCTTGCAATTCCATGTTGGTGCTTGAAAGATTGATGCATTACTTTTGATCTCTTACTATGACTGATTGTCTGTTGAGACTGGCACTATTCATGGGGAAACGGATCTGATCCGTTATGCTGCCGAATTTTCGGAAGAATTGTAAGAAGGTTATATGCTATAAGCATTTGTATGTTATGAATGGAAATCATGTATGCAAGAATATGTGAAAATAAATTATGAACCCTATGTATGAATGCAGTCAGCATGACTATACATGATTATGTATGAGAATGAAAGCATATGAATATATTGAATGTGGATCCCTTCACCTGGAGGCAGTTGCACTTTGAATCCCTCCCCGTGAAGGCAGTTAAAAGATATAATGAAGGCCCCATATTCCTAAGGAACGTGACATAGCGATCACGCTCTGATGGGGTATGACATGGCGATCATACTCTGGAATGTGGCATGATGATCCCACACCCTAAGGAATGTGACATGGTGATCATACTCGGGGACGTGGCAGGATAAATATATTCCTAAGGAACGTGACATGGCGATCATGCTTTGATGGGGTATGACATGGCGATCGTACTCTGGAATATATACTCCCCTCACCCACATGAGGCATGGCATGACCCAGCTAATGTGAGTATAGGGGATAAGGTTTACATGAGGCATGCCATGACCCAGCTAGTGTAAGCAGATGCAAGCACCTCAGGGACGGCGATACGTAACGCCTAGATGTGTCGAATGAAGAAAGTAAAGATAAATATTAAAAGAAGTAAAGAAAGAAAAGAACCCAAATTAAGCTCCCCTCACCCACGACTCACATGAGGCATGGGATGACCCAGCTAGTGTGAATATAAGGGATAGGGCTTACATGAGGTATGGCATGACCCAGCTAGTGTAAGTACCGAATAAAGGATATGATAAAGGTGTGTATAGATTTTATGTTTTCAGTATATTGGTGCTGTTATAAGTTAACATGTTTCAGTTATTACTCATAGTATAATTCATGAATTGATTTTGTATTGGCTTGCCTAAATTACAAGTGTATGAATAAAATGAACTTTGCTTCGGACAATATGTTTTTGAACTGTAAAATTTAAACAGCTTGTATAACATGTTCACCTTTTTCATAATAAATCGAAGCGACTGGAGATGACAACGATGGCATTATATATGACAATGAATGAATCCTACTGAGAATGTATAATTCTCACTCCTATATTTATTTCCGTGTTATCTCCAAATAGTTCAGAAGTTCCAAAGAAAGCTCTTCGAGGTGGAGTCGACTAGTAAGATTGAAGGCGGCTGAAGGTTGCTGCCAGACAAGGTCGAATTAAGTGACAGTAACAACTCCTAGGGGAGGTATTATGACTTAAGCATAGTACCGTACATGAGAGGGTGTTACACTTTCAAACTATTCATCTTAAGGTATCTAGAGCTCTTCCATAAAACATGAAATTTAAATTATCTCCTGAAATCAAGTCCTTGATTCTAGATACATTGCTTAAACTCTTTAAAACTTTAGAATTTCATAGAAATCAGTATTAAACTTACTTTATAGAAATCTACAAGTTCTAAACACCATATCAATTTCCAATAACATGAACTATATCCTTTCCATCAAACGATTCAAGTATTAGAAATCAACTTCTAAGGTACTTGTCCCACATACATACATAATCATATATCAAGGGAAAGAGGAGTAATATTTTTTTGCCCTTCATGAATTTGATAAGATGCAATTTCAACTTTCAATATTTAATATTATAACCATAAACATAATATTTTTAAAATCATGCATATATTCAAAATAATCTATACACATTATCACTCACAATTCAAGGCTGGAAAGGAAGAAGCTCAAGCTCTACGAAGCCTTAGAGCCACCAAGGGATTCCAGAGAGTATCTAACATGACAAATACATATATTAGACTCCCACAACTTAAATATTGTAAAAGTTTACTAGGATTAGCCTCATAGGGGTAAAATCCCCAATTTCTAGAACCCTAACCCTCCCATCATAACAAACATGGAATTCATGGAAAAACTAGTTAATCTATGGTATAAGAAGGAGGATTGAGTTCAAGAATTACCTTAGAGAGTAGAAGAAGGCAGTGGAACACGAAGAGAACGGTGGGTCTCCTCCCATCGTGATTTTCTCCCACTAGAGAAAGAAAGAGAAAGCTCCAAGACAGAAAATCCTAATTAGATGATGAGAATAGGATGGATTGGGTGGTGGATTTGAGTAAAAATTAGTGAAGAATTAATGGAATTCATGTAAAGGGAGAGAAAAAAGAAAGAGAAGGAAGAGAAAGAGAGATTTGGGGTTGAAATGAAGAAGGGGGTCGAAATCCTAATTTCATATCGTCTGCTGAGCGCCAGCGCTGGAGTATCGTGCAGCAGGCGCTCGAGCGCCCACCTTCGAGCGCCTGAGCGTCTAACAATAGAAATTGCTCAATTTTGATTCTAACATTTGGCACTTGAGCGGGCAATTCCTGGCCCTCAAGCGCCCAACCACCTAAAACTCCAAAGACTTCATCTCGCAGCTGGCGTTCTAGCGCCACTTTTTGTCACTTGAGCGCCCAACTACCTAAAGCTCATCCAGACAGCAAAGCTAGCACTCGAGCGCCCAAAGCTAGCGCCTGAGCGCTAGCTCTCCAGAAATTTTTTTTTTTTTTTGCAAAATTAAGCCTCAATCACTTTTATTAGCCTTTTTCCACTCCAATAACTTCCAAATATTCAATAATCCCAATTTAAAAGATCATACCAAAAGTGCAAAATTCAGACAAACTTGAAATTTACCTCTCTAACACTTAATCTTTGTATCAGGTATTACAATTATTCCCCTTCCTTTTTTGAATTGGTCATATCTTTTCTTTTCGGTGATCTCAAAATTTAAGTAGAACGGTTAGAGCTGAGGCACTAAGCAAAAGAAGTTAAAATTAGAATATATCCTATCAAACAACCCCAATGACATATCTTTCATGAAAAATCTACTACCCTGTGGTTTATGTTATTACAAGAAAAAAATAGTGCAAAAAAGAAAAATGAGAATGTGAAACTTACTTAAAACTGGAAAATGGCTTGATTCAGACTTAGGTTGGTAGAATCAAGCAAGTAGTGGGATGACTTTGCGATGAAGTTCGAGCAAGGTTGACGAAAGTAGAAGAAGTAAACTTTGTAATGTTTTTGAAGTTTAGTGAAAACAAGGAAACATTTTGTTATCCATCCAACGGCCACTATGATCTCCCTCCATTTGTGGCCTATCCAAGCTACAAAAATCATTGTTGGTTGGGGCTTAATAAAGGAAAATTGACAGCCCAGATCCGACCCTAAATCCCATCACTACAGAACAAATGCTTAGTGGGTCATGTTAGATTAACCGAAAGGCACGTGCCAAGGGAATTCTCCCGAACAGCTGCCAATCAGTGTAACACCTTACTAGACAAAATACTATGCTTAAGTCATAATGTAACACCCTACTAATTTAATGTTATACTTAAGTCATAGCATAAAATTAAGTAGATTGTGTTATGGTATTAACACTCTGATTGCCTTTCATGATTTGTATCGCATCTTTTTTTTTTTTTTTTATAAACAAACGAAACGGCACGCTGCTATACTATGAGTGTAATGAAACTTAACAAAATACCACAAAAAGATAAGAAATAGTATAATCACATCAACTATATACATTCATATGTATATATCAGGAGCCATTGCTTCAGTTTATGTATAGAATTTCAAAATGGAATACATAAGTGGGGGCCGGCGTACCAAAAAGACATAAGGCTAGTATCAGTCAAAATGATTCTATGGGTCCTTAGAGAACATTTCAAATCTACTGCTAGTCCTGTTGCTAAGTCTGTGACCCAAAGCTTCATGCTGTCAAAAGAGGGTCATGTTGTATAACGTCTCTTGCGGCTGACCTACTCTATCAGGTAGCCGTTGGCCATGCCAGGCCCGGCTGGAGAGTAATCGGCACTGGGCCCCGAGGAGGAAGAGGGTGATGAGCCAATGGCCAAGGAAAGGTCACTCTTAGAGCTGAGTGGCATATCTGGAACCACCTATGGGGGTAACTCTGGTGCAAGGTCAGCAAGAGCTGTATGTGCAGCAAGTGCAGGAGGAGTTGGAGGTGGGCGCGCCATGTGCAGTGGGTTGGCAATGTATGGAGTAGTAGGATCGAAAGTATGATGAAATAGAGGGATGACAAAGTTCCTATTACTAAATAGGTAAAGGCGGAAGTGGCAGAAACCGGCTATATACAGAATCTAGGATGGGATCATGATGAAGCTACAAATCTGGGATCTCAATGGAGAGGGTGGCCGTGGAATCTATCACCAGCATCTGAGAATGATGTGAAAATACAGAACGAGGTGAGAATTTAAAGAAATTCTCAGTAGGGTTCGTATATGGTATTTATCTGACGTCACATTCATTCTTAGTTGCCTCGTTTTTTATTTAATTATAAAAGCATGTGTTCAAACTAGACTATCCATTTTAATGAGATTAAAGGAATGTCTGGTCCGAGGCAAGGTTTAATTTTACTTTAAATGGCATAATAAACAGAATAGATTACTAATAATAATTCATAGAATAATAAATACAGTAAATGAACAAATGGCAATAAATAAACATAACAGACAACTGCAAACATCTTAACATAACTATTCCATGTAATCATGCAGGCTCATTCTTAAACCTTCTTTCATAAGCTTTTCCATTACTTTTCATTATTTTCCATCACTTGGTCCCCTGGGAGTTCTTGGCCATTTAGACTCCTGGGTAATAGTCTTCTTTTCAAGATCGAGCTCGTTCCTATACAGGAATGCCGGGTTTACTCTCCCCGACCTTCCCACCGATCTATTCCCCTTCACTTTTTATCCGGGGCTAGCCCAAGTATCATGGAACTTTTATCATCACATATTTCTTGGGTTCATCATAACATAATATTCATAACTTTCTTGAAAATGCACATGTCTTAACATGTATACCATAACTCATACATAGATTTTACCGAAATTTCGGTAGCATAACGGAACGTGTCCACTTCCCCATGAATAGGGCCAGTACGTCAGAACACCAGTTTCTCGTAGAAGACACAATATTGCATTCATAATTTAATATTGAACTTGTAGAAACATTGGTCTCATTAAGGCAGAGTCACTGCCTCAGCATAATCATTCAACCCGATTTTTGTACATCAAGCCATAATTTTTATATAACTCATTTGGACCTCAATTTTGAATATGTTAAAGTGTTATGTGTCTATTTTCTAACCTCTTTTGTCCCATCTAATTTTGATAATTATAGCTCAAATTATTTAGGTTTTATCCCTACACGCTTGATGGTTGGCGTAATCAGACATCTAAAAGTAAAAATCCACTAAAAATCGAAAACTGATTCAAATCATACAATATTGGCCTCATATTAAAGCTAACAGGACAAGCTTTCATTTCAAAAAGTCTCGTTCCATTTGGCTTAGTAGGACTCAAGTTATAAGCTCCAAAATCTGATCTTCCTGAACTGCCCTACTTTAGCCTGGTTAAGATGTAAGGTAACTTCTTTGAACTACTAGAGTTTATGGGACTGTGAACTTGAAATTTCATTGTGAGATATTCTCCTCCATGTAAGCTTTTTTAAAAAATTGGTTTCACTCAATTTGAAGTTGTATAGAGTGAGTTACACCCTTCTCAAGTTATATTACTCGGGTGAAAGTCCTATTTCCTAGGTCAAATTCAAAAATTCATATATCTCTCAACACTAATCCAATAACCTTATATGATATATGTATGGAAAGCTCTAGATGTCTAGTTTCATATAAAAATGGTTTCATTGAATTTAAACGGTGGTAGGCAGAGCCATACACTCCGCCGTACGGACTACCGAGGGTTTTAGGTTTCCCAGCTTCTCAGCTCTTCCTATTTTCATCCTTTCTTGCTTCCAATTCGGTTTTAACCTCACAGCAGCCAATAAACCAGCCATATATCATCATAATTATTCAATTAATACATCAAAGATTGGAAAAATAATCCACCACCAGCCAGCCAAGATCAAAGAATCAATACAAGAATTAAACCTCTACCTCTTGTTATATGTGATTGGCTTGATTTTTGGGGCTTGGATGAGCAAAACATGGTTGAACTTGATAGTTTGATAAAGTATGGTGAGTGAAGAAGAGAAGGAGAGAGCTAGGGCAGAGGAGAGGAGGCACAGAAAATGGCTAACTGAAGGAAAGGAATTGTGCATATAAAGACATGGAAGTGGTTAGAGTGAAGGGATATGATTGGTTGGAAACATGTATGGTTGAAATTCAGCCAAACTTCTTCATGCATTATGGCCAAAGTGGCGCCACTTTCATGCATTAAGTGGTTGAATTTCTTGTGGCTGATTTCCAACCATGCCTCCTTTTGTTTATGGTCTAATGTGGCTTAATTATCCTCCACACAAAAATGAGAACTCGTTTGCACTTGGTCTGAACTTGGAACTCACATCTGTCTTGAGCAAAGTCGGAACTCGGGTAATATGAAGTTTATTAGGTCAGAAATCATATCTGTTTTCTCTTAAGATTAAAGTCGGATATAGGGAATGGATAAACTCGGATATCAGTTAATCAAGTAAGGTTAAGTCGGAAATCGGAATTCATATAAGTTCTGTTCGAACTTGGAGATCCACTTAGGGATCTGAACTCGTGTCCATTCTATTGGACATTAACCCTAAGATCAGAAATCGTGAAAATTTCACCTTTCATTTGAAACTCGAAGTCAAAAATCATGAAAATTGAAAATTAGATCGGAAATCGTGAAAATTGTCTATTTTACTTGAATCTTAGAAACAAGGTCGGAAGTCGGAACTCGTGAAGGATGTTACAATACCACCCCCCTTAAAAAAAAATTTTGTCCTCAAAATTTAGTACCTCGAAATAGTTCAGGGTATCTTTCCTCATATCTGATTCCAGTTTCCAAGTGTAGTCCTCAGCATTTCCTTTTCCCTATGCTACCTTTACTAGCTGCACGGTTTTGCTTCTCAAGTCGTATGCGCTACTTCGCCACGATCCGTGGCCGCATGTGAAAGTCAGGTCCTCTTTTAACTATATTGATTCGGGTTCTAGGAAGTGTGTAGGGTCAGGTTGATACTTTCTGAGTTGGGAGACATGAAAAACATCATGAAGGTTTGATAGATGTGGAGGCAAAGCGATTCGGTATGCAACTGATCCGATTCGCTCAAGATTTGGAAGGGACCAATAAAATGAGGATTCAGCTTCTTGACTTTAACTGCCCTACCTATCCCTGTGATAGGAGTAACCTTCAGAAATACGTGGTCTCCTTCTTGAAATTCCAGAGGTTTCCTCCTGGTATCCGCGTAACTCTTCTGGCGGCTCTGAGCGGTAAACATCTTACTTCGTATTTTCTTGATTTGCTCAAAGGTCTGCTCAACTAAATCAAGCCCCAATAGAGTTGATTTTCTTGTTTTATACCAACACAGGGGAGATTGGCACTTTCATCCATACAATGCTTCGTAAGGAGCCATGCCGATGCTAGCGTGATAACTATTGTTTATGCGAATTCGACCAATGGTAAGTATCGATCCCAATTCCCGCGTTGCTCTAGTATATAAACTCGTAGCATATCTTCCAAGGTTTGAATTATCCTTTCAGTTTGGCCATCTATTTGCGGGTGATATGCATTCCTTAGACACAACTTTGCACCGAACGCCTTCTATAAAGCTCCCCAAAATCGTGAGGTAAACCTTGGGTCCCGATCAGAGATAATAGTTGAAGGAGTCCCATGCAACCTTATAATCTCTGGAATATACGGCTGAGCTAGTTTTTCCAGCGGATAATTTGCTCGAACGGGTAGGAAGTGAGCAGATTTGGTTAATCTATCTACAATGATCCATATGGCGTCATATCCCGATGATGTTCTTGGTAGCCCCATTACAAAATCCATGGAGATACTCTCCCACTTCCACTCAGGGATTTCCAAGGGTTGTAACGTCCCAGAAGGCTTCTGATGTTCCGCTTTCACCTTCTGACAGACCAAGCACTTACCCACGAAGCTTGCCAAATCTGACTTCATGCCTGGCCACCAAAACATTTTCTTGAGGTCTTGATACATTTTAGTTATGCCAGGGTGTACGGCGAATTCACCTTTATGTGCTTCTTCTAAGATTCTTCTTCGGAGATCGTTCCTTTCGGGAACACACACTCTGTCGTGACATCGCCAGATGCCTTCTTTATCTTGGGCAAAACCCGTTAGTGTCCTAGATTGCACGAGATTAATCGTATGTTGAAAGTTAGCATCCTGCTGTTGTGCTTGCCGAATTTGGTCCTTAAAGCTACTAGTTATCTTAATTTGGTGTAACTGAAGGGTCTTGGGAGTTGTAAGGATTCCCAAATTAAGATTTCAGAAGCTTTCAATAAGCTCTGTCTCTTTAATCATCATCCAGGCTATGGTCAATGATTTCCTACTCAAGGCATCTGCCACAATGTTTGCCTTACCGAGGTGGTATTTCAATTCAAATTCGTAGTCTTTAAGGAGTTCCATCCATCTCCGCTGCCTCATGTTTAATTCCTTCTGATCAAAGAGGTACTTCAAACTCTTATGATCAGAAAAGACCTCGAACCTCACTCCATACAGGTGATGCCTTCATATCTTCAAAGCAAATACTACTACTGTTAATTCGAGGTCATGAGTAGGATAGTTCCTTTCGTGTGGCTTTAATTGCCTGGAGGCATACGCGACCATATTTCCAGTTTGCATCAACACACACCCTAACCCTTGTTTGGAAGCATCACAATAGACCTCAAATGGTCTATGAGGGTCTGGTAAAGTTAACACTGGTGTCGTAGTCAATCTCCTCTTCAAATCCTGAAAACTCTGTTCGCACTCCGGCGTCCACTCAAATGGAACATTCTTCCTAGTTAGCTTGGTCAGGGGCAAGGCTATTCGAGAAAAATCCTTAACAAATTGCCTGTAATATCTAGCTAAGCCCAGAAAACTCCTGACTTCAGAGACTGTGGTCGGCCTTTCCCATTTTAGAATTGCTTCTACTTTATTGGGGTCTACAGAGATGCCTCCAGAGGACACTACATGGCCGAGAAATTTTACTTCCTTCATCCAAAACTCACATTTGGATAACTTGGCATAAAGTTTCTTTTCTCTTAAAATTTGCAGAACTAGCTGCAAGTGTTCCGTATGCTCTTACTCCGTCTTCGAGTAGACAAGTATATCGTGGATAAAGACCACTACAAATTTGTCCAGATATGGGCGAAATATCCGATTCATGTAATCCATGAATACTGCTGGTGCGTTCATCAGTCCAAACGACATCACGGTATACTCATAGTGTCCATAACGAGTTCAAAAAGCTGTCTTAGGGATATCTTGTTCCAGAACTCGAATATGGTGATACTTGGAATGCAAGTCGATCTTGGAGAATACCGTTGCACCTTGTAGCTGGTCCATGAGATCATCAATCCTAGGTAGTGGATATTTATTCTTAATCGTCACTTTATTCAATTGCCTATAATCCACGCATAGGCGCATGCTCCTATCTTTCTTTTTGACCAGCAAGATAGGAGCTCCCCATGGCGATGCGCTTAGCCGTATAAATCCTTTTTCCAAAAGCTCTTCGATCTGTCTTTTTAGTTTCGTCAGCTCCATAGGTGACATTCGATACGGAGCTATAGATATTGGTCCTGCACCTGGAACCAACTCGATGGTAAACTCAATCTCTCTCTCCGGAGGGAATTTAGGAATATCCTCTGGAAAAACATCTGGATATTCCTTAACAACCGGGATCTTTTCTAGTTCCTGCTCAGCTTCTGTCATATTAGCTGACAAGAGGATATATCCTTGATTCTTTGACCCAAAAGAGTTCAGATAAAAGAGTGTTGAGGTCTGGAATTCGAAAGATAAGATAGAAGGAAACACCACCGTCTTATCAGAGCAATTGAGTACGACTCGATTGGTAGAAAACCAATCTATGCCCAGAATTACGTCAAGGCCAGATAGAGGGAGACAAATCAAATTGGCAGCAAAGGTCCTACCCTCAATTCGAAGAGGAACATTATTGCATATTTGACTAGTTCTAACAGGTCCATTGGTAGGAGTAGAAACCAGTAGATCATAAGGTAATTCAGAAATTGGTAATTGCAAAATAGCCACACAATTATGAGAAATAAACAAATGTGAGGCACCCAAATCATAGAGTACAGTTAGAGTCTCACCGTCCACGTCACAGGTACCTTGAATTAGTCCTTCAGACTTGTCAGCTTCTTCTGCGCTCATTGTAAAGACCCGTCCTTAACGTTGGGTCGAGGCGGCTGTGATGGGTTCCTGGTTGGACACTCATAAATTTTGTGGCCTGGCTTGCCACATCCGTAGCAGACGTTCTGGCCTGCCAAACATGGTCGATCGCCATGATTCTTACCATATTTTGTGCAAGTTGGATTTAGAAGAGGCCTTTGGGGCTGATGAATTGGATTTTTATACTATTTTTATCCTTCATACTTGTATCATTAATCCTCCTTTGCACTTAATTGGCTGAGTTTAGATCATTTTCCTTTTTTGGATCTTAGTGAGACTTAGTTAATTTTTGCAGCATTTCGGTTATTTTGACCTGCTTCAGTGTTTAGATCATATCTTGAGCTCTATACCTCATTTTATTATGCTTCTTGATTTGTAGGAAAGCTAAGAGATAGAGCTACAATTTCTATGAAGAGGGCAAGGGCTAAATCTGAGATCTTAAAGCCGAAATTGGGCTCGGAACTGAACTGAAGCGTTTGGGCGCGGTTTCTGAGTAGCCTTCAATGATTGGACCATATCTTGGGCTACAGGGACTCAATTGAGCCCATTCCGGTGGCATCGGAAAGCTAACATCCAGGGCTTCATTTTATGTTCAGAACACTAAGCCAAGAAGAACAGTTATGAGGCCCAAAAACGTGTTGGAAGTCGCTGCTGAGTCTAAGAGAGCCCACTCAACTTGTTTTGGGCACAACTTTCTCTCTAAGCATCCAAATTGGGCAATTGAGCTATCCAAATTTA
The DNA here is from genome assembly GCA_031439595.1 of Pterocarpus santalinus. NCBI lineage: Eukaryota > Viridiplantae > Streptophyta > Magnoliopsida > Fabales > Fabaceae > Pterocarpus > Pterocarpus santalinus. The sequence goes on from CM062527.1 coordinate 31,310,352, forward strand.
GCTTAGGAAAAGAGGATTATTTTAATTAAGTAATTAGCGACTTTTAATTAGAGGTATATATAGAAATTCTAATTATGCTTCAGGACCTTCACCTTCTTTGGAATAAGAAAACTCTCTCAAACTTTCTCTCTTTCTTTCTCTCTTTCTTTCTTTTGCATTTTCCTCCATTAATGGAGGGGTGATCCTCCTCTGATCCAAGGCATTAAGAGAAGCATTCAAGCTCTTGAGGATTGGTGCATCAAGACATGGAAATTCCAATTTCGGTTTCACTCCTCTTCTCTTCTTCTTAATCTCGTAATTGAATTGGAGGTTTTCATTCATGCATGTTGATTAAGAGTCAATCAAATCATGTATAATTCGGTTGATATATGTGATTCGATTGTTCAAGAGTGTGATTCATATTTCGGTTCTGAATATGAGATGAGAGCATTGGTTTGGAAGCTAATCCAAAATCAATTCGGTTTTAGAGGTGTCTAAACCGAATGGCTTGAGTGATTAGTTGAATGCATGGAGATTTTCATGTGAATGGTAGGTTTGATTTGAGGTTTCAATTGAATCTAAAATAAATCATCGAATTGGAGTGTGCATGTACATTTGAATCCAATGATTGAGTGTTGATTGCTTTCTTCTTGTGTGTCTTGGATTAGAATTTTAATTCGGTTTAGCCTTTTTGTTTTCTGTTTGCCTTGGAATTGAGTATTGCATTTTAAGTGTTTGTTATAAAAACCCCCTGAATTTTCTGATCAAATAGTGTGTTCATCTTTGGGAAACGATCCGAGTTGGCTACTATACTATAGTCGCTATTCGGTTTAATTTGCTCGTGTTACGACGCGCGAGTCAAATTTTGGCGCCGTTGCCGGGGATGATACATTATGTTTGATCATGTTCATACCTGTGAATATCATGCTAACTCCCTGTTTGTGCTTGTGACCAGAGTCATTGCATGTGTCATTACGTGTCTTTGTGTTCATGAGTTGTTGTGTTTGTGCATATTCTGCATATTCTGCATTTCTGCATTTCTGAGTTTCTGCACTAAGAGTAATCTGCATTAAGAGTAGTTACGAATTAGTAGTATTTACGAGTCTTTAGTGTTTAATCCTGTTCTATCTTTGTGGTTTTGCATCCATACAACTCCCAAATTCTCTGCGCTTTTCTGTTTGTCTTGTTTGATGGTTACGAGTTGTTAGTTTTAGTGTTAGTGTCCAATTCTATTTTCTTTGTGTGGTCCTACACTCTGCACATTTAGCTTGTATCCTTGCACTCTGGTTTCTCTTACGCATTCTCGCATTACGCAACTAGGAACCTTCATTCTACATTTTCTAATCTGCAGACATTAGTAGAGTTCGCATCATAGAATAGTCATTCATATAAGCCTTAGTCTGCATCCATATCAGTAGCATCTTTAGCCTCACCTTGCATAGCATTTCGAGTACCTGTCATAGCACTTTCTCGCATCAACCAATAGAACAAAGTGCCTTTCCTTGCTTCTATAGACCACATTAATCATATTAGGATTGTTGCTAACCTTGGTTGTGAGTCTTGACCTGCTTTCTGAGAATTACACCAAGGGAGCATAAGGGGCCTAATAGGAGTGCGGAAGTGGATCCTAAGTGGGAGTTTGGAACCAAGGATTGCTGTCCAAAGTTTCACCATCCTTCTGAGCAAAAGTGACCCATAGGGTCAGGTGACACTTAATTTTGGCAATTTCCATCATTTGTTGTGACTTTTCACAAAAAGTAGACCAAAACTTTGAAAGGGCATAACTTTTTGCATATAATTCCGATTGATGCAAATGATATGTCCATTTCATATAACTTTTTGAGATCTAGCTAGGCAAACCGCCGAAGCCGAAGGCGGTTTGGGCCACCAATTTCTCAAAAAGACCTCATTTAGGCCACTTTTTCTTCATTTTTAGGATTTTTTGATTTTTCTAATTCAATTTTGGGTAGCAAACAAGCTTATTTTGATCGAGCTTTCTTGTGCTTCATTTGCATCCTAAAGCGATCTGATCCACCCCCTTGACCTAGTTTGAGTGCTTGTGCATCTTTGGTTCTTGTGTTCTTGCATTTTTAGTGCTTTTCTTGCATTGCAAGTAATTCACGATCATGCATGACCAGGTCCAATCCTCAAAATTTGTGTGATATTGATCCTGAGATAGATAGAACATTCCATAGGCTCATTAGGAGTCAGGGTAGTGTGCATAGTCTTCATACTAGTCATTTGCATAGTAGTAGCTTGCATAGTGATAGTTTTAGTGAGGCTGCATCTGAATTCATCGATTTGAGTTACGAGGCCTGACGGTTGCTTCCGTAAAACATGGCTAACAATCATGATAGGACTTTGAAAGAGCCGGCAAAGCACCAGATGTCAACTACCAAGCTCTTGCCATCCAATACCCGAATTGCATGCGGATTTTGAGCTCAAATCGGGATTGATACACTTGCTTCCTAAGTTCCATGGTGCGGTGGAGAAGATCCACACAAGCATCTCAAGGAATTCCATGTGGTGTGCTCCACCATGAGGCCACATGGAGTTGATGAAGATCACATTAAATTGAGAGCTTATCCTTTCTCACTTGATAGAGTGCAAAGGATTGGCTTTACTATCGCATCCTGGTTCCATTACATCTTTGGCAAGACATGAATAGGTCAAGCTTCTAGAGAAATTCTTTCTGCTTCAAGAGTTGCTGCAATCACAAAAGATATATGTGGCATAAGGCAGATCCATGGTGAGACCTTACATGAATATTGGGAGAGATTCAAGAAATTGTGTGCAAGCTATCCACACCACCAGATTAGTGACCAGCTCCTCATTCAGTATTTTTATGAAGGTCTGATGCCAATGGATAGAAGTATGGTTGATGCCGCCTCTGGAGGAGCTCACGGTAGATAAAACCCTTGCTGCAGCCTGGGACTTGATTGCTAACATGGCTGAAAATGCTCAACAATTTGGTACCCGAGCCATAGTGCCTACAAGAGGAGTGAATGAAGTGAATACCTATAATCCGAACCGGAGAGGATGGAGAAACGAGAATAGATGAGTTGACAACTTTAGTGAGGCAAATAGCACTTGGTCGGATACAATGACCTCGGCAATCCATACCATCACCAAAGAAGCCTTTGTGGAATTTCTTTGTATACCAGGTCATGCAACAGACCAATGTCCGCATTTCTTTGAAAGAAGGCAATGAAACGATTCTTTGGAATTTTTCTGGGAGGCCTTATCAATGACCCGCAGAACGGCGGAGAGGAATTATGACCCTTTTCTAATTCATACAATCCGGATGGAGAGACCACCCAAACCTGAGGTATGGTAATACTAATCAATTCCAACGGCCGCGGCAGCCTCAATATCGGTTCAAGCACAATCTTTGCGGGACCAAACATGAGACAGCGGTATCGCGACAAGCTAAACCAAACCGACCACAAAGCGTGCTCGTAACCAAGTTTAGCGAACTTGTGAAGCGAGATGGCAACCAGCATGTTCAGTTTCGGCCAAAGAACGAAGCCGGCATCCAGTGAGTCTGCAAACACAGATTGGTCAGTTGGCTACAATAGTGAGTGAGCTGAAATCCCAAGGTTACGAAACCTCCCTCCCAATCCGTGAGCAATCCAAGGAATGTCAGTTCCATCACTCTGAGAAGTGGCAAGCAACTTAAGGTTCCTGATGTTGAACAACCAGATTCTGCAGATTCTGCAGACTATGCAGAACAACGAAGGATACAAGAAAAATCTGATTCTGCAGAATCAGAGGAAAATCATGCAGAACCAAGCAATAGCAAGCAAGTTGAACAAAGTGAGAAATTGCCACTGCCCTTCCCCAATAGAGTGACACAAAACAAGAAGCGGCGAAGCGAGGAATTGGACAAGGAGATCATGGAGACATTCAGAAAAGTTGAAGTTAATATTCCACTCCTGGATGCAATCAAGCAAATTCCCAAATATGCAAAGTTCCTCAAAGACTTATGCACTCATAGAAGGAGGCTGAAGGGAAATGAAAAAGTCAGCATGGGCAGAAATGTATCCGCCATCATCCAACCGAGCATTCCACCTAAATGCAAGGATCCGGGCACTTTTACCATCCCTTGCACCATAGGGAGCAAGCAATTCAATCAAGCCATGCTAGACCTTGGTGCTTCAATCAATGTCATGCCAACATCGGTTTACAAGTCCTTGCACATGGGAGAGCTCAAGCCAACGGGAGTGGTCATTCAACTAGCCAACCGGAGCACAACCCACCCCGAAGGAGTTTTAGAAGATGTCTTGGTGAGGGTAAATGAATTGATATTCCCTGCTGATTTTTATGTGTTGAATATGGAGGATGACATGCATATTAATCAACCAACATTGATCTTAGGTAGACCATTTCTAAAAGCGCAAAACCAAGATTGATGTGCATTACAGTACCTTGTCAATGGAATTTGGAGATAGCAAAGTGAATTTTAACTTGTGTGATGCCATGAAATTCCCACCGGAAGAGCATTCTATTTTTCACTTAGATATCATTGATTCATTGGTTGATAATGTGCATGAACATTTGTTGGATGATTTTCCAGAAATTGTAGGCTTTCAAGATGAATTTCAATGTTCTGATTTGTGATGGAATTCATGATAAATGTGTTGTTTGTCTTTGAGATTGATGCATGCCTCCATAATTCGGATTCTGAACCATTTAATTATGCTAATGTACATGCTGAAATTTCTAGTTCTGTTTACATTAATTCCAACTCGATTGTGCAGTTTTTGTAGACTTGAACTCTGCAGGTATTGATTTAGTTTCTGCAGGTTTCGAAGTTGTTAACCTTGCTATTGAGAGTGCAAATTCTGCATTTTCTGCTGCAGAAAATTCTGGTTTGGTTCCTATTCCTTCGCTTTAAATTGCATATAGTGACTCTATTTGTGCAGATTACGTGGATCCAGTTTACGATAGTATGGATGAATCCACTATTTTTCTTAATTCTAATGCCATTGTGCAAGATTCTTCATGTGTTGCAGGTGCTGAAATTAAACAAACAAAACAAATTCCAAGATTAGCACCCTCCATACAAGAGCCACCCACCTTGGAGTTGAAGCCTCGCCGAAAACTTGAAGTATGCATTCCTGGCACCCAATGAGAAGTCGCCAGTCATCATAGCCAAGGATTTGCTGCGAACAAGAGGAGAAGTTGTTAAACATTCTAAGCGAATATGAAGGCTTTAGGTCGACATTGGCGGACATACAGGATTAGCCCTCTACGTGCATGCCGCGAATTCGATTAGAAGAGGGTGTGAAACCAGTGAGGCAACCCCAGAGGAGACTGAATCCTCTGATCTTGGATGTGGCCAAGAAAGAAGTCAGCAAGCTTCTAGCTGCTGGCATCATTTATCCAATTTCAGACAGCAAGTGGGTGAGCCCGGTGCAAGTTGTCCCCAAGAAGACCGGTATTACAGTAGTGAAGAATTCAGATGGTGAGCTGGTACCCACAGTGCGAGCAGCTGGAGAGTTTGCATTGACTATAGGAAGCTGAACCAAGCCACCAGAAAAGACCACTTCCCTCTGCCCTTCATCGATCAGATGCTAAAGAGATTGGCAGGTCAGTCTCACTACTGTTTTCTTGATGGTTTCTCTGGCTATTTTCAGATTCATATTGCACCAGAAGATCAAGAGAAGACCACTTTCACCTGTCCATTCGGCACATTTGCATACCGGAGGATGCCCTTTGGCTTATGCAACGCCCCAGGTACATTTTAGAGGTGCATGGTGAGTATATTCTCTGACTTTCTAGAGGACTGTATGGAAGTTTTCATGGATGATTTTACGGTTTACGGCTCTTCTTTTGATGCATGTCTGGATAGCCTGGCTAGAGTTTTGGGTAGATGTGTTGAATCACACCTTGTCTTGAATTTTGAGAAGTGTCATTTTATGGTTAGGCAGGGTGTGGTCTTAGGTCATATTATCTCTGGGGAAGGTATTTCTGTTGATAAATCCAAGATAGATGTCATTGCTTCTTTGCCTTACCCCGCATGCGTGCGGGAAGTGCGGTCTTTTCTTGGCCATGCAAGGTTCCTATAGGCGATTCATCTAGGATTTCAGCAGAATAGCACTCCCATTATCCAGACTATTGCAGAAGGAGGTTGACTTCCAGTTCGATGATGACTATAGGAGGGCATTTGACCAGCTGAAGCAGCACCTCATCTCTGCCCCGGTGCTTCAACCGCCGAACTGGGAGTATGCATTTGAGCTGATGTGTGACGCTTCCAACTTTGCAGTTGGAGCAGTTCTTTCACAGAGGGTCGGGAAGATACCCCATGTTATAGCCTATGCTTCCCGGACCTTGGACTCTGCGCAGGCCAACTATACCACCACTGAGAAGGAGCTTCTAGCCATTGTCTTTGCTTTAGATAAATTCCGTGCTTACCTTTTGGGAACTAAAGTGACTGTTTTTTCTGATCATGCAGCACTGAAGTTCCTGCTGAAGAAGCCAGATGCTAAGCCTAGGCTCATTAGGTGGATGTTGTTGTTGCAGGAGTTTGATATAGAGATCAAGGACAAAAGTGGAGCCGAGAATCTAGTAGCGGATCACCTGAGCCGAATCCCACAGACCCTAGAGCCTCTTCCTATCCGTGAGACCTTTCCAGATGAGCAGCTTCTACAGCTGCAAGGTAAGGACCCATGGTATGCTGATCTAGTTAATTATCTGGTTGCTGCTGAGTTACCTGCTTATTTTAAAAAGCATCAGATAGATAAACTTAGGAGTGAGGCTAAGTACTATATTTGGGATGATCCATACTTGTGGAGGATGTGTAGTGATCAGGTCATTCGGCGTTGTGTACATGAGTCTGAGATGCCATCTATTTTACAGTTTTGTCACACTCTTGCCTGTGGTGGCCACTTTGGTCCACAGCGCACTGCTAGGAAGATTTTAGATGCAGGTTTTTACTGGCCCACTTTGTTTCGCGATGCCTACACATATTGTAGGAATTGTGAACAATGCCAGAAGACAGGTAGTATTTCCCGTAGGAATGAGATGCCTCAGCAGCCCTTATTGTTTTGTGAGATATTTGATGTTTGGGGTATTGACTTTATGGGGCCTTTTCCTGTTTCTTTTGGTTTTGTTTACATATTACTGGCTGTTGATTATGTCTCTAAATGGGTGGAGGCCAAGGCCACCCGGACTGATGATTCTCATGTTGTCATAGATTTTGTCAGATCACAGATATTTTGCAGGTTCGGGGTGCCTAGAGCTATCATCAGTGACCAGGGAAGCCATTTCTGCAACCGGAACATGGCTACCTTGCTGAAGAAGTATGGTGTCACCCATAAGGTCTCAACCCCATACCATCCGCAGACAAATGGCCAAGCGGAGGTGTCCAACAGAGAGTTGAAGCAGATCTTGGAGAAAACTGTTCAGCCGAACAGGAAGGACTGGAGCAAGAGACTTGAGGATGCTTTATGGGCCTATCGCACTGCCTACAAGACACCTTTGGGGATGTCCCCCTATAGGATTGTCTTTGGTAAGGCATGCCACCTTCCAGTAGAGATCGAGCACAGAGCTTATTGGGCAGTTAAACACTGCAACTTGGATCTGGACCAGTCCCGGCTTCATAGAAAGCTCCAACTTCAGGAGTTGGAGGAGATCCGTTTAGAGGCCTATGAGAATGCCCGCATGTATAAGGAGAAGGCCAAACTCATCCATGATAGGATGTTGTTGCGGAAGGAGTTCTCAGTCGGCCAGAAAGTGCTCCTCTACAACTCTCGCCTCAAGCTTTTCTCTGGTAAGCTTCGTTCCCGGTGGCTTGGTCCTTATATTGTTACTCAAATTTTTCCCTATGGTGCTGTGCAGATTATGGAGCCTGGGATGGACAGAGTTTTTACTGTGAATGGCCACCGTCTGAAGCTGTTTCATGAGGAGCTATCCGTGGACACCATTGAGGAGGTTCGCTTGTTAGCGGCCACCTATGCTTGATAGGGATGTTTTCTTCTTCCCTCTCCTACTTCTTTCTAATTGCCTTGCATTCTATTCTATTGCATGACATTGAGGGCAATGTTGGGTTGAAGTGTGGGGGGAGGATGATTAGTTTTAGTTTATCTCTCGTGCATTTTTCCAGCTAGTCTTGCATTTTGGGTTTGTTTTTGTTGCTGAAATAATCTTTGCTCTTGTTCTTCTTTGATGAATTGATGGTTGTTGAGTTAGGACATTAAATATTGAGGTGGATGGAATTCCAACATGATTTCATTTTTTCTTTTCCCTCTTGCAATGTGTGAATTGAGTGATTGATCTTGATTTGCTTGGATTGAGTATGATGAATACTACCCTTGTGAGCTTTTGAGCTATGTTTTGGATGGTTGCATTTCACACCATTCTTTTCTTTCTTGTGTGTCAACCCTCATAGTTTATGTCATTCTAGAACTTGCTTTAATTCTTCTTTGAGGCTACATTTTCATATGCATTCATGGACATGATAGAGGCATTTCTTTTCATTTTTAACCACTTGGCCATATAGCCCACCTTGCATTAATTCCCTTGTTAACCCCTTTGAGCCTTGTTGACCTTTCTTTCTTTGATTCTAGCACATTACAAGCCTAAACCCATTTGGAAAACCATGATTCTACCCAACCTTAGGGAATAGGAAGGCATTGGTTTCATTATCACTATTGTGTTAGAGATCAAGTGTGGGGGGGTGCAAAATGAAAGTCATATATGCATCAATTGCAAGTGTGGATGGTTACAAATAAAGCATAAATTGCATGTGTGAAAAAAAGAAAAAAAAGAAAAAAAGAGAAAGGGCGAACAAAATGGGAGTGTTCATGAAGGGAATGAATATGTTATGGAATGACTTTGGGAAACCCCCCCACATTTGTGAACTTGGCTTATATCTTGACCAATATTTCTCCTATTGCCTTAGGTTCTACCTTGTCATTTCCCTATTTTTCTTACCCTTACCTTAACCCCATTACAACCATTAATGAAGCCCTCTTGATTTGTGTTGCATATGATTTCAAGTAGTGGAGAAGTAGAAGATTAGCAAGCCAATGGTAATGCATGATCCATTGAGGTGAATTGAGTGAAACATTTCTACCCACACACTTGAGAGTTAGTGAGTTTTCATACACTCACCCACCATCTTGTGAGATTCTTCATACTTGATCTTTGCACTTTGAGTGATGTTGCTTGGTTTATGCTTTAGAGAGGTGGGGATCATTTGATTTGATTGTGGGAAAATTCTTGATGCCTCACATGCTACTTTGTCCCTAAACTTAGCACTTTTGATGATTCATTGGAGAATAAGTTTTTCCACTTTGGTTTGTAGTTGATTTTGGTATTTTCCTTGTTTAGTTTCCTTTAGGTTGAGTCTTGCATGAGGACATGCAAGAGCTAAGTGCGGGGGAATTTGATGAATTGGATTTTTATGCTATTTTTATCCTTCATACTTGTCTCATTAATCCTCCTTTGCACTTAATTGGTTGAGTTTAGATCATTTTCCTTTTTTGGATCTTAGTGAGACTTAGTTAATTTTTGCAGCATTTCGGTTATTTTGACCTGCTTCAGTGTTTAGATCATATCTTGAGCTCTATACCTCATTTTATTATGCTTCTTGATTTGTAGGAAAGCTAAGAGATAGAGCTACAATTTCTACGCAGAGGGCAAGGGCTAACTCTGAGATCTTAAAGCCGAAATTGGGCTCGGAACTGAACTGAAGCGTTTGGGCGCGGTTTCTGAGCAGCCTTCAATGATTGGACCATATCTTGGGCTACAGGGACTCAATTGAGCCCATTCCGGTGGCATCGGAAAGCTAACATCCAGGGCTTCATTTTATGTTCAGAACACTAAGCCAAGAAGAACCGTTATGAGGCCCAAAAACGTGTTGGAAGTCGCTGCTGAGTCTAAGAGAGCCCACTCAACTTGTTTTGGGCACAACTTTCTCTCTAAGCATCCAAATTGGGCAATTGAGCTATCCAAATTTAGCTTAGGACAAGAGGATTATTTTAATTAAGTAATTAGTGACTTTTAATTAGAGGTATATATAGAAATTCTGATTATGCTTCAGGACCTTCACCTTCTTTGGAATAAGAAAACTCTCTCAAACTTTCTCTCTTTCTTTCTCTCTTTCTTTCTTTTGCGTTTTCCTCCATTAATGGAGGGGTGATCCTCCTCTGATCCAAGGCATCAAGAGAAGCATTCAAGCTCTTGAGGATTGGTGCATCAAGACATGGAAATTCCAATTTCGGTTTCACTCCTCTTCTCTTCTTCTTAATCTCGTAATTGAATTGGAGGTTTTCATTCATGCATGTTGATTAAGAGTCAATCAAATCATGTATAATTCGGTTGATATATGTGATTCGATTATTCAAGAGTGTGATTCATATTTCGGTTCTGAATATGAGATGAGAGCATTGGTTTGGAAGCTAATCCAAAATCAATTCGGTTTTAGAGGTCTCTAAACCGAATGGCTTGAGTGATTAGTTGAATGCATGGAGATTTTCATGTGAATGCTAGGTTTGATTTGAGGTTTCAATTGAATCTAAAATAAATCATCGAATTGGAGTGTGCATGTACATTTGAATCCAATGATTGAGTGTTGATTGCTTTCTTCTTGTGTGTCTTGGATTAGAATTTTAATTCGGTTTAGCCTTTTTGTTTTCTGTTTGCCTTGGAATTCAGTATTGCATTTTAAGTGTTTGTTATAAAAACCCCCCTGAATTTTCTGATCAAATAGTGTGTTCATCTTTGGGAAACGATCCGAGTTGGCTACTATACTATAGTCGCTATTCGGTTTAATTTGCTCGTGTTACGACGCGCGAGTCAGGGGCTGCTTGCCTTTGTTGCTTGTCGGCGAAAATCTCCTCTGTTGTTGTATGTTGGGCTTGAATCTTGGGCCCTGCGGGGCCAACCCCTTCTTGAAATTACCACCAGATACCCTGGCTGCAGCTAATTTCAAGTTGCAATCCTCCACAAGTCGGCACTTATTCACCAATATGGGGAAATCCCTAATCTCCATTGGCCCTATTGCGACAAGATTATCTTCTCGTAACCCTCCTTCAAATTTAACACACTTCCAAGCTTCATCCGAGTTCCTCTGGTAAATCGTAGAAAATTTGCACAGCTCTTTGAACTTGGCAATGTATTCAGATATCGTCCGGTTTCCTTAACGAAGCTGCATAAACTCAAGTTCCTTAGCATTTCGAACGGAAGCCAGAAAGTATTTCTGGTAAAATACATCCCTAAACATCGTCCAAGTGATTACCATCTAAGATTCTTTGAACAATCTTCGTATGCCATTCCACCAAAACTCGACGTCTGCTTCTAGCATGTAAGTGGCAAATGTCACCTTTTGATAATCCGAGCAATCCAGGACAGAGAAAATCTTCTCCATGGCCTTGATCCATTCGTCAGCTTTATCAAGATCATACACCCCTCGAAAGCTGGGCGGATTTGCCTTCCTGAATTCAGCAAACTTAAGATAGTCCAGGTTAATTCCTGGGCCATGAGGGTTTCCTCCATAGCTTGCCTCAAGTCGTCTGCCTAGCAGATCCATCATCTGATGAGCTGCCGCGGCTTGCCCCCGCATCGCATGAGCCATTTCTCGCATTGTGGCCATAAAGTCAGTTGAATCCTCTTGAGCGAGTTCTGCATGTGGTCTGCCTCACCTTCCGAAAGCCATTAAGTTCTGAGCACACAAAACAAAAGTTATTGAGTTGATCAAGCTGAACACTAAGTCTAATGTGCTAGTAAATAACAGCTCACACGGTAAGGCACCTCATACTCATGCACATCTATATCTCAACCATACAGGCAAGATCTAGTGCATGTTATTAGCTAAAAATACATAATATGCGTGAAGCATAGTCAGTCCAATCCTCAGGCCTTAGCTAGGACAAACTGCTCTGATACCAAAAATATAACACCTTACTAATTTAATGTTATGCTTAAGTCATAGCATGAAATTAAGTAGATTGTGTTACGGTATTAACACTCTGATTGCCTTTCATGATTCGTATTGCATCTCATTTTATTTTTTGTAAACAGACGAAACGGCGCGCTGCTATACTATGAGCGTAATGAAACTTAACAAAATACCACAAAAGATAAGAAATAGTACAATCGCATCAACTGTATACGTTCATATGTATATATCAGAAGCCATTGCTTCAGTTTATGTACACAATTTCAAAATGGAATACATAAGTGGGGGCCGGCGTACCAAAAAGACATAAGGCCCATATCAGTCAAAATGATCCTATGGGTCCTTAGAGTACATTTCAAATCTACTGCTAGTCCTGCTGCTAAGTCTATGGCCCAAAGCTTTATGCTGTCAAAAGAGGGTCATGCTGTACAACGTCTGCTGCAGCTGACCTACTTTGTCAGGTAGCCGTTGGCCATGCCAGGCCCAGCTGGAGAATAATCGGCACTAGGCCCTGAGGAAGAGAGGGTGATGAGCTGGTGGCCTCAGAAGGGTCACTCTCAGAGCTGAGTGGCATATCTGGAACCACCTGCGGGGGTAACTCTGGTGCAGGGTCAGCAGGAGCTGCATGTGCTACGGGTGCAGAGGAGATGGAGGTGGGTGCGCCATGTGTAGTGGGTTGGCAACGTACTGAGTAGCAGGATCGAAAGCAGGATGAAATAGAGGGACGACAAAGTTCCTATTACTAAATAGGTAAAGGCGGAAGTGGTAGGAACCAGCTATATACAGAGAATCTAGGATGGGATCGTGATTAAGCTGCAAATCTAGGATCTCAATGAAGAGGGTGGCCGTGGAATCCATCACCGGTGTCTAAGAATGATGCGGAAATATAGAACGAGGTGAGAATTTAAAGAAATTCTCAGTAGGGTTCGTGTATGGTATTTATCTGACGTCACATTCATTCTCAGTTGCCTCGGTTTTTATTTAATTATAAAAGCATGTGTTCAAACTAGACTATCCGTTTTAATGAGTTTAAGGGGATGTTTGGTCCGAGGCAAGGTTCAGTTTTACTTTAAATGGCATAATAAACAGAATAGATTACTAATAATAATTTACAGAATAATAAACAGAGTAAATGAACAAATGGCAGTAAATAAACATAACAGACAACTGCAAACATCTTAACATAACTATTCCATGTAATTATGCATTCATGTAATCATGCAGGCTCATTCTTGAACCTTCTTTCATAAGCTTTTCCATTACTTTTCATCATTTTCCATCACTTGGTCCCCTGGGAGTTCTTGGCCATTTAGACTCCTGGATAATAGTCTGCTTTTCAGGATCGAGCTCGTTTCTATACAGGAATGCCAGGTTTACTGTCCCCGACCTTCCCACCAATCTATTTCCCTTAACTTTTTATCTGGGGCTGGCCCAAGTATCATGGAACTTTCATCATCACATATTCCTTAGGTTCATCATAACATAATATTCATAACTTTCTTGAAAATGCACATGTCTTAACATGTATACCATAAATCATGCATAGATTTTACCGAAATTTCAGCAACATAACGGAGCGTGTCCACTTCCCCATGAATAGTGCCAGTACGTCAGAACACCAGTTTCTCGTAGAAGACACAATATTGCATTCATAATTTAATATTGAACTTGTAGAAACATTGGTCTCATTAAGGCAGAGTCACTGCCTCAGCATAATCATTCAACCCGATTTTTGTATATCAAGCCATAATTTTTATTTAACTCATTTGGACCTCAATTTTGGATATTTTAAAGTGTTATTTGTCTATTTTCTAACCTCTTTGGTCCCATCTAATTTTGATAACTATAGCTCACATTATTTAGGTTTTATCCTACCGCCTCAAAGGTGGCCAGAATCAAACATCTAAAAGTAAAAATCCACTAAAAATCGAAAACTAATTCAAATTATATGAAATTGATCTCATATTAAAGCTAATAGGACAAGCTTTCATTTAAAAAGGTCCCATTCCATTTCACTTAGTAAGGCTAAAGTTATAAGCCCCGAAATCTGATCTTCCTGAATTGCCCTACTGGGAGCATATGGGACTGTAACAAACTCAGAATTTCATTGCGTGATATTCGCCTACGTGTAAGCTTTCTAAAAAAATTGGTTTCACTCAATTTGAAGTTGTATAGAGTGAGTTACACCCTTCTCAAGTTATACTACTCGAGTGAAAGTCTTGATTGCTAGGTCAAACTTCAAAAATTCATATCTCTTTCAACACTAATCCAATAACCTTATATGATATATGTATGGAAAACCCTAGATGTCTAGTTTCATATAAAAATGGCTTCATTGAATTTAAATGGTGGTAAGTGAAGCCGTACACTCTGCCGTACGGACTGCCGAGGGTTTTAGGTTTCCCAGCTTCTCAGCTCTTCTTATTTTCATCCTTTCTTGCTTCCAATTCGGTTTTAACCTCACAGCAACCAATAAACCAGCCATATATCATCATAATCATTCAATTAGTACATCAAAGATTAGGAAAATAATCCACCACCAGCCAGCCAAGATCAAAGAATCAATACAAGAATTAAACCTCTACATCTTGTTATATGTGATTAGCTTGATTTTTGGGGCTTGGATGAGCAAAACCTAGTTGACCTTAATAGTTTGATGAAGTAAGGTGAGTGAAGAAGAGAAGGAGAGAGCTGGGGCAGAGGAGAGGAGGTGCAAAAAATGGCTAACTGAAGGAAGGGAATTGTGTATATAAAGACATGGAAGTGGTTAGAGTGAAGGCTTGTGATTGGTTGGAAACATGCATGGCTGAAATTCAGCCAAGCTTCTTCATGCGTTGTGGCCAAAGTGGTGCCACTTTCTTGCATTAAGTGGCTGAATTTCTTGTGGCTGATTTCCTGCCATGCCTCCTTTTGTTTATGGTCTAATGTGGCTTAATTATCCTCCACACAAAACTGAGAATTCGTTTGCACTTGGTCTGAACTCGGAACTCGCATCTATCTTGAGTAAAGTCAGAACTCGGGTAACATGAAGTTTATTAGGTCAGAAATCATATCTGTTTTCTCTTAAGATTAAAGTCGGATATCGGGAATGGATAAACTCGGATATCGGTTAATCAAGTAAGGTTAAGTCAGAAATCGGAATTCATGTAAGTTTGCTCGAACTTGGAGATCAATTCAGGGATTTGAACTCGTGTCCATTCCATTGGACATCAACCCTGAGATCGGAAATCGTGAAAATTTCACCTTTCATTCGAAAGTCCAAGTCGGAAATCATGGAAATTGAAAATTAGATCGAAAATCGTGAAAATTGTCTATTTTACTTGAATCTTAAAAACAAGGTCGGAAATCGAAACTCGTGGAGGACGTTACACATAATATATTACTTGAAAAGTTATTATGTGTAACTAACTGATTAAATTCCATTCTCTGCTTCACTATTCTTACCTATTGCTTTTTCGCAATTTCTGTTTGACGACAAAATAAATACTAGATAATTGTTGTACCGGAAGTAAGGTAATAAAAATGCGAACTAGACAGAACTACTGAAAATTGCATCATATATATATATATATATATATATATACACATTTGTTTTCAAAGTGGTCAAAATATGTATACAACTGTACAAGGTAAGAAAATGAGGCCACTAAAACAAAAGAAATCGGCCTGTCACTAAAATCAGAACCCTATTTGGTCCCCATGGGACATTTCAAGTATCCTCTCCACTACAACCACCTATGGCCCAAAATGTCAAAAGAGGGCCATCCTGTACACATCCTACTACTGCTATGGCGGGTACTTTAACTAGATGGATTCCGAAGAAAGGAATCCATTCGCCATGCCAGCATCTGCAGGGGTGTAATCCATACTCGAAGCAGAGGACGAGGAAGATGTACTCTCAGCCTCAGATGGATCCTCCTTAGACATCGAGATCAAGGGTACCTGCTGTGGTGGTGAGGCTAGAGGAGCCATGGGAGCTACTGCTGCTGCTGGCGCTGCTGCCACAGTATGTAGAAGTGGAAAGGGATGAGTCATATGGAGAGGGATGGCTATGTAAGGGACAGTAGGGTCAAAAAGCGGGTGCATGAGTGGTACTACAAAATCTCTATGGAAGAAGAAATAAAGGCGAAATTGACATCTACCGGATATGTACACGGAATCTATGAATGGATCAAGATGAATGTGGAGCTCAGGAAACTCAATGAATAGGATGCCAGTTGCCGCGTTCTCTATGCTCTGAGAATAACGTGAAAATGTATAGTAGGATGAGAAATAGAGATTTCTCAGTAGGAATCCTAAGTATATATATCTGTCATCGCCGCTATTCTCAAATGTTTCGAATTTTAATTAAAAGAAAAAGTTACATTAATAAGGTGTTTTAGAAATCGTAGCTCGAAACACAACTTGGTTTTACTTAAGGAAGTAAAGGAAAATTAAACAGAAAAAAATAAGCAACAAGACATATATATTTGGCATAATTAAGTGCCAGCTATAAAGTAAATAAAAGTACATATATAGCAGATAATAGTGCAATTAACTCAAAACATGGTAACAAAAACTATGAATATGCAGAAATCATAGTGCACTTGACTTTGATTCATATTTTCCCATACTTGGTCCCCTGGGAGAATATTGGCTATAAGACTCTTGGGTAATAGTCTGCTTTTTAGGATCGAGCCTGCTCTGTCAGATAGGGTCACTGTGTTTGCTTTCCCCGACTTCCCCACTAATTTATTCCCCTTAAATTTGTTTAGGGGCAGGCCCAAGTCACATGGAAATTCTTCTTCATTCTTATAAGGGTAGAATTACTTATCTCATGCTTTGACCAATGTATGCATAACTTGTAAATTCATATTAATTGCAAATCTTTGTCGAAATTTCAGCAATATAATGGATCATGTCCGCTTCCCATGAATAGTGCTAAGAAATCAGGAAACTTTAATCAAGGAGCAAACTCAATATATAGTATTATAGTCATAGCAAGAATAAAATAATATTAATAGGTGCAAGCTTTAAAACTGTATGTCTTAATTTATCTTGCAAGCTTTTAACTTCTATTCCTGAGTTTGACTTTTGAGTTTGAAGTTGTGCCTGAGTTCCGATGATACCTAAGTTCCGACTTCCTAGGTTATGTTCAATCTCCTAGATTGATTTTGGATTGATCCTGATATCCGACCTTAGTCCACATTTGATCATCCCAAGACTTTTATGAGGGTGTTTCCTAAATTCCGAGTTCTGGCATTAACTATACTCGATCGAATTTACTATTCACAAAGTTTCTGAATTCAACATTAAGTATATCCGATCTAGCTCTTTGTCTACTAAGTTTCTAAATTCAACATTAAGTATACCCTTCTGAGTTCAACCCTAAGTATATTCTTCTGAGTTCAACTTTAAGTATACTCTCCCGAGTTTAACATTAAGTATACTCTCCCGAGTTCAACTTTAAGTATACTCTCCTAAGTTAAACCTTAAGTATACCCCATCTAGCTCTATGTTTGCTAAGTTCTGAGTTTATCTCAAGTATACCCGATCTAGTTCTATTCCCAGCTAGAATTATACTCTTATATGAAAAAATTCATCAAAAATGGAAATCTAGGTGAAATCATACAAAATTTATATTAATATAAAGCTAATAGAATATTCAAATAAAAGAAGTTGCATATCATTTGAGTGAGTATAACTCAGGATATAAACTATGGAACTTGACTCTGCTGGACTAACCTGTTCTAGCCTGGGTTAAACTTAAGATGAATTCATTGATGTACTAGGGAAAGATGGCAATAAATTTGAATCTGAAATTTTTATGGGATGTTCCCTCATATGTTAGCTTTCAAACAACATTAGATTCCCTCAATTTGGAGTTGTGTAGAGTGAGTTACACCCTTCTCAACTCATACTGCCAGGATGAAGGTCCTTATTTCTAGGTCAAACTTCAAAAATTCATAACTACCACTATGCTAATCCAAGGGCCTTATATTATATATGTATGGAAAGCCCTGAATGTCTAGTTAATAGATTCATCAACTTAAATGGCTATAGGCGGAGCCGTACACTCCACCGTACAGACCGCCGAGGAAGAACCCTAACAACTTATTGAGTTTTCTCTTTTCTTAAAGTTCTTTCATACCAACTCCAATTCTAATCACATCACACTTGCAAATTTAATCATAAACATCAACACTCCAGATCATATAAGTATCATGAGGATAACAAGATCTCCACATAGCCCAATTTAATAAAAATAAGAAGAGAGGTTGGATTCCTACCTTGCTTATGTGTGATTCTTGTTAGATTTGTGGTTGGAGTTGAAGAAATCTTGTTGTTGCTTGAAAGTTTGTGGGAGAGGAGGATGATAAGAGTTGAGATGAGATGTGATGGTGGAGAAAAACAAGTGGAGAGGGGTCAGTATAGATAAGAATCGAAATTACAAGGGTAGAAAAGGAAAAAAGAGAAAACTTGCAAAGCAAGTTGAATGTGATTGGTAGATTTGTGTTGGCCAATTCAACTTGGTTTTGTGGCTGCTTCCTTGGCTAAAAATGGCGCCACCTATGGGGGTGTTATGGCTAAATCCTAGCCATTCATCCTAGGGCACTCATAGCATAAGTTCTATTGATTCGGTTCCGTCAGTGTAAAATATCAAAATCTTACTGATTTTTCTTAAATCGGTAAACCTGTTTTAGAAAAATTTTTGTGAGATTTCCTATGTTCCTAATCTAATTCCACTAAGCCTAATCACTTCTAAATCACACTTAATTGGCTTTAAGTAAATACTTAATCGAATTTCGAATAAACCCACTTATTCGATAAAAACCGAACAACTCGGCTATTAACATTAAAATTTTCTTTCGAACGTTACATTAGTACCCTCCTAAAAAAATTTTTTGTCCTCAAAATTTAGTACCTGAGAATAATCCAGGATACTCCCTCCGCATATCAGCTTCTAGTTCCCATGTGTAGTCCGCTACGTCTTCGTGTCCCCATGCCACCTTAACTAGCTGTACGGCTTTATTCCGAAGGTGTTTGATGCTCTTGTCCACTATTCATGCCGGAGGTACATGAAAGGTTAAGTCATCCTTTAATTGGATCGATCTAGGTTCTAAGAAATGAGTAGGGTCAGGCTGGTATTTTCTAAGTTGAGAAACATGAAAGACGCCATGAAGATTTGACAGATGTGGAGGTAAGGCGACTCGATATGCAACTAGCCCAATTCATTTCAAAATTTGAAAAGGACCTATAAAGCGAGGGCTTAACTTTCTAATTTTAATGGCTTTGCCTACTCCAGTTGTGGGTGCGATCTTTAGAAACACATGGTCCCTTTCTTGGAACTCCAACAACTTTCTCCTGACATCTGTGTAACTCTTCTGACGGCTCTAAGCTGCAAGTATTTTGCTATGGATCCTTTTGATTTGCTCTGTAGTTTGTCTGACTAATTCCTGTCCCAAAAGACTCTGTTCTCTTGATTCATACCAACACAGAGGAGATTGAAACTTCTGTCCATATAAAGCCTCATATGGAGCCATGTCAATGCCAGCATGATAACTATTGTTGTATGCAAACTCAGGCAATGATAAGTATCGATCCCAACTCCTACGCTGTTCTAGAATGTACACTCATAACATATCTTCCAAAGCTTGAATAGTTCGCTCAGCCTGACCATATGTTTGCGGATGGTACGCAGTACTTAAACATAGCCTAGTACCAAACGCCTTCTGGAGTGCTCCCCAAAACTGTGAGGTGTGTAACATCCGCGAATTCCGACTTCCGATCCCCCCTATTGTTAATATTTCCGATTTCCGAGTTGCCTTACATTCCGCTTCCGACCTCAATACTAGCTTCGACTTCCGACTTCGTTTCAAGGCTTACAAGGGACTTCTTCCGATTTCCGACCTCATACATGCAGCTTACGGTTTCCGATTTCGTGAGCTGAAATGAGGTGACTGATGCTTCCATCTTACGACTTCCGATCTTATTGATCAAATAGTAAAATGTTCGATTTCTGACTTCGTGTCTGAGGCTCAAATGAACTGACTGTATTCCGAATTCCGACATTATGATTCACCTATGTACGAGATCCGATCTTGAGTCCAATATTAGTAGCTCTCACTTCTATATCTTTTCGAGTTCCGGGATAGAAATTTTATAATTCCCGAGTTCCGACCTTAAGTGCTTGGCTTCACACCAGGCTTTGCTTTCAAGTTTCAATTAGACTGGATGTTTTCTGAGTTCCGACTTCATATACAGGAGGTTCACGAGGTCCGACTTTATAGAGCCTACGAGTTCCGATTTTGTTTCCAGAATATGCTAGAAACTACTCCACTTTAGGCAACGTGGAGAGTGATTCTACCACACAAAGAGAGCAACCAATCACAATCTTCCAAGTTAACTCCCACTCATGCCTATATAACACACCATCCTCCTTTGAATCAGACCATTATTCACGTTGCTTTTCCTCTTCTCCATCAGCTCTCTTTTCTCTTGCTCACACATCCAAGACTCAAGCAAAGTTCCAGCCTTGTTCATCCAAATTTCAAGAACTCAGCACCAAAACACTTAAATCAAAGGTAGGGGTTTTTAATTTCTTACATCAAATCCATGTACCTGGCTGGCTAGGCTGAATTAGTTTCACCTTGATTGATGTGTGAATTGAATAATTATGCTTGGATTAATAGAAGATTTTGAGTTAGAAGTAGAATTAGAAGAAGAAAACTAAGAGGATTAAATGGATGGAGGTGCTATCTTGGTGGAGAGTCCACGGCAGTCCATATGGCAGAGCATACGGCGCCGCCTACGATCGGTCAAATCTGATGAAACTATTTTTAGATGAAACTAGACATCTAAGGCTTTCCATAAACATATCATATAAGGGTTTTGGATCAGAATTGAGGAAGATATGAATTTTTGAATCTCGACCTAGGGTTTTGACTCTGGCTCTGGGCAGCTTAGGTTAATTAGGGTGGAACTCGACCTATACTACATGAAAATGAGTGAAACCAACTTTGTTGGAAAGCTTACACATAGGAGGACAATATCCAAAGAAATTCCGAGTTTGTTATCAACTCAGTTGTTCCCAGTGAATTGAAGAAGTTACCCTATGTCCAAACCAGGCCAACACAGGGCAGTTCAGAAAGGCTAAGTTTTGGGGCTTGTAACTCGAGCCCTACTAAGGCAAATGAAATGAAACTTTTTTTATATGAAAGGTTGTCCTGTCAGCTTCAATATGAGGCCAATTTCGTCTAATTTGAGTGAGTTTTCGATTTTTGGTGAATTTCTACTTTTAGTTGCCTAATTCTGACTAGCTAATGGGCAGGCCGAGATAAAGTTTAGATATCTTGAGTTATAGATACCGAAATTAGATGGGACTAAAGAGGTTAGAAAATGGACACACAACCCTGTAACATACTCAAATTTGAGGTCCAAATGAGTTAAAATGAAATTGTGGCATGAATTACAAGAACCGGGTTGGTTGAGTAAGCTGAGGCAGATTTTCAGCTTTAATGAAATTAATATGGATTTGAGTTCTATGTTGAAATATAAATGTGAATTTGTGCTTCTTGTGATACATTGATGTATTGATTAGCTGGCACTATTCGTGGGGAAGCGGACACGTTCCGTTATGCTGCCGAAGTTTCGGTAGAACCCATGTACAAGTTATGAATTACATATGAATGCATATACATTCTTAAGAAAGTCATGAAAGTTATGAAAAGAAGTATGTTATTATGCAAGTTCCATACTACTTGGGCCAGCCCCGGATAGAAAGTTAATGGGAATAGATCGGTGGAAAGGTCGGGGAAAGTAAACCCGGCATTTCTGTATAGGAACGAGCTCGATCCTGATAAGCAGACTATTACCCAGGAGTCTAAAATGGCCAAGAACTCCCAGGGGACCAAGAGAGATGGAAAATGATAGAAAGTAATGAAAGAGTTTATGAAAGAAAGTTCAAGAATGAGTTTACATGATTACATGAATGCATAAATACATGGAGTAGTTACATCAAGATGTTTACAATTGTCTGTTACAATTGCTCACTGCTATTCATTTATTTATTTCCTTTATCATTCTATGCATTAGTGTTAGTAATCTATTTCGTTTCTTATGTCAATTAAAGTAAAACTGATCCTTGCCTCGGACCAGACATGTTTTAAACTCATGAAAATGGATTTTTCTGTTTGAACACATATTTTTATAATTAAGAAAAACCCGAGGCAACTGAGAATGTATGTGACGTCAGTACAAGTATAACCGAACCCTACTGAGAATTTTCCTGAAATTCTCACCCCGTTTTGTGTTTCCCGCATCATTCTCAGACCCTGGTGATGGACTCCACAGCCACCCTTTTTATTGAGATCCCTGCACTTCAGTTCCACCATGACCTGGAGTTGGACTCCTTGTACATAGCCGGTTCGTGCAACTTTCGTCTGTACCTCTTTAGCGACAGGAACTTTGATGTTCCTTTACACCATCCCCTATTCGACCCTGCTACCCCTTATATCGCCATCCCTCTACATATGGCGCACCCGCCTCCTGCACCCGCAGCACCCGCTGACCCTGCTCCTAAGTCACTACCGCAGGCAGCCCCCGACATCCCGCTGAGTTCCGAGAGTGACCCCTCCGAGGCCACCGGCTCGTCGCCCTCTTCCTCCTCGGGACCTAGCGCGGACTATACTCTGGCCGAGCCTGGCATGGCTAACGGCTACCTGACGGAGTAGTGTAGCGGCAGGGGATGTTGTACAGTATGACCCTCTTTTGGATAGTATGTAGATTTGGGTCATGGGTTTGACTGTAGGGTTAGCAGTAGATTACGAAATGTCTTTTGAGGACCATAGGGTATTATGATCTTCTTGATACATTAGCTCCGTATGTGTTCTATTTTAGAACTTTGTACATAAACTAAGATAGTGGCTTCTGATATATATATATATATATATATATATGTTTACATGTATGCAGTAACATTATTATACCATACTTATCTTGATGATATTCTATTCGGTTCGTTTCGTTTTTAATATGGCAGTACGCCGTTTAGTCAATAGAGACGATTTAAAGGGAAATTAAAAACAAGAAAGGTAAATAAAGTATCAACACGGTAACACGACCTGACTAGTTTCATGCTATGACTTAAGCATAACATAAAATTAGTAGGGTGTTACAAGGTGAACCTTGGATCTCGATCTGAAATGATTGTCGAAGCAATACCATATAGCCGTACCACTTCTTAAATGTATAATTGAGCCAACTTCTCTAGAGGATAATTCGTTCGAATGGGTAAAAAGTGAGCGGACTTGGTGAGCCAATCCACTATGACCGATATAGCATCATATCCTGAGGGTGTCCGTGATAAGCCTATCACGAAATCCATGGAAATACTCTCCCATTTCCACTCCGGAATCTCTAACGGTTGCAGAGTTCCTGCTAGTCTCTGATGTTCTATTTTTACCTTTTGGCAGGTTAAACATTTATTCACAAAATTTTCCACATCTGTCTTAAGGCCTGGCCACCAAAACATCTATTTGAGATCTTGATACATCTTATTAATGCTAGGATGTATAGTAAACTCGCTTTTATGGGCTTCCTCCAATACCTTCTTCCTGAGATTATCCTCCTTAGGTATGCATATTCTTCCCTGATATCGCCATATTCCTTCTATATACTTAGTAAATCCTGTTAGCTTGCCAGATTGCACTTGTTGCACTGTATGCTGAAAGTCATCATTTCTTCGTTGTGCTTGCTGGATTTGGTCTTTGAACTCACTAGTTATCTTAAATTGGTTTAACTGAATGGCATTGGGAGTCATAAAGATTCCCAAGTTGAGGTTTCAGAAGCTTTCTATGAGTTCCATCTCCTTGATTATCATCCATGCCACAGTTAAGGATTTCCTACTTAGGACGTCTGCCACCACGTTTGCTTTGCCAGGGTGGTACTTTAGCTCAAATTTGTAATCTTTAAGAAACTACATCCTCCTTCGCTACCTCATGTTCAATTCCTCCTGATCAAAAAGGTATTTCAAGCTTTTGTGATCAGAAAATACTTCAAACTTTACTCCATAGAGGTGGTGCTTCCATATCTTCAGAGCAAATACCATTGCCACTAACTCTAAGTCATGTGTTGGATAATTCCTTTCGTGAGTTTTCAATTGCTTGGAAGCATACGCGATGACATTCTTGTTCTGCATTAATATGCACCCTTATCCTTTCTTAGAAGCATCACAGTAGACTTCAAATGGTCCATGAGGATTCGGCAAAGTAAGTACTGGGGCCATCGTCAACTTTTCTTTTAATTCTTGGAAATTCTACTCGCACTCGGGTGTCCATTCGAACGGAGCATTCTTCCTGGTTAACTTTGTTAACGGTAAGGCCATTTGAGAGAAATTCTTAACAAATCTCCTGTAATATCCTGCCAAACCTAAGAAACTTAACTTCAGAATGCTTGTTGTTGGCGTTCGACTTAATACCACTTCCACCTTACTAGGGTCCACAGAAATTCCTCCGTGGGATACCACATGGCCAAGGAATTTTACTTCTTTCATCCAAAATTCACATTTGGATAGCTTGGCATAAAGTTTCTTCTCTCTTAGAACTTGCAAAACCAGTCGCAAATGTTCTGCATGCTCTTGCTCCGTCTTCGAGTAAACAAGTATGTCATCAATGAATACCACCACAAATTTGTCAAGATATGGTCGGAATATCAGATTCATGTAATCCATGAATATTGCAGGTGCATTTGTCCACCCAAAGGACATCACAGTGTATTCATAATGTCCATAACGAGTCCGAGACGCAGTCTTCGGAACATCTTCTTCTCAAACCTGAATCTGGTGATATCCAGACCATAGATCAATCTTGGAAAATACAGTAGCCCCTTGTAGTTGGTCCATGAGATCATCAATCCTTAGCAATGGATACTTATTTTTGATCGTCGCCTTATTTAGCTGCCTGTAATCCACACACAGCCACATGCCCCCGTCTTTCTTCTTAACTAACAGAATTGGGGCTCCCCGTAGTGATGCGCTTAGTCTAATAAACTTCATTTCCAGGAGTTCTTTAATCTGCTTCTTAAGTTCAGTCAATTCCAAGGGTGACATTCGGTATGGCACTATAGATATTGGCCCTGCTCCCGGTACCAATTCAATGGCAAACTCAATTTCCCTCTCAGGAGGAAAATCAGGAATATCTTCAGGGAACACATCGGGATATTCCCTAACAATTAGAGTATTATCTAACTACTGATCAACCTCTACTATACTGGTTGATAAGAGATATACCCTTGACTTTTATCTCCACAGTGGTGTACAACTAAGGAGCTTAAATGAAGACTTACAGCGATTACTAATTCAGAAGATGAAATGGAGGGAAGCATAATGGATTTATCAGAGCAATTTAACAGGGCTTGGTTGGCAGAAAGCCAATCCATACCTAGAATGATGTCGAGACTAGACAAGGGAAGACAAATTAAATTAGCTAAAAAAATTTGACCTCCTATTTGACAGGGGACATTCATACAAATATGATTGGTCTTAACAGGTTCACTTATAGGAATAGAAAGTAGCAAGTCATAGGGTAATTTAGAAATAAGTAACTGCAAGACCGACATACAATCATGAGCGATGAAAGAGTGAAATGCACCTGAATCATATAAAACAGTCAAGGTCTTACCATTCACTTCACATGTGTCTTGAATCAAATCTTCCAACTTATTAACCTCCTGTGCATCCATAGTGAAAACCCTTCCCTAGCGTTGTGGCTTGGGAGTCGATTGAGGGTTTCTGGCAGGACATTCATAGATTTTGTGGCCTGGTTTACCACATCCAAAATAGACATATTGGCCTGCTAAGCAGGGGAGGTTGCCATGATTTTTGCCATACTGGCTGCATGTCTGGTTCCCAAAAGGCCTTTGAGGTTGCTTGCCTTTGTTGCCCGCAGGCTGAAACTTTCTTGCTACTGAAAGTTGGGCTTGAATCTTGGGCCTTGCCGGTCTAACCCCTTCTTAAAGCTATCCTGGTAGCAACCAACTTCTTGTTACAATCCTCCACTAGGCAACACTTGTTCACCAATGTAGGGAAGTCTCTAATCTCCATTGGCCCTATGGTGGTAAGGATGTCTTCTTTCAGCCCACCTTCGAACTTCATGCATTTCCAGGCTTCATCGGAGTTCCGCTGATAAATGGTGGAAAATTTGCACAACTTCTCAAATTTAGCAATGTATTCTGATACACTACTATTCCCTTGACGGAGATGCATGAACTCCAATTCCTTAGCATTGTGAACAGAGGCAGGGAAGTACTTCTGATAAAACATGTCTCTGAATACATCCCAAGTAACATCTATTTCAGATCCTTCTAATAACTGACGTGCACCATTCCACTAGAACTCTGCATCTGCTTCTAGCATATAGGTGGCAAAGGTCACTTTCTGACGATCTGTGCAATCCAATATAGAGAAGACCTTCTCCATAGCTTTAACCCACTCATCTGCTTTATCTGGGTTAAAGGCTCCCCTGAAGCTAGGTGGGTTGGCCTTCCTGAACTCTGCAAATTTGAGGTATTCCAGGTCTACCCCAAGGCCATTATGATTCCCTCCAAGACTTACTTCTAGCTGCCTTCCTAGTTGGCCCATCATTTGTGTTACTGCAACTGCCTATTCGCGCATAGTGTGCACCATTTCTCGCACTGTGTCCAGGAACTCAATAGACTCCTCCTGGGCTAAAGAAGTTCATGACCTACCTCGTCTTCCAGAAGCCATCAAGTTCTAAACACACAAAACAAGAGTAATTGAGTTGATCAGGCTCAATACTAAGTTCGGTGTGCTAGTAAATAATAGCATATGATTAGGTAATCCTCTCACATGTATCCTATCCATGTGGACAAGATTCAATGCATGATAATATCTAAAGAATACAGAGCATATGTGAAGCATAGTAAGTCCAGTCCTCAAGCCTATATTAGGACAAACTGCTTTGATACCAAAAATAAACACCTTACCAAACAAAATACTATGCTTAAGCCATAATATATTACTTGATAAGTTATTACGTGTGACTAACTAATTAAATTCCATTCTTTGCTTCATTATTCTTACCTATTACTTTTTCACAATATTTGTTTGACGACGAAATAAATACTAGGTAATTGTTGTACCGGAAGTAGGGTAATAAAAATGCGAAATAGATAGAATTACTGAAAACTGCATCATATATATATATATATATATATATATATATATATACATCTGTTTTCAAAGTGGTCAAAATATATATACAACTGTACCAGGTAAGAAAATAAGGTCGCTAAAACAAAATAAATCGGCTTGTCACTAAAATCAGAACCCTATTTGGTCCCCATGGGACATTTCAAGTATCCTCTCCACTACTACCATCTATGGCCCAAAATGTCAAAAGAAAGCCATCCTGTACATCCTATTACTGCTACGGTGAGTACTCCAACTAGATGGATTCCGAAGAAAAGAATCTATTCGCCATGCCGGCATCCGCAGGAGTGTAATCCACAGATGGATCCTCTTCAGACATCGAGACCGAGGGCATCTGCTGCAGTGGTGAGGCTGGCGGAGCCATGGGAGCTACTACTACTGCCGAAGCTGCTGCCGCACTATGTGGAGCTGGAAAGGGATGAGCCATATAGAGAGGGATGGCTATGTAAGGGACGGCAAGGTCAAAAAGTAGGTGCATGAGTGGTACTGCAAAATCTTACTAGAAGAAGAAATAAAGGCGAAACTGACATTTACCAGATATGTACACGAAATCTATGAATGGATCAAGATGGATGTGGAGCTCAAGAAACTCAATAAACAGGATGTCGGTTGCCCCGTTCTGCATGCTCTGAGAATGATGCAAAAATTTATAGTAGGGTGAGAAATTGAGATTTCTTAGTAGGAATCCTAAGTATATATGTCTGTCATCGCCGCCATTCTCAGGTGTTTCGAATTTTAATTAAAAGAAAAAGTTACATTAATAGGATGTTTTAGAAATCATAGCCTGAAACACAACTTGGTTTTACTTAAGGAAATAAAGGAAAATTAAACAGAAAGAAAATAAGCAACAAGACATATATATTTGTAATAATTAAGTGGTAGCTGTAAAGTAAATAAAAGTACATATATAGCAGATAATAGTGCAATTAACTCAAAACACGGTAACAGAAACTATGAATACGCAGAAATGATAATGCACTTGACTTTAATTCATATTTTTCCATACTTGGTCCCCTGGGAATATATTGGCCATAAGACTCCTAGGTAATAGTCTGCTTTTCAAGATCGAGCTCGTTCCTATACAGGATCGCCAGGTTTGCTTTCCCCGACTTCCCTACTGATCTATTCCCGTTAAATTTGTTCAGGGGCTGGCCCAAGTCACATGGAAATCCTTCCTCATTCTTATAAGGGTAGCATTACTTGTCTCATGCTTTGACCAATGCATGCAAAACTTGTAAATTCATATTAATTGCAAATCTTTGCCGAAATTTCAGCAGTATAATGGATCATGTCCGCTTCCCATGAATAGTGCTAGGAAATCAGGAAACTTTAATTAAGTAACAAACTCAATATATAATATTATAGTCATAGCAAGAATATAACAATATCAATAGGTGCAAGCTTTAAAACTGTATGTCTTAATTTATCTTGCAAGCTTTTAACTTCTATTCCCGAGTTCGACATCCGAGTTGGAAGTTGTGCCCGAGTTCTGATATTACCTATGTTCCGACTACCTAGGTTATGTTTGATCTCCTAGATTGATTCTGGATTGATCTTGATATCTGACCTTAGTCCACATTTGGTCATCCCAAGACTTTCATGATGGTGTTTCCTAAATTTCGAGTTCTAACATTAACTATATCCGATCTAATTTACTATTCACTAAGTTTCTTAATTCAACATTAAGTATATCCGATCTAGCTCTCTGTCTACTAAGTTTCCGAATTCAACATTAAGTATGCCCTTCCGAGTTCAACCCTAAGTATATTCTTACGAGTTCAACCTTAAGTATACTCTCCCGAGTTCAACCCTAAGTATACTATCCCGAGTTTAACTTTACGTATACTCTTTCAAGTTCAACCTTAAGTATACTCTCCCGAGTTCAACCTTAAGTATACTCTCCCGAGTTCAACTTTAAGTATACTCTCTTGTGTTCAACCTTAAGTATACTCTATCTAGCTCTATGTTTGCTAAGTTCCAAGTTCATCTCAAGTATACCCGATCTAGTTCTACTCCTGGCCAGAATTACACTCTTATAAGAGAAAATTCATCAAAAATGGAAATCTGGGTGAAATCATACGAAATTTATATCAACGTAAAGCTAACAGAACAAGCTTTCAAATGAAAAATGTTGCATATCATTTGAGTGAGTATAACTCGGATATAAGCTATGGAACTTGACCCTACTGGACTACCCTGTTCCAGCCTGGATTGAACATAAGATGAATTCATTAATGTACTGGGGAAAGATGGCAATGAATCTGAATCTGAAAATTTTATGGTATGTTAGCTTTCAAACAACATTAGATTCACTCAATTTGAAGTTTTATAGGATGAATTACACCCTTCTCAACTTACACTACCTGGATGAAGGTCCTTATTTCTAGGTCAAACTTCAAAAATTCATAGCTACCACTATACTAATCCAATGGCCTTATATTATATATGTATGGAAAGCCCTGAATGTCTAGTTTCATATAAAAATAGATTCATCAACTTTAAACAGCTATAAGCAGAGCCGTATACTCTGCCATACGGGCCGCTGAGGTTCATTGAGTTTTCTCTTTTCTTGAAGTTCTTTCATACCAACTCCAATTCTAATCACATCACACATGCAAATTTAATCATCAGCCATCATCATCACTCTAGATCACATAAGTATCATGAGGATAACAAGATCCGCACACAGCCCAATTCAATAAAAATAAGAAGAGAGGTTGGATTCCTATCTTTCTTATGTGTGATTCTTGTTAGATTTGTGGTTGGAGTTGAAGAAATCTTGTTGTGGCTTAAAAGTTTGTTGAAGAGGAGGATGATATGAGTTGATATGAGATGAGATGGTGGAGAAAAAAAGTGGAGAGGGGTCAGTATAGATTAGGACCGAAATTACAAGGGTAGAAAAGGAAAAGAGAGAAACTTCCAAAGCAAGTTGAATGTGATTGGTGGATTTGTGTTGGCCATTCAACTTGGTTTTGTGGTTGCTTCCTTGGCTGAAAATGGCACCACCTATGGGGTGTTGTGGCTAAATCCTAGCCATTCATCCTAGGGCACTCATAGCATAAGTTCTATTGATCCTGCTTCAAAATGGAGTGTAAAATACCAAAATCTTACTGATTTCTCTTAAATCGGTAAATCGGTTTTAGAAAAATTTCTGTGAGATTTCCTATATTCCTAATCTAATTCCATCAAGCCTAATCACTTCTAAATCACACTTAATTGGCTTTAAGTAAATACTTAATCGAATTTCGAATAAACCCACTTATTTGATGAAAACCGAACAACTCGGCTATTAACGATAAAATTTTCTTTCGGACGTTACAATCGGCACACAACAGGTTGCTATGGACAACCATCACATGGTCGAACTACTAAGAGCTCAATTCCAACCCTCATCAAATTATCAAGTTTGAGATTGTGGATTGGACTACTTCATTAGGCCAACAATTTTGGTTCACGAATAATCTAATTACTAACATAATCCATCTAATGTAACAAGGCCTACTAAACTTATACCATGAATCATTTACCCAAGCATGAATTATTCGATCCTTAAACCTCAAATTCAAAGAATCTTATTGCATAATCGCACACTTAAAACTAGAAGTATTACGAATGTAAAACAAGTATCTTTTTCAACTCATCAATAAATTTTGCATGAACTGCCAATAAATTTCAATCCTATGAAATATTAGATCCAAGGTAGACATCATGTCTAAAAGGACTACAAAATTATAAAACTAGATAAATAATCTATATTCGATAGAAAAACACCTTATCGCTTGGTTTTGATTTCATCTATGCCTTAAAGAAAGGAATTAATTACACATAGGAAAGAAGTTAAACTAAAGATGGATAGAATAACCCATAGATAGCAGAATCCTTCCATGATCTGCAATGCCTTTCACAAGGCATGTGAGAGCTCCTTCCTCTTTCAAAAGTTCTATCCATGATCATATAGTCTTATTTATACTAACCCTAAATGCCCATAACCATAGGCCCACAAAATATAAGACTAACTAAAAAAAATATTTTAAAAAGTCTCGTGTGGTGTCATTGTGCTAGATTCTAGAGCTAAAACGCTAGCTATCTGCTCACTCATGTTAAATTATTATAAAATTGAAAGTCTGACAATTTTTGTCTTCAAAATTGATCATGATTTTCACTTCTCGAACATTTGAAATAGGTTTTTGTTGTCTTCATGAATGTTGTGAAATTTTGCCTTAACTTTCTAACGCCACTACAACTGGCTTATGACAAATTTTCTAGCTCAGGTTATGCCCAAATTACCATAGCAACTTCAGCATCTATCCTAACTTGGTTTCTCAGTTAGGTTGGCTTTCTTTTTAGCATTATACCTGCAAAACACAATCAAATGCCGAACTTGAGCAATATAATTATTAAGAATTTTAAACAATAAATCTCCAAGCCAAGCAAAATTCTTCAAAGAGCTTATTAATTTAATTAAATTTACCAAAGTTGGGGTCTAAGCCAAACTTGTTAACATCCCAAGGTTTTGGCATTATTTTGTGCATATCTTGTGATGAAGTAACTTTAACAAACGCAAAGTGAAAGGAGGCTTGACACCTAAATTTTGAAAGAATTTTATACATATATATAAATTTGAGATCGACATTCCAGCCCGAGTGAAAAACTCTATCCTTTAATGAAGTAGGGAGACATTAAAGATGATATTTGTCTCCTAATTAGGAAATTTGGGGATAATGTCAAAGAATCTCAATGCTCTTCGGGTCATCAAAAAGGGAGACCACTTTTCTCACTAAAAATTTAACCGAGTAATAGTGGTCCCTATAAATTTTATGTTTGTAATAGGCTATTACATGAATAGAATATTTAACTATGGGCTTTCATCTTGTGTCTCAAGACTTTTTATTAAAGAATTCAATGGCTTTTATCTTGTGGCTCAACACTTTTTATCAACGAATTCAATGCAAATTTAAAACAATACTAAATATTTGTAATTCATGTCAACATATGATTAGTTTTTATAATATATATAGCATAAACTAGAATTGGAGTTATATCCTTTTAAGGACATAGTACAAATACTTATTTTTTTACAACATCCTAAGCTTGAGCATCAACTAGTTGAGGAGAATGGAATAATGATGGAACACAGCTATTCCATATTTTGCCACTCCTTTGAAAAATTTGCAATTTGTTGGACTCGAACTTTGGCAATGTCATAATAAATTTTGTCATGTCATCGTGACATTGTTTTCCCACGTTAGTTATGAGGTTGACACAACAATCATTATTGACTGTTTGATTGCCAAAAGCTACACTAAAGAAAATTTCATCACCACAATTTGGGTTTGTTTTTTTTGAACAATCGCTCAAGTACTTTTCATATGCTGACAATGGACTTGGTACATAATTGTTCTCAATAGATGGACCATTTGACGGCTTGGGAGCATGATTTGATTGTCCTTTTTTGACCATCAAAGCAGAATTGATCATGAAGACCATAAATAGGCAAAAGTTAGTAAATGTTGCCATGGCTCAATGGTAAAATTTTTTTTTATATAGATTGCTAGGAAGCTTTGCTGGTGGATTGTCCGTGATTCATAAAGCTACTTTTATAGGCAAAATAACCTTCAGTTTTCAATAACTATAACGAAAAACAATAATTGATTTTTATAAGTTGATAAAAACGAGCATCATATAATTAACACCATTCATTTCAACCTTAATTCCATTCATTAATATTTTACATATGATACGGATGTGTAGTTGCAAAAAAACTTCATTATACTTGCAATTTTGGGAGAAAGTCAAAACTTGAATGCTAATAAGGTAACAATTAATTATAGAGTTCAATGCTAAGTATTAGGGTGTGCGTGTCTCTCTCTCTCTCTCTCTTTATATATATATATATATATCTATATGTATGTATTATTTACTATTTAAGCTAAGAAAAGCTACCACTAATTATTTGACCAGACAATTATTTTTTTTTTTGGCAAACTTAAATAATGTCAATGTTGTAGCAAAAAAAAAAAATGTCAAATTTTTCCAACATGTTAAAGTAATTTCATAAAACTTTATTATCCAGAGGCATAATTTGTTTAGACATTTGATATAGAACCCACAAACTCAAAGCTAAATTGCCCGAATATTGCAAAGTAGAAATAGGAAAGAAAAATAAGACGAGAAAGCTTCCTACCAAAGTAGAGCCCGGAGGTCACCTGCTACTCATTGTGATCCTCACTACATCGAGGTGAAAACGATAAACGAAATTGTAAATTTTTATAAACTAGTGTTTGCATTTATTATTGTATAATTGTAAATATTTTAGTTCTACACTATTTATTATTCCATGCATGTATGATAATATAACTTTCTTAATTATTTACTATTTGTCAAAATCATTTTTTAATGTAAATTTAATATATTTAAATTACCATGATTCACGGACTAACCTTATAGTAATAGTCTAAATAAGGTGGATAAGCTGTATAGTGAGATTCAATTTTCACTATTCATTGTACATAACTGAATAAATTCTATTACCTAATTAAGTTTTCATTGATTGAATTAAAATTTATTTAGCAAATTTTTAACTTTTCCTTATCCAAATAATACAGCGATGTGGCATTGTATAGAAGCCTTCACATTTATGCATTCTAGATCATATAATAGTCTATAGGAAGCTCAAAATTTTAGCTAGATGACATGAATACGAACTAAGCAATATATATAATAAAATTTTGGCAAAAAAGGGCTCTTTGGTCCCATATTGTTATTTTTTTTTTTTTTATAATTTGGTCCATTATGTTTAAAATCATCTTCAATTTCGTCTCGAACCACTTTCCCTTGACATAATTAATGAAAATGTTGATGTGTAGAAGCAGTATTGATATGGCGCACATGTGGATCTAACATGAATTATGCCACAGTAGTATTGGATGTTAGTTATGTGACAAAAAACTGACCAGTGATTAAATTAAAAAAATTAAAGACAAGGGCCAATTGAAAAAAATTAAATAAGGATAATTGACTAAAAATCCTACTTTGCCTTTTAAATATATAACGGATAATCATTATTCCCCTTTCTTTTTCGAATTGATCATATCTTTTCTTTCCCGTGATCTCAAAATTTAAGTAGAAACGGTTAGAGCTGAGGCAATAAGCAAAAGAAGGTAAAATTAGAATGTTTCCTATCAAACAACCCCAACGATATATCTTCCATGAAAAATCTCCTACCCTACGGTTTATTGTTATTACAAGAAAAAATAGTGCAATAAAGAAAAATAAGAATGAGAAACTTACTGAAAATTGGAAAATGGCTTGATTCAGACTGAGGTTGGTAGAATTAAGCAAGCAGTGGGATGACTTTGCGATGAAGTTCGGGCAAGGTTTAAGAAAGTAGAAGAAGTAAACTTTGCAATGTCTTTGAAGTTTAGTGAAAACAAGGAAACATTTTGTTATCCATCCAATGTGTCACGACCTAACTCAAGCCGTGACCGGTGCTTAGGGAACAAGTTCGATAGCAAGCCTTTCACACCAAAAGATTTCATAGAAATTGGATAGAGTTTCCTTTGTATTTAGAATAGTTCCCAAATACGAGAGCTCATCCTACAAATTCAACAAACACACTCTTCCATCGGGGATCCGGGCATTCTCAGAATGCACCCCTCAACACACAACATAATTATCTACCAAGCATAGCCCATCA
Source organism: Pterocarpus santalinus (assembly GCA_031439595.1). NCBI lineage: Eukaryota > Viridiplantae > Streptophyta > Magnoliopsida > Fabales > Fabaceae > Pterocarpus > Pterocarpus santalinus. The sequence continues at coordinate 31,345,140 of CM062527.1, forward strand.
CATCAAACACGCAAACCATTATATAAATATAATTACCACACCAACATTACAATGCAGAATTCTAACACATGATCATCTAGCTAGTTTTGCTTACACATCTCTTCCAACAATATGATCATTACAAGCTAGCAAGGGTCAAACCCTGCTTGTAGTACTATGGAGCTACATTACTAAGATTACAAAATGATTTGATATAATAATCTAAGCCCCTTATTAACGAGGGCTCATCGAGGATGGAGATCTACTGCTACAGAGCGGGAGGATTGGCTCCCAAATCTGAACCTGTATCTGAAAAGGATGAAACAACCACGGAGTGGGTTTACAAAACTCAGTGAGAGATAGGACACCTTTACACCTCATGAGTCAATATACATATGAAAATATAATTTCAATTCAGTTTAGAAACCAAAGGAATGTCTAACAGGATAATCCGTCAGGATTCACACTTAGGTGGCCACTCTTAAGGAATACACTCTTAAAGTGGCTGTGTAAATCCATCATGCACCACACTATGTGTGTGGCTATGTATGTCCGTCACGCACCACTCCCTTGAGTGGCTGTGTAAATCATAATCCAAGGTGCACTAAGGCTAACATCTACTACCGTTAGTAGGCAGATCCTGTTATAAATCTTCCTAATCTTTTTCATCATATATCATGCATCAAATTTCAAATATTCCTTATAAATGGCAATTGACTCATGAAGTTTCTAAAACAGTTTCAATATAAAAATTTATGTAGATATCGTGAATTTAAAACAATAACAAAATAAAGGCATTCTGTCCACTCATAGATCACCAACCCAAGGGAAAGATCTCAATTCTCTGGAGCCACAGAGAGCTAAGAAGTTATTCCTTAGAATAATCTAGCACCACAACCACAACCATAAAATTGTATATTAGCTACTAACAAGAGAGAGTGACATTATTTATCCTCAAACCCAAAATTCCTAATTTCCTAGCTAGGGTTTAAGATTGAACCCCTAATCCAAATAAGAATTCAAAAATTTTGGAAAAGGAAGGAGGAAGGATGTTAGAAATTACCCTAGGGAAGTCAATGAGGATGAGGAGGAGGGTGGATTCATGAAATCTGTTCCTTCAAGTTTCAAAGTCACCAATGGAGGTAGTAGAGAAAGAAAGAGTGGCAGATTTAAAGATTGTTGGAGTAAATTGATGTGTTTAAGGCGTGTTTTGTAGTGATTTTGGTGAAAGGTTTTGATATGGGGCCATGGGATAAAGAATGGACTGATTTAGAGAGAGAGAGAGAGAGAGAGAGAGAGAGAGAAAGAGAAGTTTTCGGGTTGAAGAGAGTGAAGGGGACACGAGAATGAGGAGAGAGAAAACATCCCAGTAAGTTTTATAGATGGCTGGTAATCGATTACAATTGTTTGTAATCGATTATCACACACCCAGAATTTTGTAATCAATTACAAGCTGTGTAATCGATTACCAAACAACATCAAAAAAATTTGAAACCCATTCTAGGCAATTGTAATCGATTAAAATCGAACTTTGCGGATCATAGGCCGTTGGTAATCGATTACAAGCCCCATGTAATCGATTACAATTAAGGAAAACGCAATAACAGAAAGGTGACAAGAGAAATGACTCAAAATTTAGAGTATGGGTATTACACAACGGCTGTAACATTCGAAAGATTTTATCATTTTAACCGATTTGTTTAATTTTAACAAATCAGTAAGATTAATTGGAAATCAATTAGATATTTAATCAAAAGTCAATTAAAGGCTAATTAGAAATTAATTAGACACGAATTAGATGGATTAGCCTTGAGGGAATAGGAATAGACATAGAAATTCTCACAAAAATTTTCCAAAACTATTTTACCTATTTGAAGGAAATCGGTAGAGATTCAATATTTTAAATTATCAGAACCGAATCAATAGAATTATACACCTAAAAACCCTATATTTAATGGTTGAAAATTCAGCCACATAACCACTTAGAAGTGGCGCAAGGCAGCCACAAAATTATAAGCTTTGTTGGCTCATTTGTGAGCCACTTGAAGAATCAACCAATAGGAATCCAAGCCTTTAACCACCATCATTATTAACACCAGATTTTTCTCCTTTACTCCCTTAATGCTACATCCAAGAAAGGGAAGAAGAGAAGGAACCCAGTTGCCTTTCTTTCATCTTGTTCTTGAACTCCAACCATTCTAATTCCTCAAGAATCCCTTTCGTTACTAACTACTCCACTAGATTAAGGTAGGATTCACTTGCTTGGTTAGTTTTCTTGGATTGATGATGATTAGAAAATTTTCTTCTACTCATATAAATGATGATCTATGGTGATGATGTGATGATTTGTGATTGATTTAGTGTAACGTCCTTCCCTGTATGGTACTGTGCTTAAGTCATAGTACCACACTCGGAAGTTATTCTTTGTTACTGAACGGACCTTATCTGACAACTACCCTTGGCTGTCTCCAATATTCCTTGAAGTATCTAGAGATAACACGAAAATATGAGTGAGAATTGAAAATTCTCAGTAGGATTCCTTACTCACCATATACCATGTCATTGTTATTATTTCTAGCTGCTTCAGTCTATTATGAAAAGGGAAAACATATTATACAAACATTTTCGTTTTATAGTTTGAAAACATATAGTCTGAGGCAGAGTTAATTTTATTTATGCACTTGATACAAAGAGTAAGGATTGAAAGCTTAAGTACAACATATTCGAAAGCAGTTTCATGATAATAATCATAACAATAATATAACTTGCAATATCATAATAATGATAACAGAACCATAACTTGTGCATATATAACATGTCTGATAAGCAACATTTTGATATATTGATTAACCCTCATATTTAGTTTATTAAACCTCTTTTGTGCTTAATTGAGTAATATTGGACACATTTTATAAGTTTGGACTCTAATTGGGCATAATTGTATTTTTCAGCATTATTACAAATTATACTCTTTTTGTATTATGGCTGTATCTTGAGTTGTAGATATCTAAAACTTACAAATTTTATATTGTAGGAAATTTGAGAGAAATATCTACAACTTTGGTGAAGAATTCAAAAACTAATTCAGATGTCTAGTGGGTTGAATTGGGCTACGAAGTCAGAACAGGGCTGTCACCCTGGAACCTGATCAGTGTGCACTAACTAGGCCATAACGTGAGTGGTAGACATTGGATTTAGGTGAAACCGGTGCCATTTGAAAGCTAAGATATAAAGCTTCAATTCATAGGAAGAGCACTCTCCCAAATAATGACATCATGATAGACTTATTGGCTGTTGAATTTGACTGACGTGGATAGAGATACAACCTAGACATGCTATAAAGATTGGGCCATAACTCTCTCATTTTAAGTCCAAATTAAGCAAATTGGGTGTCCGTTTAAAGCTAAGAGGCAGAGGATTAAGTTGGGCTTAAGGGTATTTTTGAATTGTGAATTTGAGGTCTGATAAGAAGAGAGAAAACCGAGACGCGAAAGAAGGCTCTAATCTCCAACATTTTTCATTTTTTTCTCTCTTCTCTTCTCCTCTCCTCTTCTTTTCTCTTTCTTTTCCTTTCATTTTGTAAGATACTTGTTTTGGGTTCTAGTTTGTAACCTTCATTGCTATGGAGAAGTGGGACTTCAAGCTAGCTCAAGGAGAGTCCAAGGGTATTATGGTTGTGATCTTGAAACCCTATACTTGAATTTCAATCATGTTTGTTTTCTTGATTCTTTGCCCTCTTTTATTTGTAAACTTGCATTGAATGATATTGATATGTGGGTTTATGAATGAGGAACTAGTTGGGTGATTGCTAATTGGTCAATTGGTATGAACTTGATTAGTTAAAGAATTAGGAATTGGGTTTGGATTCAAACCTAGGCTAATACATTTGGGGCTAGAAATCAACATAGGTTAATTAGAGTTGAGGTCTCAATTATCTAATCAATTATGTGTTGGTTAAATTCCTAGAGTTCTCTAGATAGACTTGTGGGGTTGTTAGTAGAGGTCTCTCTAATAGCTCAAATTAGTTGCACTCCATGTGTTTGATAATTGTGCGTTAATGATTGATTCACCTTATGCCTAAGGAACTCTTTGAATTAGTGTTTTTATTTTCATCTAATTTTCTTTTATAGCTTATTTACTGCATGTTTGCACATACCCCCTTGTTACTTAACTAGATAGCAACAAAATCCTTGGGAGATGACCTTGGTTGCACTATACTTCAAATTTAGTGTAATTAAGTATTTTAAAATTGTAATTTGGAGCAGGCTGCGACACTTGCTGCCAAATTTTGGCGCTTGTTTGAGGATATTGATGCTATTTAGTTTGTAAATATATGTGTTTACTTGCTTTTGTTGGAGTTTTGCATATTTTGGTCATTTTCGGTGTTTTTAGGCTAATTTTGGGTGCTATTATGTTCTGTTCATGTTCAGATTACCCTATTTTTGCCAAATTCAATCGTTTTGACCACTTTTTTTTATTTATTTTGATTTTTCTTTCGATTTTTAATATTTTCTTTTATGTCTTCCCTTTTTTGTTTCTTGTTTATATAACCCAAAACATCTTTTGCAGTATTTTCTTAGTTGTTTTAAGCCATTTTAGAGTAGTTTTTAGTTTCTTCTAGTTTACTCATTTCTATTTTTCTAACATGTTTACTAACTTATCTTTTAGTTCCCAGACATATGGTTGTTGGAATGTTGCAGGAACTGGAGCGGTTGAGAAGGATTCTTACCAAAGAATGGAACACCAGTTGGATGAGATAAAGTACTTAATAGAGCAATATGCCATAAGGAATCACATCCAGTAATCGCAATAGGGATATGACCCAAGTTCCAGTATATACCAATTTGACTGGTATGATGGAGTTGATCAGGGATATGGGGGTGTTTCGTCACAACAAACCCCATATTTTCAACAGCAGTTCCAACCTTCACTCCCCTTCATTCAACAGTATTTGCATCTACTCCAAGAGCCACATGAGCAACCACAGCTTGAGTTATCACTTGTATATCATCAGGCTGATCCACTAGCCACCTCACTTGAGCCCTCTCTAGAAGATCTTGTGAACCAATTGATGGAGAGTAATCTCCAATGGCAGCAGAGGACTGATGAAACCATTCAAGACTTGCAAACACAATTGAGCCAGTTAACTTCTACATTGAGCAAACTGCAAGCCAATGAAGGGAATATGCTAGATGTGCAATCACATGAGCTAGCTGAGGGGATTGGCGAGAGTCAAGATGTAGCTGGGCCACTAGATAAGATACCACAGGAGACATTGGTTGAGGAGATATCTCATGATCTTGTTGGTGTGGAGGAAATGAACATGACTACATGCCTGGATATTTCCGCTTCTTTAGAAGACCCCATGAGTGACCTCTTAGCAGAATTCCCCATGCTAATTACTGTTGACATTTTTGCTAGATTCACATGTGTTGACTGTGAGGGTGAGTATATCTGCCCTATATGTGCAGAGATTGAGGCATGTCTGAGGATAGATCCTCCAATGCCAGAAGATGGCAAGATTGTAGTTGATATTCAAAGAGTTGAGATGTTGGAGGAACAAGTTGAAGAAACCACCCAGCCTTTCCCCTCCATTGTCCTTCTACTTGCACCTGAGACATACTCAAGTGGTTTAGAGTATGCACCTTCAACTTTCTTGGGGCAGTTTGAATATGCCTACTTGGAGAATGATGCCCAACTACAAACCATTTGTGACATGACAACTAACTTACTTCATCTGGGTGCACGAGGGTGGTTGGATTATGCCTACATGAAAAATAAATCTTGCCCCCAAGCTACCTGTTTCATCATTATAGAGTTGCTACTTGGGAGGATGCCAAGGCCATCAACACTGATCTATCAAGGCCCCAATAGCAAGGATGGTAATGAATTCAAGATCACCTTATGGGATCCTGGAGGAGGCAAAAGATGCAAACATTGGTGGGAATTCCTGGACCAGTTCAAGCATAAACCACCATGAAGGAGTTCTTACCATTTTTTACTTTTTTTTTTTAATTTTCTATTTTGCATTTTACTTTTAAAACAAAATATGTTGAGTGTTAGTTTTTGTATGCTAGTTATGTTGTTTAGTTGGATGTTTTCCTATGGTGATTCTTGAGTTGTTAACTTTAGGCATTAGAGATTCATGGCTTGAGATTATAACATACTTGACTTTTCATCTCATTCTTTATGTCTTGCATGCTTGCTGGATTGATCTTCAATTGCTTGGATTGAGTATGTTGGACATGACCCATGTGAGCTTTTGAGCCATATTTGGATGGCTATGTTGCATGCCATTCTTTTCTTTCTTATGTGTCTTATTCCCTCATATGATTTGTCACTCTAGAACTTGCTTTAATTCTTTTTGAGGCTACACCATTCATTTGCATACATGAACATGATTGAGGCATTTATTTTGTGATTAGCCACTTAGCCAAATAGCCACCCTTGCATTTTTACCCTTGCTTAGCCCCTTTGAGCCTTTTTACCTATTCTTTGTTTTTAGCATATTACAACCTAAAGCAAAAAACCATGATTCTACCTAGCCTTAGGGATTAGGAGATCATTGGTTACCATTAGCAATGTGCATTCACATAAGTGTGGGGGTTTGCATGAGGACATGCAAGACTTTAAGTGTGGGGGGTGCATAGTGGTGAAAAAAAAAGGAAAGAAATGAAAAGATTAAAAAAAAAAAAAGATGAAGAAGCAAAGGAAATGTAAAAAAAAAAAAAAGCAAATAGAAAAAAAGAAAAGTCAATAAATTGGGGTAATTTTGATGAAAAAAGAAAGTAAAGAAGTGGGATAAAAAAGAATTCCTTGTTGCATTGCTTGGATTTGAGGAGGGCCCTCATATTTGTGACCTCATGTCTTTGCCAATGTTCTTCTATTCTCTTTGGTCTTTACCTTGCATATCCTTATTATTTCTCTACCCTTACCTTGGCCCCATTACAACCTTGAATAAAGTACTCTTGATTTGTGTGTGCATATGTTTGAGTGGTGGAGAATTAGATGATAAGCAAGCTTATGGTAGTGCTTTTCCTTTTGAGGTGATTTGAGTGGTATAATTGAGCCTTAAACACTTGAGAGTAAGAATGCTAAACACATTATTTTGTGAGGTCCTTCATGCTTGATCCATGCTTTTTGCAGTGATTTTTGCTTTGCTTGCACCTTTGTAGAGATGTTCCTTGATTGTTGAATTTTTTTTATGCCTTGGATGTGCTTTTTGCCTATATGCTTGACACTCTTGAGGATCCATTGGAAATTTGTTTTTCATAGTATCTGGTCATTTTTTGCTTTTAGGACTTGTGTGTTTGTTTTAGATTCAGATGGTTCATTTTCGGCACCCTTGAGTATATTTTGGATTTTGCATGAGGACATGTAAAAAGCTAAGTGTGGGGGAAATTTGATAAGCAACATTTTGATACATTGATTAACCCTCATATTTAGTTTATTAAACCTTTTTTGTGCTTAATTGAGTAATATTGGACACATTTTATAAGTTTGGACTCTAATTGAGCTTAATTGTATTTTTCAGCATTATTACAAATTTATACTCTTTTTGTATTATGGCTGTATCTTGAGTTGTAGATATCTAAAACTTACAAATTTTATATTGTAGGAAAGCTGAGAGAAAGATCTACAACTTTGATGCAGAAGTCAAAAACTAATTCAGATGTCTAGTGGGTCGAATTGGGCCACGAAGTCAGAACAGGGCTGTCACACTGGAACCTGATCAGTGTGCACTAATTGGGTCATAACATGAGTTGTAGACATTGGATTGAGGTGAAACTGGTGCCATTTAAAAGATAAGATATAAAGCTTCAATTCATATGAAGAGCACTCTCCCAAATAATGACATCTTGATAGACTTATTGGCTGTTGAATTTGACTGACGCGGATAGAGATACAACCTAGACATGCTATAAAGATTGGGCCATAACTCTCTCATTTTAAGTCCAAATTAAGCAAATTGGGTGTCCGTTTAAAGCTAAGAGGCAGAGGATTAAGTTGGGCTTAAGGGTATTTTTGAATTGTGAATTTGAGGTCTGATAAGAAGAGAGAAAACCGAGACGCGAAAGAAGGCTCTAATCTCCAACATTTTTCATTTTTTTCTCTCTTCTCTTCTCCTCTCCTCTTCTTTTCTCTTTCTTTTCCTTTCATTTTGTAAGATACTTGTTTTGGGTTCTAGTTTGTAACCTTCATTGCTATGGAGAAGTGGGACTTCAAGCTAGCTCAAGGAGAGTCCAAGGGTATTATGGTTGTGATCTTGAAACCCTATACTTGAATTTCAATCATGTTTGTTTTCTTGATTCTTTGCCCTCTTTTATTTGTAAACTTACGTTGAATGGTATTGATATGTGGGTTTATGAATGAGAAACTAGTTGGGTGATTGCTAATTGGTCAATTGGTGTGAACTTGATTAGTTAAAGAATTAGGAATTGGGTTTGGATTCAAACCTAGGCTAATACATTTGGGGCTAGAAATCAACATAGGTTAATTAGAGTTGAGGTCTCAATTATCTAATCAATTATGTGTTGGTTAAATTCCTAGAGTTCTCCTAGATAGACTTGTGGGCTTGTTAGTAGAGGTCTCTATGATAGTTCAAATTAGCCGCACTCTATGTGTTTGATAATTGTGCATTAATGATTAATTCACCTTATGCCTAAGGAACTCTTTGAATTAGTGTTTTTTTTTTCATCTAATTTTCTTTTATAACTTATTTACTGCATATTTGCACATACCCCCTTGTTACTTAACTAGATAGCAACAACATCCTTGGGAGACGACCTTGGTTGCACTATACTTCAAATTTAGTGTAATTAAGTATTTTAAAATTGTAATTTGGAGCAGGCTGCGACAATGTCCATCATAAAATCATGCATATGCTTTTATACTTCCTTTACTTTGTTTGCTTGACACACCTAGGCGTTACATATTGCCATCCTTAGGATGTCTGCTATGTCCTTTAATCTTTAATATCTAATCTTTACTGCCCTTTGGTAGACTGATCTAGGCGTGAGCTCAACTTGTGACCATCGTCACAGATTACTTGCCCGCAAGAGGACCTACGTGCCTTTATATTAGACATACTCAGCTAGCCAATTGCCTCTAATGTAGAGGGATCCAATAGTTTTAATTGCCTTCACCGGGAGGGACCTATTAACTACTTCCAAGTGAAGGGATCTCATCTTGTCTTTCATGTGCTTTTATAGTTCATATGCTCATATTTTCATGTATGAGAGGTTCATGCACATTTTCCGTGTCTAGATTTCAAACATTTATGCTTGCATGATATGCATCCATGGACATAACATATAAACATGTTTATCATTTACATATTCCTGCCAAAATTTTGGTAGCATAACGGATCGAGTCTGCTTCCATGTGAATAGTGCCAGCTCACATAGACATACAGTCACAATACCAAAGTTAACATCATACATTAGTCCCTTAGTAATATTATAGGTTAACAACCATCAGGTTTTAATTGAATTTCATTCAGACAAATGAGTAGCCAAACACTCGAATAACAATTCTGCCTATAGCACCCAAATCTGCCCAAATTTATAAATCATGCAATAAATTCTACTTAACTCTTTTGGACCTAAATTTTGGATATGTTGGAATGTTATGTGTCTAGTTTGTAATCGCTTTGGTTTCATTTGATTTTGATAAGTATAGCTCCAATTATTGAGGATTTACCTCGACCTACCCTGTAGCTAGGCATTTTTGCATCTTCAAAAGTAAAAATCCACCAAAAATCAAAATCTACTTGGATTCCTACCAAACCTATGTCGTTTTAAAGCTTATTGATTTTCATATCCATTAAGTCCCATGTCATTTGAGTAAAAAGAGCTCAACTTATAACTTGTAAAGTTGGATAATCAAACTGCCCTGCTCTAGTCCAGTCAGGACATGGGGCAACTTTACGAATTTACTGGGAGCAATAGGTGTTGAATTTGGTTCTGAAATTTTTATGGCATATTACCCTATGTCTTAACTTTCTAAAAAAATTGTTTGCACTCTATTTCAAAGAGTATAGGCTGAGCTATGCCCCTCGAAATCCAATCTTGTCTTGACCCAAACCCAGGTCGTGACCGGTGCATAGGGACAGGTCCCCATGCAAGCCTTCCACCATAGAATTTTAAGAAAATTCCGATAGAGTCCCCTTCGTAATTAGGATGTTTCCCAATTACAAAAGGTTACCATGCAAGATAAACAAACATAATCTTCTATCGGCGATCTAGTCATTCTCAAAAGGCACCCCTCAGCACACAATAAAATTATTTACAAGCACATCAATATCCTCATATATATATTTATAAACCAATACAGAAGGGTACAGAACATTTTCATATACAATTCAAAATCAAACATATAATAATCAATTTAATCTAACATACATCATTAATACACTAGCACGGGTCAGATCCTGCCTATAGTATTATAGAGCTACACAATCTAAGGATTTCTCAAAATTCAAATGTTTACAATATACCCTTGAATAGAAAAGGGCTTAACCACAAAACTCGAAATTTAATCACAAGGGCTGAAGGATTAGATCCTACTAGAATACCTGTATTTGAAAAGGAGAAAGAAATAATAGGGTGAGTTTATAAAACTCAGTGAGAGATAGAGTATCCCTAACCCACATGAGACAATGTACAAATCGTAATTATTAAATAGATATTAAGATAATGCAATAATATGTATATTAAAACCAAAATAGAACTCTTAATCAAACGTTTTCCAAGTTTTCTTTTCTAAAAACATAGAGTCCATCTATTCCAGGATAAACAGGCAGGAATCACACTTAGGTGGCCCTTCCTTCGAGTGAATCCTGTAATAAGGCATGCATTGTAACATCCACCGGAATTTTTCTTATCATTTTTCGCCTAATTGTTCAATTTTTATCAAATAATTGAGGGTAACTAATGTAACATCCACCAAAATCTTCTTATCGTTTTTCGCCTAATTGTTCGGTTTTATTGAATAATTGAGATTAATTAAAAATTCGGTTAAATAATTATTCAGAATCAATTAATTAGTAATTAATTGAGTTTAGATATGAGGAAATTAAGTTAGAAGTATAGAATATTTCATAAAAATTTTCTTGAAACCAATTTACCGATTTAAAGGAAATCAGTAAGATTATGGTATTTTAAACTATTGGAACCGAACCAATAGAATTTCAACTCATCAACCCTACTTTGAGTGGCTGATAACTCAGCCACTTAATGCAAGAAAATGGTGCCACTTTGGCTACAAAGCATGAGGAAGGCTGGCTAAATTTCAGCCATATGTGCTTCAACCAATCACAACCTTTCATTCTAACTACCTCCTCATGTCTTTATATACACAATTCCTTTCTTTCCTTCAGCCATTTCTGCGCCTTCTCTTCCCCTTGTCCCAGCTCTCTTCTTCACTCACTCAACTCCATCAAAGCTTCAAGATCAACAAGGTTTTGAAAGCCCAAACTCCAAAATCAAGCCAAATCACTCATAACAAGAGGTAGAGGTTTAATTCTTATATTGATTCTCTGATCTTGAATGGCTGGTGGTGGCTTGTTTCCTTAATCTTTGATGTATTTATTGAATGATTATGATGATATATGGCTGGTTTATTGGCTGTTGTGAGGTTAAAATCGAATTAGAAACAAGAAACGATGACAATAGGAAGAGCTGAGAGGCTGGAAAACCTAAAACCCTCAGCAGTCCGTACGGCAGAGTGTACAGCTCTGCCTACAGCTGATTAAATTTGGTGAAGCCATTTTTTCATGAAACTAGACATCTAGGGCTTTCCATACATATATCATATAAGGCCACTGGATTAGGATTGAGAGAGATATAAATTTTTGAATTTCAACCTAGGTTTTTAACTTTGATTCTGGGCAGACTAGGTTGTTCAGGTGGAACTCGCCCTATACTACTTGGAAATGAATGAAACAAACTTTTTTAGAAATCTTACACATAGGAGAATGTCCCATAAAAATTTCAGAATTAGATAAGGTCGCGTTTGCTCCTAGTGATCCAAGAAATTTGCCCTATGTCCAAACCGGGCCAAAACAGGACAGTTCAGAAAGGTTAGATTTCGGGCTTATAACTTGAGCCCTACTTAGTCAAATGGAATGAAAATTTTTGTAAATAAAAGTTTGTTCTGTTAGTTTTAATATGAGACCAATTTTGGATGATTTGAATCATTTTTCGATTTTTAGTTTATTTTTACTTTTAAGTGTCTGATTCTGGCCAGTCACAGGGCAGGCCGAGATAAAATCTAAATAACTTGAGCTATAGTTATCAAAATTAGATGGGACTAAAGAGGTTAGAAAATAGACACATAACATTTTAACATATCCAAAATTGAGGTCCAAAGGAGTTAAATAGATATTATGGCTTGATTTACAAAAATCGGGTTGAAGGATTATACTGAGGTAGTAACTCTGCCTTAATGAGATTAATGTTTCTATGAGTTCAATATTGAATTATGAATACAATGTTGTGATCTCCATGAGGAGTTGGTGTTCTGATGTACTGGCACTATTCATGGGATAGTGGACACATTCCGTTATGCTGCCGAAATTTTGGTAAAGTCTATACATGAATTATGAATTACATGTTGTTATGTGTGCATTTTCAAGAAAGTTATGAAAGTTATGTCATGATGAACATAAGGAATATGTGATAATGAAAGTTCCATGATACTTGGGCCAGCCCCGGATCAAAGTTAAGGGGAATAGATTGGTGGGAAGGTCGGGGAAAGCAAACTCGACATTCCTATATAGGAACGAGCTCGATCTTGAAAAGCAGACTATTACCTAGGAGTCTAAGTGGCCAAGAACTCCCAAGGGACCAAGTAATGGAAAAGTTTATGAAGAAAGGTTCAAGAATGAGTTCTGCATGATTACATTAAATGCATGATTACATTGAACAGTCACTACAAGTTGTTTGCAGTTTGTCTGTTATATTTACGTACTGTTGTATGTTCATTTGTTCTGCTTATTATTTTGTGTTTTACTGTTAGTAGCCTATTCTGTTTCTTATGCTGTCTTAAGTAAAACTGGACCTTGCCTTGGACCAGAAATTTTCTTAAACTTATTAAATATGAATAGTTGAGTTTGATCTCATGTTTTTATAATTAAATAAAACCTGAGGCAACTGAGAATGAATGTGACGTCAGTCAAACGCCATCCACGAACCCTACTAAGAATTTCTGTAAATTCCCACCTTGTTTTGTATTTCCGCATCATTCTCAGATGTTGGCGATGGACTTGATGGCCACTCCACTTGCTAAGATTTCTGGACTTGCAGCTCACGATGACCCAATATTAGACTCGTTATACATAGCTAGCTCTTGCCATTTCTGTCTCTACCTTTCAGAAATAGGAGTTTTGCTATTTCTTTATTTTACCCGCTTTTGAACCCATATATAAGCTGAAGCGTTGGCTTCCAACTCACATATGTATGTATATGACTGATGATATAATATCTGTTTTCCTTTCTGTAGTGCTTTTTGCTAAATTTTGCTACGTTATACAATACTGATCACGTTTATAATATGCAGTGTGCCGTTTCGTAAGTATATTCGTCAAATATGTACATATGTCAAAGAAAAGGAAAAATATAATATAATGAATACAGTTATAAACGGAGAACTAACACAGTAACGCAACCTATCCAATTTCATGCTATGGCTTAAGTATAACATTAAGTTGGTAGGGTGTTACAATTAACATGCAACTAAAGATTTATTTAGGATCAATTAATTAGCAATTAATTGAGTTTAGATATAAGGGAATTAGGTTAGAAACATAGGGGATTTCATAAAAATTTTCTCATAAAAATTGATGAAACTATTTTTTTAGATGAAAGTAGACATTCAGAGCTTTTTATACATATATAATATATGGCCATTGGATTAACATTGAGAGAGATATGAATTTTGAAAGTTTGACCTAGGTTTCTAAGTTTGATTCTGGGCAGACTAGGTTGTTCAGGGCAAAACTTGCCCTATACGACTTGGAATTGAATGAAACCAACTTTGTTAGAAAGCTTACATGTAGGAGAACATCCATAAAAATTTCAGAGTTAGATTCACTCCCATTTGCTCCCAGTGATTCAAAGAAGTTGCCCTATGTCCAAACCGGGTCAAAATAGGGTAGTTCAGAAATGTCATGTTTCGGGGCTTATATCTCGAGTTATACTTATTCAAATGATATGGAACTTCCTTTAATTTGAAAGCTTGCTCTGTTAGCTTTACATTAATATAAAATTTGTATGATTTCACCTAGATTTCTATTTTCGGTGAATTTTCTCTTAAAGAGTGCAATTCTGGCTAGATGTAGAGTAGTCTGGAATAAAACACAAACAACTTGAGTTAATATCGGAACTCGGAACTTGGCAAACAATGAGCTAAGTCGGATATACTTGATGATGAATTCAGAACTTAGTAAATAGAAAGCTAGATCAGGTATAGTTAGTGTCCGAAACCAGAATTTCACAGCACACAAAACAATCTCGAAAGTCGAGAACTAGGACGCTTTAACACTTTTATACCCGTAATTCCTAAACTCGGTATCTCAGTAAGCATATAACCTCAGAACTCAATCTAGAATCAATCTTGGAGATCAAACATAACCTCGGAGGTTGGGACTTATATAACCCCGGAACTTGATCCAGAATCAATCTCGGAGATCGAGCATAACCCCAGAGGTTAGGACTTATATAATCTCGGAACTCGGAACCCATGTATTCTCAGAAGTCAGTCTTAAGCTCAAACTCGGGAACATCTATAAAAGTTAAAAGCATTGCACGGTAGATTAAGACTTAAGATTTTAAAACTTACACCTAACTATCTAAGTTCTGCTCATAAGACTTTGTTGTGTGTGATAACTAATGGATATATGATGTTCTATATTGGGTTTGTTGTTTGATTAAAATTTTCTAGTTGTTTGGCATTATTCATAGGGAAGCGGACACGTTCCATTATTCTGCTAAATTTTTGGCAGAATTATATGAAGTTATAATAGCTTGTGTTATAAAGATATAAGTTATGAATATGAAATTCTAGATGCAAGGATATATGAAAGTAAATGATGAAGCATATGTGTAAGTGCATTCAACATGTCTATGTGTGATTATGTACGTGAATGAAAGGATATGAATATATTAAATGTTGACCCTTCACCTAGAGGCAGTTATGATGTCCTTCCTCATGAAGGTAGTTAGATAAGATAAGAATGGGTCTCTTCACTTGGAGGTAGTTAATTGGGTCTTTCCCTGTGAAGGCAATTAAAAGATATGATAAAGGTTCCATATTCTTAAGGAACGTGACATGGCGTTCATGCTCTGATGGGGTATAATATGGCTATCATACTCTAGAATGTGGCATATAAAGGTTCTATGATGATGGGTCTATGTTCCTAAGGAACGTGACATGGTGATTACGCTCGGATGGGGTATGACATGGCGATCATACTCTGGAATGTGGCATAATGATCCCACACCCTAAGGAATGTGACATGGTAATCATATCCCGATGGAGTATGACATGACGATCATACTCTGGGACATGGCAGGAAGAACATATTCCTAAAGAGTGTGACATGGTGATCACACCCCAATGGAGTATGACATGGCGATCGTACTCTGGAATATGTATGACAAGTAAAGGAAGATAAAGGAAGAAAAGAAAATGATGTGTGTCTACATAAATTCAAGTACAAGTAAAGGCATGTGCAAATTTTATATTTTCAGTATATTAGTGCTATTATATTTTAATACGTTTCAGTTATTATTCATAGCGTAATTCATGAATTGATTCTGTATTGGCTCACCCAAATGACAAGTGTATGAATAAAATGAACTTTGCTTCGGACAGTATATTTTCGAACTATAAAACCAAACGGTTTCTATAACATGTTCACCTTCTTCATAATAAACCGAAGCAGCTGGAGATAATAATGATGACACGGTATATGATAGTTAATTGAATCCTACTAAGAATTTATAATTCTCACTATATTTCCCTATTATCTCCAAATAGTTCAATAAATATTGGGGATGGCCAGAGGTTGCTATCGGACAAGGTTCGTTCAGGTAACAGTAACAACTTCTGAGTGTGGTGCTATGACTTAAGTATAGTACTGTACTTTGGGAGGGTGTTACACGCACCACACTATATGTATGGCCGTGAATATCAAGCATGTACCACTCCCTTGAGTGGCTACGAAATACATCATCCTAGGTGCATCCAGGGCTAATGCCTACTGCCGTTAGCCTACAGATCCTGGCCTAAACTTTCCCAAGTCTTTTTTTTTTTTACCATCTCAGATAACATTTATCATACGGTTCCCATGACATATACTCAATCATCAAAGGTTTCACAAAATCCAATTGTTCCTTTTCTTATAAAACAATATTCAGAGTCTCATAAGACCAACCATTATTTTATATATAAAACTTAAATCATATTGTTCAAGAAAGTCGAGAGCTTTGAAAATTTATATAATTCCATAGGTGTCTACTATATATATACATGTTCAAAAATTCACATAAAATCCTTTCATTGTCTCATGTGTAAATTTTGAATAAAATATGCATGAGAGAAATAGATAATTATCCACATAAAACATACTAAATCATTTGCATAAATATATATATATATATATATATATATATATATATATAAATTAAATAGATATACTAGAAAACAAGTTAGGGACAACTATCCACTCACAGGCTTAAATTCAATGGCGGAGTCCTAATCCCATGATATGCTGGAACTAAGAACCGAGCCTCCAGTGAAATCTATCATTAAAATTTTGACAATCTAATCCAATAGTGATCATTGAAACTAAGAATGAACCTAATGTGTTCTTAGAAATGAAAATCTCCAATTCTCTAACCTAGGGTTCTCTATGAATTCACTATAGAGTAAATAATCCGTAATCTTAAGACAAGAAAGAGGGAAAGCATTAGAAAGTACCTTTGGAGGTAGAAAATGAAGATGAGAGATTGAGGAAGCTTAATAACATCTACTCCAAGCTCCAAGACCCACCAAGGGTGTGGTTGGGGATTTGAAGAAGAATGCAGATTGAAAGTGAAATTGTTGTTATGAGAGTGAAAGGAATATAATTTAATGAAGTTTGGAAGGAAAAGTTGAAGGATTTGAGTGGGGATTGAAGAGGAATGGGTTGTAGAGAGAATACCCCCCACTTGGATTCAATAAAAATATCTATAAATTCAAAATCCTTAGGAATTAGAATCCAACCATTGGGTTTTAATACAATTCTCTGAAAACTTGCATTTTTATAAACTTGAGGGTTGAAAACAAAGGGGTTATCTATTCCCTAAAATTCGTTAAAAATCCTTCTTCAACTCATTGATGCCCAGGGAACCATTTCTAGGACTTTTGATCTTAAGAAAATACCTCAATCCTATAGCCCTCCAAGGAGGCATAGGGTTAAGACTCAGAATTTTTCAAGTTTCGATTTCGACGGTAACTGCAACTCAGGCTAGGGTGTTACATTCTTCCTCCCTAAAAAGAATTTGTCCCCAAATTCTTAAACAACTCGAAATTATTCCAACCTCCATTGCCTTCCTTGAAATTTTAGAGCTTATCACTTACAATGTAACATCCCCCCGAAATACAGTACTATGCTTAAGTTATAGCACCATACTCATGAGTTGTTACTGTTACCTGAGCGGACCTTATTTCACTGCAACTTCAGCCGTCTTCGAAACTTTTCGGGCTATCTGCAGATAACACAGAAATAGGAGTCAGAATTTTAAATTCTCAGTAGGATTTATTAAGAAATTTCATACCGTGTCATCATTATTATCTCCAATTGCTTCGGTTTATTATAAAAAAAATGAACATATTAAACGAATTATTCCATTTTTTAGATTGAAAACATATGGTCCAAAGTAGAATTCTTTTTATTTCATGCATTTGAGTCACATTGGCAATATTTCATATTTAGAATAATAATCACCACATAAATAGATAGAACGGTCTCAGCATCAATAAAACATGGGATGTAATTATGCAAATACTCATAGTTGAATTCATGCAAATGCACTGGTGCTTTCCTTTAACTTTCTTTGCTTTCTTTTCTTGGCATACCTAAGCGCTACGTATCGCCATCCCTAGGGTGCTTGCATAAGTTTTAATCTTTAGTTTTTACTACCCTTGGGTAATCTGATCTAGGAGTGAGCTCAACTCGTGACCATCGTCACACAGTACTAAACCACAAGGGGACCCACGTGCCTCTAGGTCGGAGGGACGTAGTTAGCCATCTGCCTCCAACATAGAGGGACCCAAAAGTTTTAGCTGCCTTCACAAGGAGGGACCCAATGTGCAACTGGCTCCGAGTGAAGGGACCTATATCTTTATCTTTTAACTGCCTTCACCTGGAAGGACCCAAATAACTGCCTCCAAGTGAAGGGATCTCATATATTCTTCTTTCATTCATATGCAAATATGCATGCTCTCATAAGAATAATTCATGATCATATCATTCATAATCATATAGCTATTCACCTTTGATCATGCAGGTGAATGCTCTACATTCTTGTACATTACTCACATTATACTTTAATCATATTTGCATGCATAATCGTTATAGTCACCACATATACATACTCATAATTTTAGATTCATAAATAATGAACTTAACTGGTAAAAACTATCAATCCATTAATCTTGCAATTTCTGCCAGAAATTCGGCAGTATAACGGATCAATATCGGGAAATTTTAATCATATCGCAACCTCAATATAGGACATCATATCTCCATTAGTTGCCATACACAACAAAGTCTTATCAGCAAAGCTTAGGTAGTTAGGTGCAAGCTTTAAAATCTAAAGTCTTAATCTACCTTGCAAGCTTTTAATTCCTATTGATATTCCCGAGTTCGACTTCCAAGATTGAATGGGGTCCGAGTTTTGTGATTATATAAGTTCCGACCTCTGGGGTTATGTTCGACCTCCGAGATTGATTTTTGGTCGAGTTTTGGAATTACATGTATAAGAATTTTATGGGCTTGTGATCCCGATCTCCGACCTTAATCTACAATTGGTTCTTCAAGACTTTTATGAGTGTGTTTCCTAAATTCCGAGTTCTAACATTAACTATACGCGATCTAGTTTCCTATTCACTAAGTTCCGAGTTCAACATTAAGTATACCCGATCTAGCTCTCTGTTTGCTAAGTTCCAAGTTCAACCTTAAGTATACCCGATCTAGCCCTCTGTTTGCTAAGTTCCAAGTTCCAATATTAACTCAAGTTGTTTGTGCTTTATTCCAGACTACTCTATATCTAGCCAGAATTGCACTCTTATAAGAGAAAATTCACCAAAAATAGAAATCTGGGAGAAATCATGCGAATTTTAGAGCAATGTAAAGCTGACATAGTAAACTTTCAAATGAAATAAGTTGCATATCATTTAAATAAGTATAACTTGAGATATAAGCCTCGAAACTTGACCTTCTTGAACTGCCCTATTTTCACCCGGCTTGGACATAGGGCAACTTCTTCGAACCACTGGGAGCAAATGGGACTCAATCTAACACTGAAATTTTTATGGGATATTATCCTATGTGTATAACAAAGTTGATTTAACTGAAATTGAGATTGTGTAGGGTGAGTTACGCCCTTCTCAACTCACACTGCTCAGATGAAAGCCCTAATTTCTAGGTCAAACTTCAAAAATTCATAACTACCTTTATATTGATCCAATGACCTTATATTATATATGTATGGAAAGCCCTGAATGTCTACTTTCATTTAAAAATAGTTTCATCGATCTTAAACGGTTGTAGGTAGAGTCGTACACTCCACCGTACGGATTGTCGTAGGGTTTCTCACTTAGACAGTATTCTAATTCTCCTCTTCTTCTAGTTTTCTCCTTCTAACTTTAATTCCAACTCAATATTTCACGTTAACCCAACCATAAACCATCAAATACATCCAATATATCATCAAATAACTAAAGAAGAGTGAAATTTCATGCAGCCACAGTTCAGAGAAATTAAGGATAGAAATTGAATCCTACCTCCTTTAAGTGTGATCTTGCTGAATTTGAGTTTGGATTGATGGAACCTTGGCAAAGCTTGAAGGTTTGATGGAGTAGGTTGAGAGGAGAAGAGAAGAAGAAGGCTAAAACAAGGGGAAAGGGAGGCGCAAGTCAGCTGAAGGGAAAAGGGGAGGAATATGTCATATTGGCCCTAATGAAGTAATTGGAAATGTGGGTTTTGATTGGAGGAGACTTTGTGGCCATATTTCAGCCAACCTTCATCATTTTGTGGCCTTTCTTGCCCCACTTTTATAGGTTAAGTGGCTGAGTTCTTAGCCACTTGATATAGGGTTATTGAGTGTAAAATCCCATTGGTTCAGTTTCGACGGTTTAAAATACCGTAATCTTACGGATTTCCTTTAAATTGGTAAATTGGTTTAAGAAAATTTCAATGAAATCTTCTATGCTTCTAACCTAATTCCCTCATATCTAGACTCAATTAATTGCTAATTAATTGATTCTAAATAAATATTTAGTCAAATTTTAATCAATTTCAATTATTCGATAAAAACCGAATAATTAGGCGAAAAACGATAAGAAAATTCCGGTGGATGTTACATACAACACTTGTACCATTTTCTATATACCTTACCTTCTTTGCTATTCTACTAAGAATTCTCCGGTCAAACTTCTAACCTGTGAATTATACATCAGGGTTAAATTATATTTCCTTATTGTACTGTACATGTCAAAATATTTGAATTCTCTAACTTCTCATCATAGCCCTTTGGTGCATCAATTCTAATTAGAAGAACTATGTCATTGTGCTTCACTCTTTGTTAAAAGCCATTACGAATTTTCAGTTCTACGGTTAAATCCCAACACTTACCTATTAAATTTAACTCGTTTCTTTCCTTTTCCTTCTTGCGCCACTAACCAATGGGGGAGTCATTATCTAATCCCCCAGAACATTCCTATCCTACTACCAATCTATTATTTCTCCTCCATCTAAGGTATATCTCAAAATTGTTGAGAGATTTCAAACCTTTGACATACCATCAAGGATTGAGCTTCAACTTCCATCCTAGCTTCTCATCATGCCCTTGGGAACTCCCTGGTGCCTAAGACCTCTTTGATTCAAGATTGGATAATCTTTCCTAACCCTGTTTCCATTGAAGCAAGCCAATTCCCTATCTCTTTTCCGTGCTCCTCACTTCCTAACACCGATATAAGATTTAAAGTTAAGTAATTCTAAACTAGAAGGTATCTCCTACACTTTGATATTCCACCATAGTTTTATGTCTCTTAATTCTTCCTCTCTAGGTGATGAAGTCATATGCAAAAGCTCAAAAGATCTTGGAATAACTCTACCCATCCTTTCACTTTTATTAGTGCCACACAGGACATGGCACAAAGATCCTAAGCATTACACTCGCCTTCAATAGCTGGATTTGTAGCGCTCCTTATACTGGTCCTTTCTAACTCGCTTAGTCAACCTCACTATAACGTCTCTATGTATCCCGGCCCGTCTTTCTCCTCTCTTACCACGCCCAACCGAGTTCAAAATTCTCCTTGTTACTTGAAACAAGAGTCCCTAGTTCAAACATTAGAACTTCTGGCTTTTCCTCGACATTATTCTCTTTGATGCAATTGATAAGACTCCACTTCATTACCCTCAAATCTTAGGTTACTCCAAAATCTCAAGCTTTAACATCTCCTTAACTCATGCTTTGCATTTATTGTGAATCCTGGTTGCTATCTTCAGCCTATTAAAATTCTCTGTCCCAGCAAGATACCCATTTGAGAAACCTCATCATAAGTATAGTTGTCACCATTCAAAACTCTCCAATGCACTTCCCAAGAGTAACTTACACTATGTAGTGCTCCATCAAGTGCTTTTGGATATACCTTGAGCTACCACTAAAGACTGGATAGCCTTCCTTTCTAGCCTTACATGGTATGGGAACAATACCCATGGTCCTAACATGATCTATAGTGAGAATATCTACCATAAGTTACTATCGATCATGGTTGGGAGGAAATTCATTGACTCTGTTGGCTGCAACGGCTACAACAACCTCTAAGAGCCTAGAATCGTACCAGAATCAGAGTAACCAATACAAAGAGTAGTTCTTGTGTAGGCCACATTGTTCAAGTAGCCCCAGATGATTGGAGTGTATCCATTTGATAAGTCAAATAGCGACTTCAAAATTGATTCAATATTTTACTCAATGAAGGGTAATAATCAAGACCAATTGAGGTAATTGGTAATCACTTTCCAACATCTTGCATCCTTCAAAACGAGAGAATTACTCGTTGGCCTGAGCCCGCCAATTGCTTGTTGTAGTAACAAGGGTGACCTTCTTTCTTTAAGTCAACACATTCAATCAATACTTGAAAACTTTGCATAGCAAGCTCCTCTATGCCCCTTTTTTGCAACAAAGGACAGGATGAACTTCACTATAAGTTCTAAGCATGTGACTTGCATTCTTGAAGAAACCAAGCACAAGGTCTTTACGCATGTTGTTCATTGTTAAATTGTCTTCTCTCTAAGATTTCTAGCATTCTTTCCACTAGCAATGGAAACAACCTTTGAGACGGGGGTTCTCCTTGCCCTCATACTTTATCTAATCCCACTGGACCAAACCTGCTTATCGCTTAACAACTTAGCAAGCCCTCTTGATCTTTTCTACCTTAACAACTGTAACACCCTACCAATTTAATGTTATGCTTAAGTCATAACATGAAATTAAGTAGATTATGTTACCGTGTTGATACTTTGCTTACTATTTATTTATCATATCACATCTCTCTTTTATTTTTTTATAAACAAATGAAATGGCGCGCTGTATAATGCACGTGCTCAACATTGGGGAACGTAACAAAGTTTAATAAAACGCAATAGAGAAGATAGGAATAAGTAATATATCATCAACTACATATATATATATACACACATATGTATGTATATAGGTTAGAAGCCAACGCTTCAGTTTATGTACAGATGTAAAATAGGATACATAAGTGGGGCCGGTGTACCAAAAAGAAGGCCCGTGTCAGTCAAATCAATCCTATAGGGTCCTCAAAGGACATTTCAAACTAACCAATAAACAAGTAGATAAGTTTATGACCTAATGCTGGACACTGCCAAAAGAGGGCCATGCTGTACAATAGAACTCTCGGTCGGGACCTACTCGATTAGGTAGCCATTGGCTACACCAGGCCCGGCTAGGGAGTAGTCCATACTAGGTCCCGAGGAGGAGGATGATGAGCTAGTAGCCTCCGAAGGATGGCTCTCAAAACTGAGCAGAATGTCTGGAACCATCTGCGGAGGTGACTCGGGTGGAAGATTGGCAGGTGCTGCGGGCGTTGAAGGTGATGGAAGAGGGTGTGCCATGTGCAACGGGACCGCAAAATATGAAGCGGCAGGGTCAAAAGCAGAGTGGAATAGGGGAACAGCAAAATTCCTATTACTATAAAGGTAGAGGTAGAATTTGCAAGAGCCGGCTATGTATAGTGAATCCACTATAAGATCATGGTAGAGCTACAGGTCGGGAATCTCAATAAATAGGGTGGCTATCGAGTCCATCACCAATGTCTGAGAATGATACGGAAATACAAAGCAAGGTGAAAATTTAAAGAAATTGTCAGTATAGTTCATGTATGGTATTTAACTGACGTCATATTCATTCTCAGTTGCCTCGATTTTTATTTAATTATGAAAACATGGGATAAAATTGAACTATCCACATTTAATAATTTTAAGAAAAATGTCTGGTCTGAGGCAATATTCAATTTTACTTAAGACAGCATAAGAAATAGAATAATAAGTAGAATATATGAACATATAGCAGTAAGTACAACATAATAGTCAAACTGTAATCAACTTATAATGACTATTTAATGTGATCATGCAAAACTTATTCTTGAACTTATCTTCATAAACTTCTCCATTACTTGTTCTTATAAACTTTTTTCCGTTACTTGGTCCCCAAGGAGTTCTTGGCCATTTAGAGTCCTGGGTAATAGTCTACTTTCCAGGATCGAGCTCATTCCTATAAAGGAATGCTGGGTTTACTTTCCCCAACCTTTCCACTGATCTATTCTCCTTAACTTTAATCCAGGGCTGGCCCAAGTATTATGGAACATGTCATCATAACATAATCTTTGAATGTAGTTTATAACTCATGCATAGGTTTACAAAAATTTTGGTAGTATAACAGAACATGTCCACTTCCCCATAAATAGTGCTAGTACTTAGACAGTCAATTGTACAGAGATATCATAACATTTCATTTAGAATTCAATCATCAATCTCATAGGAATAAATGTTGTATTTAGAACATAATTGCTGTCTTAGCACATTCATTCAACCCGATAAGTATATTAGAGTGTTATGTGTCTATTTCCTAACCTCTGTAGTCCCATCTAATTTTGATAAATATAGCTCAAGTTATTTAAGTTTTATCCCTGCCTGCCCGGAGACTAGCCAGAATTACACACTTAAAAGTAAAAATCCACTAAAAATCGAAAACCAACTCAAATCGTACTAAATTGGTATCATATTAAAGATAATAGGACAAGCTTTCATTTGCAATAAGTTGCATTTCATTTGCTTTAGGAAAACTTCAGTTATAAGCCCTGAAATTTGACTTCCTGAACTGGCCTATTTTGGCTCGGTTTGGACATAGGGTAACTTCTTCAAACCACTGGGAGCAAACGGGACCGTATCTAACTTTGATATTTTTATGGGATGTTTTCCTATGTGAAATATTTCTGAAAAAGTTAGTTTCATACAATTCGAAGTCGTATAGGGCAAATTTTTCCCTGAACAACCTAGTCTGCCTAGAATCAAACTCAAAAACCTAGGTCAAACTTCCAAAATTCATATCTCTCTTAATACTAATCCAATGGGCTTATATTATATATGTATGGAAAGCCCTGAATGTCTAGTTTTATACAAAAATAGTTTCATAGAATTTGAAAGGCTATAGGCAGAGCTATACACTCCGCCGTACAGACTGCTGAGGTAATTTGGTCTCCTAGTCCCTCACATCTTCCTATTCTCACCCTTTCCTACTCCTTAATCAAACTTAAACACAAAACAGCCAAAGATCATCATATTCATTCACTAATAACATCAAGAAGTGAGAAGATAAAGCCAAAATTAGACATCCACAATCAAAATAACAAGAACAAAATTGAACCTCTACCTCTTTGTATGTGATTTTGCTAAGTTTTGGAGTTGGGATTGATGGAACCTTATCAAACTTGAAGGTTTGATGGAGTTGGCTGAGAGGAAAAGGGAAGTAGAAGACTGAAGCAAGGAGAGAGTGGCGCAAATCAGCATGGAATACGGGAGAAAAATCTGATTTAAGCATTGAAGAGGTAGTTGGCTTTGTGAGTTTTGATTGGTTGAAATTTTGTGGGTAAAGTTCGGCCATGTTTCCCTCTTTTGTGGTTACAAATTATTCTCCATTTTGCCTAAAAATTGGAATTCGTTTTAATTCTATCTGAAATCAGAACTTGTCTCCATTCTGCTTAAAGTCGGAACTCATGTCCATTTTATACGTAATGTGGAACTTGGAACTTAGAAAACACAAGTCTTGGAATACTAATTGTGGCTTAAAGTCGAGGATCGAAAATCACGCAGCAAACAAATCACCTTAAAATCGAAAGTCAAGGACAGAAATATGAAACCTAAAATACTTAAACCTGGAAGTCAAGAATCTTGAACATAAACTTGGAAGTTAGTACCAGAACATAAAACCTTATACTCGTATCTCGAAAGTCGAGAACTAGGACACTTTAAAACTCTTATTACACGTAATTCTAAAACTCGGTCCAGGATCAATCTCGGAGATCAATTCACAACCTCAGAAGTCGGGAATCAAAACATTAACCATACACACTGGGAAGTCGGAACTTATATAATCTCAGAACCCGGTCATAAGCTCAAACTCGGGAATATCAACAGAAATGAAAAGCACTTGGAAATAAATTCGGAGATTGGAACTCGTGATGTTACAACAACATCCTTATTCCGGGTTATGGATACCCGACCCACGTCCTCTGCCCGGATGGCCTTCTAACTTGCCTAATCCACCATGCCCTCATGTCGAACCCTACTTCCTCTCAGACTCTCTTGCCACAAGAGAGGATATCGCATTTAGATCGCACATTGGAAGCCTTGCATCTTATTGCTTCCACATGTACTAGGAGGAATTTGTTCACTTAGTGAAATGAACATTTAGAGCGAAGGGGAAGACAAGAAGTGTGACCAGAATAGAAGTAAACAACATTTGACAGAGTATAATCAAAGATGACATTCCTAAAGGCCTTTGTGCAAATGGGCATGCTTTTATTTGCACAGTCATGATCCTAGCAAAGGATACTTGCTCCATAGTACACAGAGAAACTTAAAGCTCTGTTACCATCCTTGTCACAACCCAAACCCGGGCCGTGACCGGCGTATAGGGACAAGTCCCCATGCAAGCCTTCCACCGTAGAATTTTAAGAAAATTTCGATAGAGTCCCCTTTGTAATTCGGATGTTTCCCAATTACAAAAGGTTACCCTGCAAGATAAACAAACACAATCTTTCATTGAGGATCCAAGCATTCTCAGAATGCACCCCTGAGCACACAACAAAATTATTTACAAGCATGTCAATCTCCTGATATATAAATATATATATATATATATATTTATAAACCAATACAGCAGGGTACCGAACATTTTCATATACAATTTAGATTCAAACATATAATAATCAATTTAATCTAACATACATCATTAATACACTAGCATGGGTTAGACCTTGCCTGTAGTTCTGTGGAGCTACACAATCTAAGGATTTCTCAAAATTCAAATGTTTACAATATACCCTTGAATAGAAAAGGGCTTAACCACAAAACTTGGAATTTAATTACGAAGGCTAAAGGATTAGATCATACCGGAATACCTGTATCTGAAAAAGAGAAAGAAACAATAGGGTGAGTTTATAAAACTCAGTGAAAGATAGAGTATCCCTAACTCACATGAGACAATGTACAAACCGTAATTATTAAATAGATATTAAGATAATGCAATAATATGTATATTAAAACCAAAATAGAACTCATAATCAAACGTTTTCCAAGTTTTCTTTTCCAAAAAACATAGAGTCCATCTATTCTAGGATAAACAGGCAGGAATCACACTTAGGTGGCCTTTCCTTCTTGTGAATCCCGTAATCAGGCACGCACCACTCTTTCAGTGGCTGTGAATATCAGGCACGCACAACTCCCTTAAGTGGCTACAAAATACATCATCCTAAGTGAACCCAGGGCTAATGCCTATGGCCGTTAGCCTACAGATCTTGGCCTAGACTTTCTCAAGTCTTTCTTTTTATCATCTCACATAACAATTATCATATGGTTCCCATGACATATACTCAATCATCAAAGGTTTCACAAAATCCAATCGTTCCTTTTCTTATAAAACAATATTCAGAGTCTCATAAGACCAACCGTCATCTTATATATAAAACTTAAATCATATTGTTCAAGAAAGTCAAGAGCTTTGAAAATTTATATAATTCCATAGGTGTCTAATATATATATATACATGTTCAGAAATTCACATAAAATCCTTTCATTGTCTCATGTGTAAAATTTGAATAAAATATGCATAAGAGAATAGATAATTATCCATATAAAACAAACCAAATCATTTGCATAAATATATATATAAATTAAATAGATATACTAGAAAACAAGTTAGGGACAACTATCCACTCACAAACTTAAATCCAATGACGGAGTCCTAATCCCACAACATGCTAGAACCAAGAACCGAGCCTCCAGTGAAATCTAATCATTACAATTTTGACAATCTAATTCAATAGTGATCATCGAAACTAAGAATGAAGCTAATATGTTCTCAAAAATGAAAATCTCCAATTCTCTAACCTAGGGTTCTCTGTGAATTCATTATAGAGTAAATAATCCGTAATCTTAAGACAAGAAAGAGGGAAAGCGTTAGAAAGTACCTTTGGAGATAGAAAATGAAGAGGAGAGATTGAGTAACCTTAATAACATCTACTCCAAGCTCCAAGACCCACCAAGGGTGTGATTGCGGATTTGAAGAAGAATGAAGATTAAAAGTGAAATTGTTATTATGAGAGTGAAAGGAATATAATTTGATGAAGTTTAGAAGGAAAAGTTGAAGGATTTAAGTGGGGATTAAAGAGGAATGGGTTTTAGAGAGAAGGGAGAGGGTTTTGAGGGTAGAGAGAGAGTAAGAGTTGCAGAAATGAGGGGAGGAAAAGTGTCCGGGACTTATATAGACCCATTGTAATCGATTACACTACCTGGTAATTAATTACCATAGACCTATTCATTGTAATTGATTACCACTCCATGTAATCGATTACAATAGGCAAAAACTCAACATGAAGGCATATAGAGAGCACTATGATCGATTACCAGCCCTACGGTAATCGATTACAACGTGCAAAAACTTGATTCCTTCCTTCTGCAGTCCATTTCCAGGTACAAGATATTACACAGACTTATTTACATTTCTCAATTTTAAGTTAATGTCATTAACTTTAAAACATAAATGTAAGTAATGGAATACCCCCTTTTTGGATTCAATAAAAATATCTAAAAATTCAAAATCCTTAGGAATCAAAATCCAACTTTTGGGTTTTAGTACAATTCTCCTAAAACTTGCGTTTTTATAAACTTGAGGGTTGAAAACGAAGGGATTATCCATTCCTTAAAATTTGTTAAAAATTCCACTTCAACTCATTGATTCCCCAGGAACCATTACCGGTACTTTTGATCTTAAGAAAATGTCTCAATCCTATAGCCCTCTAAAGAGGCATAGGGTTAAGACGCAGAATTTTTTAGGTTTCGATTTCAACGGGTAACTGCAACTCAGGCTAAGGTGTTACAAATCTGCTCAGAATCAGGGTCAGAATCCTAGGGTAAACTTCAAAAATTCATATCTCACTCAATAGTAATCCAATGGCCTTATATTTTATATGCATGAAAAGCCCTAAATATCGAGTTTCACTTAAAATAAGTTTAATCTCAGTTTGGTGTCTATAGGAAAGTCTGTATAGTGCCCAAGTATGGACGTCGATGTGTTTTCTACTTAAACAAATCCTATGTTACTTCTCTTTATGTTTTTCATTCAAGTTTCAAGCCTATTCCAACAATTTCATGTAAATCCAATCCCAAATCATCATATACATACAGTATATCATCAAATGAATAAAGAAAAACAAGAGCTCATGTAACCACCAGCCAATGGAAATCACATGAGAAAGTTGAATCCTACATCTAATGAGCAAGTTTCTTGATCTAGGTTGAAGTTTATGGGTAAAGAAGTGGATGAGGGCTTGAAAGGGTATGAAATGGATGAGAAGAAGAAGAAGAAAGATAAAGAAGGAGATGTGTGTGTGTGGATGAAAATTAGAAGGGTGTAGGGGAAGGGATTGAAGCCAATTTAATGGGGTAGTTGGCTTATTTGCTTCTTATTGGTTGATCCTTCAAGTGGCTCACAAATGAGCCAACAAGGCTTGCAATTGCGTGGCTGTCTTGTGCCACTTCCAAGTGGTTATGTGGCTGAGTTTTCAGCCATTAAACATAGGGTTTTGGGTGAGTAATTCTATTGATTTAGTTATGATAGTTTAAAATACCGAAATTCTACTAGTTTTTCTTTAAACTGGCAATTCTTTTCTACTTACTTTTACTAAGATTTTCTAATTGGCTACTCTCATTTCCTTAACTCTAATCTATCTAATTAACATGTATCTAATTCATATTTAATATTTAGTTATCTTCTAATTAACCATAGTCGTGCAAGTTAATCGAATAATTAGATTAATTATGTAAATTGAACGTTTTAACTTTCTGGATGTTATAAATAGCATATATTTGCTTGGGTTAGATTGGATATTGAATGATGAACACAAGGATCAACAAAACAGAACTAGGTTTTCCTCAAAATCTCTATGGCATCTATACTTGTGCACTATATGGACGCCTATAGACTCCAAACTGAGATGAAACTAATTTTAAGTGAAACTAGACATTTAGCGCTTTCCATATATATAAATTATAAGGCCATTGAGTTAGTATTGAGGGAGATATGAATTTTGGAAGTTTGCCCAAGGTTTTGAGTTTGATTCTAGGCAGGGGAGGTTATTGAAGTTGCCCTTTGTTTTGTTGGAACAGAGACAGGGCAATCCGAGTCTATCAAATTTGTGAGCTCATAACTTGAGCTTTCCTTAGTCAAATGAAGTGAAACTTTTTGGGTATGAAAATTTAATCAATAAGATTTAAATCGACATAGGTTTGGTAAGAATCCAAGTAAGTTTCGATTTTTAGTGAATTTTCACTTTTGAGTATGCAATTCTGGACAGATACAGAGCAGGTCGAGATAGAACCATAATAACTTGAGCTATACTTATCAAAATTAAATGGGACCAAAGAGTTAGAAAATAGACACATAGCACTCAAATATATCCAAAATTTAGGTCCAAAGAGTTACATAGAAATTATGGCTTATTTTCAAAAATCAGGCAAGAATGAATAACATAAGCAGAAACTTATACTTAGGTGCAGA
Source organism: Pterocarpus santalinus (assembly GCA_031439595.1). Classification (NCBI taxonomy): domain Eukaryota; kingdom Viridiplantae; phylum Streptophyta; class Magnoliopsida; order Fabales; family Fabaceae; genus Pterocarpus; species Pterocarpus santalinus. Next base: position 31,375,751 of record CM062527.1, read on the forward strand.
CATTGAGTCTTTGGTAATGTTATTGAATGATGTTGCGAAATGAATGTGCTATTGTGGTTCTTTTGAATAATTGGCTATTTGAGTGATGGCACTATTCATGGAAAAGTGGACACAATCCGTCATGTTGCTGAAGTTTCGGCAAAGATTATATATAAATTATGAGATACACATTGATACATGTGTATACTTGCATGAAACCTATAAGAACCATGTAATGATGAAAGTTTCGTAATACTTGGGCCAGCCCCGATTAAAGTTAAGGGGAATAGATCGGTGGGAAGGTTGAGGAAAGTAAATCCAATATTCCTATATAGGAACGAGCTCAATCCTGAGAAGCAGACTATTACCCAAGAGTTATACGATCAAAAACTCCCAGGGGACCAAGTGTGGAAAAGTGTAAATCACATGAATTAAAGGATCACTAAAGCTAAGTGCATTTCACTTCCATTCATGCTTTCATATGGTTCTGTTTATTAATCCTGAGCTAAATGCATGGTTATTTGTATATCTCTTGTGCTTATATGCTTGTTTATATTGTGGTTAGTACACAAATCATGTTAGGAATATGTATCTGTGTCCATTTCTTCTTATTTCAAGTAAAATTAAGTCTTGCTTCGGTTTTTGCATTTCTTAACATTAATTGAATAGAATTTCACAGCTATGTTACTCTTATTTTTAATTCAAATAAAAGCTGAAGCAACTGAGGATGATTGCGATGTCAATGTAGAATAGTTTAGAATCCTACTAAGAATTTCATCAAATTCTCACACTATTGTATATTTCCGCCTTATTCTCAGACCATGAACTCGGAGGTGACCTTCACCCTCTTCATCTAGCTACATAATTTCTAGACTCGCTATGATCCCCTGCTTGATTCTATGTACATAGCCGGCACCTGTCATTTCCACTTGTATATGTTCTCTCATAAGGACTTCATTGTTCCTCTCTATCACCCGATGTTTGATCCATCCATACCTTACATAGCCATCCCCTTTCATATGGCTTAGCTAGCACTAGCACTAGCACCAGCACCAGCACCCTCGCCGGCACCTGTTTCACTGCCACCATAAGTAGTACCCGTTATCTTATTCGATAGTGATCCGTCCGAGGAGGCGGCTTCCTTACCTTCTTCTTCAGGTTCAAATGGCGACAGCTATGCCTCGGCCAGCCCTAGCATGGCCAACGGATTCCTTTCTTCGGAGTTTGGTTAGACGGGATCCATCCACCAGCAGGTACACATGTACAATGTGACCTTTTTTTTACGGCAATGAGACTTGGGTCACAGATCTACGTTTCTTTTGGAGTTATATAGGTCTACACTTCATGAGTACGGGTCGATTCATTTTGTGTAATGGCCCAACATTATTGTACCTATAGTGTTTTTGTAGCTACGACTTTAAACTCAACACTTATGTATATATGCAAAGGAAGGTAGTATAGATGTATGACACTGCTTTCTATCTGACTTGTTTGTTTGCTATTAGTACGCTGCACCTCACTGAAGGTGTTTATAACATTCACGAATAGCAGCAAGAAAATAATAGTAATAAATAAATGAATTAAGATTTATCAATACAAGAGATTATCTCACGTAACAGATTGCCGAGTAAAATATTATGACTTAAGCATGGTATTATATCTGGTAGCATGTTACAACGGCCACTATGATCTCCCTCCATTTGTGGCCTATCCAAGCTACAAAAATCACTATTGATTGGGGCTTAATAAAGGAAAATTAACAGTCCAGATCTAACCCTAAATCCCATCACTAGAAAACAAATGCTTAGTGGGCCATGTTAGATTAACCAAAAGGCACATGTCAAGGGAATTCTTCCCAACAGCTGCCAATCAGCACATGACGGGTTACTATGGACAACCATCACATGGTCGAACTACAAAGAGCTCGAATCCAACCCTCATCAAATTATCAAGTTTGAGGTTGTGGGTTGGACTACTTTGTCAGGCCAACAATTTTGGTTCACAAATAATCTAATTATTGACATAATCCATCTACTGTAATAGGGCCTACTAAACTTATAACATGAATCATTTACCCAAGCATGAATTATTCGAGCCTTAAACCTCAAATTCAAAGAATCTTATTGCATAATCACATACCTAAGACTACAAGTATCATTTTCAACTTCTCAATAAATTCTGCACGAATAGCCAATAAATTTCAATTCAATGAAATATTAGATCCAAGGTAGACATCATGTCCAAAAAGACTACAAAATTATAAAACTAGATAAATAATCTATATTGGATAGAAATACACCTTATCGCTTGGTTTTGATTTCATCTATGCCCTAGAGAAAGGAATTAACTAGACATAGGAAAGAAGTTAAACTCAAGATGGATAGAAGAATCCATAGATAGCAGAATCCTTCCAAGTTGTACGACACCTTTCGCAAGGCATGTGAGAGTTCATTCTACTTTCAAAATTTCTATCCATGATAATATAGTCTTATTTATACTAACCCTAAACGCCCATAACCATAGGTCCACAAAATATAAGACTAACTAAAAATTTTTTTAAAAAAGTCTCATATGGTGTCGTAGTGCTAGATTCTAAAGCTAAAATGCTAGTTATCTGCCCACTCACGTTAAATTATTATAATATTGAAATTTTGATAGTTTTTGTCCTCAATACTGATCATGATTTTCACTTCTCGAACATTTGAAATAGGTTTTGTTATCTTCATGAATGCTGTGAACTTTTGTCTTAACTTTCTAACGCCATTACAACTGGCTTAAGACAAATTTTCTAGCTCAAGCTATGCCCAAATTACCATAGCAACTTCACCATCTATCTGAACTTGGTTTTCTTACTTAGTTTGGCTTTCTTTTTAGTGTTATACCTTCAAAACACAATCAAATGCCGAACTTGAGCAATACAATTATTAAGAATTTTAAACAATAAATCTCCAAGCCGAGCAAAATTGTTCAAAGAGCTTATTAATTTAATTAAATTTGCCAAAGTTGGGGTCTAAGCCAAACTAGTTAACATCTCAAGGTTTTGGCGTATTTGTGCATATCTTGTGATGAAGTAACTTTAACAAACTCAAAGTGAAAGGAGGCTTGTAACCTAAATTTTGAAAGAATGTTTTATATGTATATATAACTTTGAGATCGACATTCAAGCCCAGGGAGTGAAAAACTCTATCCTTTAATGAATCTGGAAATTTAGGGATAATGTCGAAGAATCTCAATGCTCTTCGGGTCATCAGAAAAGGAGACCACTTTTCTCACTAAAAAGTTAACCACGTAATAGTGGTCCCTATAAATTTTGTGTTTGTGATAGGCCATTACATGAATAGAATATTTAACTATTGGCTTTTGTCTTCTGGCACAAGACTTTTTATTAACAAATTCAATGGCTTTTATCTTGTGGCTCAACACTTTTTATTAACGAATTCAATACAAATTTTAAACAATACTAAATATTTGTAATTCATGTCAACATATGATTAGTTTTTATAATATATATAGCATAAACTAGAATTGTAGTTATATCCTTTTAAGGACATAGTACAAATCCTCATCTTTTACAACCTCCTAAGCTTAAGCATCAACTGGTTGAGGAGAATGGAATAATGGTGGAACACAACTATTCCATATTTTGCCACTCCTTTGAAAAATTTGCAGTTTGTTGGACTTGAACTTTGGCAATGTCATAATAAATTTTATCATGTCATCATGACATTGTTTTCCCACATTAGTTATGAGGTTGACACAATAATCTTTACTAATTGTTTGATTGCCAAAAGCTATACTAAAGAAAATCTCATCACCATAGTTTGGGTTTGTTTTATTCGAACAATCGCTCAAGTACACTTCATATGTTGGCAACAGACTTGATACATAATTGTTCTCAATAAATGGACCATTTGATGGCTTGGGAACATGATAGGATTGTCCTTTTTTGACCATCAAAGTAGAACTGATCATGAAGACCATAATTAGGCAAAAGTTGGTAAATGTTATCATGGCTCAATGGTAAAAATTTTTTGTATATTGATTGCTAGGAAGTTTGCTGGTGGATTGTCCGTGATTCATAAAGCTACTTTAATAGGCAAAATAACCTTCAATTTTCATTAACTATAACAAAAAACAATTATTGATTTTTATACATTGACAAAAACAAGCATCATTCAATTAACACCATTCATTTCAACCTCAATTCCATTCATTTATATTTTACATATCAAATGGATGTGCAGTTGCCAAAAAACTTCATTATACTTGCAATTTTGGGAGAAAGTCAAAACTTGAATGCTAATAAAGTAACAATGAATTATAGAGTTCAATGCTAAGTGTTGGGGTATGCGTGTGTGTGTGTGTGTGTGTGTGTGTGTGTCTTTCTCTCTCTCTCTCTCTCTCTATATATATATATATGTATTGTTTAATATTTAAGCTAAGAAAAGTTACCACTAATTATTTGACTAGACAATCATTATTTTTTTTTTTTTGGCAAACTTAATTAATGTCAATGTTGTAGCAAAATACATGTCAAATTCTTCCAACAAGTTAAAGTAATTTTATAAAACTTTATTATCCAGAAGCGTAGTTTTTTTTAGATATTTGATATACCCATAGAACCCACAAACTCGAAGCTAAATTGCCCGATTGTTGCAAAGTAAAGATGGGAAAGAAAAATAAGACGAGAAAGCTTCCTACCAAAATAGAGCCCGAAGGTCACCTACTACTCATTGTGATCCTCACTACGTCAGGGTGAAAAGGATAAGCAAAATTGTAAATTTTTGTAAACTAGTGTTTGCATTTATTATTGCATTTGTAGAATCGTAAATATTTTAGTTTTACACTATTTATTTTTCCATGCATGTATGATAATATAACTTTCTTAATTATTTACTATTTGTCAAAATCATTTTTTAATGTAAATTTAATAAATTTAAATTACCATGTTTCATGAACTAACCTTACAGTAATAATCTAAATAAGGTGGATACAACTATATAATGGGATTTAGTTTTCACTATTCATTGTACATAACTGAATAAATTTTATTTCCTAATTAAGTTTTCATTGATTGAATTAAAATTTATTTAGCAAATTTTGAACTTTTCCTTATCCAAATAAACTAGCGATGTGGTATTGTGTAGAAGCCTTCACATGTAAGCATTCTAGTTCATATAATGGTCTATGGCAAGCTCAAAAATTTTAGCTAGATGACACATGAATGCAAACTAAATAATTTATATAATAAAATTTTGGCAAAAAAGGGCTCTTTGGTCCCATATCATTTTTTTTTATATAATTTGGTCCATTATGTTTCAAATCATCTTCAATTTCGTCCCAAACCACTTTTGTAACACCCTACTAATTTTATGTTATGCTTAAGTCATAGCATGAAATTAGGTAGTCTGTGTTACCGTGTTAATACTCTACTTAATTTTCATGCTTAGTGTCTCCGACAATTATAACGGCGCGCTGTTATATAATAAAACGTGAATAGCGTTATAAAACGTAATAAAGTTTAATATAATATGACAAAAAGATACGAATAAGTGATATATTATTAATCAGATACATACATATGTACATTGGAAGCCCAAGCATTAGTCTATACATATATATATTAAAAGCATTTAAATAAAGGAACAGCAAAATTCCTATTACTAAAAAGCAAAGACAGACTAGCAGGAGCCGGCTGTGTCCAACGAGTCCAACTTGGAGTCGTAGTGAAGCTGCAAATCTGGGATCTCAGTGATAGGGGTGGCCGTTGAGTCCTTCGCCAGCGTCTGAGAATGATGTGGAAATACAACTCGGGGTGAGAATTTCAAGAAATTCTCAGTAGGGCCTATGTATGACGTTCATATGACGTCACATTCATTCCCAGTTGCCTCGGTTTTTATTTAATTATAAAAATATGTATTCAAGCTGAAATGTCCATTTTAATGAGTTTAAGAAAAAGTCTGGTCCGAGGCAAGGTTCAGTTTTACTTTAGAAGGTTCAAGAAGATAAACAAACTACTAATAATGATTCGTATAATAATGAGCAGGATAATAAGCGAGCAGCAGTAAATACATATAAAAGGCAACAATAAACGTCTTGACATAACTATGCCATATATTCATGCATTTATGTAATCATGCAAACTAAATCATGAACCTTTTCTCATAAGTCTTTCCATTCATTTTCATCATTATTCTTTCCATCTCTTGGTCCCCTGGGAGTTCTTGGCCATTTAGACTCCTGGGTAATAGTCTGCTTATCAGGATCGACTTCGTTCCTATACAGGAATGCCGGGTTTACTTTCCCCGACCTTCCCACCGATCTATTCCCCTTAACTTCTTATCCGGGGCTGGCCCAAGTAGTATGGAACTTGCATAATAACAAAATCCTTTTCATAACTTTCATAGCTTTCTTAAGAATGCATATGCATTAACTTGTAATTCATAACTTGGACATGGGTTCTACCAAAATTTCGGCAGCATAACGGAATGTGTCCGCTTCCCCATGAATAGTGCCAGCCAATCAATGGATCAATTTATCACAAAGAATACAATATCACATTTATATTCCAACATAAAACTCAAATCAACATCAAATTCATTAAGGCAGAAATCCTGCCTCAGCATATTCAACCAACCCGGTTTTTATAATTCGAGCCATAATTTAATTTTAACTCATTTGGACCTCAAATTTGAATATGTTAAAGTGTTATGGGTCTATTTTCTAACCTCTTTGGTCCCACCTAATTTTGGTATCTATAACTCAAGATATCTCAATTTTATCTCGGCCTGCTCATTGGCTAGCCAGAATCAGGCAACTAAAAGTAAAAATCAACTAAAAATCGAAAACTGACTCAAATCATACGAAATTGGTCTCATATTAAAGCTAACAGAACAAATCTTCATTTAGAAAAAGTTCCACTTAATTTGGCTTAGTCGGACTCGCGTTACAAGCCCCAAATTCGGACCTTCTTACACTGCCCTGTTCTAGCTCGGTGTGGACATAGGGCGAATTACGTGGAGCACTACTGGGACCTTATTAAATTATGATATTTTTATGGAATATTATCCTATGTGTAAGCTTTCTAAAAAAGTTAGTTTCACTCATTTTCGAGTAGTATAGGTCGAGTTCTACCCTAAACAACCTAATCCGCCCGGAGCCAGAGTCAAAACCCTAGGTCGAAATTCAAAAATTCATATCTCCCTCAATTCTGATCCAAAAGCCTTATATGATATGTCTATGGAAAGCCCTAGATGTCTAGTTTCATATAAAAATGGTTTTATCCACTTTGATCAGTTGTAGGCGGAGCCGTACACTCCGCCGTACGGACAGCCGAGGGGTTTTGGTTATCTACCCCATCAGCTCTTTCCATTTTCATGGTTTCTTGCTTCCACTTCGGTTTTAATCAATCAAACAGCCCAAAACCAATCACATATCATCATAAACATTCATTTAACACATCAAATAAGGTGAAAATAATTCAAGTCCACCCAGCCAAGAGCATGGATTTGATGCAAGAAATCAGAACTCCTACCTTTGATTTAAGTGTTTGTGCTGAATTCTTGGAGTTTGGATGAACAAGGCTGGAACTTGGCTTGAGTTTTTGAGTGTGTGAGCAAGAGAGAAAGAGGGCTGAAGGAGAGGAGGAAAGTGGCGTGAATGAGGGTCTGAATTGGTGATAAAGGCAGCAGAAAATCTGACCACTTGATGGTGTATAGGTGGCTTCCTTCTTGCATTTTGATTGGTCCAAAAGGCTTGGCTGAAATTCAGCCAAGCTTGCCTCCTTTCTTGTGGCCAAAGTGGCGCCAACTTGAGGGATTAAGTGGCTGAGTTATCAGCCACTCAAAAGTAGGGTTGATGGGTTGAAATTCTACTGGTCCGGTTCCGACAGTTTAAAATACCGTAAACTTACCGATTCCCTTTAAATCGGTAAATCGGTTTCGTGAAAATTCTTATGAAATCTTCTATACTTCTAACTTAATTCTCTCATGTCTAAACTCAAGTAATTGCTAATCAATTGAGTCTAATTAATTGTTCAACCGAATCTTGATTAATCTCAATTATTCGATAAAAACCGAACAATTGAACGGAAAACGATAAAAGGATTTTGGAAGATGTTACAACTTTCCCTTGACATAATTAATGATAATGTTGATGTGTAGAAACAATATTGATATGGTGCACTTGTGGATCTAACATGAATTATGCCACATCACTATTTTTTGTTAGTTATGTGACAGAAAAGTGACCAGGGATTAAATTAAAAAAAAATTAAAGACAAGGGCCAATTGAAAAAATTTAAATAAGGATAAGTGACTAAAAATCCTACTTTGCCTTTTAAATATATAACGGATAATCATTATTCCCCTTCCTTTTTCGAATTGGTCATATCTTTTCTTTCCCTTGATCTCAAAATTTAAGTAGAAATGGTTAGAGCTAAGGCACTAAGCAAAAGAAGTTACAACATATCTTCCATGAAAAATCTCCTACCCCATGGTTTATTGTTATTACAAGAAAAAATAGTGCAATAAAAAAAAAATAAGAATGAGAAATATAACACCCTATAGTCCCATACTATGCTTAAGTCATATTATGGAATTACTAGTTGTTACTTTTGCTCGCGGAACTAACATTATTATTTGAAAATACTTTGTAATGAAAATAGGGGGTAATTTTTTGTTTTTTTTGAGCAACAATGAATGAAATACTTTGAAAGCCAAGAGCTATGAGCGTATCGTGAACGCATGATATAAACATCACTATCTCATACATACAGAGTGAATAAAGAAACAGAAGCAATAAGAGTAACAATAGCTAAGATAATCATAATGTAACGTCCTCCTCTGTACAGTACTATGCTTAAGTCATTGTACCACACTCTGGAGTTGTTACTATTACCTGAGCGGACCTTGTCTGACAGCAACTTCAGCCGTCGTTGAATCTTTTCGAACTATCTGGAGATAACACAGAAACAGGAGTGAGAATTTTAAATTCTCAATAAGATTCACTAAGAAATTTTATACCGTGTCATCATTATTATCTCCAGCTACTTCGATTTATTATGAAAAAAATGAACATGTTATATAAACTATTTAATTTTATAGTTCAAAAACATATTGTTTGAAGCAGAGTCCATTTTATTCATACACTTTTCATTTGCATGAGCCAATACAAAATCAATTCATGAATTATACTATGAATAATAACTGAAACATGTTAAAATATAATAACACCAATATACTAAAAACATAAAACCTACACATGCCTTTACTTGTTATACTTATTCCAGAGTATGACCACCATGTCATACTTCGTATGGGTGCAATCGCCGTGTCGCACTCCTTAAGAATATGTTCATTCTGCCACGTCCTAGAGTATGATCGCCATGTCATACTTCGTCGGGATGTGATCGCCATGGCACATCCCTTAGGGTGTGGGATCATTATGCCACATTCCAGAGTATGATCGCCCAGTCATACCCCATCGAAGCTTGATCGCCATGTCACGTTCCTTAGGAATCTGAATTCATCATCATATCTTCATTAATTGTCACACACAACAAAGTCTTATGAGCAAAGCTTAGGTAGTTAGGTGTAAGTTTTAAAATCTTAAGTCTTAATCTATCTTGCAAGCTTTTAACTTTTATTGATGTTCCCAAATCGACTTCCAAGATTAGATTGGGTCCGAGTTCCGAGATTATATAAATTCCGACTTCTAGGATTATGTTTGATCTCCGAGATTGATTCTGGATCGAGTTTTAGAACTAGGTATATAAGAGTTTTAAAGCATCCTAGTTTTCTCGACTTTCGAGATTCGGGTATAAGGTTTCATATTCTGGTACCGACTTCCAAGTTTATGGTGAAAATCCTCGACTTCCGGGTTTAGATATTTTAGGCTTTATATTCTTGTCGTTGACTTTCGATTTCAAAGTGTTTTATGTGCTATGTGATTCCGATTTTCGACATTAATCCCTAATTGGTCTTCCAAGACTTTTATGATTGTTCCCTAAGTTCCACATTCCGACATTATTTTTACCAGTCTAGTTTTCTATTGGCTTAGCTCCAAGTTTTTGACATTAACTATACTCGATCTGGCTCATTGTTTGCCAAGTTTCGAGTTCCGATATTAATTCAAATTATTTGTGTTTTATTCCAAACTGCCCTATTTCTAGCCAGAATTGCACTCTTATAAGAGAAAATTCACCAAAAATAGAAATCTAAGTGAAATCATACGAATTTTATATCAATGTAAAGCTAAGAGAGCAAGCTTTCAAATGAAAAAGTTGCATGTCATTTGAATGAGTATAACTCGAGATATAAGTCCTGAAACTTGACCCTACTGGACTACCTTATTCCAGCCTGGATTAAACTTAAGGTGGATTTCATTGATGTACTGGGGATAGTCAGCAATGAATCTAACTCTGAAATTTTTATGGGATGTTCCCCCATATGTTAACTTTCAAACAACATTGAATTCACTCGATTTAAAGTTCTGTAGGGTGAGTTACACCCTTCTTAACTCACACTACCCGGGTGAAAGTCCTGATTTCTAGGTCACACTTCAAAAATTCATAACTACCTCTATATTGATCCAATGGCCTTATATTATATATATGGAAAGCCCTAAATGTCTAGTTTCATATAAAAATAGAGTCATGGAATTTAAATGGCTGTAGGCAGAGCCATACACTCTGCCATACAGACCGCCAAGGAAAAACCCTAACAACTTCTTAAGTCTTCGCTTTTATTCAAGTTTTTTCGTGCCAATTCCAATTCTAATCACAACACACATGCAAATTCAATTATAAACTGTCATCATCACTCCAAATCACAACAATATCATGAGGAAATAAGATCCTCATATAGCCCCAAATCAAGAAAAACAAGAGAAGAAGTTGGATTCCTACCTTTCCTATGTATGATTCTTGTTAGACTTGTGGTTGGTGTTGAAGAAATCTTGTTGTGGCTTGAAAGTTTGAGGAAGATGAAGATGATATGAGTTGAGATGAGAAGAGATGAAGGAGAAAAGAATGGAGAGGGGTCAGCATATAAGGGCCAAAATTTTGCAAGGGCAAAAAAGGAAAAATTTAAAAACTTCTAAAGTAAGTTGCAAGTGATTGGTGGATTTGAGTGGGTTATTCAACTTGGTTTGGCAGCCCATATGGAGGGCTAAGATGGCGCCACTTGCATGGGCAAGTTGGCTAAATCTTGGCCATCTATTCTAGGGTTCTCACAATATAATTTCTATTGATCCGGTTCCGACAGTTTAAATTACCGAAATCTTACTGATTTCTCTTAAATCGGTAAACCGGTTTTAGAAAATTCCTAGGCGGTTTCCTATGATTCTAATCTAATTTCCTCGAGGTTAATTCTTCTAAATGTTACTTAATTGGCTTTGAGTAAATACTTAATCGAATTCTACTTAATCCTAATTATTTGCTAAAAATCGAACAACTTGGTTAAAAATGATTAAAATTTTTTGGACGTTATGCATAGCATTCATTCTATAGCCATTCATAGTTAATATATTAATACCAAGACTCATACATAGTGATATAATGGGTCTGATATCTATTGTTGACCCTACAAAGAAACCTAACAAGTACATTTGCAAAGGAAATACATAGGAAATCCCATCCATCCATACATTCCAAAAGAAAATGATAACCCGAGCTACAACCAAAAGGGGCTATCCTCGTGCTCAACTCCGCATGCACTCATCACATCACTCATCTGGTGGGAGGAAATGGCGTGACTGTCGAACTCACTCAAATTAGTCAGGCTATAAAGAAAAACTTGTAATATAGAGCAACCTGAATCGTTTCCCAATGAATTCGCAATGAACCAATTTGCTCAATTGGAAACAGCACAATTCAGAATTAGCAACAGAAACGAAAAAGGGGGGTTTGTTCAATTTTAATACAGATAACAGATAATAGATAAAAAAAATGAAATTAACAATTTTAAAGCAACCAACCCAGACTTGAGTTCCTAAAAATCCGTCATTGGACAATGAATCACTGAATTTGTGGCTGATCCTAAAAAAATCGGAATCCCTGCATTCATTTAGAAAAACAAATGTACTAGGCGATCACTTAGCATTTTATCATAAACTCGGCGTGTTCACTCATTCAACGTACGGTGCCCACTTAAACCTGTTTTGATTTTAAGCCCTTTCGATTAATCAACCTAAATGTTAAATCTAACATTCAACACCCCTTCCCTTAAGTTATCCAGAATCGAAATACAGAAGGGAAAGGAAAAGAACGAACTCAGTATGAGGCAAAAATGTCCTCTGGATTGAAGGCGAAAACTCAATTCGTGGGTTGGTCGATTAGTGCCTTAGCCAACCATGGTAGAACAAAAATCGAAAATAAAGAAGGAAAGGTTGAATGGAATGAACATGCCAAAAAAATTGGAATCTCCTGATAGATAGATACCCGAGTCCTTCCAAAGTTTTTTTTCTCCTAAAAATGAAAAGTTCCTGGAAAAAAATAACCCCCGAGTCCCTTCGTTTTCCAGCTCTTAAAAACCAAAATAAACCGGTTCAAAGGACAAGAACCGAACCAAACAAAAAAATCAAAAACTAATGGCTTTGGTCCCTTGCAATTTGGACACTTAATTAACTAAACTTTGCTCCAACATTTCATGAATGCCTTGTTGTCCGAATTTGGCCTTTAATCGGAACCTGAAACAAAAGTTATAATTAATTCCACTTAAAAGCCCAAAATCCAATTTAGACCAAAAACCAATATTTACACACTAAATTGCCCCAAGATCATTATTTAATTGCAAAAATAAAGTGTGATAAAAAATCAATTATCAAATGCCCTCACACTTATCCTTTTGCACTCCGGGGAAAAATTAAAAACTCAACAAAACATAAAGACTCAAAGACTCAAAAATAAAGACTAAAGGATAGACCTCTCCTTCTAACAATTGTCAAGAATGCAAAATTTGGATAGGGAACACAAAACGTCAAAAGATCAACTAATAAATCATGACAGAAATTTCTTCATCTCAAATTACAAAACATGGCAATCTCAATTGATGATGCTAATCACGCAAGATGGCCTCTCAAGGTATGCTCACAATCAATCTCTCAGGTGTGTAGGGTAGCAAGTGTATCACTCAAATTCCACTCAACAAAACTGCCCTACCATAAGCTTGCTCAAATTCTACTTCTCTACTACTCAAAACACATGCATACACAAATCAAGAGGACTTATTATTCAAGGTTGTAATGGGGCTATGGTCAAGGTATAGGTATGGACAAGGAATGAAAAGAATGAAAGGCTAAGCACTCAAGAAATTTAGAAGAGCATTAGTCAAGTAACACCAAGGTGTGCTCAAAACCAACTAAGTAATGAAATGCAAATTTACAAATTTATTGAACTTTTTTTTTATGCATTTTTTTTTTTTGCGAAAAGATTTATATTCCATAACAAAACAACGAGAAACCAATACCAAATAACAATTGGCATCAAATAGCACCGTAATAGCTTCCCCCCACACTTAAATTGTTGCACACCTCGGCAACCCCCACACTTAAACACAACACTAAGGTGCAACCAATGCTCAATAAATATCCAAGGTGTGGAATAAAATGGTTTTACACTTAGGTTTGTAATGTGGCTAAGACAAGGATGGTACACAATAAAAGCACAAACGGGCTAACCAACAGGGATATAATGCAAGGGAAGGCTATCTGGCCAAAGTGGTAACTAAAAGAAAGAAGGCCTCTATCATATTCATGCATACAAGTGAAAAATGCAGTTTCAAAAAGATTAAGAGCAAGTTCTAGAGAACAAAATCATAAGTAGAAGCACACAAGAAAGAAAGAATGCAAAAAATTTATTCCATTCACGCAGGTCCAAAATGTCACAAAGGTCAATACCAACACACGTTCAACATCACAAGATCAACTACCAAGTCAAATAATCCAAAAGTCAAGAAATTCAGTCCAACAGAATGATCTATCAAAAACAAAATATCCAAGTCAAGTCCAATAATACTATGTCCAACTCAACAATTATCAGAAGGAGGGTCTTTTATTAACAATCAAAGTTGAAATTGAAAGCGACAAAGAAAAATTGAGAAAGGGGAAAGAAAACTCCCTTAAGGAGGGTATGTAGCATCAGTGAGCCTAATCTCTGTCTCCCCAAGTTGCTGTTGAGGTCCCTCATAAAAATGCTTTAGGTGGTGTCCATTCACAGTGAAAATCCTCCTGGTTTGTTCATCACATAACTCTACTGCACCATAAGGAAAGACATTAGTAATCACAAAAGGGCCATCCCATCTTGATCAAAGTTTACGAGGCATAAATTTAAGACGGGAGTTAAATAAAAGAACTTTCTGGCCCACAACAAACTCTTTTCTCAGAATGTGCTTATCATGAAATGGCTTTGTCTTTTCTTTGTATAAACGTGAACTCTCATAGGCATCCAATCTAAGCTCTTCCAGCTCTTGCAATTGCAGTGTCCTCTCTACCCCTGACTTGGCCAAATCCATGTTGCATTGCTTAATGGCCCAATATGCCTGATGCTCCAACTCTACCGGAAGATGACATGCCTTACCAAAAACAAGCCGAAAAGGAGACATCCCAATCAGAGTCTTGTATGCAGTTCGATATGCCCACAATGCATCATCTAGCCTCTTACTTCAATCTTTCCGGTTAGAGTTAACAGTTTTCTAAAGAATTTGCTTAATCTCTCTGTTTGAGATTTCAGCTTGGCCATTGGTCTGTGGATGGTATGCTGTGGCAACCTTGTGTATCACTCTATACTTTCATAATAAAGCACCCATGCTTCGATTACAGAAGTGAGAGCCCTGGTCACTGATAATAGCTCTAGGAACACCAAACCTGCAGAAAATGTGAGACCTAACAAAATCTACAACAACAGCAGAATCATCAGTCCGGGTGGCTTTTGCCTCAACCCATTTTGAAACATATTCAACAGCCAGCAATATATAAGTAAAACCATGAGAAATAGGGAATGGACCCATAAAATCAATACCCCAAACATCAAAAACTTCACAAAACAATATGGGTTATTGGGGGCATCTCATGCCTATGGGAAATACTCCCTGTTCGCTGACAGTTTTCACATGACTTACAAACAGATATGCATCATGAAACAAGGAAGGCCAAAATAAACCAGAATCTAGCACCTTCCTAGCAGTTCTTTAGGGTCCAAAGTGACCACCACAGGCAGAAGCATGGCAAAAATACAAAATGGAATGAAACTCATTATCAAGCACATATCTCCTAATCACTTGGTCATTACAAAATCTCCGCAAATAAGGGTCATCCCAAACATAGTATTTAGATTCACTTTTCAATTTCAAAGTCTGGGCCCTAGTGGAATCAGCAGGCAAAACACCAGCAACCAAATAATTTACCATATCAGCATACCAGGGAAGCGTACCTTGTAGTTGTAAAAGCTGCTCATCAGGAAAATCATCCCGAACGGGAGAGAAGTCATAATGGTGAGTGACTCAACTCAAATGATTAGCTACCCAGTTCTCTGCTCCACTTTTGTCCGAAATCTCAATGTCGAATTCTTGGAGCAACAACATCCACCGAATGAGTCGGGGCTTAGCATCTGGCTTCTTCAAGAGATACTTTAAGGCTGCATGGTCAGAAAAGATAGTAACCCTAGTATCTAGCAGATATGACCCAAATTTATCAAGTGCAAAAACAACAGCCAAAAGTTCTTTCTCAGTGGTTGTGTAATTAGACTGGGCAGAATCCAAAGTCTTAGATGCATAGGCAATGACATGAGGAGCCTTTTTGACTCGTTGAGTAAGAGCAGCACCAACAGCATAATTGGAGGCATCACATATCAGCTCAAATGGAACAGACCAATCTGGCGACTGGATCACCGGAGTCATGGTCAGGCAGTGCTTCAAATGGTTGAAGGCCGACTTACACTCATCATCAAACACAAAATCTGTGCGTCTTTGCAGAAGGTTGGTCAAGGGTCGGGCAATCTTGCTGAAGTTTTGGATGAAGCGCCGGTAGAATCCTGCATGACCAAGAAAAGAATGCACTTCCCGCACGGAAGCGGGGTAAGGTAAAGTAGAAATAACATCTATCTTAGCAGGATCTAGCTCAATGCCTTTCCTAGATACAATGTGTCCCAAAACTATCCCTGACTTAACCATGAAATGACATATCTCAAAATTCAACACAAGATTGGTCTCAATGCATTTATTCAAAACTCTAGCCAAATTACCCAAACATGCATCAAAAGAAGACCCATAAACAGTAAAATCATCCATAAATACTTCCATGCAATCCTCTAAAAATTCAGAAAAGATGCTTACCATGCACCGCTGGAAGGTTCCAAGTGCATTGCAAAGTCCAAAGGGCATCCTTCTGTATGCAAATGATCCAAAGGGGCATGTGAAGGTAGTCTTCTCTTGATCTTCAAGTGCAATGTGGATTTGGAAGTAGCCTGAGTAACCATCCAAGAAGCAATAGTGAGATTTACCAGCCAACCATTCCAGCATTTGATTAATAAAGGGTAAAGGATAGTGATCCTTGCGGGTGGCCTGGTTGAGCTTCCTGTAGTCTATGCAGACTCTCCAGCTATTTTGAGCTCTTGTGGGAATTAGCTCATTCTTCTGGTTGGCCACAACAGTCACTCCAGATTTTTTAGGAACTACCTGAACTGGGCTAACCCACTGGCTATCTAAGATGGTATAGATAATGCCAGCTTGCAGGAGCTTAGTTATTTCCTTCTTCACCACATCCAGAATAAGGGGATTCAGGCGCCTCTGAGGTTGTCTCACTGGCTTAGCACCTTTTTCCAATGAAATTCGATGCATGCACATGGAAGGGCTAATGCCAACAATGTCGGCTAAGGTCCACCTAATCGCCTTCTTATTTGCTTTCAATAATCTCAGCAGCTGCTCCTCTTGATCAGGTAGAAGGTTCCTTGCCACAATGACTGGCAACTGCTCATTCTCCTCCAAGAAGGCATATTTCAAGTGATCAGGCAGAGATTTCAGCTCCAACTTAGGTGGTTGCTCAGTAGAGGGAAGAAAGTTGGTAGATTGCACCAACTCTGCAGCATATGCTTCAATTGAACCTGTAGTGCCTGCAAATGAATTGAAAAGATCTAGATTCTGCCCAGATGGCACATTAGAATTATCATCAACATCATCATCACTATGAAGTGCATCACAGAAATTAGAAAAACATGAAAATTAGTGCAAATAAGACACCATTCGTTATCATTACAACCACAAACAACAGTGCCATTAACTGATGCAAAATCTGGACAACCAGCATAAAACTCAGCATAAGCATCATCAACCACATCATCAATCACATCAATGCACAAAACTGAATGCTCCTCTCTAGGGTGTTTCATGGCATCAAAGATATTAAAATGCATAATACTATCACCAAATCCCATGGAAAGAGTGCCAGAATGCACATCTATCTTGGTCCTAGCTGTTTTCAAGAAAGGCCTCCCAAGAATAATCGAGGGTCCACTGCTAGGAGACTCACCCTCCATCTCTAAAATGTAAAAATCAGTAGGAAATATCAACTCATTGACTCTAACTAGGACATCTTCAATCAAACTAGCAGGGTGAGCATTACTCCTATTGGCTAACTGGATGACAACACCAGTAGCACGCAAAGGGCCAAGACCAAGAGTATTATAAATGTATTCAGCATGACATTTATGGAAGCGCCTAAGTCTAACATGCAATCAGAAAATTTACAATTTCCAATAATGCAAGGAATAGTAAATGTCCTTGGATCTTTGCACTTCTTAGGCATGGGCTGGATGAGTGCTGACACATTTCAACTCAAGCTCACTCGCTCATTCCCTTGTAGTCGCCTCTTGTTGGTACACAACTCCTTCAGAAATTTGGCATATTTGGGGATCTGCTTGATCGCATCTAAGAGAAGAATGTTCACTTCAACTTTTCTGAATGTCTTAAGGATCTCCTTCTCTTGTGCTTTCTCTGCCAACTTTTTGGATTGAAGGGCTCTCTAAGGAAAAGGTAGAGGGATGGGAGTTTCGGACTGATCACTACCCTGCTTCAGTGTTTCATTGCTCCCCTTTTTTGAGGTTGGTTCAGCTTTAGCAGCAGCTTGCTTGGGCTCTTCTAGTTGCTTGCCAAACCTTACGGATATAGCACTGACATTCCCCTTCGGATTAGGAATTGTCTGGGAAGGAAGAGAGCTACTGGATGCCTAGGGTTGTAGTTAGTTCAGTGAAGTTGCTAACTGCCCAATCTGAGTTTGCAAATTCTGAATTGAAGATTCTGTTCTTTGCTGGAAATGCAAACTGTTTGTTGCAAGCTGCTTCACCAAATCTTCCAATGAGGGATCACCACCACTGCTAGTCTGCTGTTGTGCTGGTGGTGGAGGTGCAGACTATTGGACATTTTGTCTTTGTTGTGTAAAATTCTACCTCTACTGGTACTGCTAGTTCTGGTTCCACTTGAAGTTTGGATGATCTCTCCAACCAGGATTGAAAGTATTGGAATACAGATTATGCTGCTGCTGTTGCTGCTGATACTGTGGTTTTCCAGGAAAGACTCCTGCACCAGCTACTGATTGGTCTAGAGAGGTGCCTTCTTGCAAAGTCAAGCAAGCATCTATGGACTGGAGTGGTTCATGGGGAGTGGGAGCCTGCACTATTTGTGTCACTGCCAGCTGCCTTACCAATGAGGTCAATTCATCAAGTCTATTTTCCAGTCTCTGGTGGTCTGTACTGGACACTACTGCTGGTTTATGGGCACTATGATGTTAGGCTAGGGGTGCTTGAATTGAAAACACCACCCCACTGCTGTTTGCTCTAGTGCCAAATTGCTAAGAATTAGCTATCGTGTTTGCTATCAATTGTCTGGCAGCAGCAGGTGTCTTGTCAACCAAAGCCCCACCACTAGCTGCATCCACCATATTTCTGTCCATGGGCAGCAAGCCCTCATAGAAATACACTATCAGTAATTGGTCAGCTATCTGGTGGTGTGGACAGCTCGAACATAGCCTCTTGAACCTCTCCCAATATTCATGCAAATTCTCTCCATTCACTTGCCTTATCCCACATATCTCTTTTCTGATTGCAGTGGCTCTTGAGGCTGGGAAAAATTTCTCCAGAAACAACCTCTTCATGTCATTCCAGCTTCCAATAGATGAGGGTTGGAGGTAATATAACCAGTCTTTTGCTCCACCATCTAGAGAGAAAGGAAAAGCTCTTAATTTAATATGTTCCCCATCAATTCCTTGCGGCTTCATTGTGCTGCAGACCACATGGAACTCCTTCAAATGCTTATGTGGATCCTCACCTGCAAGACCATGAAACTTGGGAAGCAAATGGATAAGACCGGATTTAAGCTCAAAGTCAGCTTCAAGATTAGGATATTGGATGCATAAAGGCTGATAGTTAACATCAAGTGCACCCAATTCCTTTAATGTCCGATTATCCATGTTATCAGAAAAATGAAAACTAAGAGATGCAACAGAATTGAAATCAGAATGCTCAGTATGCTCAGTATGACTTAGCCTAGAAACCCTTTGAGCAACATGCAATGTTCTCTCTATCTCAGGATCAAAAGCTAAAAGGTCATGTGCATTGCTACTACTCCTAGTCATACAGCATAAGGCAAAATAGGCAGAAACATGAAATTAACCAAAATAAAATCAAAAACACTATCAAATGAATTTTAAAAATTATACGAACACCACAGCAAAATTATAAAATGTATTTTTGATTTTCTGGAATTTTTTGACAATTTTTCAAAATCATGAAATTGAAAAAAAAAAATAAAAAAGTGGTCTAAACGATGGAATTTGACAAAATTTGACCCTACATCAGCCTACTTACTTCGTAGGAGCTAAAAAATATTTATTGATTTTTTTCCTGCCCCTAACCAATTTTTAGAGCAATTGGAGATAATTGACAGAAACCGAAAAAAAAAAATGCAAAATATGCTATGCTGTGCTATGCTATGCAACATGTAATATGATGAATTTATTCTACTGTATTATGCAGCAATCAAAGTCAAAAGGACAATGCAAATTCCCCGGCAATGGCGCCAAAATTTGACGTGACTGTCGAACTCACTCAAATTAATCAGGCTATAAAGAAAAACTTGTAATATAGAGCAACCTGAATCGTTTCCTAAGGAATTTGCAATGAACCAATTTGCTCAATTGGAAACAGCACAATACAGAATTAGCAACAGAAACGAAAAAGGGGGGTTTGTTCAATTTCAATACAGATAATGGATAATAGATAAAAAAAATGAAATTAAAAATTTTAAAGCAACCAACCCAGACTTGAGTTCCTAAAAATCCATCATTGGACAATGAATCACTGAATTCATGGTTGATCCTAAACAAATCGGAATCCTTGCATTCATTTAGAAAAACGAATCTACTAGGCGATCACCTAACATTTTATCAGAAACTCAGCGTGTTCACTCATTCAACGTACAGTGCCCACTTAAACCTGTTTTGATTTTAAGCCCTTTCGATTAATCAACTTAAATGTTAAATCTAACATTCAACACCCCTTCCGTTAAGTTATCCAGAATCGAAATACAGAAGGGAAAGGAAAAGAACGAACTCAGTATAAGGCAAAAATGTCCTTTGGATTGAAGGCAGAAACTCAATTCCTGGGTTGGCCGATTAGTGCCTTAGCCAACCATGGTGGAACAAAAATCAAAAATAAAGAAGGAAAGGTTGAATGGAATGAACATGCAAAAAAAATTGGAATCTCCTGATAGATAGATACCCGAGTCCTTCCAGAGTTTTTTTTCTCCAAAAAATGAAAAGTTCCTGGAAAAAAAATAACCCCCGAGTCCCTTCATTTTCCAGCTCTTAAAAACCAAAATAAACCGGTTCAAAGGACAAGAACCGGACCAAACAAAAAAATCGAAAACTAATGGCTTTGATCCCTTGCAATTTGGACACTTAATTAACTAAACTTTGCTCCAGCATTTCATGACTGCCATGTTGTCCGAATTTGGCCTTTAATCGGGAACCTGAAAGAAAAGTTATAATTAATTCCACTTAAAAGCCCAAAATCCAATTTAGACCAAAAACCAATATTTACACACTAAATTGCCCCAAGATCATTATTCAATTGCAAAAATAAAGTGTGATAAAAAAATGAATTATCAGGAAACCATTCCCAAAACCACCAAGAGCAACATCATCACGTCCTCCTCCTCAGGCACGCCCATGCGCATGAGGCACAGCACGGGTACAAATAAACCCACGACTGCAACTGGGGGTGGAGCTTGGCCAACAGAAAAAGCATAAGAGTTGAAAGATAGGCGAATCACCAAAGGCTGAGATGGCTCCGAATGACAAGAGCCCACGGAATTAGTCGAGTACGATGACTCAGAAGGATCTGTCTCTATCGAGGTAGTCAGCATCAACCAAATGTCAAAGTCTGAATCATCATTCATTGGGTACCTCAGAGGATGAAAAGGCTGATGAATGTCATCTATGGTAATGTCCTCGAATGGTTGGAGTAGGCGAAAAAACGGACTCATCATAGGTGCATGGAACTGGCGGCTATGGAACATGTAGACCTGCATGGCTGCCTAAGCAGTCAACACAGATGCATTCAGCATCGGGTTGAAGTGCCAATGCATCACCGGGAACTCAATGAAAATCACCGCCGTCCGCGACACTGGCATCCTCTGAAGATGACACAGAAACGTAGGAGTGAGAAATACTAAATTTCTCAATAGGATCACGATTAGACAAACACTATGTCATCGTCATTGTTAGCCACTTCGGGGTTTAATTATAAAAATTGTGGATAGATTTAAGTTCAATTTTAATGATTTCTAAAAGCTTAAGCCCTGAAGCGGGTTGCTTTTAAAATTAACATCATAACTATGTCATCATAACTAAACATGCATATTGTAACATCCCTACTTTCGTAAACAAAACGTAATGGAAACTTTGAATTATTTCCCTTAGGCAGTGTGAGAATTTCTCAGGTAGCACTATGCCATGACGATCCTCACACTCAAAATTATAGGGTACTGTGATACTACTGTTGAAAATATGGCATTGCCATATGTTAAAAATTAAAAAATGACACAAGTGCCCCTATAAACTTTTGTTAATTGTAGTGATACCCCGAATTTTTAGAAATTATTTTTTGACCCCCAAAGACTTATTCCCGCAATAACTCTAGAACTTTCCATGAAATGACCTTTATGTCCCCATATCTGAAGAATTAGCAAAATGGGATTTTAAGCAGAGCAGAATCACGTGGTGAAACCGTAGAAGTTTAAGTCTCTACCGATTGGGGCCATGGAGGCAGTCTAGTGTGAAATGACGTGCCCCTAAATTTGCTCAAAATTACGGAAATGTCATTAGCTATGGAAAACAGAAAACAGAAAAGTCCTAAATTTGCAAAACATTTAATTTATGATGTTAATCGATTTATTCGATTTTATCGCATAAGTGAGATTAATTAGAAATCAATTAAGCATTTAATTAAAGACAATTTGATATTAATTAGAGAGATTAGGATTAGAAACAATTAGAATAGAAACATAGAAAACCTCACAAAATTCTTCAAAATTGTTTTGCCGATTTGAAGGAAATCGGTAAAGATTCGGTATTTTAAACTGTCAGAACCGAATTAACAGAATTATACACTCAAAACCCTAAATCAAGTGGCTTAAAACTCAGCCACTTAGCCCATTAAGAGGGCTGCAAGACACCCACAAGAGTGGAAGAGAGTTGGCTCCTTCTTAGCCACTTATGCAAAGGACCAATGGGGTGCTTTCCTTCCAACTACCCCAAAATTCTACTTGCTTTTATTCTTTTTCTACATCCATTTTCATCCTCCCTCTTCCAGCAGGCTTCTGTCCTTCTTCTCTTTATCTTCTTCATCTCCTTCATCCATTTTCAGCCTCCCTCAAGTCTCTTGTACCCATATCTTTCACTAGAACTCAAGACTAGCTAGTTTTGCATCCAAATAAAGGTAGGATTTCTATTTTCTGCTTCTTGTTTTCATGGATTAAAGCTATATGAGACTTCAACTCTCTTCACTTCTTTGATGACATACTTGATGTATGTGATGATTTATGGCTGGCTTATTAAGTATTTGAATGGATTGAGATTGAATCTTGCATGGAATATAAGATAGAGAGCAAACCAGAATCTAAAAACCAAGGAGGACCTACGGTAGTCCATACGGCGGAGTGTACAGCTCTGCCTATAGCTGTTGAAACAAAATGAAACAAATTTTATGTGAAACTAGACATTTAGGGATTTCCATACATATAAATTATAAGATCATTGGATT
Organism: Pterocarpus santalinus; assembly: GCA_031439595.1. Lineage (NCBI taxonomy): Eukaryota > Viridiplantae > Streptophyta > Magnoliopsida > Fabales > Fabaceae > Pterocarpus > Pterocarpus santalinus. Next base: position 31,399,038 of record CM062527.1, read on the forward strand.
AGTATTGAGTGAGTTATGAATTTTTGAATTTTAACATAAAAATCTGGGTTTCCTTCTAAGCAGTATATGTTGGGAGGGGTGTAACTCAACTGATAGACCTTCAAATTGAGTGAAACTAGTCTTATTTGAAAGCTAACATGTAAGGGAACATCTTATAAAAATTTCAAAATTAGATTCATTACCATTCAATCCCAGTAATTCAATAAAATTGCTTAAGTCTAAACCAGGCTAAGATAGGACAATCCAGAATGGTCAACTTGTGGGGCTTATAACTTGCGTTCTGCTTATGCAAATGATATGCAACTTGTTCGAATAAAAGCTTGTCCTATTATATTTAATTTATATCGGTTTCATATGGTTTCACTTAGATTTCTATTTTTAGAGGATTTTTACTTCCAAGAGTATAATTCTGGCTAGTGATCGAATAGGCTGAGGAAAAATTTAAATATCTTGAGCTACACATATCAAAATGAGATAGAACTAAAGGGGTTGGAAACTAGACAACCAACACTGTAACATATCCAAAATGTAGGCCTAAATGAATTAAAATGAAAATTTGGTAGGATGTACAAATTTCGGGCAGAATTGAATAAGGGGGCAGAAAACCCCATTTGTAACACCCTAATAAATCCATATTACGCTTAAGTCGTATTACGGCGTTTTATTAGTTGTTACTTATGCTCGTGGAAAACTAAACTTCACTTGAAATTAAATTACGCGAAAATACAGTAAATTTTTTTTTTTTTGAAATATGTCGTCGCTTTTGGAAAGTAAAGCCTTGCGCAAGAAGATAATAGTAAACGGGCGTATCGTAGAGATTTCGATATAAATGGAAGGAATAAGAGATAAATCATAATATCATGCATTCAAATTACAACATCAACCACATAATATAATTATCCGCATAATATCCAACAAATACATAAAAAGGAACTCATGGTCATGCCATGGCCCCAAAATATCAAAAGTACAAGTCTGATAAGGTCTAATGCAAAATGAAATACAACAGATAAGGAGCAATATTGGGATAAGCCCATGTAGACATATACTAGCTGCTCTGCCCCTTCCATGCCCTTCCATTGAACGGACTCAGGTCCTCGAATGCCTGGTCCCCCACGCTGCTCGGCCTCGGGGAACGTGAGGAGTATGGATGATGCGAGGATGCCGGCTGTTGACCTCTACGCGACGAATGCGACGGCCCGGAGTATAGCTGCCCACCGAAGAACGTGCCTCGGAGGGATCCTCCTCAGGTGCGACAGGATGGTACTCGGGGAACGGCGGCGAAGCGGCTGCGGCTCTAGGGGTAGCTGTCGAACTCACTTCGATCACAGGGACTCCTGGCAGCGGCACGGGCTCGGCTACGGGTAGACCTAGAGACATAGGCTCCATCTCGATCTCGGGCAATGGTTCAGGCGGAAAATCCCAAGGACCCAGCGGCTATCCGAGGGGTGCTGATGATACGTCTACAGGCGGGATCTCTGGCTCCTCCTGCTCAAAAGCTCGACCCAGGTAGAAGTATGTACGGACTATCGTGGTGGTCGTGGCCACAATAGCGTGGGCGCCCTCATCATAGGCCCACTCATGGTGAGGAGGCTCCATGCTCCATGCCACGTGAGGCTCCATGAGTATCTGGTGACGAGACGGAAAAACAACTAGGATGAGAAATAAGATTTCTCGGTAGGACTCGACCCTGACACACAGGTGTCATCGTCATCGTCCCAACCACTTCGGTTTTTAAATGGAAACTGTGGGCATACAATAGGTTCAATTATTTGATTTTCGAAAACGTTACTATCCGAAGTGGATCCCAATTTTAGTACTTATCCTCGTTGTATCATGGCATACATGAAGCTTATATGACTATTCATAACATACATAAACAGGTTGAGAGTTATATTCTTTACTTGGGTTGGATCGAAGTCCCTTTCTTTCCTTAGCTTGACTTATCTTAAGTCCTTTCTTTCCACCCACTAAACATAAGTGGTAATGAGCTCATACCGTGGCCGTCGCCACCATAGAATTTCGGTACTTACACTAGCTGGGTCATGCCATGCCTCATGTAAGCCCTATCCCCTATACTCACACTAGCTGGGTCATGCCATGCCTCATGTGAGTCGTGGGTGAGGGGAACTTAGATTAGGTCACCTTCCCTTTTGAAGGATCACACACTTTATTGAATCTTTTCTTATTAAACTTATGATGCAAAATATTTCTAAGTCCACAATTTCTACAAAATTTCGGCAGCATAACGGCTAGACCGAAGCTTCCCAAAATTTTGCCAAACAGAATACCAGTATCATAGCATCATATCATATCATCGTATCATATCATCATCATCATTTTATCATTGTCATGGCATCATAATCACATCATCATCGTAACATCATGCTTGCAACATAAACATAAGCATATACTCAAGCGAAGTCTTATGAGCTTAGCTTAGTAAATTGGGTGCAAGCTTTTACGTTGGCTTTCGTTTTATTCGTTTCTCTTGTTAAGGATTAGGTGAGCTTAGTATTTTATTCTATCTAGTCTTCATTAAGTAAATTATGAAGTTTCATTACTTTAGGCTAAGGTCTTTTACCTTTTTAAGTCATTTATGCATAGTCTTACTTAAGGTTAAGTTTTGACAGTTTTACTTTTACCCTAGGCAGTGACTTTAAAAATTCACCATAATTTGGTATTTTATCATTTTAATGCGAAATTTTATATGCTTATAGGGTTCTGAGTCTAGTTTTTAACAAAACAAGTCCCACTCAAAAATTCGTTTTCTAACTCCAGTTATGCATATTTTATTCTGACTGTTCAGTTTCTAAGTTCACTCCCGGTACAGTGGATTGTTACTTCTCATTATAATTGCTCAGAACGAATCTGAGAAAACTGTTTCATGGGTTTATTCCTCTATGTCTTAGCTTTCATTTAAACTTGGTCTCACTCAAAAATCATTTTTGTAGCTCGAGTTATACACATTTTAGTGTAGACTGCCCAGACAGCAACCAATCCGAGAACAGTCCACTTTGAAAAATCATATCTCACTCATTTTAACTCCGAATCTTATGTATTTTATATGTATGGAAAGCTCTCTGAGTCTATTTTCATATAAAATTGGTTTCACTAATTTCTGAGTTTTCTGGAAAAAGTTATACTATTCGTTTTACAGACTGCTAGAAAATCCAGATTTTACGTTTTGATTTTTCTCCTGTTTTCTCCAAAACACTCAACCTCACTTTCAAGAAAACATTCTCAAGTTATAAAACACTCATATACCATGAAAGATTAGTGAAAAACTAACATGTTGGAGTTCAAAAATATTGAGTTCAACCATGCATCACACCAAACCGAAAACATGTTTTCAACAAACAACCATACAAGCAACAACATCTCATTTTATGACAAGAATGGCTATGATGCCCATAATCAATCTTTAAAACCACCTAGCTATGGAGAGCATAGGAGTTCTAAAGCTTGAAAAACAAGAGAGAAAAAGAGTTTAGAGCCACTACCAAGAAGCTTTCTTTGAAGGAATTTGTGATGGAAGAAGGTGATGGTGGTGGTATTCCTCCTCTTGGATCTTGAAAGAGACTCGGTATGTGATTGTCTTTGATTCTCCAAGAACAAAAATGGTGGCTCTTGAAGAGCTTGTGAGTGGGATGAGGAGAGGAAAGGATGAGAGAAGTGGAAGGATTCTAGAGAGAAGTTGGAGAGTTTAGAGAGAAGGAGGAGAATTTTGGAATTGAGGAGAGAGAAGAGGATGAGTGAAATGAAAATGAAGAGAGAAAGAGAGAGGGAGGGAGGCGTACATGGGGGGGGAGGGCTGATTGCCCTTGCTTCTCTAACAAGCAAGGGGAGTGGGTGAGTCTAGCTATGTTGAAGGCTAAGAACTTTGGGGGTAAAAGAGAGGGTTGTATTTTCCTTGAGTCTTGGAGGCATTCTAATGTCCAATTTGTGTTTTTCTCTATGGGTTAAAGGGGAGTACCCCTCTTAGGATTTGGTTGCTTGTCTAAGACTCATCCAAGTGTCAAGATCTAATGGTGGATGACAAGGATCCTAGTCTTGGCTTTTGATCTAATGGTGTAGGATTAAAGAGATTAAATGAAGGGTGAGATGTTGCTCTTCCTTGGTATGTCTTTTTAGGGCATATGCATGGAAGAACTTTTATCTCTAAATGTTATTAGAATTATTTAAATGTAATTGAACTTAATTGGCTTAATTACCCATGAGTTAACTCTTGTCAATTACACTTTTTATGATGTCTCGCATTACGGTTAACCATATGCTTAATTTGGGGTTTAATTTTTCAAGAGTTGTCTTAAGTGTCTTAATCATTATAAACTTAATTAGTAAGGTTAGGTTGTCTTACTTTTGTTTTGGCACCTTCGAGTAATTAAGGATTAGACGATTAAGGTTTTATTAAAATGCTTAGGACATTATGATTAAATTGTTGGCTAGACTTAATTTACTAAGCTCTTGCTCTCGGGATTAATCGATTAGTTCTCAATTAATCGCTAATCTTTCTAATTAGCCGGGAACACCGAGCTAATTAGCTTAGGTAGAAATGGGGATGTTACATTTCTGCCCTCCTTAAAAAGAATTTTGCCCTCAAAATTCATTACCTGAAAACAGGTGGGGGTAATCTCTTTGCATCTCTGACTCGAGTTCCCACGTGTGCTCTTCCAAGTTTCCTCTTCCCCAGGCCACTTTCACTAGGGGCACGGACTTGTTCCTCAGCTGCTTGACCTTCCTATTTATGATTCTCATAGGCAGTAGGTCGAAGGTCAGGTCTTCCCTTAACTGTACACTTTCTGGCTCACAAGGTGATTGGGGTCGGAGTTGTACTTTCTTAGTTGGGAGACATGGAAGACATTGTGAAGGTTTGACAAATGAGGTGGTAATGCTATCTGGTAGGCAACTGTTCCTACTCGTTTCAAGATTTCAAAAGGGCCAAGAAAACGAGGGCTCAACTTTTTGACTCTAAGGGCTCTACCAATGCCTGTTGTAGGAGTGATTTTCAAGAATACGTGTTCTCCCTCTTGGAACTCGATTGGCTTCCTCCTCTTGTCCGCATAGCTCTTCTGACGGCTTTGTGCTGTGAGAATCTTTTCCCTTATCCTCTTAATTTGCTCGGTGGTTTCTCTAACCAGATCAGGCCCTAAGAGGCTTTGCTCACCCGGTTCATACCAACAAAGCGGGGATTGGCACTTCCTACCATACAGAGCTTCATAAGGCGCCATCCCAATGCAAGCATGAAAACTATTGTTGTAGGCGAACTCAATGAGGGGTAGGTGTTTGTCCCAACTTCCGGGTCGATCCATTACACATGCCCTCAACATGTCCTCTAGGGTTTGTATGGTTCTCTCTGATTGTCCATCAGTCTGGGGGTGGTAGGCTGTACTTAAACAAAGTTTCGTCCCAAATGCCTTTTGCAAGGCTCCCCAGAACCTAGAGGTAAACCTTGGGTCTCTATCTGACACAATGGTTGCAGGTACTCCGTGCAATCTTACGATCTCTTGGATGTATAGCTGGGCTAGCTTATCCAAAGGATAATTCGCCCTTATGGGTAAGAAGTGGGCAGACTTTGTCAATCTGTCCACAACGACCCATATGGCATCAAATCCACCTTGGGTTCGGGGTAAACCCATCACGAAATCCATAGAGATTCCATCCCATTTCCATTCAGGGATCTCCAATGGTTGCAGCATGCCTGAGGGTTTTTGGTGCTCAATCTTCACCTTTTGGCAAACTAAGCACTTATCCACAACATCTGCTATGTCTCGTTTCATGCTTGGCCACCAAAACATCCTCTTGAGGTCTTGGTACATCTTCATCATGCCAGGATGCATGGTGAAATGACCTTTGTGGGCTTCTTCTACAATCGTCCTCCTCAAGTCATCCTTAGCAGGCACGTATATCCTCCCTTGATACCTCCACATGCCATCAACACCTTGAGTAAATTCTTTCAGCTTTCCCTCCTTCACCTGGGCTACAATCCTCAAGAACTCTTCATCCTCTTCCTGAGCCCGCATAATTTGTCCTTTGAACTCACTTGTCACCTTAATCAGACTCAACCTTATGCTACAAGGGGTCAGGGTAACTCCGAGGTTCAAGTCTCTAAAGCTCTCAATCAACTTCGCTTCCTTGACCATCATCCACGACACATGCAATGATTTGCGGCTCAGTGCATCCGCCACCACATTGGCCTTACCAGGGTGGTAGTTCAACCCGAAATCGTAGTCCTTCAAGAACGCCTCTGCCTCATGTTAAGCTCCTTCTGATCAAACAAGTACTTCAGACTCTTGTGATCTGAAAACACCTCAAACCTAACTCCATATAGATGGTGCCTCTATATCTTCAAAGCAAACACCACGGCCGCTAACTCCAGGTCATGAGTCGGGTAGTTAACTTCATGAGGCTTCAGCTGCCTAGAGGCATACGCTACCACACTACGATTTTGCATTAGAACACAACCTAACCCTCTTCCAGAGGCATCACAATAAACCTCGAAGGCTCCCTTAGGGTCAGGCAGGACTAGTACAGGTGTAGAAGTCAACTTCGCCTTCAACTCTTGAAAACTTCTCTCACACTCTTCAGTCCACACAAAAGCAGCATTCTTCCTAGTGAGCTTAGTCAAAGGTAGGGATATCTGAGAAAATCCCTTTATAAACCTCCGATAATATCCGGCTAGGCCGAGAAAACTCCGAATCTTCGTCACTGTCGTCGGCCTCTCCCAGTTCATTACAGCTTCCACCTTGCTTGGATCTACGGATATCCCTCCCTTAGTCACGACGTGACCCAAGAACTTCACTTCTTCTAGCCAAAACTCACACTTCGACAGCTTCGCATAGAGCTTCTTATCCCTCAAGATTCCCAACACAATCCGAAGATGCTCTTCGTGTTCCTCCTTCGTCTTTGAATAGATGAGGATGTCATCTATAAAGACCACCACAAACTTATCCAAATACGGCCTAAAGATCTTGTTCATATAATCCATAAACACAGCCGGGGCATTGGTCAAACCAAACGACATTACTCTAAACTCATAATGCCTATATCTAGTCCTAAAGGCCGTCTTGGGAATATCTTCCTCCTTTACTCTAATTTGATGGTATCCCGACCTTAGATCTATCTTGGAAAACACCACTGCTCCTCTGAGTTGATCCATCAAATCGTCTATCCTTGGTAAGGGGTACTTGTTCTTCACTGTGACCTTGTTCAACTGCCGATAATCCACGCACAGCCTCATGCTTCCATCCTTCTTCTTGACAAACAATACCGGGGCTCCCCAAGGTGAGACGCTTGGTCACACAAACTTCTTTTCCAGCAACTCCTCCAATTGGGTCTTCAGCTCTTCCAACTCCAAAGGGGACATTCGGTAGGGTGCAATAGATATTGGTCCAATCCCTGGCACCAATTCTATGGAAAACTCTATCTCTCTCTCAGGGGGAAACTCAGGGATATCCTCAGGGAAGACTTCAGGGTACTCATTCACCACAGGAATCTCATCAAGAGCTTGCTCTAGTTCAACCTCACTAGCCGATAGGAGAACGTATTCTTGATTCTCAGTCTTACAACAGTATAACACGATAGGTTTCAAGCTTAAACTAACAGGTTTAGAAGGTAAGGAAGGGAATACGATTGTTTTGGCAGCACAATCTAACATAACATGGTTGGCTGAGAGCCAATCCATGCCTAAGATTAGATCTAAACCAGACAAAGGAAGGCAGATTAAATCGGACTCATAAGTCCTACCCTCAATATGAATTTGACACTTCAAACAACACAGACAAGTTCTAACTGGTTTCCCAGTGGGAGTAGAAACAAGCAACATATAAGGCAGCTCAGAAATAGACAACCCCAATCTACTTACGCAATCATGGGAAATAAAAGAATGCGTAGTGCCAGAGTCATATAGTACAGTTAAGATGTTACCATTCACTTCGCACGTACCTCGAATGAGATCGCCAGACTCCGTGGTCTCCTCGGCATTCATGGTGAAGACCCTCCCTTGGCGTTGCGGTTTGGGGGCAGATGTGTCCTTCGTGCAGTTCTTGGCAAAATGGCTGGGCTGTCCACATCTGAAGCGAGCGTTTTGCCCAAAGATAGCAAACCCCTTTGTGTTGCTTCCCACACTTAGGCGACAGATGCACTGGTTGCAGGCTTCGGAGGCTGGCCGGCGGGTCTTGAAGGGTTGGCAGAGGATCTCTATGGCTGCTTGCCTCTAGAACCTTCACCATGGTAAGGCTTCTTACGTGGGCTGCCAGTGTTGCCCTTGAGATGCTTGCCTTCTCTTATGGGCTTCTGACCTCTGGATAGCCAGATTGCGGTTGCAGTCCTCCACCACGCGACTCTTATTGACAAGGGCCGCATAATTTCGAATCTCTAGCGGGGCCACGGATGCCAGGATGTCGGCCCTTAACCCTCCTTCATACTTCATGCACTTCCCGGTGCTCGCCGGAGTTTGATAAAGCGTGGAGAACTTACAGCTCCTCAAACTTTCGTAATCAAGAACGCTCATACCTCCCTCGTAGAGCCTCAAGAACTCCATCTCCTTTATGCGTCTGCATGCACATAGGGAAATACTTCGTGAGAAAGTCAGTCTTGAAGATGTCCCAAGTGATTTCCCTTTGGTCGCTTCTCTCCATCAAGCTCTTCGCCCCTTCCACCGTAATTCAGATTCGCCAAAGATATAGGTAGCAAAGGCTACCTTTTGGGTCTCCGAGCAAGTCAGCACTGAGTAGATCTTCTCGATCTCTTTAATCCATTCATCAGCTTCCTCAGGGTTGAAGGCCCCCTTGAAACTGGGCGGGTTAGCCTTGCGGAACTCCGAGAACTTCTGATATTTCGTACTTGCCCCATTTCCGCCGACGGACTCTTCAAACCTTCGATTCAGCTGATCCATCATGTGTTCAGCTGTCGTAGCTTGAGCTTGCATGGTGTTCGCCATCTGTTGAAAGGTCCTCATGAAATCAACGATGTTCGTGCTGTCGCTGGGCTCAGTGGCGGTATGTCTGCGAGTTGCCATTAGTTCCTGAACACACCAAAACAAAAATATCGAGTTGATCAGGCCCAATATCAAGCATAAGCATGGCAGCAACTAAAGGCAATCTCACACGACGGTCATGCATTCTAAGTCCTACATCCCATCATACAGACAGGATTCTTAGCACGACTTAACATAGCGCACGTAGAATTATGCTTGGAAGTATAGTCAGTCCAATCCTCAGGCTTTAACAGGATGAACTGCTCTGATACCATAATGTAACACCCTAATAAATCCATATTACGCTTAAGTCGTATTACGGCGTTTTATTAGTTGTTACTTATGCTCGTGGAAAACTAAACTTCACTTGAAATTAAATTACGCGGAAAATACAGTAAATTTTTTTTTTTTTTGAAATATGTCATCGCTTTTGGAAAGTAAAGCCTTGCGCGAGAAGATAACAGTAAACGGGCGTATTGTAGAGATTTCGATATAAATGGAAGGAATAAGAGATAAATCATAATATCATGCATTCAAATTACAACATCAACCACATAATATAATTATCCGCATAATATCCAACAAATACATAAAAAGGAATTCATGGTCATGCCATGGCCCCAAAATATCAAAAGTACAAGTCTGATAAGGTCTAATGCAAAATGAAATACAATAGATAAGGAGCAATATTGGGATAAGCCCACGTAGACATATACTAGCTTCTCTGCCCCTTCCATGCCCTTCCATCGAACGGACTCAGGTCCTCGAATGCCTGGTCCCCCACGCTGCTCGGTCTCGGGGAACGTGAGGAGTATGGATGATGCGAGGGTGCCGGTTGTTGGCCTCTACGTGACGAATGCGATGGCCCGGAGTATAGCTGCCCACCGAAGAACGTGCCTCGGAGGGATCCTCCTCAAGTGCGACAGGATGGTACTCGGGGAGCGGCGCGAGCGGCCTGCGCTCTAGGGGTAGCGGTCGAACTCACTTCGATCACGAGGACTCCTGGCGGCACGCTCGGCTACGGGTAGACCTGGAGACATAGGCTCCATCTCGATCTCGGGCAATGGTTCGGGCGGAAAATCCCAAGGACCCAGCGGCTGTCCGAGGGGTGCTGATGATACATCTGCAGGCGGGATCTCTGGCTCCTCCTGCTCAAAAGCTCGACCCAGGTAGAAGTATGTACGGACTATCGTGGTGGTCGTGGCCACAATAGCGTAGGCGCTCTCATCATAGGCCCACTCATGGTGGGGAGGCTCCATGCTCCATGCCACGTGAGGCTCCATGAGTATCTGGTGATGAGACGGAAAAACAACTAGGATGAGAAATAAGATTTCTCAGTAGGACTCGACCCTGACACAGGTGTCATCGTCATCGTCCCAACCACTTCGGTTTTTAAATGGAAACTGTGGGCATACAATAGGTTCAATTATTTGATTTTCGAAAACGTTACTATCCGAAGTGGATCCCAATTTTAGTACTTATCCTCGTTGTATCATGGCATACATGAAAGCTTATATGACTATTCATAACATACATAAACAGGTTGAGAGTTATATTCTTTACTTGGGTTGGACCGAAGTCCCTTTCTTTCCTTAGCTTGACTTATCTTAAGTCCTTTCTTTCCACCCACTAAACATAAGTGGTAATGAGCTCATATTGTGGCCGTCGCCACCATAGAATTTCGGTACTTACACTAGCTGGGTCATGCCATGCCTCATGTAAGCCCTATCCCCTATACTCACACTAGCTGGGTCATGCCATGCCTCATGTGAGTCGTGGGTGAGGGGAACTTAGATTAGGTCACCTTCCCTTTTGAAGGATCACACACTTTATTGAATCTTTTCTTATTAAACTTATGATGCAAAATATTTCTAAGTCCACAATTTCTACAAAATTTCGGCAGCATAACGGCTAGACCGAAGCTTCCCAAAATTTTGCCAAACAGAATACCAGTATCATAGCATCATATCATATCATCGTATCATATCATCATCATCATTTTATCATTGTCATGGCATCATAATCACATCATCATCGTAACATCATGCTTGCAACATAAACATAGGCATATACTCAAGCGAAGTCTTATGAGCTTAGCTTAGTAAATTAGGTGTAAGCTTTTACGTTGGCTTTCGTTTTATTCGTTTCTCTTGTTAAGGATTAGGTGAGCTTAGTATTTTATTCTATCTAGTCTTCATTAAGTAAATTATGAAGTTTCATTACTTTAGGCTAAGGTCTTTTACCTTTTTAAATCATTTATACATAGTCTTACTTAAGGTTAAGTTTTGACAGTTTTACTTTTACCCTAGGCAGTGACTTTAAAAATTCACCATAATTTGGTATTTTATCATTTTAATGGGAAATTTTATATGCTTATAGGGTTCTGAGTCTAGTTTTTAACAAAACAAGTCCCACTCAAAAATTCGTGTTCTAGCTCCAGTTATGCATATTTTATTCTGACTGTTCAGTTTCTAAGTTCACTCCCGGTACAGTGGATTGTTACTTCTCATTATAATTGCTCAGAAAGAATCTGAGAAGACTGTTTCATAGGTTTATTCCTCTATGTCTTAGCTTTCATTTAAACTTGGTCTCACTCAAAAATCATTTTTGTAGCTCGAGTTATACACATTTTAGTGTAGACTGCCCAGACAGAAACCAATCCGAGAACAGTCCACTTTGAAAAATCATATCTCACTCATTTTAACTCCGAATCTTATGTATTTTATATGTATGGAAAGCTCTCTGAGTCTATTTTCATATAAAATTGGTTTCACTAATTTCTGAGTTTTCTGGAAAAAGTTATACCATTCGGTTTACAGACTGCTAGAAAATCCAGATTTTACGTTTTGATTTTTCTCCTGTTTTCTCCAAAACACTCAACCTCACTTTCAAGAAAACATTCTCAAGTTATAAAACACTCATATACCATGAAAGATTAGTGAAAAACTAACATGTTGGAGTTCAAAAATATTGAGTTCAACCATGCATCACATCAAACCGAAAACATGTTTTCAACAAACAACCATACAAGCAACAACATCTCATTTTATGACAAGAATGGCTATGATGCCCATAATCAATCTTTAAAACCACCTAGCTATGGAGAGCATAGGAGTTCTAAAGCTTGAAAAACAAGAGAGAAAAAGAGTTTAGAGCCACTACCAAGAAGCTTTCTTTGAAGGAATTTGTGATGGAAGAAGGTGATGGTGGTGGTATTCCTCCTCTTGGATCTTGAAAGAGGCTTGGTATGTGATTGTCTTTGATTCTCCAAGAACAAAAATGGTGGCTCTTGAAGAGCTTGTGAGTGGGATGAGGAGAGGAAAGGATGAGAGAAGTGGAAGGATTCTAGAGAGAAGTTGGAGAGTTTAGAGAGAAGGAGGAGAATTTTGGAATTGAGGAGAGAGAAGAGGATGAGTGAAATGAAAATGAAGAGAGAAAGAGAGAGGGAGGGAGGCATACATGGGGGGGGAGGGCTGATTGCCCTTGCTTCTCTAACAAGCAAGGGGAGTGGGTGAGTCTAGCTATGTTGAAGGCTAAGAACTTTGGGATAAAAGAGAGGGTTGTATTTTCCTTGAGTCTTGGAGGCATTCTAATGTCCAATTTGTGTTTTTCTCTAGGGTTAAAGGGAGTACCCTCTTAGGATTTGGTTGCTTGTCTAAGACTCATCCAAGTGTCAAGATCTAATGGTGGATGACAAGGATCCTAGTCTTGGCTTTTGATCTAATGGTGTAGGATTAAAAAGATTGAATGAAGGGTGAGATGTTGCTCTTCCTTGGTATGTCTTTTTAGGGCATATGCATGGAAGAACTTTTATCTCTAAATGTTATTAGAATTATTTAAATGTAATTGAACTTAATTGGCTTAATTACCCATGAGTTAACTCTTGTCAATTACACTTTTTATGATGTCTCGCATTACGGTTAACCATATGCTTAATTTGGGGTTTAATTTTTCAAGAGTTGTCTTAAGTGTCTTAATCATTATAAACTTAATTAGTAAGGTTAGGTTGTCTTACTTTTGTTTTGGCACCTTCGAGTAATTAAGGATTAGACGATTAAGGTTTTATTAAAACGCTTAGGACATTATGATTAAATTGTTGGCTAGACTTAATTTACTAAGCTCTTGCTCTCGGGATTAATCGATTAGTTCTCAATTAATCGCTAATCTTTCTAATTAGCCGGGAACACCGAGCTAATTAGCTTAGGTAGAAATGGGGATGTTACACCATTCATGTTAACTTGTTACATTGTTGCATTGTTATTATGAATGTGATGCCCATATTAGATTTGTTGCTTGTTTGAATCTTTCTAGTAGCCTGGCACTATTCATGGGGAAGTAGACACTATCCGTTATACTGTCGAAATTTCGACAGGAATATGTGAATTATATGAATGTTATAAATATTTATATGTTATACTCATAAGATTCATATTTGCAAGAATGATTTAAGTGTGATATGAAGTTATGAGGACTTATGCTATGGGTGAATATGCTTTGAATATAGTTACATTTACATGTCATTTTCATGTATGTCATGCATGCAAGCATAATTAGAATATGATATGAGAAGTAAGGTGTGAGACATATCTATGAATGTGTAAAGCATCCCCATGCATGCTAAGATATGGAAAGGAAAAGATAATAAGAACTTGCAAGAGGGACGTACTAAACTACCGCGTAAGGCATGGCATAGACCCAGCTAACGTGGGCCAGAGTAGTACTGTCTAAGACTTGGACCAGCCTTTGACCATAATTAATGGGAATAGACTGGTGTGAGAGTTGGGAAAAGTAAATCTGTCATTCATGTATAGGTATGAGCTTGGACCTGAAAAGTAGGCTATTACCCAGGGGTGAGAGAGGCCATTCACCTTCGGGGGACCAAGCACAGAAGAGCAAGGTTAAGTTACAAGTTAAAGAAGATAGGAATTAAGTCAAGTGCACTTGCATGCAGTCAAGTATAAGCCTCTATATGTGCATCTTCAATTATCTCATTAAGTCACAGTGTTATTATGATTCTTGTTGAAGCATATTATACTATTCGTATTTCTATGTCTGTCATATGATATGGCAAGTGGTTGTTAAAATATAACTCGCTTTGAGAAGGTGTTTTCAACTTAAAATTGGACCACTATTTGGGTATATGTGCTCATATTTTCATAATCAACTGAAGCAGCTGGAATGTTTATGATAACACTGTAAGAGTGATGGTTTGAGATTACCTACTGAGAACTTTAGGTTCTCATGTTGGAAATCAAGTGTGAGGCAGAGTACTACGACATTCACTAACCGAGACTCGGGTGTAAACCAGACCCAGAGTCTATTGAAGCTAGCTAATGACTAGTCGGAAGCAAATGCTGTGCATTATGTTGGTCACAATCTCTTTTAAATTGTAATTATTCTATTCTCTATGTATCAGAGACGACGAAGTTCATGAACTACCAGCCAATAATAAAGTGTGTAGTTAAAGGGCCATACATTATATTTTCCATATTTTAAAGATTCTTTTAACATAGTGACAACCTCTTAATATAACTCCATGACTTGAGCATGGCTTATATAATAGAGGGTGTTACACATATGAAAGCATAGGATAAATATTCACAGTACATATGGACAATGTAAATACATGCAATGACATGCAATATCATAGACTTAACCATGGTTATACTTGACTTTACTTTCATTTTTAGCATGTGCTTAACATTCTTTACTTTCCTTTAAAATAGACTGCTTTTGGACATGAGCTCATTTCGTGACCATCATCATGCAGTACTAACCAAATCACACTTAATCAATATTGGTTACCTCTAAGTTGGAAGGCCCTCCATGTCACCCTTGCCTCCTCCATAGAGGTTCCTTGAGTCTTTGTGGATCACTGTCTCACTTCCCTTACTGAAATGATTGAAGGGTCATATCATATGATTTCTTTTCTTATCATTATACTTTAAATGCATAATACTTCTATGACTAGGCACATGCAATGATATGACTAAGTCCATAATTTTGATGGAAATCCGGCAACATAATGGCTAGATCGAAGCTTCCCCAAAATGCCAATCACAACTTTCAACCAATAGTCCATCATATCTATATCATATCATCACACTAATCATTCAATCATGAGACAAAACTCAATCAAACTTGTCATTTATCATGCTGAATGGCATCATACATTCATACTCTAGAGGGGTTCATAGTTGTGTTATTCTTTGTGAATAATCTTATGAATCATCATATGATGTCCCGTGGTTACCCATGAGAGAATCACATAGTTAAAATATATGTATGTGGTCTTTTAGTTGCCTAGTTCTCATGTGAAATTACTCTTTACATGAGTTCATGTCTATGGAACACTTGTTCAAGTTAATTAAGTTAGATGATTGTTTCTTATCCTTGAGATAGTGCACTTAGTGATTCCTAAGTTTATGGTATGCTCAGAGGCCCTAATCATACCTCTATTCCCAAGGAGTTTGAGATCCCTCTAATCCTTGGGTCATGACAATGCATAACCACACTCATGAACCCAACAACACCATGGTCACTACTCACCAAGGGTGATTTTTAACTTATCCAAGTTACAAAGTTTCAAGCTTTTATTATTAACATAACAAGGTCTTATCTTAAATATTATAAAAGTTATCGTTCTTTATAAAGGAGTCATAAAGTTTGATTCTTTTTGAAAGTAAGTGCTTCGAAAATTATACTCTTGACTTAAAGATTTAATCTTTATGAGATAATGATACAAGATACTAGCTTTTGAACTAAAAAGTTTTGTTCTTTATGAAAGTTGACGCTTTTATTTATTCTAAGACCATCAAGGTCTCAACTTTATGATTTAAAGTTGTCTTAAAGTCTAAAAGATTCCTACTTTATAAACTAGGAATATAAAACATTAACTTTAAGGTTAGAAAGTCTTGACCTTCATAACAGTTAACACATGTAAACATTATTTCGACTCAAGATCTAAACTTTATGAATTAAAGGTTACCAGTGAACACTTTTGTGACTTAAAGATTTCATTTTTAACTAAAGTTTGAAACTTTATGAAAGGTCTTGTCTTCAAGGTTTGATTTCTAAAACATAAAGTGACAAGATATCATTTTTATAACTTAAAAAGGCTTCATATTTCAAAAAGCTTAGACTTTTATGTAACATTCCCACATAAAGTAATAGGAAATGATAAAATATAACGTTTACCGGAATTTTTCTTATAATTTTCGCCTAATTATTCGATTTTTATTAAGTAATTGAAGTTAATTAAATTTGACTAAATATTTATTTAGGATCAATTAATTAGCAATTAATTGAGTTTAGATATAAGGAAATTGAATTAGAAGTATAGAAGGTTTCATAAAAAATTTTCTTAAAATCGATTTACCGATTTAAGAGAAATCAGTAAGATTTTAGTAATTTTAAAGTGCCGAAATCGGATCAATAGGAATTATATTATGAAAACCCTAGGATGAATGGCTAAGATTTAGCCAAAACACCTCCATATGTGGCACTACATCAGCCCATAGAAGGCAGCCACAAACCAAGTTGAACTACCAATACACATCCACCAATCATGTGAGACTTGCTTCAAAAGTTTGTGATTATTTGCTTCCTTCTCCCTTGTGTAATTTGGCCAACATAAGGAGCTGAGCTCTCTTCATTCCTCTTCGATACACACTCATCTCCACTTCATCTTCAACCTCTCTTCAAGTCTCCTCAAGAGTTGCTTCTATTTAAAACACTAAATCAATCAAGTTTCAACTAGACAAGGTAGGATTCTTCAACTTCTTCTATTATTGATGCTATTGTGGCTAAGTAGAATTCCTATTCTTCCCATTAGTTTGATGATATATGGTGTTTATATGAATTCTTATGGCTGGATAAATGCATAAACATTGAGTTTGGATGAGAACTTGGGTGAGAATTCAAAAAGGGATGCAAAACAAAAGCTGGAACCTTGTAAACCTTATGGTGTCCATACTGGCAAAGTGTACTGCTCTGCCTATGGCCACTGAAACTTTGTGAAACTATTTTTATGTGAAACCAGACATTCAGGGCTTTCCATACATATATAATATAAGTCCATTGGATCAGTATAGAGGTAGTTATGAATTTTTGAAGTTTGACATAGAAATCAGGACCTTCATCCGGGTAGTATGAGTTGAGAAAGGTGTAACTCACCCTACACAACTTCAAATTGAGTGAATCCAATGCTGTTTGAAACCTAACATATGAGGGAACATTATATAAAAATTTTAGATTTAGATTCATTGCCATATTTCCCCAGTACATCAATGAATTTACCTTAAGTTAAACCCAGGATGGAACAGGGTAGTCTAGTAGGGTCAAGTTTCAGAGCTTATATCTCGAGTTATACTCACTCAAATGATATGCAACTTCTTTCATTTGAAAGCTTGTTGATATAAATTTCGTATAATTTCACCTAAATTTCCATTTTTGATGAATTTTCTCTTATCAGAGTATAATTTTGGCCAAGAATAGAACTAGATTGAGTATACTTGGGGTTGAACTCGGGAGAGTATACTTAAGGTTGAACTCAGGAGAGTATACTTAAGGTTGAACTTGGGAAAATATACTTAGGGTTGAACTCGGGAGAGTATACTTAAGGTTGAATTTGGCAGAGTATACTTAAGGTTGAACTCGAGAGAGTATACTTAAGGTTGAACTCAGAAGGGTATACTTAAGGTTGAATTCAGAAACTTAGTAGACAGAGAGCTAGATCGGATATACTTAATGTTGAATTCGGAAGCTTAGTGAATGGTAAATTAGATTGGGTATAGTTAATGTTAGAACTCAGAATTTAGGAAACACCCTCATAAAAGTCTTGGGAGACCAAATGTAGATTAAGGTCAGAGATCAGGATCAATCCAGAATCAATCTAGGGGATCGAATATAACCCTGAAAGTCGGAAAGTATATAATCTCGGAAATCGAACATAACCCAGGAAATGGGAATTTAGGTAATATCAGAACTCGGGCACAACTTCAAACTCGGAAGTCGAACTCGGGAATAGAAGTTAAAACCTTGTAAGATAAACTTAGACATAAGGTCTTAAAGCTTGCACCTATTAATATTGTTATATTCTTGCCATGACTATAATGTTATATATTGAGTTTGCTATTTGATTAAAGTTTCCTGATTTCCTGCTACTATTCATAGGGAAGCAGACTTGATCCGTCATGCTACCAAAATTTCAGCAAAGCCTATACCTAGGTTGTGCAATACACTTTGATACATATGCATTCATGATTATGATTAAAGCTATAATGAAGATGCTATGATGAGAGATATGATGATGAATCCATTTTCCTAAGGAACGTGACATGGCGATTATGCTCTGATGGGGTATGACATGGCAATCATACTCTAGAATATGGCATGATGGTCCCACCCCTAAGGGATGTGATATGGCAATCGTTCCTCGATGGAATATGGCATGGCGATCATACTCTGGGACGTGGCAGGATTAATATATTCCTAAGAAGTGTGACATGGTGATCATAACCCAATGGAGTTTGACATAGCGATCGTACTCTGGAATCTGTATAACAAGGAAAGAAAGACAAAGAAAGAAAAGAAAGTGTTATGTATGTGCATTAAATGCAAGTACTAGTAAAGGCATGTGCAGATGTTATGTTTCCGGTATATTGGTATTATTATATCTTAATACGTTGTAGTTAGTATCCTTAGTATGTTTTATGATTTTATTTGGTATTGGCTCTCCCAAATGACTAGTGTATGAATAAAATGGACTCTGCTTCGAGCAATATATTTTCGAACTATAAAATTAAACAGCTTATATAATATGTCCACTTTTTTCATAATAAATCGAAGCAGTTGGAGATAATAACGATTACATGGTATGACATTTCTTAGTGAATCCTACTGAGAATTTAAAATTCTTATTCTTGTTTCCGTGTTATCTCCAATAGCCCGAGAAGTTTCAAGACTGCTGAAGTTGTTGTCAGATAAGGTCCACTTAGGTAATAGTAACAACTCCAAAGTGTGGTACTATAACTTAAGCATAGTACTATACCAAGGAGGATGTTACATTTTACATGTAGTCTTATCTTCAAAACAGAACAAAATAAAACTTTACGAAGACACCAAAACTTGCACCACTTTTTATGCACCAAGAAGCAAACTTTTTGAGCTTTAAACTCTTGGAATGTTTATAGTCTTATCAAATCATGAAAAATATGTAAAGATGAAACTTTTCTAATCATAAACTCATCATAAGAAAAGGAACAAACTTTAAACAAAATATGACTAAGAACATCATTTCTTTTCAAGCAACTCATAAGAAACATCAAGATCTCATGCATCAAGAAAGAAAAATACAAACTTTGAAGCACTTAAAGAAAGGAACCTTTCAAGAACTCAAGATCACTCATGAACAAGAACATGAACATATTTTACAAAAATAGAAACTTTTGCTCATGAAGAGCATGAAAGATATTCTCAAGTCTTCACTTGAAGATCTTAGTCATGAGAAGAACCAAGCTTCAAGCTTTCTTGAGCAAACAAAATGAAAAAGTGAAGATCATTACCTAAGCTTTGAAAATGGCATGTTCTTGAAGGAGAAATGAAAAAGATGATGGCTCCTCCTTGATGTAGATTGTGGCGATTTTGGATGAGCCAAGAGGGAACTCTTGAGTTCTCTTGAAAATGAAGTTTGTAGTATTTGAATCTCTTCTTCAAAGACCAAAAGATGTGGTCTTTGAAGGGCTAAGTGAAGAAGGATTGGTTATGGAGGTGGAGAATAGAAGAAGAAGAGAGTTTTAAAGAGAAGTGAGAGGATATGAGAGTTGGAGAGAGAATAGGAAGTGTGAAAATGAAGATGGATGGGTGTGAGAGAGAAAGAGAGAAAGAGAGTGGCCGTAAAGCATAAAGGGAAGGAAGGAGATATTTTTGTGTTATTTTGTGTTAATTAAGGTTTAGGGAGACAAATTGGATGATGGGGGAACAAATCAAGCACTTACTCTTACATAAAGCACTCTTGTCTAATGCTTTATGCTTTAGTGACATTACTCTTTACTTTACTGTCTAGTTGACTAAATTTGAATTTAATTATGTGATTAAGTGCTCTTGCAACTTAATTAACATGATTAAGCAATGATTAGTGATAAACACAAAAGAACATGATTAACAAAAATTAATCTTTCAATTAAGCTTAATTATCCTTAATTAAACTCAATTAAGCTAATTAAGGGCGATTAATGCTTAATTAGGCTATTAAGGCTCTAACTTGCTTAATTAGAGATTATCTAACCTTGATTAAGCATTCTCTTGACTTTTCTCATTAGAGTTGACTCATAAACTCTTCATTAATCCCTTAATTAAGCCTTAATCTCATAATTTCTCATTAAGTGCCTAATTACTCAAGGTTATTGAGGTAATTTTAGCACAACAAGAATTTGAGAATGTTATAAGAAACTTACTAAAAATTGGAAAATGGCTTGATTTAGATTGAGGTTGGTAGAATTAAGCAAGCAGTGGGATGACTTTTTGTTAAGAAAGTAGAAGAAGTAAACTTCATAATGTTTTTGAAGTTTAGTGGAAACAAGGAAACATTTTATTATCCATCCAATGGCCACTATGATCTCCCTCCATTTGTGGCCTATCCAAGCTACAAAAATCATTGTTGGTTACGGCTTAATAAAGGAAAATTGGCAGCCCAGATCCGACCCTAAATCCCATCACTATAGAACAAATGCCTAGTGGGGCATGTTAGATTAACCGAAAGGCATGTGTCAAGGGAATTCCCCCTAACAACTACCAATCAACACACAACGGGTTGCTATGGACAACTATCACATGGCCGAACTACTAAGAGCTCGATCCCAACCCTCATCAAATTATTAAGTTTGAGGTTGTAGATTGGACTACTTCGTCAAACCAATAATTTTGGTTCACAAATAAACTAATTATTGACATAATCCATCTATTGTAACAAGGCCTACTAAACTTATAACATGAATCATTTACCCAAGCATGAATTATTCAATCCTTAAACCTCAATTCAAAGAATCTTATTACATAATCATACACCTAAGACTACAAGTATTACGAATGGAAAACAAGTATCATTTACAACTCATCAATAAATTCAGCACGAACAACCAATAAATTTCAATTCAATGAAAATATTAGATCCAAGGTGGACATCATGTGTAAAAGGAATAAAAAATTATAAAACTAGATAAATAATCTATATTGGAGAAAATACTTATCGCTTGGTTTTGATTTCATCTATGCCCTAAAGAAACGAATTAACTACATATAGGAAAGAAGTTAACCTCAAGATGGATAGAAGAACCCATAGACAACAGAATCCTTCCATGATGTGCGACACTTTTTGCAAGGCATGTGAGAGCTCCTTCTCCTTTCAAAATTTCTATCCATGATGATATAGTCTTATTTATGCTAACCCTAAATGCCCATAACCATAGGCCCACAAAATATAAGACTAACTAAAAAAAAAAGTCTCGTGTGGTGGCGTAGTGCTAGATTCTAGAGCTAAACTGCTAGATATCGGCCCACTCACATTAAATTATTATAATATTGAAATTCTGACAGTTTTTATCTTCAATACTGATCATGATTTTCACTTCTCAAACATTTGAAATAGGTTTTGTTGTCTTCATGAATGTTGTGAACTTTTGTCTTAACTTTCTAATGTTACTACAACTGGCTTAAGACAAATTTTCTAGCTCAGGCTATGCCCAAATTACCATAGCCTAACTTGGTTTTCTCGCTTAGTTTGCCTTTCTTTTTAGCATTATACCTTCAAAACACAATCAAATGCCAAACTTGAGCAATATAATTATTAAGAATTTTAAACAATAAATCTCCTAGTCAAGCAAAATTCTTCAAAGAGCTTATTAATTTAATTAAATTTGCCAAAGTTGGGGTCTAAGCCAAACTAGTTAACATCTCATGGTTTTGGCATACTTTTGTGCATATCTTGTGATGAAGTAACTTTAACAAACTCAAAGTGAAAGTGTAACATCCCCATATAACGTAATAGGAAAGGATGAAAATGTCTTTGGGCAAACTTTTATTATTTACAACCTTGCCCCTGAGCTTTTAAAAAAATGACCTTTAGGTCCTTATATATTATTTATAGCCTTGCCCCTGAATATTTTAGAAAATAACATTTAGGTCCCTATATCAACAAGATTAGTAAAATAAGGTTCTAAACGAAGCAAAATCAGGTAGCAAAAACGTAGAAACCTAAATCTCGGCCGATTGAGCCACGGAGGTATCCATATGTGAAATGACATGAGATGCCCCTAGACTTACCCATAATTATGAAAATGCCATTAGCCCTGAAAAACAGAAAATAGAAGGCCCTAAAATTTGCGAAACGTTTAATGTACACTGTTAATCGATTTACTCAATTTTATTGAGTTTGTAGAGATAATTAAAAAGTTAATTAGAGGTTAACTAGGAGTTGATTAGAATTTAAATTAGAGAAATTAGGGTTAAGATAGAAACTTATAAAAACCTCACAAAGTTCTTCAAAACCGTTTTATCGATTTAAAGGAAATCGGTAAGATTTCAGTGTTTTAAACTATCGAAACCGGATCAGTAGAAATTATGCCATGAGTGCCCTAGGATCAATGGCTAAGATTTAGCCAAATAACCCACCCAAGTGGCGCCTAAGGCAGCCCTTGATGGTGGAAGCCAAACCAAATTGGATAGCATGAAGAAATCCACCAATCACATGCATTTGGCTTCCAAATATCTCACCTTTTCTTCCTTCTTCTTGTGTGAATTTCGGCCTCCCCACTACCAGCCTCATTTCCCCACTCTTCTTCATCTTCTTCCACTTCCTCTCATCCCCAAGCTCAAGCCCCAACCATCAACTTCACTCCAAAATCAAGTTCCATCAAGATTTCACACGACCAAAGTAGGAATCTTAACTTTCTCCTTTTTTTCTCTGAATTTGGGCTGCCTAGGGATTCTCCTTCTCTCTTTATTTTGATGTTATGTTGGTTGGATATGATGAATTAAGGTTGTTTTAAGGTGTATATGTAAGTTTGAATTGAAGATTGGATGGATTGATTAGAGAAGAACATGAATCCAAGAAGAATTCAAGAAGCTGTTAGGGTTTTCCCCTCGGCAGTCCGTACGACAAAGTGTACAGCTCCTCTTACCGCCATTTAAATCCGATAAAATCATTTTTATATGAAACTAGACATCTAGAGCTTTCCATACACATATCATATAAGGCTTTTGGATTAGTATTGAGAGAGTTATGAATTTTTGAATTTCAACCTAGGTTTTTTACTTTAATTCTGGGCAGACTGGGTTTTTCAGGGTAGAACTCGCCCTATACTACTTGAAAATGAGTGAAACTAATTTTTTTAGAAAGCATAGACATAGGAGAATTTCCCATAAAAATTTCAGAATTAGATAAGGTCCCGTTTATTCCCAGTGATCCCAAAATTTTTCCCTATGTCCAAATCGGGCCAGAACAGGGTAGCCCAGAAAGGTCAGATTTCGGGGCTTATAACTGGAGCCATACTGAGTCAAATGGAATGGAACCTTTTGTAAATGTAATTTTATTCTGTTAGCTTTAATATGAGACCAATTTCGTATGATTTACATCAGTTTTCGATTTTTAGTAGATTTTTACTTTTAAGAGTGTAATTCTGGCCAGCAACAGGGCAGGCCAGGATAAAATCTAAATAACTTGAGCTATAGTTATCAAAATGAGATGGGACTAAAGAGGTTAGAAAATAGACACATAATACTTCAACATATCCAAAATTCAGATCCAAATGAGTTAAAATGAATTTAAGGCTTAATTTCTAAAAACGGGCAGAATTGAAGAATATGAGCAGGATTTCCAAAAGTAAAGAATTGGGCATCTTAATGCATATGTGAGTTCACTTAAAGTCTAAGTCTTGCAATTCCATGTTGGTGCTTGAAAGATTGATGCATTACTTTTAATCTCTTACTATGACTGATTGTCTGTTGAGACTGGCACTGTTCATGGGGAAACGGATCTCATCCGTTATGCTGCCGAATTTTTGGCAGAATTGTAAGAAGGTTATAAGCTATAAGCATTTGTATGTGATGAATGGAAATCATGTATGCAAGAATATGTGAAAATAAATGATGAACCCTATGTATGAATGCACTTAGCATGACTATGCATGATTATGTATGAGAATGAAAACATATGAATATATTGAATGTGGATCCCTTCACCTGGAGGCAGTTGCACTTCGAATCCCTGCCCGTGAAGGCAGTTAAAAGATATAATGAAGGCCCCATATTCCTAAGGAACGTGACATGGCGATCACGCTCTGATAGGGTATGACATAGCGATCATACTCTGGAATGTGGCATGATGATCCCACACCCTAAGGAATGTGACATGGCGATCACATTCTGATGGAGTATGACATGGCGATCATACTTGGGGATGTGGCAGGATGAATATATTCCTAAGGAACGTGACATGGCGATCATGCTTTGATGGGGTATGACATGGCGATCGTACTCTGGAATATATACTCCCCTCACCTACATGAGGTATGGCATGACCCAGCTAGTGTAAGCAGATGCAAGGACCCTAGGGACGGCGATACGTAACGCCTAGGTGTGTTAAATGAAGAAAGTAAAGATAAATATTAAAAGAAGTAAAGAAAGAAAAGAACCCAAATTAAGCTCCCCTCACCCACGACTCACATGAGGCATGGCATGACCCAGCTAATGTGAGTATAAGGGATAGGGCTTACATGAGGCATGGCATGACCCAGCTAGTGTAAGTACCGAATAAAGGATATGATAAAGGTGTGTATAGATTTTATGTTTTCAGTATATTGGTGCTATTATAAGTTAACATGTTTCAGTTATTACTCATAGTATAATTCATGAATTGATTTTGTATTGGCTTGCCTAAATTACAAGTGTATGAATAAAATGAACTTTGCTTCGGACAGTATGTTTTTGAACTGTAAAATTTAAACAGCTTGTATAACATGTTCACCTTTTTCATATTAAACCGAAGCAACTGGAGATGACAACGATGACATTGTGTATGACAATGAATGAATCCTACTGAGAATGTATAATTCTCACTCCTATATTTATTTCCATGTTATCTCCAGATAGTTCAGAAGTTCCGAAGAAAGCTCTTCGAGGCGGAGTCGACTAGTAAGATTAAAAGCGTGAAAGGTTCTTTGCCCAGACAAAAGGTCGAATTAAGTAAGCGAGTAACAACTCCTAGAAGAGGTATTATGACTTAAGCATAGTACCGTACTTGGAAGGGTGTTACAAAAAGGAGGATTGTGACCTAAATTTTGAAAGAATGTTTTATACGTATATATAAATTTGAGATAGACATTCGAGCCTAGGGAGTGAAAAACTCTATCCTTTAATGAATCAGGGAGACGTTCAAACTGATATTCGTCTCCTAATAAGGAAATTTGAGGATAATGTCGAACAATCTCAATGCTCTTCGGGTCATCAAAAAGGGAGTCCACTTTTCTCACTAAAACGTTAACCAAGTAATAGTGGTCCCTATAAATTTTATGTTTGTAATAGGCCATTACATGACTAGAATATTTAACTATGGGCTTTCATCTTTTGGCTCAACGAATTCAATGGCTTTTATCATGTAGCTCAACACTTTTTATTAACGAATTCAATACAAATTTTAAACAATACAAAATATTCGAAATTCATGTCAACATATGATTAGTTTTTATAATATATATAGCATAAACTAGAATTGGAATTATATCCTTTTAAGGACATAATACAAATCCTTATTTTTTATAGCCTCCTAAGTTTAAGCATCAACTGGTTGAGGAGAACGGAATAATGGTGGAACACAACTGTTCCATATTTTGCCACTCCTTTGAAAAATTTGCAATTTGTTGGACTTGAACTTTGGCGATGTCACAATAAATTTTGTCATGTCGTCATGACATTGTTTTCCCACATTAGTTATGAGTTTGACACAACAATCATTACTGACAGTTTGATTGCCAAAAGCTACACTAAAGAAAATCTCATCACCACAGTTTGGGTTTGTTTTTTTCGAACAGTCGCTCAAGTACACTTCATATGCTGACAACGAACTTGGTACATAATTGTTCTCAATAGATGGACCATTTGATGGCTTGGGAACATGATAGGATTGTCCTTTTTTGACCATCAAAGCAGAATTGATCATGAAGACCAGAAATAGGCAAAAGTTGGTAAATGTTGCCATGGCTCGATGGTAAAAAATTTTTGTATATTGATTGCTAGGAAGCTTTGTTGGTGGATTATCCGTGATTCATAAAGCTACTTTTATAGGCAAAATAATCTTCAGTTTTCACTAACTATAATGAACAATAATTATTGATTCTTATAAGTTGATAAAAACAAGCATTATTCAATTAACACCATTCATTTCAACCTCAATTCCATTTTAGCTCTCCAAACAATCTTTAAGTTTTGCATATCAAATGGATGTGCAGTTGCAAAAAAACTTCATTATACTTGCAATTTTGGGAGAAAGTCAAAACTTGAATGCTAATAAGGTAACAATGAATTATAGAGTTCAACGCTACGTGTTGGGGTGTGTGTGTGTGTCTCTCAATCTCTCTCTATCATCTATCTCTCTCTCTCTCTCTCTATATATATATATATATATATGTATTGTTTAATATTTAAGTGAAGAAAAGCTACCACTAATTGTTTGACCAGATAATCTTTATTTTTTTTCTTGGCAAACTTAAATAATGTCAATGTTGTAGCAAAAAAAAAAAAAAAAAGTCAAATTGACATGTTAAAGTAATTTCATAAAACTTTATCATCAAAAGGCATAGTTTTTTTTAGACATTTGATGTACTCATAGAACCCACAAACTTAAAGCTAAATTGGCCAAATGTTGCAAAGTAGAAATAGGAAAGAAAAATAAGACGACAAAGCTTCCTACCAAAATAGAGATTGAAGGTCACCTACTATTCATTGTGATCCTCACTACGACGGGGTGAAAAGGATAAGCGAAGTTGTAAATTTTTGTAAACTAGTGTTTGTATTTATTATTGTATTTGTAGAATTATAAATATTTTAGTTGTACACTATTTATTTTTCCATGCATGTATGATAATATAACTTTCTTAATTATTTACTGTTTGTCAAAATCATTTTTTAATGTAAATTTAATAGATTTAAATTATTATGTTTCACGGACTAGCCTTATAGTAATAGTCTAAATAAGGTGGATAAGTTGTATAGTGCGATTTAATTTTCACTATTCATTGAACATAACTGAATAAATTTTATTACCTAATTAAGTTTTCATTGATTGAATCAAAATTTATTTAGCAAATTTTTAACTTTTCCTTATCCAAATAAATTAGCGATGTGGCATTGTATAGAAGCCTTCACATTTAAGCATTCTTGTTCATATAATGGTCTATGGCAACCTCAAAATTTTAGCTAGATGACACATGAATACAAACTAAATAATTTATATAATAAAATTTAGGCAAAAAAGGGCTATTGTGTAACACCTTATCGAGTAAAATACTATGCTTAAGTCATAAGATATTATCCAATAAGTTATTACATGCAGGTGTCTCATTTCATTTCATTATAATCCAATGTTAATTACCCATAGTAGAATTAGTTGTTTATTCATTGATTCATTTTGATCATAGAATGATCTATTGGATTTAACATCATAACAGAAAAAGAAAATCCGCGGCACAGACAAAACTACAGAAACTTCGTCATATATATACATGTAGATATCCATTTTCAGAGTTTGCAAAAAAGAGAAACATAAACAGTACAGGGTATAAAGAAGAGGCCCCTACAACAAAATAAATCAGCCTATCTCTGCAAAGCAAAACCCTAGCTAGTCTCCATGGTGTAACATCCCCATATAACGTAATAGGAAATAATAAAAATAAATTTTTATTATTCACAATCTTACCCCTGAACTTTTAGAAAATGACCTTTAGGTCCTTATATATTATTTGCAGCCTTGCCCCTGAACATTTTAGAAAATGACATTTAGGTCCCTATATCAACAGGATTAATAAAATAAGATTTTAAACGAAGCAGAATCGCGTAGCGAAAACGTAGAAACCTAAATCTCGGCTGATTGGGCCACGGAGGTATCCATATATGAAATGACGTGGGATGCCCCTAGATTTACTTATAATTACGAAAATGCCATTAGCCATAAACAACAAAAAGCAGAAAGGCCCTCAACTTGCAAAACGTTTAATTTACACTGTTAATCAATTTATTTGATTTTATTGAATCTTTAAGCTTGATTAGAAATCAATTAAAGGTTGATCAAGAGTTAATTAGATGTTAGATTAGAGATAATTAGAATAGAAACATATAAAACTTCTCAAATTTCTTCAAAACCATTTTACTGATTTAAAGGAAATCGGCAAGATTACGGTATTTTAAAACTGCCGAAATCGAAGCAGCCAAATAATACGCCTATGACCCTAAAATGAGTGGCTAAAAATTAGCCACTCTCACCAAGCATTTGGATGCCTAATGGCTGTCCCAAATGAGGTGATCTTGGCTTCATTCTAGCCAACCATTTTTCCTCCAATCAAATGTTAAAGCTCCAACTATCATCATTACATCAAACCAGATTTTTCTTCCTTTCCCTTTTGTGCTACAGTTGCCTCTTTCTTTCCTTCCCTTCTTCATTTTCCTCTTCTTGTCCTACTTCATATTACCTCCTCTCAAGCTCTCATCCACCCTCCTTACCCACAAACACCCATCTTGTTCAAGAATCTCACTTGCTAGAGGTAGGATTCAACTTCTTTGCATGATTTTATTGATCTAATAACTGTTAGGATTGCTTTCTTCTCTTATGTAACTGATGATATATGGAGGCGTTGTGATGTTTTATGGCTGACTTATCATGTTTTTATTTGGGTTGATTCAGATTTGAATGAGAAAACACAAAGAGGCACAAAACAGAATCTGTTAAGTTGAGGAAACCTACGGCGGTCCCTACGGCGGAGTGTACGGCTCCACCTACCGCCATTTAAATCCAATGAAACAATTTTTATATGAAACTAGACATCTAGGGCTTTCCATAGACATATCATATAAGGCTTTTGGATTAGAATTGAGAGAGATATGAATTTTTGAATTTCGACCTAGGGTTTTGACCCTGGTTCTAGGCAAACTAGGTTGTTCAGGGTAGAACTCGCCCTATACTACTTGAAAATGAGTGAAACTAACTTTTTTAGAAATCTTACACATAGTAGAATGTCCCATAAAAATTTCAGAATTAGATAAGGTTCCAGTTGCTCCCAGTGATCCAAGAAAGTTGCCCTATGTCCAAACTGGGCCAGAACAGGGCAGTTTAGGAAGGTCAGAATTTGGGACTTATAACTCGAGCCCTACTAAGTCAAATGGAATGGAACATTCTGCAAATAAAACTTTAACCTGTTAGCTTTAATATGAGTCCAATTTCGTGTAATTTCAGGTAGTTTTCAATTTTTAGTGGATTTTTAGTTTTAGTTGCCTGATTCTGGCTAGCCATTGGGTAGGCCGGGATAAAATCTAAATATCTTGAGTTGTAAATATCAAAATTAGGTGGGACTAAAGAGGTTAGAAACTAGACACATAAGGCTATAACATATCCAAAAATTAGGTTTAAATGAGTTAAATTGAAATAAAGGTGGGATATACCATAACCGGGCAGAATAAGGCAGAATGAGCTAAAAGCCCTATTGATGCTTTGTTGAAACAAATGAATGAATCTATGAATGTATATGCATAATTGCTGCTCTATACTGAAATTGCAAATTGTATAAATGTACTGGTTGGCTGGCACTATTCACGGGAAAGCGGACTCGATCCGTTATGCTGCCGAAATTTCGGCAGAAATATGTGAATTATATGAATGTGATAAATATTTATGTGTTATGCTCATAAGATTCGTATATGAAAGGATAATTTTAAGCATAATATGAATAAATTGAATGTGGATCCCTTCACCTGGAGGCAGTTACGAGATCCCTTCTAGTGAAGGTAGTTAAATAAGATAAGATATGAATCCCTTCAGTTGGAGGCAGTTGCACTTTGAATCCCTCCTTGTGAAGGTAGCTGCCCTCTACCTTGGAGGCACGTGGTCAGAAGAGATCCCTCAATTAGAGAGACGTGACCAAAATGAGATCCCTCCAAAACTATAGGCACGTGAATCCCCTTGTGGGTGAGTCGGTGTGACGACGGTCATGAGTCGAGTTGACGAGCTTACTCCAAGGCCAGGCTACCCAAGGGCAGTAAAGGCTAAAGACTAAAGACTAAAAGATATGCAAGCACCCCACTCACATGAGGCATGGCATTGACCAGCTAGTGTGAGTATAGGGGACAGGACTTACACGAGGCATGGCATGACCCAATTAGTGTAAGCAACGAAAATGTATGGGGGCAACATCCATGACATTAACTCAGTACAGAGCAAAGAAAGGCATCGGGGTATTTGCATGAATTCAAAGATGAAAATTTGCATAATGACATCCCATGTTTAATTGATGCTATTGTATTTTATTATGTTTCAGCTACTATTCCTAATATAATTCATGAAATTTGTTTTGTATGGGCTTTCCCAAATTGCCAAGTGTGTGAGTAAAATGAACTTTACATCGGACATTATATTTTTGAACTTTAAAATTTAACAGTTTGTATAGCATGTTCACCATTTTCATAATAAACCGAAACAAACTGGAGATGACAACGATGACACAGCTTATGTTAGTTTAATAAATCCTACTGAGAATTTATAATTCTCACTCCTATGTTTATTTCCGTGTTTTCTCCAGATAGTTCAGCAGTTTCGAAGAAGGTCCTCCGAGGTGGAGTTGACTAGTAAGATTGAAGGTGACCGAAGATTGCTGCCAGACAAGGTCCGATTAAGTGACAATTAAAACTCCTAGGTGAGGTATTATGACTTAAGCATAGTACCGTACTCGAGAGGGTGTTACACATGGGACATCTCATGTACTAACAAGTCTAAGCCTATGGCCCAAAAATGCCAAAAGAGGGCCATTCTATACATCATCACCTACTGTACTATGTAACACCTTACAAGACAAAGTACTATGCTTAAGTCATAATAAATTATCTGATAAGTGATTACGTATAATACTGGTTAAATTCTATTTTCTGTATTAGTATTAATTACTCACATAAGAATACTTAATCGCGTAACAAAATTTCCTGCATGACAGCGGAATAAATACTAGTTAATCGGTATACTGTAAATAACGTAACATAATTAAAAATACAATAAGGACAGAACAACTGCAAATTGCATCATAAATATGTACATATATATCTGATTTTAAAGTTTGTCAAAATGATACAAGGTAACAAAATGAGGCCGCTAATACAAAATGAAACGACCAGTTTCTATGAATAGTACCCTGAGTGCTCCCCATGGGACATTTCATATACATCTCCTAACATCTACCCATCTATCCATGACCTAGACTGCCAAAAGAGGGCCATTCTGTGCATCTATTACCACTATGGTAAACCCACTATCTAACTGGAATCTGAAGAAAGTAACTCATTCGCCATGGGTGCGTCTGCAGGAGGGTGGCCCGCGCCGGGAGCAGAGGACGAGGAGGAACTCGCTGCCTCAGATGGATCCTCCTCTGACGTCGAGGCGGAAAGCATCGGTTGTGGTGGTGAAGCAGGAGGGGCCATAGGAGCGGGCTGCTTCTTTGCCATTGGTCTTCTTCTTCTTTCTTTGGAGGAAGTAGAAATGGATGGGCCATATGAAGGGTAATGGCAATATACGGGACAGCGGGGTCAAACAGTGGGTGCATAAGTGGTACGACGAAGTCTCTCTGGAAAAAGAAATACAGACAAAACTGGCACCTGCTAGATTTATATACAGAATCTAGAAACTAGTCGATGTGGATGTGAAGCTCGAGGAACTCAATGAATAGGACTCCTGTCGCTGCGTGCTCCATAGTCTAAGAATGACGCAGTAATATACAATAGGGTGAGAAATAGAAATTTCTCAGTAGGAATTCCTAGTTCTATACATTTGTCATCGCTGTCATTCCCAGTTGTTTCGGTCTTTCAAAAATTTCCAGTGGTACAACACAAAATGATATTTAACTTAATTACTTATTGAGAAACATACACCGAAACAAGCTCAATTTTAATTAATAGAAACACTAATGCAATTAAACAGTAATTGTAAAGGAGCAATAGCATATCACGAAAAATAAACAGGTATCTAGGATAGTCAATTAATAAGCATTACACTATGCATATGAATGTGAAAATTAGGAATGCATCTCATTCTTGAAGGCTTTCGCCTGTTGGAACTTATTTCCATCCTTGGTCCCCTAGGAGTCGTTGGCCATATACTCCGGGGTAATAGTCCGCTTTTCAGGACTAAGCTCGTTCCTATACAGGATGGCCGGGTTTGCTTTTCCCGACCTTCCCACTGATCTATTCCCCTTAATTTATTCGGGGGCTGGCCCAAGTGATGTGGAATTCTTTATAATGTCATGAAATGAATGCACATCTAGCTTGTTTCTTTACACATGATGCACTCAAGTTATCATAAATTTTCATAACATATGAACTTCTTACCGAAATTTTGACAGCATAACGGATCGAGTCCGCTTCCCATGAATAGTCCAAACAACCAGTATATTTATTCAACTTGCAATTTCAGTATAGAGCAACAATTATACATGTACATTCACAGCATCAATCAACAATTTCAAATTAAACATCAATAGAGTTTCAGTTTAACCCCACCCATTCTGCTCGAATTTGGTGTGCCTCACTTCTCATTCAATTCAACTCATTTAACTCAAATTTTCGGATATGTCATAGCCTCATATGTCTAGATTCTAACCCTTTTAGTCCCATCTCATTTTGATGTGTATAACTCTAGATATAAACAATTTATCTCAGACTACCCTGTTCTCATTTTGATGTGTATAACTTTTAGTCCCATCTCATTTTATTTCTTTACATGTTAGCTTTCAAAAAAACTTGGGTTCACTCAATTTGAAGTTGTATAGGGTGAGTTATACCCTTCTCAACTCCTACTGCCCAGATAGGAATCTAGATTTCTAGGGTAAACTTCAAAAATTCATAACTAATCCTATACTAATCCAATGGCCTTGTATGATATGTTTGTGGAAAGCCCTAGATGTCTTGTTTCATATAAAAATGGTTTCATCTAATTTAAACAGCAGTAGGCGGAGCCGTACACTCCGTCGTACGGACCGCCGAGGAAAACGCTAACAGCTTCTAGATTTAGCTTCCTATTTCAAGCTATTTGCCCTCAATTCCAATTTTAACCACAACATACATGCAAAACCAGTCATAAAACATCATCATCACTCAAAAAAACATCAATATCTCAGATCATGCATGCTCACCATGCAGCCCCAAATCAGAGAAAATAAAAGAAGAAGTAGGATTTCCTACCTTGTTTAGTTGAGCTTGTGTTGATTTTGGTGTCTTGGATGCAAGTAATTTGTGATGAGACTTGAAAATGGGTGAGAATGGAGTGGAGATGAGAATAAGGAGAAGAGAAGGAGAAAAGCTTCAGCAACTAGAGAGAGAGGCTGGCCGAATTTCACAAAAGAAGAAGGAAAAAAAAAAAGGTGAGATATTTGGAACTAAAAGCATGTGATTGGTGGATCTCTCTAGGCTTTGTAACATCCCGATTTCCGAGTTCGGCTTTGCCCTCAGGACTGATTCATTCCGATTTCCGACTTAGTCTTTGAAACACAGATAAGAGTATTTTTCCGAGTTCCGAGTTCATGTTTGCCCAATTCTCGACTTCATACCTTTCACGATTTCCGACCTCGTATGGATTATTTCCAATTATTTCCGAGTTTAACCTTCAAGTCCAAACACATGAACGTAATTCCATGAGATCCGACTTCGTGCCTCAAGACAAGTATATCCGGTTTCCGAAGTGACCAACACCATACAGTGTATAAATAACGACTTCCGAGCTTTAAGGTCTTGTGTTTGGAAATGCGACTCGCGTTCCCGATTTCCGACCTTAGTGTTGAGCTCAATTTTAGTGGACACGAGTTCGGACCCTTGAGTAAACCTTCAGTCACACGAGTTCCGATTTTATATCGAGCATTGACATTCCCGAGTTTATTCCGAGATTATAGGATTGCCAGTTACATTAGTTCCGACCTCCGACCTAAGATAACAAGGTTCAAAAGCGATTAATGCGTGGTTTAGAGTTTGAATTGGGAATTCAAATTATGTGATTGTAATCTTTCGACTTACGGAATCCGACATTGATGCAAGATTTCCTCAAGACACAAACAAGCTGATACGAGTCCCGACGTTAGGATTCAGTTCCAAGCTCAAGTAAGAGCGACACGAGTTCCGACCTTAAGCGTAATATGGATGCGAGTTGCGATTTCGTTTCGAATATGCTAGAAACTGCTACCACTTAGGCGACGTGGAGAGTGATTCTACCATACAAAGAGGGCAACCAATCACAACCTTCCAAGTTAACTCCCACTCATGCCTATATAACACACCATCCTCCTTTGAATCAGACCATTATTCACGTTGCTTTTCCTCTTCTCCATCAGCTCTCTTTTCTCTTGCTCACACATCCAAGACTCAAGCTAAGTTCCAGCCTTGTTCATCCAAACTCCAAGTTTCAGCACTTAGCCAAATCTTGCTCCAAAGAGGTAGGGTTCACCTGCTATTCTTGATTTCTCTGAACTATGACTTATATGAGATTCCACTTTTCTTCAATTATTTGATGATATATTGGATGTATATGTTGGATTATGATTGGATTAATAGGAGATCTTGAGTTATGATTATGATTAGAAGTAGAAGATTTGAAGGAATGGAGAAGTAGGATGCTGTCTTGGTGAAGAGTTCCACGGCAGTCCGTACGACGGAGTGTACGGCGCCGCCTACAATCGGTCAAATCCGATGAAACCATTTTTAGATGAAAGTAGACATTCAGGGCTTTCCATAGATATATCATATAAGGTTATTGGATTAGTATTGAGAGAGATACGAATTTGTGAAGTTTGACCTAGGGTTCAGGATCTTCATCCGAGCAGGGTGACATGAGGAGGGTATAACTCACCCTATACAACTCCAAATCGAGTGAAACCAATTTTGTTAGAAAGCTTACACACAGAGGAACACCCCAATATAAGATTCCGAGTTTGTTATGGCCCCAATTGTTCCCAGTGATTCGAGGAAGTTATCCCATGTCCAATCTAGGCCAAAACAGGGTAGTTCAGAAAAGTAAACTTTCAGGACTTATATCTCGAGATGTACTTAAGAAAATGGAGAGAAACTTGTGGCAAATGAAAGGTTGTCCTGTTAGCTTTAATATGAGACCGATTTCGCATGATTTGAGCTTAGTTTCTATTTTTAGTGAATTTATACTTCCAGGAGTGTAACTCGGGCTAGTGACTGAGCGAGTTGAGGTAAGATTTGAATATCTTGAAGTATGTAAATCAGAATGACATGGGACCAAAGAGGTTAGAAAGTAGACATATAGAGCTATGACATATCCAAATTTCAGATCTAAATGAGTTGAATAGAAATAAAGGTGGAATATACAAGATTCGGGCAGAACCGAATAGAATTGGCAGAATGGCCAAAATGATAATTTTACAAGTGTTAGTGGAACATATAAGGTTTGAATTAAGGATTGCCAGCTTGACATTGTTATATGTGTGTTAAGTTGATTATGTTGCTTTGACTAATTTGTCCGTGAAATGCTGGCACTATTCATGAGGAAACGGACCTGATCCGTCATCTTTGGATTTACTGAAGTCTATAAAACTAGGAATGTTTACGGTAATGATGAATTAGAGTATGAATGGGTATATAGGAACCCTATATTCAATAATATAAGTATGAGATGAGAAATGATATAAGTATGAGATGAGATATATGAAAGTAAAGAACGAAGCATATGTATGAGTGTCGGTAGAATGGTAAAGAGGCTACGAGCCTTTATACGTTCGGAATATGTACGTGAAGATCATGTGTGCAATGATACATGAAAGTAAATGAAGTACATGCATGAGTACATTCTTTATAATTATGCTTGAATATGCATGAGAATGAAAGAAGGTAAATATATTGAATATGGGTCCCTTCAGTCGGGGCGATTATTCGAGGTCCCTCCTTGTGAAGGCGACTAAATAAGATAAAATGTGGGTCCCTTCACTTTCAGGGCGATTATTTGAGGTCCCTCCCTGTGAAGGCAGTTAAATGATAAACACATGGGTCCCTTCACCTGGAGGCAGTTGCACATGGGTCCCTCCTTGTGAAGGCGACTAAAGACTTGGGTCCCTCTATGTTGGAGGCGGTTGCACTTTGGGTCCCTCCAACCTAGAGGCGATGGATCCCCTTGTGGGTGAGTCGGTGTGACGATAGTCACGGGTGAGGCCGACGAGCTCACTCCAAGGCCGAGCTACCCAAGGCGATAAATGCACTCCTAGGGGACTACGACACGTAACGCCTAGGTGTGCCAAGTAAAAGCTAAAGAATAAAGATTAAAGATTAAAGCTCATGCAGGTACCCCACTCACATGAGGCATGGCATCGACTCACTAGTGTGAATATAGGGACAGA
This sequence comes from Pterocarpus santalinus, assembly GCA_031439595.1. Lineage (NCBI taxonomy): Eukaryota > Viridiplantae > Streptophyta > Magnoliopsida > Fabales > Fabaceae > Pterocarpus > Pterocarpus santalinus. The sequence goes on from CM062527.1 coordinate 31,435,656, forward strand.
ACTTACATGAGGCATGGCTTGGCCCGATTAATGTAAGTACCAAAGGAAGATCCCATATTCCTAAGGAACGTGACATGGCGATCACGCTCGATGGGGTATGACATGGCGATCATACTGCAGGATGTGGCACGTAAAGATTTCATGATGACAAAAGAAAAGAAAGATGCAGAAAGAAAAGCAAGTTTTATGTATAAGCATAAATTTAAGTATGAGTAAAGTTATGTGTAGATGTTATGTTCCTAGCATAGTGATGTTGTGTGCGTTTTACTATGCTACAGATATTATTCATGGTATTATAGTTAAATGGGTTTTATGGTTTTCCCCAAATCCTAAGAATATGATTAGAATGAGCTTTGCTTGGATAAGACATTTTTTGAAATGTAAAATTAAGCGATCATGCAAGATGTTCACCTTTCCTTTTAAATAAACCAAACCAAACTGGAGACGACCATGATGACACTATGTATGAAGATTAGAGAATCCTACTGAGAATTTTATAATTCTCACTCCTATTTCCATGTTGTCTCGGATGATTTTAGAAGTTTCCAAGGGCGGCTGAAGTTCTTTGTCCAGGCGAGGTCCGCTGAATGCGATACTCCAGGGTATGGTATGCGTGACTTAAGCATAATCTTGTGCTTAGGAGGTGTTACATTAATGGTATCGAGCGGTTTATCCTCTCGGACCTGAGGATTTGGGATCGACTACGTTTCCAGTGTACTCTGGAATCTTTAGGAAATAAGGAAATGTCATGCGACTAATCTTATCTGCTTAGATAAGATATAGGATAGGAAATTAAGTTAGGAGCATGACCGCTTCTTGTGATTGTTATTAGTTGCTGTCACACTTAACTTACTGTTGAGCCTGATCAACTCAATGCTTTGTTATGTGTGACTAGGAACTAATGGCTTCAGAAGGCGTGGTAGGCCACGAAATAGATCCACTCAGGAAGATCCTGCTAATTTTATGGACACGATCGTGAAATGGCTCAAGCAATGCGGGAGCAAGTCATTGCAGCTCATCGGATGATGAACCCGGTGGGGTAGGCGTCCGAGGCTAGACATGGAGGTAATCCACATGGCCTAGGAGCAGACTTGGATTATCTTAAATTTGCTGAGTTTAGAAAAGCGAATCCGCCTAGTTTCATGAACTTTCGATCCAGATAAAGCCGAGGAATGGGTCAAAGCAATGGAGAAGATCTTTTCTGTCTTGGCCTGTAATGATCAACAGAAAGTGGCCTTTGCCACTTATATGTTAGAAGCGGACGCTTGAATTTTGGTGGGATGGCGAAGAGGCTGTTGGGGAACCCCAAGTTGATATCACTTGGTACATGTTCAAGGAGGCATTTTATCAGAAATACTTCCCTGCATCGATGCGGAATGCTAAGGAATTGGAGTTTATGAAGCTTCAACAAGGAAACATGAGTGTTATAGTATATATTGCTAAGTTTGAAGAACTCTGCAAATTCTCCACCATCTATCAGCGCAACCCTGACGAGAATTGGAAATGCATCAAATTTGAAGGAGGATTAAATGCGGACATTTTAGCCTCGGTAGGGCCAATGGAGATAAGGGATTTTGCTGCATTGGCAAACAAGAGTCGGTTAGCTGAGGGATATAACAAGAAGCTCACTGATGCCAGGATGGATGTTTGTGGAAAGAGGTTGGCACCAAGATCGGGAGTTTCAAAGATAATCCCCCACCGAAGAAGCCATTTCAATCTAACGGAAATAAAGAAAAGCAGCTGCAAAGGCTAATCACTAATCAAGAATGTTCGAAGTGCGGAAGGTATCATGGAGGAAGGCCTTGTTTGGTGGACACAAGGTTTGCTTTAAGTGTGGAAAGCCAGGACACCTGATTAGAACATGCCCCGGTCATCATCTACCTATTCCTAAGCGGTAATATCCCAGGGTCGAAAAGTCGAAAGAATTACTTCCTCGGAGGAGTCATCGCGAATATATGGGATGAACCGTAACAAAGATTCACTTTTCGCTAATCAAGTTTCTTGTATTTTCTTTGACTATGTTTGTTCAACTTCAGTGTACTTAGGTGTGAAGTTTTCTTCAAACTCATAGTTAGTTTTGTAATCAAATTTTGAGGACAAAATTTTTAAAAGGGGGGTAGTATTGTAACATCCCGATTTCCGAGTTCGGCTTTGCCCTCAGGACTGATTCATTCCGATTTCGACTTAGTCTTTGAAACACGGATAAGAGTATTTTTCCGAGTTCAGAGTTCATGTTTGCCCAATTCGACTTCATACCTTTCACGATTTCCGACCTCGTATGGATTATTTCCAATTATTTCCGAGTTTAACCTTCAAGTCCAAACACATGAACGTAATTCCATGAGATCCGACTTCGTGCCTCAAGACAAGTATATCCGGTTTCCGAAGTGACCAACACCATACAGTGTATAAATTACGACTTCCGAGCTTTAAGGTCTTGTGTTTGGAAATGCGACTCGCGTTCCCGATTTCCGACCTTAGTGTTGAGCTCAATTTTAGTGGACACGAGTTCGGACCCTTGAGTAAACCTTCAGCCTCACGAGTTCCGATTTTATATCGAGCATTGACATTCCCGAGTTTATTCCGAGATTATAGGATTGCCAGTTACATTAGTTCCGACCTCCGACCTAAGATAACAAGGTTCAAAACAATTATGCGTGGTTTCCGAGTTTGAATTGGGAATTCCGAAATTATGTGATTGTAATCTTTCGACTTCCGGAATCCGACATTGATGCAAGATTTCCTCAAGACACAAACAAGCTGATACGAGTCCCGACGTTAGGATTCAGTTCCAAGCTCAAGTAAGAGCGACACGAGTTCCGACCTTAAGCGTAATATGGATGCGAGTTCCGATTTCGTTTCCAGAATATGCTAGAAACTGCTACCACTTAGGCGACGTGGAGAGTGATTCTACCATACAAAGAGGGCAACCAATCACAACCTTCCAAGTTAACTCCCACTCATGCCTATATAACACACCATCCTCCTTTGAATCAGACCATTATTCACGTTGCTTTTCCTCTTCTCCATCAGCTCTCTTTTCTCTTGCTCACACATCCAAGACTCAAGCTAAGTTCCAGCCTTGTTCATCCAAACTCCAAGTTTCAGCACTTAGCCAAATCTTGCTCCAAAGAGGTAGGGTTCACCTGCTATTCTTGATTTCTCTGAACTATGACTTATATGAGATTCCACTTTTCTTCAATTATTTGATGATATATTGGATGTATATGTTGGATTATGATTGGATTAATAGGAGATCTTGAGTTATGATTATGATTAGAAGTAGAAGATTTGAAGGAATGGAGAAGTAGGATGCTGTCTTGGTGAAGAGTTCCACGGCAGTCCGTACGACGGAGTGTACGGCGCCGCCTACAATCGGTCAAATCCGATGAAACCATTTTTAGATGAAAGTAGACATTCAGGGCTTTCCATAGATATATCATATAAGGTTATTGGATTAGTATTGAGAGAGATACGAATTTTTGAAGTTTGACCTAGGGTTCAGGATCTTCATCCGAGCAGGGTGACATGAGGAGGGTATAACTCACCCTATACAACTCCAAATCGAGTGAAACCAATTTTGTTAGAAAGCTTACACACAGAGGAACACCCCAATATAAGATTCCGAGTTTGTTATGGCCCCAATTGTTCCCAGTGATTCGAGGAAGTTATCCCATGTCCAATCTAGGCCAAAACAGGGTAGTTCAGAAAAGTAAACTTTCAGGACTTATATCTCGAGATGTACTTAAGAAAATGGAGAGAAACTTGTGGCAAATGAAAGGTTGTCCTGTTAGCTTTAATATGAGACCGATTTCGCATGATTTGAGCTTAGTTTCTATTTTTAGTGAATTTATACTTCCAGGAGTGTAACTCGGGCTAGTGACTGAGCGAGTTGAGGTAAGATTTGAATATCTTGAAGTATGTAAATCAGAATGACATGGGACCAAAGAGGTTAGAAAGTAGACATATAGAGCTATGACATATCCAAATTTCAGATCTAAATGAGTTGAATAGAAATAAAGGTGGAATATACAAGATTCGGGCAGAACCGAATAGAATTGGCAGAATGGCCAAAATGATAATTTTACAAGTGTTAGTGGAACATATAAGGTTTGAATTAAGGATTGCCACTTGACATTGTTATATGTGTGTTAAGTTGATTATGTTGCTTTGACTAATTTGTCCGTGAAATGCTGGCTCTATTCATGAGGAAGCGGACCTGATCCGTCATCTTTGCCGGATTCTGAGTAAGTCTATAAAACTAGGAATGTTTACAGTAATGATGAATTAGAGTATGAATGGGTATATAGGAACCCTATATTCAATAATATAAGTATGAGATGAGAAATGATATAAGTATGAGATGAGATATATGAAAGTAAAGAACGAAGCATATGTATGAGTGTCGGTAGAATGGTAAAGAGGCTACGAGCCTTTATACGTTACGAATATGTACGTGAAGATCATGTGTGCAATGATACATGAAAGTAAATGAAGTACATGCATGAGTACATTCTTTATAATTATGCTTGAATATGCATGAGAATGAAAGAAGGTAAATATATTGAATATGGGTCCCTTCACTCGGGGGCAGTTATTCGAGGTCCCTCCTTGTGAAGGCCGCTAAATAAGATAAAATCTGGGTCTCTTCACTCGAGGCGATTATTTGAGGTCCCTCCTGTGAAGGCGGTTAAATGATAAACACATGGGTCCCTTCACCTGAGGCGATTGCACATGGGTCCCTCCTTGTGAAGGCAGCTAAAGACTTGGGTCCCTCTATGTTGGAGGCGATTGCACTTTGGGTCCCTCCAACCTAGAGCGATGGATCCCCTTGTGGGTGAGTCGGTGTGACGATAGTCACGGGTGAGGTGACGAGCTCACTCCAAGGCCGAGCTACCCAAGAGCGCAGTAAATGCACCCTAGGGACGGCGATACGTAACGCCTAGGTGTGCCAAGTAAAAGCTAAAGAATAAAGATTAAAGATTAAAGCTCATGCAGTACCCCACTCACATGAGGCATGGCATCGACCCAGCTAGTGTGAATATAGGGGCAGAACTTACATGAGGCATGGCTTGGCCCGAGTTAATGTAAGTACCAAAGGAAGATCCCATATTCCTAAGGAGCGTGACATGGCGATCACGCTCGATGGGGTATGACATGGCGATCATACTGGGATGTGGCACGTAAAGATTTCATGATGACAAAAGAAAAGAAAGATCACGAAAGAAAAAGCAAGTTTTATGTATAAGCATAAATTTAAGTATGAGTAAAGTTATGTGTAGATGTTATGTTCCTAGCATAGTGATGTTGTGTGCGTTTTACTATGCTACAGATATTATTCATGGTATTATACTTGAATGGATTTTATGGTTTTCCCCAAATGCTAAGAGTATGATTAAAATGAACTTTGCTTCGGATAAGACATTTTTGAAATGTAAATTAAACAATGCATGCGGCATGTTCACCTTTCCTTTTAAATAAACCAAAGCAAACCGAGACGACCATGATGACACTATGTATGAAGATTAGAGAATCCTACTGAGAATTTTATAATTCTCACTCCTATTTCCATGTTGTCTCCAGATGATTTTAGAAGTTTCCAAGGACGGCTGAAGTTCTTTGTCAGGCGAGGTCCAGTAACAAAGAATGTGACTCAGGATATGGTACTGTGACTTAAGCATAGTACTGTGCTTAGGAGGGTGTTACAGGCTTTCCATTTTGGTTTTGCTTCCACCATCAAGGGCTGCCTTAGGCACCACTTGGGTGGGTTACTTGGCTAAATCTTAGCCATTGGTCCTAGGCACTCATGGTATGATTTCTACTTATTCGGTTTCGACCGTTTGAAATACCGAAATCTTACCGATTTCCCTTAAATCGGTAAATTGGCTTGAAAATTTTCTGTGGAGTTTTCTATGCTCCTAATTTAATTCCATCAAGCCTAATCTTCTCAAATCACCCTTAATTGGCTTTAAGTAAGTGTCTAATCAGATCCTGATTAAACTCACTTATTCGATAAAACCGAATAACTCAGTTGTTAACGATAAAATTTTTTAGACGTTACATTTCTACCCTCCTAAAAAAAAATTTTGTCATCAAAATTTAGTATCTGAGAATAATTTGGGATGTTCTCTCCTCATATCAGATTCTAACTCCCACGTACAATCCGCTAAGTCTTCATGTCCCCATGCTACCTTCACCAATTGTACAGTTTTGTTCCGAAGGTGTTTGATGCTTCTGTCCACTATCCGTGCTGGGGGTACATGAAAAGTTAAGTCATCCCTTAATTGGATTGATTCTGGTTCCAACAAGTGAGCAGGATCCAGTTGGTATCTTCTGAGTTGCGAAATGTGGAAAACATCATGAAGATTAGATACATGTGGAGGTAAGGCAACTCAATATGCAACTGGCCTAACTCGCTTTAAAATTTGAAAGGGACCTATAAAGCGAGGGCTTAGCTTTTTGACTTTAATGGCTCTACCCACCCCAGTTGTGGGTGTTATTTTTAGAAACACATGGTCTCCTTCTTGAAACTCCAAGGGTTTCCTCCTGACATCCCCGTAGCTCTTTTGATGGCTCTAAGCCACAAGTATTTTGCTACGGATTCTTCTGATTTGTTCTGTAGTTTGTCTGACTAGTTCTGGATCCAACAGACTCTGTTCTCCTGGTTCATATCAACATAGGGGAGATTGACACTTTCGCCCATACAAAGCCTCATATGGAGCCATGCCAATGCTAGCATAGTAACTGTTGTTGTAGGCAAACTCGGCTAACGGTAAGTATCGATCCCAATTCCCCCGTTGTTCCAGAATGCATGCCCGCAACATATCTTCCAAAGTCTGAATCATCCTCTCTGTTTGGCTATCCGATTGCAGATGATATGCAGTACTTAGACATAGTTTAGTACCAAATGCCTTCTAGAGTGCTCCCCAAAACCGTGAGGTGAACCTTGGATCTCGATCAGAAATGATTGTTGAAGGAATACCCTGTAGCCGCACTACTTCTTGAATATATAGTTGAGCCAACTTTTCTAGAGGAGAATTCACTCGAATGGGTAAAAAGTGAGCTGACTTGGTTAGTTTGTCCACTATGACCTATATGGCGTCATATCCTGGGGGGGTTCTTGGTAAGCCCATCACGAAATCCATGGAAATGCTTTCCCACTTCCATTCTAGAATCTCCAAGGGTTGTAATGCTCCTGCCGGCTTCTGATGCTCTATCTTCACCTTCTGGCAAGTTAAACATTTATTCACAAAATTGGCCACATCTGTTTTAAGGCCTGGCCACTAAAACATCTTCTTGAGGTCTTGGTACATCTTGTTAATGCTAGGATGTATAGTAAATTCACTCTTATGGGGTTCCTCCAAGATCTTCCTCTTGAGGTTGTCCTCCTTAGGTACACATATCCTCCCATGATATCGCCATATTCTGTCTGCGTCTTGGGGAAATCCTGCTAACTTGCCGGATTGTACCAGTCGCACTGTATGCTAAAAGTCATCACTCCCTTACTGTGCTTGCTGGATTTGGTCTTTAAAAGTACTAGTTATCTTAAGTTGGTGCATTTGAATGGCACTGGGGGTTACAGAGATCCCCAAGTTGAGGGTTTGGAAACTTTCTATAAGTTCTGCTTCTTTGATCATCATCCATGCCACTGTCAAGGATTTTCTGCTTAGGGCGTCTGCTACCACGTTTGCCTTGGCTGGATGGTATTTCAGGTCGAACTCGTAATCTTTAAGAAACTCCATCTATTTTTGCTGCCTCATGTTTAATTCCTTTTAATCAAAAAGATATTTCAAACTTTTGTGATCAGAAAATACTTCAAACTTCACTCCATAGAGATAATGTCTCCACATCTTCAAGGCAAACACTATCGCTGCCAGCTCGAGATCAGGTGTCAGATAGTTTCTTTCATGAGTTTTCAATTGCCTAGAAGCATATGCCACGACGTTTCTGTTCTGCATTAGTACACACCCCAATCCTTTCTTAGAAGCATCACAGTACACTTCGAACGGTCCATGAGGATCCGGTAAAATAAGTATTCGGGCTGTTGTCAATCTTCCTTTAATTCTTGAAAGCTCTACTCGCACTCGGGTGTCCATTCAAATGGGGCATTCTTTCTGGTTAATTTGGTTAAAGGTAGAGCTATTTGAGAGAAGTTCTTAACAAATCTTCTGTAGTGTCCTGCTAGCCCTAAGAAGGTCCTGACTTCCGTAACTACCGTTGGTCATTCCCAGTTTAATACTGCTTCTACTTTCTGGGAACCACTGAAATTCCCCCATGGGATACCACATGGCCAAGAAATTTTGCTTCCTTCATCCAAAATTCACATTTGGATAACTTAGCATAAAGTTTCTTCTCTCTTAGAATCTGCAGAACTACTTGCAAATGCTCCGCGTGCTCCTGTTTCGTCTTCAAGTAGACAAGTATGTCGTCAATGAACACCACCACAAATTTATCAAGGTATGGCCTGAATATTCGGTTCATGTAATCCATGAATATTGTCGGTGCATTTGTCAATTTGAAGGACATCACAGTATATTCATAATGTCCATAACGAGTCTGAAACGCTGTCTTCGGAATATCTTCTTCTCGAACTCGAATCTGGTGATATCCAGACTATGGATCAATCTTGGAAAATATAGTAGCCCCTTGTACTTGATCCATAAGATCATCAATCCTTGGTAACGGATACTTGTTTTTGATTGTCACCTTATTCAACTGCTTATAATCTACACAGAGTCGCATGCCTCCATCTTTCTTCTTAACTAACAAGACTGGGGCTCCCCACTGTGATGCACTTGGCCTAATGAATTTCTTTTCTAGCAATTCTTCAATCTGCCCCTTAAGTTCAGCCAGTTCCAGGGGTGACATGCGGTGTGGTGCTAGAGATATTGGTCCAACTCCTAGCACTAATTCGATGGTAAACTCAACCTCTCTCTCAGGAGGAAACTGATAAGCAACATTTTGATACATTTATTAACCCTCATATTTAGTTCATTGAACCTCTTTTGTGCTTAATTGAATAATATTGGATATATTTTATAAGTCTGGACTCTAATTGGGCTTAATTGTATTTTTCAGCAATATTATAGATTTATACTATTTTTGTATTATGGCTGTATCTTGAGTTGTAGATATCTAAAAATCACAAATTTTATATTGTAGGAAAGCTGAGAGAAAGATCTACAACTTTGATGAAGAAGTCAAAAACTAATTCAGATGTTTATTAGGACAAATTGGGCCACAAAGTCAGAATAGGGCTGTCACGCTGGAACCTGATCAGTGTGCACTAATTGGGCCATAACGTGAGTTGTAAGCATTGGATTGAGGTGAAACTAGTGCCATTTGAAAGCTAAGATATAAAGCTTCAATTCATATGAAGAGCACTCTCCCAAATAATGACATCTTGATAGACTTATTGGCTGTTGAATTTGACTGACGCGGATAGAGATACAACCAAGACATGCTATAAAGATTGGGCCATAACTCTCCCATTTTAAGTCCAAATTAAGCAAATTGGGTGTCCACTAAAAGCTAAGAGGCAGAGGATTAAGTTGGGCTCAAGGGTATTTTTGAATTTTGATATTTGAGGTCTGATAAGAGGAGAGAAAATCGAGACGCGAAGGAAGACTCTCATTGCCAACATTTTTCATTTTTCTTTCTTCTCTTCTCCTCTCCTCTTCTTTTCTTTTTCTTTTCCTTTCATTTTGTAAGATACTTGTTTTGGGTTCTAGTTTGTAACCTTCATTGCTATGGAGGAGTAGGACTTCAAGCTAGTTCAAGGAGACTCCAAGGGTATTATGGTTGTAATCTTGAAACCCTATACTTGAATTTCAATCATGTTTGTTTTCTTGATTCTTTGCCCTCTTTTATTTGTAAACTTGCATTGAATGATATTGATATGTGGGTTTATGAATGAGGAACTAGTTGGGTGATTGCTAATTGGTCAATTGGTATGAACTTGATTAGTTAAAGAATTAGGAATTGGGTTTGGGTTCAAACCTAGGCTAATACATTTGGGGCTAGAAATCAACATAGGTTAATTAGAGTTGAGGTCTCAATTATCTAATCAATTATGTGTTGGTTAAATTCCTAGAGTTCTCTAGGTATACTTGTGGGGTTGTTAGTAGAGGTCTCTTTAATAGCTCAAATTAGCCGCACTCCATGTGTTTGATATATTGTGCGTTAATGATTGATTCACTTTATGCCAAAGGAACTCTTTGAACTAGTGTTTTTATTTTCATCTAATTTTCTTTTATAGCTTATTGACTGCATGTTTGCACATACCCCCTTGTTACTTAACTAGATAGCAACAACATCCTTGGGAGACAACCTTGGTTGCACTATACTTCAAATTTAGTGTAATTAAGTATTTTAAAATTGTAATTTGGAGCGGTGCGACACTTGTCGCTGAAACTTCAGGGGATATCTTGAGAACACATCAGGATATTCCCTAACAACTGGAATATTGTTTAACTCCTGATCAACCTCTGTTATGCTGGTTGATAAGAAAATATACCCTTGACTTCTATTCCCACAAGGGTGCACTGTTAAGGAATTTAAATAAATACTTACGGGGATTACTGATTCAGAAGATGAAACAGGGGGGAGTATAACAGATTTATCGGAGCAATTTTGTAGGACTTGGTTGGCAGAAAGCCAGTCCATACCCAAAATAATGTCAAGTCCAGATAAGAGAAGACAAATTAAATTAGCCGGAAAGGTTCGACCTCCTATTTGACAGGGGACATTCATACAGATATGGTTGGTTCTAACGGGCTCATTTGTAGAAGTAGAAACCAGCAGGTCATAGGGTAATTCAAAAATAGGTAGCTGCAGGGCTGTCATGCAATCATGAGAGATGAAAGAGTGAGACGCACCTGAATCATATAAAACAGTTAAGGTCTTACCATTTACTTCACACGTGTCTTGGATCAAATCTTTTGACTTTTTGACTTCCTATGCATCCATAGTGAAAACTCTCCCTTGGCGTTGCGGCCTAGGAGTCGATTGAGAATTTCTAGCAGGGCATTCATAGATTCTGTCGCCCGGTTTGCCACATCCAAAATAGATATTTTGGCCTGCCAAGCAGGGGCGGTCGCCATGATTCCTACCGCATTGGCTGCAAATCTGATTCCCAAAAGGCCTTTGAGGTTGCTTGCCTTTGTTACTCGCTGGCTAGAATTTCCTTCGCTGTTGTAAGTTGGGCTTAAACCTTGGACCTTGTGGAGCTAATCCCCTCTTAAAGTTGTTGCCGGATGCTCTAGCAACAACTAACTTCTTGTTACAATCTTCCACCAAGCGGCACTTGTTTACCAAAGTAGGGAAGTCTCTGATCTCCATTGGTCCTATGGTGGCAAGAATGTCCTCTCTTAGTCCGCCTTCAAATTTCATACATTTCCATGCTTCATCGGGGTTCTGTTGATAAATAGTGGAAAATTTGTACAACTCCTCAAATTTAGCAATGTACTCCGACACGTTACTATTTCCTTGACGGAGGTGCATGAATTCCAACTCCTTGGCATTGCGGATAGACGCAGGGAAGTACTTCTGGTAGAATGCATCTTTGAATACGTCCCAAGTAATTTTTGTCTGGGATCCTTCTAATAATCGCCGTGCACCATTCCACCATAATTCTGCATCAGCTTCTAACATATAGGTGGCAAAAGTCACCTTTTAACGGCCTGTGCAATCTAACACGGAGAAAATCTTTTTCATAGCTTTAACCCATTCATCTGCTTTATCTGGGTCAAAGGCTCCCCTGAAGCTGAGTGGATTAGCCTTCCAAAACTCGGCAAATTTGAGGTATTCCAGATCCATCCCAAGGCCATTATGATTTCCTCCATGATCTGTCTCTGACTGCCTTCCTAACTGGCCCATCATTTGAGTTGCCGTTTGCTGTTCGCGCATAGCTTGTGCCATCTCTCGCATTGCGTCCAGGAACTCCGTGGATTCCTCTTGGGCTGGGGAAGTTCGCGGTCTACCTCACCTTCCAAAAGCCATTAAATTCTGAACACACAAAACAAGAGTAATTGAGTTGATCAGGCTCAATACTAAGTTCGGTGTGCTAGTAAATAATAGTATACAATTAGGCAAACTCCTTCACGCATGTCCTGTCCATATGGACAAGACTCAGAACATAATAAGATCTAGAGAATACAGAGCATATGCGAAGCATAGTCAGTCCAATCCTCAGGCCTATATTAGGATGAACTGCTCTGATACCAAAAATGTAAAATCTTACCAAACAAAGTACTATGCTTAAGTCATAATAAATTATCTAATAAGTGATTACGTATAATACTGGTTAAATCCTATTTTTTGTATTAGTATTAATTACTCGCATAAGAATACTTAATCGCATAACAAAATTTCCTACGTAACAGCAGAATAAATACTAGTTAATCGGTATACTGTAAATAACATAACATAATTAAAAATACAATAAGGACAGAACAATTGCAAATTGCATCATAAATATGTACACATATATTTGATTTTAAAGTTTGTCAAAATGATACAAGGTAACAAAATGAGGCTACTAATACAAAACGAAATGGCCAGCTTCTATGAACAGTACCCTGAGTGGTCCCCATGGGATATTTCATATACATCTCCTAACATTTACCCATCTATCCATGACCTAGACTGCTAAAAGAGGGCCATTTTGTACATCTACTACCACCGCGATAAACCCACTATCTAACCGGAATCTAAAGAAAGAAACCTATTCGCCATGGGTGCATCTGCAGGAGGGTGGCCCGCACTAGGAGCAGAGGACAAGGAGGAACTCGCTGCCTCAAATGAATCCTCCTCTGACATCAAGGCGGAAAGCATCGGCTATGATGGTGAAGCAGGAGGGGCCATAGGAGCGAGGCTGCTGCTTGCGGCCAGTCTTTCTTGCTGCCATTGGTGGTGGTCTTCTTCTTTGGAGGAGGTGGAAATGGATGGGCCATATGAAGGGGAATGGCAATATACGGGACAACGGGGTCAAACAGTGGGTGCATAAGTGTTACGACAAAGTCTCTCTAGAAAAAGAAATACTGATTTAAACGGCACCGCGGATATATATATCTGAGAATCTAGAAATGGGTCGATGTGGACGTAAAGCTCGGGGAACTCAATGAATAGGACTCTTGTCGCTGCGTGCTCCATAGTCTGAGAATGACGTGGTAATATACAGTAGGGTGAGAAATAGAAATTTCTTAGTAGGAATTCCTAGTTTTATACATCTATCATCACTATCATTCCCAGTTGTTTCGGTCTTTTAAAAAATTCCAGTGGTACAACGCAAAATGATATTTAACTTCATTACTTATTGAGAAACATACACCGAAATAAGCTCAATTTTAATTAATAGAAACACTAATGCAATTAAACAGTAATTGTAAAAGAGCAATAGCATATCATGAAAAATAAACAGGTATCTAGGACAGTTAATTAATAAGCATTACACTATTTATATGAATGTGAAAATTAGGAATGCATCTTATTCTTGAAGGCTTTCACCTATTAGAACTTATTTCCATCCTTGGTCCCCTAGGAGTCGTTGGCCATATACTCCTGGGTAATAGTCCACTTTTCAGGACCAAGCTCGTTCCTATACAGGATGGCTGGGTTTACTTTCCCCGACCTTCCCACTGATCTATTCCCCTTAATTTGTTTCGGGGCTGGCCCAAGTGATGTGGAATTCTTTATAATGTCATGAAATGAATGCACATCTAGCTTGTTTCTTTACACATGATGCACTCAAGTTATCATAAATTTTCATAACATGTGAACTTCTTACCAAAATTTCGACAGCATAACGGATCAAGTCCGCTTCCCCATGAATAGTGCCAGACAACCAGTACATTTATTCAACTTGCAATTTTAGTATAGAGCAGCAATTATACATGTACATTCATAGCATCAATCAACAATTTCAAATTAAACATCAATAGAGTTTCAGTTTAACCCCCTCTGTTCTTCCTGAATTTGGTGTGCCTCACTTCTCATTCAATTCAACTCATTTAGATCTAATTTTTGGATATGTCATAGCCTCATATGTCTAGATTCTAACCCTTTTAGGCCCATCTCATTTTGATGTTTATAACTCTAGATATAAACAATTTACCTCAGACTGCCCTGTTCTCAGCCAGAATTGGGTCCTTATAAGTAGAAATTCACTAAAAATAGAAAATTAGGTGAATTCATACAAAATTTATATCAAATTAAATATATCAGAATAAGCTTTCAAATGAACAAAGTTTCATGTCATTTGCATTGGTATATTTTGACTTATGAGTCTCCAAACTTGGCCTTACTAAACTACCCTGGCTCAATCCGGTTTAGACTTAAGCCAACTTCCTTGGTGCACTAGGAGCAAACGGCTATGAGTTTGGTTCTGAAATTTTTATGAGATATTAATTTACATGTTAGCTTTTAAAAAAACTTGGGTTCACTGAAATTTGAAGTTGTATAGGGTGAGTTATACCCTTCTCAACTCTTGCTGCCCGGATAGGAATCCAGATTTCTAGGGTAAACTTCAAAAATTCGTAACTAATTCTATACTAATCCAATGGTCTTATATATATATGTGTGGAAAGCCCTAGATGTCTAGTTTCATATAAAAATGGTTTCATTCAATTTAAATGGCGATAGGCGGAGCCGTAAACTCCGCCGTACGGACCACCGAGGAAAACCCTAACAGCTTCTAGATTTAGCTTCCTATTTCAAGCTATTTGCCCTCAATTCCAATTTTAACCACAACATACATGCAAAACCAGTCATAAAACATCATCATCACTCAACAAAACATCAATATCTCAAATCATGCATGCTCACCATGCTGCCCCAAATCAGAGAAAATAAAAGAAGAAGTAGGATTTCCTACCTTGCTTAGTTAAGCTTGTGTTGATTTTGGTGTCTTTGATGCAAGTAATTTGTGATGAGACTTGAAAATGGGTGAGAATGGAGTGGAGATGAGAATAAGGAGAAGAGAAGGAGAAAAGCTTCAGCAACTAGAGAGAGAGGCTGGCCGAATTTCACAAAAGAAGAAGGAAAAAAAAAAGGTGAGATATTTGGAACTAAAAGCATGTGATTGGTGGATCTCTCTAGGCTTTCCATTTTGGTTTTGCTTCCACCATCAAGGGCTGCCTTAGGCGCCACTTGGGTGGGTTACTTGGCTAAATCTTAGCCATTGGTCCTAGGGCACTCATGGTATGATTTCTACTGATTCGGTTCCGACCGTTTGAAATACCGAAATCTTACCGATTTCCGTTAAATCGGTAAATTGGCTTGAAAATTTTTTGTGGAGTTTTCTATGCTCCTAATTTAATTCCATCAAGCCTAATCTTCTCAAATCACCCTTAATTGGCTTTAAATAAGTGTCTAATCAGATCCTGATTAAACTCACTTATTCGATAAAACCGAACAACTCAGTTGTTAACGATAAAATTTTTTGGATGGTACACACTACATGACTCCCCTAAATGGATTCCAAAGAAAGGAATCCATTGGCCACACCGGCATCTGCCAGGGTATAATCAGTGCTCAGTGCAAAGGATGAAAAAGATGAGCTCGTCGCCTATGATAGATTCTCCTCCTCAAAAAGTGAAATAGAAGGGACCTGCTAAGGTGATGCCACTGGTGATGCCGCTAGAAATTTCTTTATTCTTCTTTCTTTGCTAGAGGCGGAAAGGGGTGAGCCATATATAATGGAAGGGCAACATAGGGTGTAGAAGGGTCAAATAGAGGATGAATGAGTGGGACAGCAAAGTCTCTGCCGAAAAAGAAATAAAAGCGAAATCTACAGCTACTAGCAATATATACAGAGTCCAGGATGGGATCAAGATGAAGGTGCAAGTCGTGAAACTCAATGAAAAGAACGCCCATTACCGCGTACTCCATGATTTGAGAATAATGCAGTAATACACAGTAGGATGAGAATTTAAAGAAATTCTCAGTAGGAATCCAATACTACGCTAATCTGACATCGCCGTCATTCCCAGTTGTTTTGGTTTTACTTAATTTAAAAATGTAACATAACTATGACACTTTATTCAATTAATGTCAGGAAAAATTCATAACCCAAAACAAGACTTAATTTTACTTAAAACAACAGGGATAGTAACAAGAAACATGTTCTAACATAGCAGGCGAAATGAATGTGATGTAAATAGTAATATAAGTACAAGAAATATACAAATAATTATTCAATTAATTTAATATTGAATGGACAGACCATGTATATGCAGGAAATCGAAGTGCACTCAACTTTGGGATCGTTAACTTATTTGACTTGTATGTTTTTCCAAACTTGGTCCCCTGGGAGCTTTTGGCCATATACTCCTGGGTAATACTTTGCTTCTCAGGATAGAGCTCATTCCTATACAGGATCACTGGGTTTACTCTCCTCGACTTTTCCACTGATCTATTCCCCTTAACTTTATTCAAGGGCTAGCCCAAGTAATATCGAACCCATTATAATCCTCATAAATTGTATAAACATGACTGGTGTATTTTGAACATTTTATGTATAGATAATCATTTTATATGTCAGATGCACTTTTTGTCGGAATTTCGGCAGCATAACAGATCGAGTCCGCTTTCCTATGAATAGTGCCAGGCTATCAGAGAGATCATTCAAGCAATAAATGCAATATAGAGCATCAAGTCTATAACAATGATATCAATAATATGACATGCCAACATAAATTGGATTTTCTGCTACCTCTACTCCATTTTGGTTGAGTTTGTAAATTCCACCATAATTTCTATTCAATTAATTTAAACCTAAATTTTGATATGTTAGAATGTTATTTATCTAGTTTTCAACTCTTTTAGTCCTATCTCATTTTAATTTATATAGCTCAAGTTATTTGAAATTTACCTCAATCTGTCCTACACCTAGCCAGAATTGCCTCCTTAGAAGTAAAAAATTCACTAAAAATAGGAATCTATGTGAAACTATACAAAAATTATACCAAATTAAAGCCAATAGGACAAGATTTTATTTCCAATAAGGTTCATCTCATTTTCATAAGTAGAGCACGAGTTATGAGCTCTTGAAATTGACGATTCTGGGTTGGCCTATTCTGGCCTGAGTTAGACTTAGGACGACTTTATTGAATTACTGGGAGCAACTGGGACCAAATCTAACTCTGAAATTTTTATGGGGTGTTTTTCTATGTGTAAGCTTTTGAAAAAAAAAATTTGCACTCAATTTAGATTATGTGGAGTGAGTTACACCCTTCATAACTTGTACTGCTCAATATAGAACATAGAATTCTTAGGTAAACTTTAAAAATTCATAATTCACTCAATACTAATCTAATGGCCTTATATTTTATATGGTTGGAAAGTGCTAAATGTCTAGTTTCATATAAAAATAGGTTAATTAAGTTTTGATGGCTAGATTTTGGTCTGTATAGAACAAATGTATAGATGCCATAGGGTTTTCACCCAAGCAACATCCTACTTCTCCCTATTTCTTAATTTTCTCCTACCAACCTCAATTCTAACCCAAAGGCCTAAGTTAAACCA
The DNA here is from genome assembly GCA_031439595.1 of Pterocarpus santalinus. NCBI lineage: Eukaryota > Viridiplantae > Streptophyta > Magnoliopsida > Fabales > Fabaceae > Pterocarpus > Pterocarpus santalinus. The sequence goes on from CM062527.1 coordinate 31,453,179, forward strand.
ACCATAAACCATAATCTACACCCAATTTAACATCAAAGAAAGCAAGAAAAGTGAAATCCCATACAGCTACAATCCATAAGAAACAAGAACAGAATTCAAAATCCTACCTTTTCTAGGTGTAGAACTTGTTAGATTTAGGTCTTAGGTTGAAGAAATTTGTTGGAGCTTGTTGGAGCTTGAAGGTATGATGAAGATGAAGTGAAAATGAGATGAGAGGGAAAGAAAATGAAGAGTGGGTCTACTGTTATTAGGGCCGAAATTATCAAGGGAGTTAAGAGGAAATAGTTGAATGCTTTTGGAGGAAGCTTAGAACATGATTGGAGGATGGATTTTGTGGTGGATGAAGACCCAAGTCTCACCACTCACTTGCATGGCAAGTGGTGCCACACTCTTGGGGTAAGGTGGCTGAATTTTCAGCCTTTTAGTTTAGGTTTTGGTTTATGAAATTCTAGTGTTTTGGTTCCGACAGTTTAAAATACCAAAATCTTACCTGTAACATCCCGATTTCCGAGTTCGGCTTCGCCCTCAGGACTGATTCCTTCCGATTTCCGACTTCGTCTTTAAAACACAGATAAGAGTATTCTTTCCGAGTTCCGAGTTAATTCTTGCCCAATTCTCGACTTCATGCCTTGTACGACTTCCGACTTCGTATGGATTATTTCCAACGACTTACGAGTTTAACCTTCGAGTCCAAACAACATGAACGTGATTCACCGGTATCCGGCTTCATGTCTTAAAGCAAATGTCCCCGACTTCCGATCTCATAACTTATGTTCAAGTTTCCAGCAGGATGTACGTGAGTTCCGACCTAAGACAACAAGGTTCAAAATAGTATGCGTGGTTTCCGATCTCAGAAGTTATGGTTTAACACAATGGTGCAAATACCGAACTCCAAGTTTAATATAATGAGTTCCGACCTTAGTGTTGAACTCAATTGGGATGGACACGAGTTCGGATCCTTGATACGATATCCAAGTACACGAGTTCCGGTATACGATTTAACAACCAGCATTGGCATTTCCTGGTTCAAATGGGGAGTTCCGAGATTATAAGATTGCCAGTTACACGAGTTCTGACCTCTGACCTTGATACAAGATTTCCTCACAGATAGGACGAGTTACGACATACGACTTAAGCCCCAGTCTCAATTGGGATACACGAGTTCCGACTTAAGGTGTAATGGGGACGAGATCCGATTTCAGATAGAACAGGAGCGTATCTCCATTTTGGGACGACGTGGAGAGCAATTTTAACACAAAAGGGAGAGACATGGCGGACCTTGCCCACAAAATTTCATCCAATCAAAGCCACTTATTCTAACTACCACTTCGAAGCTTTGTCTATATATATGTATCCTCCTCCTGCCTCTTCAGCTCATCATTCTTACGTTGCTCACTTCAGCTCCCTTCCTCTCTCAATCTACTCTCTCAAACCTCCAAGCTTTGTCAAGGCTTCCTTCAGCTCCAATTCAAATTCAGCAAGATCACACTCCAAAGAGGTAGGATTCTGCTCTATTCTTGAATTCCTTACACTATGATTGCATGAGATTGTGCTATTCTTTATGTATTTGATGAACTATTGGATGTATTGGATGGATTTATGATTGAATTAATAGAAGACTTTGAGTCAGAATTATGATTAGAAGGAGAAGATTAGAAGGAGTGGAGAAGTGAGATGCTGTCTTGGTGAGGGAGTCCACGGCAGTCCGTACGACGGAGTGTACGGCGCCGCCTACAATCGATCAAATCCGATGAAACCATTTTTAGATGAAAGTAGACATTCAGGGCTTTCCATAGATATATCATATAAGGTTATTGGATTAGTATTGAGGGAGATACGGATTTTTGAAGTTTGACCTAGGGTTTAGAATGTTCATCCGGGCAGGGTGACATGAGGAGGGTATAACTCACCCTATACAACTCCAAATTGAGTGAAACCAGTTTTGTTAGAAAGCTTACACACAGAGGAACACCCCAATATAAGATTCCGAGTTTGTTATGGTCCCAATTGTTCCCAGTGATTCGAGGAAATTGTCCTATGTCCAATCTAGGCCAAAACGGAGTAGTTCAGGAAGGTCAACTTTCAGGACTTATATCTCGAGGTGTACTTAAGCAAATGGAGTGAAACTTGTGGCAAATGAAAGGTTGTCCTGTTAGCTTTGATATGAGACCAATTTCGTAAGTTTTGAGCTTAGTTTCGATTTTTAGTGAATTTATACTTCCAGGAGTGTAACTCGGGTTAGTGACTGAACGAGCTGAGGTAAGTTTCAAATATCTTGAGTTATATGGATCAAAATGATATGGGACCAAAGAGGTTAGAAAGTAGACATATAGAGCTATGATCTGTCCAAATTTCAGGTTTAAATGAGTTGAATAGAGATAAAGGTGGGTTATACAAGGTTCGGGCAGAACCGAATAGAATTGGCAGAATGGCCAAGATGATAATTTTACAAGTATTAGGGAAACATATAAAGTTTGAATGGAGGATTGCCTATTTGACATTGATATATATGTGTTAAGTTTATTATGTTGCTATGACTGAATTGTCTGTGAGAGCTGACACTATTCATGGGAAAACGGACTTGATCCGTCATGCTGCCAGATTTACGGCAGAAGTCTAAGAAACTATGAATGTTTATATAAATTAAAGTATAAATGGGTATATAGAAACCCTATATTTAAGAATGACCTAATTAAGTTATGAGATATGTGGGGGTAAGTGATGAAGCATATGCATGAGTACCGGTAAATTGGTAAGGAGGCTACGAGCCTTTATATGTAATGAACATGTACGTGAAAATCATGTGTGCAATGATACATGAAAATGAATGAAGTATATGTATGAGTACACTCAGTATGGCTATGCTTGAATATGCATGAGAATGAAAGAATGTGAATATATATTGAATGTGGGTCCCTTCACTCGGAGGCAGTTAATTGAGGTCCCTCCTGTGAAGGCGATTAAATGATAAAGACATGGGTCCCTTCACCTGGAGGCGATTGCACATGGGTCCCTCCTTGTGAAGGCGACTAAAGACATTGGGTCCCTCTATGTTGGAAGGCGGTTGCACTTTGGGTCCCTCCAACCTAGAGGCGATGGGTCCCTCTACCTTGGAGGCACGTGGTCAGATGAGATCCCTCTATGTTGAAGGCACGTGGTCAGATGAGATCCCTCAATTTTGAGGCACGTGACCAGAATCGATCCCTTCAACTAGAGGCACGTGACCAGAATCGATCCCTCCAAGACTAGAGGCACGTGGGTCCCCTTGCGGGTGAGTCGGTGTGGCGTCCCTCACGGGTGAGGCTGACGAGCTCACTCCAAGGCCAGACTACCCAAGGGCAGTAAATGCACCCTAGGGACGGCGATACGTAACGCCTAGGTGTGCCAATTAAAAGACTAAAGACTAAAGATTAAAGTATATGCAAGTACCCCAATCACATGAGGCATGGCATCGACCCAGCTAGTGTGAGCCAAGGGCAGTAAATGCACCCTAGGGACGGCGATATGTAACGCCTAGGTGTGCCAATTAAAAGACTAAAGACTAAAGATTAAAGTATATGCAAGTACCCCAATCACATGAGGCATGGCATCGACCCGACTCTCGTGAGCCAAGGCGATAAATGCACCCTAGGGACGGCGATACGTAACGCCTAGGTGTGCCGAATGAAAGAAAAGTAAAATTGTATGTATGTGTATGAATTCAAGTGCAAGTTAAGTGAGATACAGATGAGATATTACCATTAGACTAATGCTATATGCGTTTTATATGTTGAACTTATTATCCATGGTACTATTCATGAATTAATCTTGTGTACATTTCCCCAAAGGACCAGTGTATGATTAAAATGAACTTTGCTTCGGATAAGACATTTTTCGAAAAGTAAAATCTAACAGTTTGTGCAGCATGTTCATCTTTTTCAAAATAAACCAAAACAAGCTGAGACGACCATGATGACACTATGTATGAAAATTAGAGAATCCTACTGAGAATTTTATAATTCTCACTCCTATTTCCATGTTGTCTCCAGATAATTGTAGAAGTTTCCGAAGACGGCTAAAGTTGCTGTCAGACAAGGTCCGCTCAGGTAACAGTAACAGCTCCAGGGCGTAGTACTATGACTTAAGCATAGTACTGTGCTTAGGAGGGTGTTACATTACCAATTTCGTTTAAATCGGCAAAATAGTTTTGGAAAAATTCTATGAGATTTCCTACGCTTTTAATCTAATTCCCTCAAATCTAATCTCTCTAAATGATACTTAATTGGCCTTAAATAAATATTTAATCGAATTCTAATGAGTCACAATTATTCGATAAAAACCGAACAACTTGGTTAAAAACGATAAGATTTTTCAGACGTTACACTTTGGTCCCATATCTTTTTTTTTTTTATATATATATATATATAATTTGGTCTGTTATGTTTCAAATCATCTTCAATTTCATCTCGAACCATTTTCCCTTGACATAATTAATGAAAATGTTGAAATGTAGAAATGGTATTGATATGGCGCACTTGTGGATCTAACATGAATTATGCCACATCACTATTTTTTGTTTGTTATGTGACAAAAAAGTGGCCAGGGATTAAATTAAAAAAAATTAAAGACAAGGGCCAGTTGAAAAAATATTAAATAAGGATCCTACTTTGCCTTTTAAATATATAACGGATAATCATTATTCCCCTTCCTTTTTCAAATTGGTCATATCTTTTCTTTCCCGTGATTCCAAAACGTAAGTAGAAACTGTTAAAGCTGAGGCACTAAGCAAAAGAAGTTAAATTAGAATGTTTCCTATCAAATAACCCCAACAACATATCTTCCATGAAAAATCTCCTACCCTGTGGTTTATTGTTATTATAAGAAAAAATAGAGCAATAAAGAATGATGAGAATGAGAAACTAACTGAAAATTGGAAAATGGCTTGATTCATGTTGAGGTTAGTAGAATCAAGCAAGCAGTGGGGTGACTTTGCATTGAAGTTCAAGCAAGGTTTAAGAAAGTAGAAGAAGTAAACTTTGTAATGTTTTTGAAGTTTAATGAAAATAAGGAAACATTTTGTTATCGATCCAATAGCCACTATGATCTCCCTTCATTTGTGGCCTATCCAAGCTACAAAAATCATTGTTGGTTGGGGCTTAATAAAGGAAAATTGATAGCCCAGATTTGACCTTAAAATACAGAACAAATGCTTAGTGGGGCATGTTAGATTAACTGAAATGCATGTATGAGGGGAATTCTCCCTAACAACTGCCATTAGCACACGATGGGTTGCTATGGACAACCATCATATGGTTGAAATACTAAGAGCTCGATTCCAAACCTCATCAAATTATCAAGTTTGAGGTTGTGGATTGGACTACTTTGTCAGGCCAACAATTTTGGTTCATAAATAATCTAATTATTGACGTAATCCATCTACTGTAACAGGGCCTACTAAACTTATAACATGAATCATTTACCTAAGCATGAATTATTCAGTCCTTAAACCTCAGATTCAAAGAATCTTATTGCATAATCACATACCTAAGACTAAAAGTATTACGAACGTAAAACAACTATAATTTTCAACTCATCCATAAAATTCTACACGAACAGCCAATAAATTTCAATTCAATGAAATATTAGATCCAAGGTAGACATCATGTCTAGAAGGAATACAAAATTATAAAACTAGATAAATAATCTATATTGGACAAAAATAAACCTTATCACTTGGTTTTGATTTCATCTATATGCCCTAAAGAAAGGAATTAACTATACATAGGAAAGAAGTTAAACTCAAGATGGATAGAAGAACCCATAGACAGAAGAATCCTTCCATGATGTGCGACGCCTTTTGCAAGGCATGTGAGAGCTCCTTGTCCTTTCAAAAGTTCTATCCATGATCATGTAGTCTTATTTATACTAACCCTAAACGCCCATAACCATAGGCCCACAAAATATAAGACTAACTAAAAAAAATTTAAAAAAAGTCTCATGTGGTGTCGTAGTGCTAGATTCTAGAGCTAAAATGCTAACTATCTGCCCACTCACATTAAATTATTATAATATTGAAATTCTAGCAGTTTTTGTCTTCAAAACTGATCATGATTTTCACTTCTACAACATTTGAAATAGGTTTTGTTGTCTTCATGAATGTTGTGAACTTTTGTCTTAACTTTCTAATGCCACTACAATTGGCTTAAGACAAATTTTCTAGCTCAGGCTATGCCCAATGTAACATCCTCATTTTTTTGTCGTGTTAAATTACCTTAATAACCCTGAGTAATTAGGCACTTAATGAGAAATTATGAAATTAAGGCTTAATTAAGGGATTAACGAAGTGTTTATAAATTAACTCTAATGAGAAAAGTCAAGAGAATGCTTAATCAAGATTAGATAATCTCTAATTTATGCACTAATCACTCTTAATTTGCTTAATCGAGTTTAATTAAGGATAATTAAGCTTAATTACAAGTCTAATTTTCTTAATCATGTTCTTGTGTGTTAATCACTAATCCTTGCTTAATCATTTTAACTAAGTTGCAAGAGCACTTAATTACATGATTAAATTCAGATTTTGTCAATTAGACAATAAAGTAAAGAGTGATGTCACTAAAGCATGAAGCATGGACAAGAGTACTTTATGTAAGAGTAAGTACATGGCTTGTTCCCTCATCATCCAATTTATCTCCCTAAACCTTAATTAACACAAAATTGAGAAAATATCTTCTCCCCACCTACATGATGCTTACGGCCAACAACAACACACACACAAACACTCATTCACTTTTCATTTTTCAATTCTTATTCTCTCTCTTGCTTCCAAATCCTCCAACTTCTCTCTACACTCTTCTTCTTCTTCTTCTTCATCTTCTTCTTCGTTTCTCCACTACCATCATAGCCAAAGCTCTCACTTAGCCATTCAAAGACCACACCTTTTGGTCTTTGGAGACAAAATCTAAACACTACAAGCCTCATCTTCAAGAGAACTCAAGAGCTCTCATCCTTTCCAAGCCAAACTGACACCATCTTCACCAAAGGAGGAGTTTTCTTCATCTTCATCCTCTCCTTCAAGGATGCCATTTTCAAGCTTAGGTAGTGATCTCTACTCTTCTATTTTGTTTACTCAAGAAAGCTTGAAGCTTGGTTCCTCTCATGACCAAGATTTCCCAGTGAAAGCTTGAGAAAATTTTTCATGCTCTTCATGAGCAAAAGTTTCTATTTTTGGTAAAATATGTTTATGTTCTTGTTCATGAGTTGTTCTTGATTTTTTTGAAAAGTTCATTTCTTTAGGTGCTTCAAAGTTTCTATTTTCCTTTCTTGATGCATGAGATCTTGATGATCTTGGCGGTGTTTGGGTTGAAATTTGTCTATCTTCTTATGATGGTGCTTATGATTGGAAAAGTTGTCATCTTTATCATTTTCTCTTGATTTGACAAGACTAAACACATTCTTGATGCATGAAATTTCAAAATGTTTGTTACTTGCAACTTTAAAAGTGGCGCAAGTTTTGTGCTTCTATTTTTGTGCTTCTTTAAAGTTTTATTTTGTCTTGTCTTGAAGACAAGAATATACATAAAAGTCTAAGCTTTTTGGAATATGAAGCCTTTTTAAGTTATAAAAATGATAACTTGTCACTTTATGTCTTAAAGATAGACTTTGAATATAAGACCTTTTATAAGGTTTTAGACTTTAATCAAGAAGGTAACCTTTTAAGTCATAAAGTTATAAATTTGCACCTTAGTCTTGTAAAGGTTCAACCTTGAGATGAAAATATTAAGTAAAGTCTTAAGCTTTAATCAAGAATGTCACTTTTGAGTCATAAAAGTGTTAACTTGCAACTTTTAGTTTATAAAATTTGTATCTTGAGTGAAAATAATGCATAAAGTGTTAACTTTATAAAGAACAAGACTTTCTAAATTTAAAGCTAATGTTTTATATCATTATTTCATAAAATAGGATTCTTTTAGACTTAAGACAACTTTAAATCATAAAGTTGAGACCTTGATGGTTTTAGAATAATTAAAAGTGTCAACTTTTGTAACATCCTCAATTCCATGTCGTGCTAAATTATCTTAGTAACCCTGAGTAATTAGGCACTTAATGAGAAATTGTGAGATTAAGGCTTAATTAAGGGGTTACTCGGATGAGAAAAGTCAAGAGAATGCTTAATCGAGATTAGATAATCTCTAATTAAGCAAGTCAGAGCCCCTATAGCTCACTTAAGCACTAATCACCTTTAATTAGCCTAATCGAGTTTAATTAAGGTTAATTAAGCTTAGTCGCAAGATTAAATTTTTGTTAATCGTGTTCTTGTGTGTTAATCACTAATCCTTGCTTAATCATCTTAATTAAGTTGTATGAGCACTTAATTACATGATTAAATTCAAATTTAGTCAACTAGACAATAAAGTAAAGAGTGATGTCATAAAAGCATAAAGCATTAGACAAGAGTGCTTTATGTAAGAGTTTGACCATGTTTTGTCTCCCCATCATCCACTTTGTCCCCTTAATCACTAATTAACACAAAATTAAGCCAAATATCTCACTCTCCCTCCCTTAATGTAGGACGCCACTTTCACACACACACACACACTCACGTTTTCATTTTCACTCATTTTATTCTCTCTCTTCAAGTCAAATTCTCTAACTTCTCTCTAAACACTTCTTTATCTTCTTCATCTTCCTCTTCCTTTCTCCACCACCACCACCCTAAACCACTCACTTAGCTATTCAAAGACCTCATCTTTGGGTCTTTGGAGACAAGATCAAAACACTACAACCTCCATTTCCACAAGATTTCAAGAGCTTCTCCTTCCTCCTTGCAAAACTGCCACCTTCATCTCAAGAGGAGTCATCATCTTCTTCTTCCATTTCTCTTGTTTTGCGCCATCTTCAGGAAAGGTAGTGATCTTCATCTTTTTCATTTTGTTTACTCAAGAAAGCTTGGAGCTTGGTTCTTTTATGACTAAGATTTCTAAGTGAAAGCTTGAGAAGATCCTTCATGCTCTTCAAGAGCCAAAGTTTTCATTTTTAGTAAAATGTGTTTTTGATGTTCTTCATGTGTTCTTAAGTTTCCTTCTTTGGAAAAATATGTTCTTGATGTTCTTCATGTGTTCTTAAGTTTCCTCTTTTGTTGGTAGCTTGCTTAAAGTTGTTCTTTCCTTTTTATGATGAGTTGATGACTAGAAAAGCTCCACCTTTTTATGTTCCCATGATTTGACAAGACTTTGAACATTTTAAAAGCTTAAACTTTAAAAAGTTTGCTTCTTGACACACTTAAAGTGGCGCAAGTTTTAGTGCCATCATAAAGTCTTCTTTTGTTTTGTTTTGAAGACAAGAATGCATGTAAAAGTCTAAGCTTTTTGGCATAATAAGCCCTTTTGAGTTAGAAAATGATATCTTGTCACTTTAAGTCTTAGAAATCAAACCTTAAAGAAAAGACCTTTTATAAAGTTTCAAACTTTAATCAAGAATGAGACCTTTAAGTCATAAAAGTGTTGTTTTATAACAATTAATTCATAAGTTTAGATCTTGAATCAAAACAATGCTTAAAAGAGAGAGCTTCTATAAAAATTAAGACTTTTTAACCTTAAAGTTAATGTTTCATGTCACTAGTTGATGAAGTAGGGACCTTTTTTTGTAAAGACAACTTTAAGTCATAAAGTTGAGACCTTAATGGTCTTAGAATAATTAAATGAGTCAACTTTTATAAAGAACAAGACTTTTAGTGGAAAAGCTAGTAACTTGCATCGTTATTTCATAAAGATCTAATCTTTAAGATAAAAGCTTGAAGCTTTGTAACTTGGTTAAGTTAAAAATCACCCTTGGTGTTTGGTGAACATGGTGTTGTTGGATTCATGATATGGTTATGCGTTGTCATGACCCAAGGATTAGAGGGATCTCGAACTCCTTGGGAACAGAAGTATGATTAGGGCCTCTGAGCATAACATGAACCTAGGAATCACTAAGTGCACTATATCGAGGAAAGGAAACAATCACTTAACTTAACTAAATTTGAATAAGCGTTCCATAAGACATGAATTCAAGTAAAGAATAATTTCATGCGAGAGCTAAGTAACTAAAAGACCATATACACATGTCTTAACTGCGTGATACTCTCATAGGTAACCATGGGAAATCATGTGATGATTCATAATATTCTTCACAAAGAATAACATAACTATAAACCCCTTTAGGGTATGAATGTGTGATGCCATACGGCATGATGAATGACAAGTTAGGTTGAGCTTTGTTTCATGATTAGATGATGAGTGTGATGATATAGTGAACTATTGGTTGAATGTTGATGATTGGCATTTTGGGGAAGCTCCGGTCTAGCCGTTATGCTGCCGGATTTCCGTCAAAATTATGGACTTAGTCATATCATTGCATGTGTCTAGTCAAAGAAGTGTTATGCATGTAAAGTATAAAGATAAGAAAAGAATCAATGGGACATGACCCTTCAATCACTTCGGTAAGAGAAGTGAGAGATGGCGATCCACAAAGACACAAGGAACCTCTATGAGGGAGGCAAGGGTGACATGGAGGACCCTCCAACTTAGAGGTAACCAATATCGGCTTAGTCTGATTTGGTTAGTACTGCGTGACGACGGTCACGGAATGAGCTCATGTCCAAAAGCAGTCTATTTCAAAGGAAAGTAACGAATGTTAAGCACGTGCTAAAAAGGAAAGTTAATTCAAAAGTATAACCATGGTTAAATTAATGATGATGCATGTCCTTGCATGTACTTATGTTGCCCATTTGCATTATGAATGTGTACTCTATCTTTCAATATGTATGTTAGATCATGATGATGTAGTATGATGTTAAGTTTAAAAGCAACCCGCTTCGGGGTCTAAGTTTTCAAAACCATTAAAAATTAAACTTATATCTGTCCACTGTTTTTATAATTAAACCCGAAGTGGTTGGGACGATGACGATGACACTGTGTTTGTCTAGTCGCGATCCTACTGAGAAATTTAGTGTTTCTCATTCCTACGTTTCCCGTGTCATCTTTAGAGGATGTCGACGTCGGGCACGGTGGTGATCTACATTGAGTTCCCAGTGTGGCATTGGCGCTTTGACCCGATGCTGAACGCCTCTGTGCTGTCGGCAAACGCAGCGATGAGGGTCTACATCTTCCACAACCGCTAGTTTCAGATTCCCGTGATGAGCCCATTTTTCCAACCGCATCAGCCATTCGGCAAGGTTACTATGGATGACATCCGCCCCTAGTTTCAGCCACCGAGATATCCCACTGATGATGATGAGACTGACTCGGATACCCGTTTGACTCCAACTGTTTCACTGGATTCCAATCCCTTGGAGCCGTCTTATCCGAGCTTCCATGTGGAGATCGATTCGTCTGAGCCCCTCTATCCGACTCATGCTGGGGGATCTCACCGTTCGGGTTCGTCGCAGCCTTCGGTGATTCGTCTATCTTCTGATTCTTCTGCTTCATCTGCTGGCCCAACTTCACCCCCGATTCGTGGGCATGAGTTCATTCGTACCTGCGCCGTGCCCCGTGGGCGAGGACGTGCTCGAGGAGGGGGATGTGGGGGCACTTCTTCTGATGGATATAGGAATGGTTTCCTCCTGCCAGATGCTTGATGTGATGATTACATGTGGAACCGAGCACGAGGATAGCCCCTTTTGGTCGTAGTTATAGGGTTATCATTCTGTTGTATGGCATGCTTGGGTAGTAGGATTTTCTGATGTATTTCCTTTTGTTATGTATTGGTCGGCTTCTTGTGTAGGGCCGATGATAGATATCGGACCCATTATTATCTTATGTATGACTCTGGTGTGACTATTATTGTATTATCATGGATGGCCGTGGAATGAATGTTACCTTTATCTAAGGTTGTGGTTCCTCTTATGGTTTCTATGCTTGTTAAATGCGATGTATGTATGGGATAGCGGTGTTACTTTATACGTTCACAATGCGCTCATGGCTCTCGATTTCAAAAATGGTTCACTTGTTTTGTAGAAAAAAATTTTACCCCTATTTTCGGTACAAAGTAATTTCTAAAAGGTAATGTTAGTTCCGCGAGCAAAAGTAACAACTAGTAATTCCACAATATGACTTAAGCATAGAATGGAACTATTAGGGTGTTACAACTTTCATAAAGGAGAAGACTTTTTAGTTCTAAAGCTAATATGTTGTATCATTATTTCATAAAGAATGAAATTTTATAACTACTTTATAAAGAATGATAACTCTTATAATATTTAAGGTAAGATCTTGTTATGTTAGTGATAAAAGCTTGAAACTTTGCAACTTGGATAAGTTAAAAATCACCCTTGGTGATTAGTGAACATGGTGTTGTTGGGTTCATGAGTGCGGTTATGCATTGTCATGACCCAAGGACTAGAGGGATCTCGAAATCCTTAGGAACAGAAGTATGATTAGGGACTCTGAGCATACCACGAATGTAGGAATCACTAAGTGCACTATCTTAAGGAAAGGAAATAATTATCTAACTCAGTTATTTTGAACAAATATTCCATAAGACATGTACTTAAGTAAAAAATAATTTCCTATAAGGACTAAGTGACTAAAAGACTACATACACATATATTTTAACTGTGTGATTCTCTCATGGGTAACCATGGGAAATCATATGATGACTCATAAGACTTTCCACAAAGAATAAACCAACTATGAACCCTCTAGGATATGATTACATGATGCCATTAGGCATTATGAATGACAAGTTTGATTGAGCTTTGCCTCATAATTGAATGATTAGTGTAATAATATGATATGGATATAATGGACTGTTGGTTGAAAGTTTTATGATTGGCATTTTGGGGAGGCTCTGATCCATCCGTTATGCTGCTGGATTTCCATCAAAATTATGGACTTAGTCATATCATTGCATGTGTCTTGTCAAAGAAGTACTATGCATGTAAAGTATAATGATAAGAAAAGAAAGAATGGGATATGACCCTTTAATCACTTCGGTAAAGGAAGTGAGAGATGATGATCCATAAAGACTCAAGGAACGTCTATGGGGGAGGCAAGGATGACATGAAGGACTCTCCATGTGAAGACCCAACACAAGCCATGACCGGCGCATAGGGACACATCCTCAGCAACCATATATTAGACCATTTCTAAAGAAAATCGGGCAGAGTCTCATTGTATTTAGGACTATTCCCAAATAAGGATCCTCTTCCTGCACAAGCAACACAAGCACATAAAATCATTGGGGATCTAGGCATTCTCAGAATATACCCTACAGCACACAACATATGAGTTTTAACATGATCACAATTATGAAAATGTGTTTACATATCCAATCAAGAAACTTTAATACATAGTTATTGAGATTTAAACTAATTACAACTCAACACAGGGGGGACCCTGCCTGTAGGCTAACGGAGCACTACTAAGGATTATATACATTTACTCCAGCAATTAAATATAAATCTTAATTACAGACAACCTTTGGAAAACCACCTGAACAAGTATGGATTTCTATAACTCCAAGGACCTCAACTAGCTAGATGCAGCCAAGCATAATTTTGTACCTGTCTAAAAATATGAAGAGAGAAAAGAGTGAGTCATACAGACTCAGTAAGTGATAATATACCTATAATTAGAGTGACACAAGCTGAAACATAAGTTTTTTTTTTATAAAATATATACTTATTACAAAAAATCCATTTTTAAGGAATCATTGCTAAAAACGGAAAACTCAACATCACATGAAAATTTCACTACTTCATTGACCTCATAATTCATTTATAGATCCCTTTCAAATAAGCTTATAGCAAAGTAAAATTTTATTAAACTTCTTTACATACACATCCTTAAAACATTTAAAGATAGCTTGTAACAAATCATTTATAATTAAACCATAAAGATAGAAATATTTTATCATAACAAAAGGAGTGAATACTTGTTTCAAATCATAATAAAGCTTAAGAAAGGATCCTATTCAGAATCTACATTCTAATTCCTTTCCACCTCTAGACGTTATGTATCGCCATCCCCAAATGTGGTTCCTTTATTATTCAGAATCTATACTCTAATTCTTTTCCACATCTGGGTGTTACGTATCACCGTCCCCAAATGTGGTTCCTTTACAATCACCTCTGGGCGTTACGTATCGTGTAACATCCCCCATTTTCTTAAGTGGAGTATAATAAAAACTTTGAATTATTTCTCTTAGATAGTGTGGGAATTTCTCAGGCAGTGGTATACCCCAAAAATCCTCACACTCAGAAATGTAGGGTAGCATAACACTACCGTTAAAAATATGGCACTGCCATATGTTAAAAATTAGGAAATGACAAAAGTGTCCCTGTCAACTTTTGTTAATTGCAATCTTGCCCAAAAGTTTTAGAAATTGTACTTTGACCCAAAGTGGATATTTCTACAATAACCCTAGAACTTTTCATAAAATGACATTTATGTCCCCACATCGGTAGAATTAGCAGAATGGGGTTTTAAACGAAGCAGAATCACGTGGTGAAACTATAAAAGTTTAAATCTCTACCGATTGGGCCATGGAGGCAGTCTAGTGTAAAATGACGTGGGGTGCCCCTAAACTTGCCCAAAATTATGGATATGCCATTAGCCATGGAAAATAGAAAATAGAAAAGCTCTAAATTTGCAAGAACGATTATTTCATATTAACAAGCAATTTATTCGATCTTATTGACTAAGTGGGGTTAATTAGAAGTTAATTAGATGTTAATTAGAGGGATTAGGCTTAGGAACAATTAGAATAGAGATATAGAAATTCTCTCAGAGTCATTTAGTAAAGTTTTGCCGATTTGAAGAAAATCGGCGAAGATTCGGTATTTAAACCACCAGGACCAAGCCAGTAGAGTTTTCTACTGGAAACCCTCATTTAAGTCGCTGAAATTCAGCCACCCCTACCACATATGAGTGGCGCCAAGTGTAACATCCCCATATAACGTAATAGGAAATAATGCAAATAAACTTTTATTACTTACAACCTTGCCCCCAAACTTTTTAGAAAATGACATTTAGGTCTCTAGATCAATAGAATTAGCAGAATAAACTTTTAAATGAAGTAGAATCACGTAGCGAAAACGTAGAAACCTAAACCTCGACCGATTGAGCCACAAAGGCATCCATATGTGAAATGACATGGGATGCCCCTAAAATTGCCCATAATTATGAAAATGCCCTTAGCCATGAAAAACAGAAAACAGAATGGCCATCAATTTGCAAAATGTTTAATTTACACCATTAATCGATTTATTCGATTTTAATGCATAAGTAAGTTAAATAGAAGTTAATTAAGGATTAATTAGGTATTGATTAGATGCTAATTAGGGAGGTAGAATTAGAAATAATTAAAATAGAAACATATAAAACCTCACAAATTTCTTCAAAATCGATTTACCGATTTAAAGGAAATCGGTAAGATTACGGCATTTCAAACTGTCGGAACCGAACCAATAGGATTTTACGCTCTAAACCCTGCATCAAGTGGGTGAAACCTCAGCCACTTAACCCACCAAAGTGGTGCAAGACAGCCACAAAAGGGAGGGAAGCATGGCTGAATATGAGCCATACAAACTCCAACCAATCAAATTACAAGATTTCAGCCACCAACACTTTCATAATATATTTCTGTCTTCCTTCAGCAGAATTTTCGAGCTCCTTCTTCCAGCAGCCTTCCTCTCCTCTTTTCTTCATCTTCTTCATCTCCTTCCACTTTTAGCCTTCCTCAAGCTGCTTGCATCCCTAGAACTCAAGATTAGCTAGTTGTTGCTTCAAAATAAAGGTAGGAATTCCAACTTTTTTTCTTATTTTCTTTGAATTGGGCTGATTGTAACTCCACTTTCTTCCCACTTTCTTGTATGATTCTGATGTTATCTTGAGTGATGATGATGGATTAAGGCTGGTTTAAGTTGTATATGCGAGTTTGAATTGAAGATTGAATGGATTGATTTAAGGAAAACATGAATTCAAGAAGGATTCAAGAAGCTATTAGGGTTTTCCCCTCGACAGTCCGTACGGCGGAGTGTACGGCTCCGCCTATAGCCGATTAAATTAGATGGAACCATTTTTATACGAAACTAGACATCTAGGGCTTTCCATAGACATATCATATACTGCTTTTGGATTAGTATTGAGAGAGATATGGATTTTTTAATTTCGGCCTAGGGTTTTGACTCTGGTTCTGGGCAGACTGGGTTGTTCAGGGTAGAACTCGCTCTATACTACTTGAAAATCAGTGAAACTAACTTTGTTAGAAAGCTTACACATAGAAGAATGTCTCATAAAAATTTCAGAATTAGATCAGGTCCCAGTTGCTCCCAGTGATCCAAGAAATTTGCCCTATGTCCAAAGCAGGCTAAAACAGGGCAGTTTAGGAAGATCAGAATTCGGGGCTTGTAACTGGAGCCCTACTAAGTCAAATGGAATGGAACTTTTTGAAAATGAAACTTTACCCTGTTAGCTTTAATATAAGTCTAATTTTGTGTAATTTGAGTCAGTTTTCGATTTTCAGTGGATTTTTACTTTTAGTCACCTGATTCTGGCTAGCCATTGGGCAGGCCGAGATAAAACCTAAATATCTTGAGTTATAAATATCAAAATTAAATGGGACCAAAGAGGTTAGAAACTAGACACATAACATTTTAACATATCCAAAATTGAGGTCGAAATGAGTTAAATAGAAATTATGGCTTGATTTAGAAGAACCGGGTTGGTTGACTATGCTGAGGCACAAACTTTGCCTTAATGAGCTTATTGTCATTATGAGTTCCATGTTGGAATATGTATGTAATGTTGTGACCTCTGTGATAAATTGATGTTCTGGTGTGCTGACACTATTCACAGGAAAGCGGACTTGATTCGTTATGCTGCCGAAATTTTGGCAGAAATATGTGAATTATATGGATGTGATAAACATTTATGTGTTATGCTCATAAGATTCATATATGCAAGGATGATTTAAGTATAATATGAATATATTGAATGTGGGTCCCTTCACCTGGAGGCAGTTATGAGATCCCTCCTAGTGAAGGCAGTTAAATAAGATAAGATATGAATCCCTTCACTTGGAGGCAGTTGCACTTTGAATCCCTCCTTGTGAAGGCAGCTACCCTCTACCTTGGAGACACGTGGTCAGAAGAGATTCCTCAATTAGAGGCACCTGACCAAAATGAGATTCCTCCACAGCTAGAGGCACGTGAATCCCCTTGTGGGTGAGTCAGTGTGACGATGGTCACGAGTCGAGCTGACGAGCTCACTCCAAGGCCAGGCTACCCAAGGACAGTAAAGGCTAAAGACTAAAGATTAAAAGATATGCAAGCACCCCACTCACATGAGGCATGACATCGACCCAGCTAGTGTGAGTATAGGGGACAAAACTTACACGAGGCATGGCATGACCCAGCTAGTGTAAGCAATGAAAATGTATGGTGGCAACATCCATGACATTAACTCAGTATAGAGCAAAGAAAGGCATCAGGGTATTTGCATGAATTCAAAGATGAGATTTTGCATAATGACATCCTATGTTTAATTGATGCTGAAGCTGTACTATCTATTTACGCTGTAATTATTTTCTACATATGAAATATTGTTAATGCGACTCAAGCGCGTGAATAAAATGAACTCTGCTTCAGACATTATATTTTCAACTATAAAACTGAATAGTCTATTTAACATGCTCACATTTTTCATAATAAACCGAAGCAGCTGGAGATAATAACGATGACACGGTATAAAATTTATTAATGAATCCTACTGAGAATTTTATAATTCTCACCCCTATGTTTATTTCCGTGTTATCTCCAGATAATTCAAGAAATATTGGGAACAACCAGAGGTTGCTATCAGACAAGGTTCGTTCAGGTAACAGTAACAACTCCTGAGTGTGGTGCTATGACTTAAGAATAGTACTGTACTTGGGAGGGTGTTACATTAATGGTATCATAGCAGTTCGATCCTCCCCGGACCTAAGGAATCGGACGAACTACGTTTCCAGTGTACTCTGGAATCCTTAGGAAATGAGAGAATATCATGCGACTAATCTTGTCTACTTAGATAAGATATAGGATAGGAAATTAAATTAGATATGCATGACCGCCTAACTGTGATTGTTATTGGTTGCTGTCACACTTAACTTATTGTTGAGCCTAATCAACTCAATGCTTTGTTGTGTGTGACTAGGAACTAATGGCTTCCAGGGGGCGTGGTAGGCCATGAACTATACCCACTCCAGAAGATCCTGCTAATTTTATGGACACGATGCGTGAGATGGCTCATGCAATGCAGGAACAGGCTGCTGCAACACATGAAATGATGAACCAATTGGGTAGGCAGCCCCAGGTTGGCCGTGGGAGAAATCCACATGGCCCAGGAGTCGACTTGGACTATCTTAAATTTGCTGAATTCAGAAAAGCGAATCCGCCCAGCTTCCGAGGAGCTTTCGACCCAGATAAAGCTGAGAAGTGGATCAAGGCAATGGAGAAGGTCTTTTCTGTCTTGGCTTGCACTGATCAATAGAAAGTAGCCTTTGCCACTTATATGTTGGAAGCGGACGCCGAGTTTTGGTGGAGCGGTGCGAAGAAGCTGTTGGAAGAACCCCAAGTTGATATCACTTGGAATATATTTAAGGAGGCATTTTATCAGAAGTATTTTCCCGCATCAGTGCGAAATGCTAAAGAATTGGAATTCATGAAGCTTCAACAGGAAGACATGAGTGTTTCGGAGTATATTGCTAAGTTCGAAGAACTTTGCAAATTTTCCACCATCTATCGATGCAACCCTGACGAAAATTGGATATCTATCGACGCAACCCTGACAAAAATTGGAAATGCATCAAATTTGAGGGAGGACTAAAAGCGGACATTTTGGCATTAGTGGGGCCAATGGAGATAAGAGATTTTGCTGCCTTAGACAACAAAAGTTGATTAGTTGAAGAATATAACAAGAAGCTCGCTGATACTAGAATGGATGTTTGTGGACAGAGACTAACACTGGAAGACCAGGAGTTTAAGCACACACCGCCGTTAAAGAAGCCGTTTCAACCTAATGGAGATAAAGATAAGCAGCAGCAAAGACCCATCATGAAGCAAGAATGTTCAAAATGTGGAAAGTATCATGGAGGAAGGCCTTGCTTGGTTGGCCAAAATGTATGCTTTAAGTGTGGAAAGCCAGGACACATGGTTAGAGAATGCCCCGGCCATTAGCTACCTATTCTTAGGCTGTAACACCCAAGGTTGAATGTTGAAAGGAATACTTCCCCGGAGGAGCTGAAACAAAATTAGGAACAACCCAGGACAAGGATTCACTTTTTGCTAATTGTGTTATGTTAAGTTATATAACAGGGGTGTTACATTAATGTTGTATTATACTTATCGAATGTACTTATATATCAACTCTTTTATTAAACTCTTATGGCAATAAATAGTTAGTTTTGTGACTCAATTTTGGGGACAAAATTTTTTTTTTAGGAGGATAGTAATGTAACATCCCTATATAACGTAATAGGAAATAATGCAAATAAACTTTTATTACTTACAACCTTGCCCCCAAACTTTTTAGAAAATGATATTTAGGTCCTTAGATCAATAGAATTAGCAGAATAAAGTTTTAAACGAAGCAGAATCACGTAGCAAAAATGTAGAAACCTAAACCTTGGCCGATTGAGCCACGGAAGTATCCATATGTGAAATCACATGGGATGCCCCTAGAATTGCCCATAATTATGAAAATGCCCTTAGCCATGAAAAATAGAAAACAAAATGGCCATCAATTTGTAAAACGTTTAATTTACACCATTAATTGATTTATTCGATTTTAATGCATAAGTAAGTTAAATACAAGTTAATTAAGGATTAATTAGGTATTGATTAGGTGCTAATTAGAGAGTTAGAATTAGAAATAATTAGAATAGAAAACATATAAAACTTCACAAATTTCTTCAAAATCGATTTACCAATTTAAAGGAAATCGGAAAGATTACGGTATTTCAAATTGTCGGAACCAAACCAATAGGATTTTACGCTCTAAACCCTACATCAAGTGGCTGAAAACTCAGCCACTTAACCCACCAAAGTGGCGCAAGACAGTCACAAAAGGGAGGGAAGCATGGCTGAATATGAGCCATACAAACTCCAACCAATCAAATTACAAGATTTCAACCACTAACACTTTCATAATATATTTCTCTCTTCCTTCAGCAGAATTTTCGAGCTCCCTCTTCCAGCAGCCTTCCTCTCCTCTTTTCTTCATCTTCTTCATCTCCTTCTTCCACTTTTAGCCTCCCTCAAGCTGCTTGCATCCCTAGAACTCAAGATTAGCTAGTTGTTGCTTCAAAATAAAGGTAGGAATTCCAACTTCTTTTCTTGTTTTCTTTGAATTGGGCTAATTGTAACTCCACTTTCTTCCCACTTTCTTGTATGATTCTGATGTTATCTTGAGTGATGATGATGGATTAAGGCTGGTTTAAGTTGTATATGTGAGTTTGAATTGAAGATTGGATGGATTGATTTAAGGAAAACATGAATTCAAGAAGGATTCAAGAAGCTGTTAGGGTTTTCCCCTCAATAGTCCATATGGCGGAGTGTACGGCTCCGCCTACAGCCGATTAAATTGGATGGAACCATTTTTATACGAAACTAGATATCTAGGGATTTCCATAGACATATCACTTAAGGCTTTTGGATTAGTATTGAGAGAGATATGAATTTTTGAATTTCGACCTAGGGTTTTGACTGCAGTTCTCAAGGTGACTGGGTTGTTCAGGGTAGAACTCGCTCTATACTACCTGAAAATCAGTGAAACTAACTTTGTTAGAAAGATTACACATAGACAAATGTCCCACAAAAATTTCAGAATTAGATAAGGTCCCAGTTGCTCCCAGTGATCCAAGAAATTTACCCTATGCCTAAACCGGGCCAAACAAAAGGCGCTTTAGGAAGATCGAGTCGGGGCTTGTAACTCGAGCCCTACTAAGTCAAATGAAATGCAACTTTTTTCAAATGAAACTATCCTGTTAGCTTTAATATGAGTCCAATTTCGTGTAATTTGAGTCAGTTTTCGATTTTTAGTGGATTTTTACTTTTACTTGCCTGATTCTGGCTAGCCATTGGGCAGGCCGGGATAAAACCTAAATATCTTGAGTTATAAATATCAAAATTAGATGGCACCAAAGAGGTTAGAAACTAGACACATTTAACATATCCGAAATTGAGGTCCAAATGAGTTAAATAAAAATTATGGCTTGATTTAGAAGAACTGGGTTGGTTGACTATGCTGAGGCACAAACCTTGCCTTAATGAGCTTATTGTCATTATGAGTTCCATGTTGGAATATGTATGTAATGTTGTGACCTCTGTGATAAATTGATGTTCTGGTGTCTTTGGCACTATTCACGAGGCAGACTTGATTCAGTTATCTTGAAATTTCGGCAGAAATATGTGAATTATATGGATGTGATAAACATTTATGTGTTATGCTCATAAGATTCATATATGCAAGGATGATTCAAGTATAATATGAATATATTGAATATGGGTCCCTTCACCTGGAGGCAGTTACGAGATCCCTCCTAGTGAAGGCAGTTAAATAAGATAAGATATGAATCCCTTCACTTGGAGGCAGTTACACTTTGAATCCCTCCTTGTGAAGGTAGCTACCCTCTACCTTGGAGGCACGTGGTCGGAAGAGATCCCTCAATTAGAGGCACGTGACCAAAATGAGATCTCTCCATGGCTAGAGGCACGTGAATCCCCTTGTGGGTGAGTCGGTGTGACGACGGTCACGAGTCGAGCTGACGAGCTCACTCCAAGGCCAGGCTACCCTAGGGCAGTAAAGGCTAAAGACTAAAGATTAAAAGATATGTAAGCACCCCGCTCACATGAGACATGGTATCGACCCAGCTAGTGTGAGTATAGGGGACAAGACTTACACGAGGCATGGCATGACCTAGCTAGTGTAAGCAATGAAAATGTATGGTGGCAACATCCATGACATTAACTCAGTACAGAGCAAAGAAAGGCATCAAGGTATTTGTATGAATTCAAAGATGAGATTTTGCATAATGACATCCCATGTTTAATTGATGCTGAAGCTATACTATCTATTTATGCTGTAATTATTTTCTAAATATGAAATATTGCCAATGCGACTCAAGCGTGTGAATAAAATGAACTCTGCTTCGAACATTATATTTTCAACTATAAAACTGAATAGTCTATTTAACATGCTCACATTTTTCATAATAAACCGAAGCAGCTGGAGATAATAACGATGACACGATATAAAATTTATTAATGAATCCTACTGAGAATTTTATAATTCTCACCCCTATGTTTATTTCCATGTTATCTCCAGATAATTCAAGAAATATTGGGAACAACCAGAGGTTGCTATCAGACAAGGTCCGTTCAGGTAACAGTAACAACTCCTGAGTGTGGTGCTATGATTGAAGAATAGTATTGTACTTGGGAGGGTGTTACACCAAGTATTACTCAAGATAGTGGAGAAACTTGGCCTCACCTGCACCGAATTTTTATCATTTTTCGTCTAGTTGTTCGATTTTCATCGAATAATTGGGATTAATTAGGATTCGATTAAGCATTTACTTAAAGCCAATTAAATATGAACTATAAAGATCAGACTTGATGGAATTAGATTAGAACCATAGGAAACCTCATAGGACTTTCCTAAAACTGTTTTACCGATTTGAAGGAAATCAGTAGAATTTCAGTATTTTAAATTGTTGGAACCGGACCAATAGAAATTATACTATGAGAAATCTATGATAGAGGGCCAAGATTTAGCCAAAACATCCCTATAAGTGGCACCTCAATCAGCCATAAAAGAGGGGAGCCAAGCTAAGTTTGAATGAGGATTGAAGTCCACCAATCAAAAGTCAACTTCCTTCAAAAGTTTTCATTTTTTTTCTTCCTTCCCCCTTTATATTTTCAGCCTCCCCATAAGAGGTGCAGACCAGCCCTCATTTTCCCACTTTCCTTCATCTTATTCCACTTCCTCTCAAGCCCCAACCTTCAACTTCACTCCAAGATCAAGTTCCATCAAGATTTCACACCACCAAGGTAGGAATCTTAACTTTCTCCTTCTTTTCTTTGAATTGGGACTACCTATGGTCCCTTATTCATCCATAATTCTGATGTTGTGATCGGTGGAGATGATGAATTAAGGTTGGTTTAAGGTGTATATGTCAGTTTGAATTGAAGATTGGACGGAGATTTAAGGAAAACATGAATTCAAGAAGAATTTAAGAAGCTGGTAGAGTTTTCCCCTTGACAGTCCGTACGACGGAGTATACGGCTCCTCCTAAAGCCATTTAAATTTAATGAATTTATTTTTATATGAAACTAGACATTAAACGCTTTCCATACATATAAAATATAAGCCATTGTATTAGTATAGAATTAGTTATGAATTTTTGAATTTTGACCTAAAAATCTGGATTCTTATCTGGGCAGTATGAGTTGCGAAGGGTGTAACTCACGCTACACAAATCTAAATTCAGTGAACCTAACTTTTTTTGAAAGCTAACATATGACGGAATATCTCATAAAAATTTCAAAGTCAGATTCGATGCCAATTATTCCCAGTACATCGATGAATTCACCTTAAGCTCAAATCAGGCTAGAACAAGGTAGTCCAATAAGGTCAAGTTATGGGGCTGATATCTCAAAATATACAATGAAAATGATATGCAACTTATTTCATATGAAAGCTTGTCTTTTTAGCTTTAATATGATACCAATTTCGTATGATTTGGATTGTTTTTCGATTTTTAATGAATTTTTGATTTTAAGTGTGTAATTTTGACTAGCTACAGGGCAGGCCGAGGTAAAACTTAAATAACTTGAGTTATACAAATCAAAATGAGATGGGACCAAAAAGGTTGGAAACTAGACACATAGAGCTATGATATAGCCAAAATTCAGATCTAAATGAGTTGAATAGAAGTAAGGGTGGACTTTACAAAATTCGGGCAGAAGAGGGTAGAATGAGCAGAAAACTCTGTTGATATTTCTATTGATTTTGACATACCATATGATCAATAATGTTGCTGTAACTTGCTGTTTTACATTAAATTACATACTTAATTGATTTTATCGGTAGCCTGACACTATTCACAGGGAAGCAGACTCGATCCATTATGCTGTTGAATTTTCGACAGGAATTTATGAGAACTTATGCTATGGGTGATTATGCCTTGAATATATTTATATTTATATGTCATGTTCATGTACGTCATGTATGCAAGCATAATTAGAATATGATATGAGAAGTAAGGTAGAAGACATATCCATGAATGCTCAAAGCATCCACATGCATGATAAGAGATGAAAAGAAAAGGATAATAAGAACTTGCAAGAAGGATGTACTAAGCTACCACGTGAGGCGTGGCATAGACCAAGCTAGCGTGGGCCAGAGCAGTACTGTCTAAGACTTGGGCCAGCCCTCGGCCAGATTTAAGGGGAATAGACCAGTGTGAGGGTTGGGGAAAGTAAACCCATCACTTATGTATAGGTACGAGCTCGAACCTGAAAAGCAGGCTATTACCCAAGCGTGAGAGAGGCCATTCACCTCCGGGGGACCAAGTATAGAAAAGAGCAAGATCAAGTTGCAAGTTAAAGAAAGATATGAATTAAGTCAAGTGCACTTGCATACAGACAAGTACAAGCATCTTTATGTGCATCTTCAATTATCCTATTAAGTCATAATGTTATTAAGATTCTTGTTAAAGCATATTGCATTATTCATATTTCTATGTTTGTCATATAATATGGCAAGTGATTGTTAAAACATAACCCGCTTCGAGGAAGATGTTTTCCACTTAAAATTGAACCACTGTTTGCGTATATGTGCTCATTTTTTCATAATAAACCGAAGCGGCTGGAATGTTTATGATGGCACTATATGAGAATAGTTCATGTTTACCTACTGAGAACCTTAGGTTCTCACTGCCTGCTTGTATGTTTTTCTTTTCCGTAAACATTTCAGCACCTAAGTTGAAAATCAAGTGCGAGACAAAGTACTGGGACATTTTCTGAGCAAGACTCGGGTGCAAACTAGACCAAGCGACTATTGGAGCTAGCTAGCGACTAGTCGAAAGCAAGTTCTGTGTATTATGTTAGTCACAATTTCTTTTAAATTGTAGGTATTTTATCATCTATGTATCAAAGATGATGAAACTTATGAACTATTAGTTAGCAATAAAAATTAATGGGCTAAAGGGCCATGTATTATATTTTCCACATTTTAAAGCTTTCTTAACACAGTGACAACCTTTTAATATAACTCCATGACTCGAGTATAGCTTATATAATAAAGGGTGTTACATATCGCCATCCCCAAGGTGTTCATATTTATTTCGGTCATTTCGGCCAAACATGTCGGGCTAGCACCAACCCTGCTAGCTGGACTTTTCAAGGTGCACCAAGGCTAATGTTAACTGCCATTAGCGAGCAGCTCTGTTGTCGTTTCCTCCCCTTACGTAACTTTATTATTTTCTAACTCTTTGTCACTAAAACTTTTCTATAACTCAAGTCTTATACGTTCTAAGTGTACTATCAAATATAGATACAAAGTATAATACCTCCAAATCTTTCAACTCAAAGTACCTAAAGTTCTTTCTCAAAGTAGTAAATTTAAACTATTCCTATGAAATTACTCAAAACTTTGACTTCAAGAACATCATAATTTCTAATAACATAAAAGTTCATCCTTTCTATCAAATTATTCAAGCATCGAAAATCAATTTCTAGACTTGCTTATCCCACACATATATATAAAAATATATGCTAAGGTTCTTTCAAGAATTCAATAAGGTCATACCTTAAAATGCTATTTCACTTTCTTTAAACTTTAATAACTCAACCCATGAACTTAACATTTATAAAACTATGCATATACTAAAACTAGCTAGTCATAGATATGTTATCAACTCACAGTGCCATTCCAAGAGAAGGAGTAGCCTTAGCAGGTTGTGTCATGGATTCATGGTCGCCGCATAAATTATCTAGCACCAAAAACATTATTATCCAAACACTAATTAGTCTATAGAACCAGAGATTAACTTGAAATATACCCCAAGGCATAAAAAGCCCTATTGTAACACCTTACCAGATAAAATACTATGCTTAAGTCATAATATATTACCTGATAAGTCATTATGTATGGCGGTCAAATTAAATTCCATTTTCTGATTCAATGTTAATTACCCATACAGAGTTAATTGTTCACTTAACAAATTTTCCATTTGATTGCGGAATAAATAATAGATAATCGTTGTAATGGAAGAGAAATAGAATAAGTAAAAATGTGGAATAGACGGAACTACTAGAACTGCATCATCTCATATACATATATATATACATAGATATCTGTTTTCACAGTTTGCCAAACGATACATAAACAGTAGAGGGTAATAAAATGAGGCTGCTAAAATAAAATAAATTGACCTGACTTTATGAATAGTACCCTAGCTGGTCCCCACGGGATATTTCATGTACAACTCCTAACTCCTACCTATCTGCCCATGACCCAGACTGCCAAAAGAGGGCCACTTTGTATACCTCCTGTTGCTACGGCACGTATGCTATCTAGATAGATTCTGAGGAA
Organism: Pterocarpus santalinus; assembly: GCA_031439595.1. Taxonomy (NCBI): domain Eukaryota; kingdom Viridiplantae; phylum Streptophyta; class Magnoliopsida; order Fabales; family Fabaceae; genus Pterocarpus; species Pterocarpus santalinus. The sequence goes on from CM062527.1 coordinate 31,479,776, forward strand.
TGGAATCCATTGGCCATGTTGGCACTTACCCGGGCATAGCTGCCACTGGCTACAGAGGATGATGACGATGAACTCGCCGCCTCAGAAAGGGTCATCCTTCTCCCCAGAGAACGAGATGGAAGGAGCCTATGGAGGTGAAGCTGGTGGAGCCATGGGAGCTATTGCGCTACCGGTCTTTATTCTTCTTCTTTGCCATCACTGCGTGTAGAGGTGGAAAAGGATGGGCCATGTATAACGGGATAGTAATATAAGGTACGGTAGGGTCAAAGAGTGGGTGAGTCAGGGGAACAACAAAATCTCTACGAAAGAAGAAATAAAAATGGAACTGACATCTACCAAATATATATATATATATATATATATATATATATATATATATATATATATGTCTAAAAAGGGTCCTGTGGATGTGAAGCTCTGAACTTCGATGAAAAAGGACGCCTTAATGCCACGTTCTCCATGATCCGAGAATTATGCGGAAACATATAGTACGGTGAGAAATAAAGATTTCTCAGTAGGAATCCTAAGTTTATACATATCTGTCATTACTGTCATTCTTAGTTGTTTCGGTTTTTCCTTAATTTTAAATAGTACGACATAATCGTAATATTCAACTTAAATTCTTATCATAGAAACATACACCGAAACAAACTAAATTTTAAATTGGAATAATGGAAATATAGTTAATGATATACTAATACAACTGAGACAGTAACCATAAATAAGCAATAACATATCATGTGAAATAAGTAGATAACTATGACAATTAATTAAGAATTATCATACAGTGCATTAATTATGCAACTGGAGAGTGCATTTTATCTTCGAAGGCTTTTGCCTCCCAAAACTTATTTTCCATCCTTGGTCCCTTGGGAGTTATTGGCCATATACTCCTGGGTAATAGTCCGCTTTTTAGGACCGAGCTCGTTCCTATACAAGATTGCCAGGTTAACTTTCCCCGACTTTTCCACTAATCTATTCCCCTTAAACTTATTCAGGGGCTAGCGCAAGTAATATGGAATCCTTTGTAATATTCATGAATTGCATGCAGAGCTAACTTTATTTTTTCATAGATCATGTGTTCATGCAATTATAATTCATACAGCTTATGAATTCCTTGCCGAAATTTCGGCAGTATAATAGATCGAGTCTGCTTCCCAATCAATAGTGCCAGACTACTAGTAAAATCATTCAAACATGCAAATCAATATGGAATAGCAATCATACATTCACAATATCATTCATCACATTCACTACAAACATCAATAAGGTTTTCTGCTTACTTCATCTTATTCTGCCCGAATTTTGTATAATCCACCTTTAGTCCAATTTAATTGATTTAAACTTGAATTTTGGATATATGATAGCTCTATGTGCCTCGTTTACAATCCTTTGGTCCCATCTCATTTTGATTTGTATGACACAAGTTATTAGTATTTTACCTCAGATTGCCATGTTCTTAGCCAGAATTGCACCTTTATAAGAGCAAATTCCCCAAAAATAGAAATCTGGGTTGAATCATATGAAATTTATATCACATTAAATTCATTGATGTGCTGGGAATAATTGGTAATGAATTTGACCCTAAAATTATTATGGGATATTCCCTTATATGTTAGCTTTCAGAAAACATTGATTTTACTCAATTTCGAGTTGTGTAGGGTGAGTTCCACCCTTCTCAACTCACACTGCCTAGATGGGAATCCAAGATCCTGGGTCAAATTTCAAAAATTCATAACTAATTATATACTAATCCAATGGCCTTATATTTTATATGTATGTAAAGCCCCGAATGTCTAGTTTCATATAAAAATGAATTCATCAAATTTAATTTAAACAGCTGTAGGGGGAGCCGTACACTCTGCCATATGGACCGTCGGGTGGAAACCCTAACAGCTTCTTGAATTCTCTCTATTCTTCAAGTTCTTTCATACCAATTCCAATTCTAATCACAATATACATGGAAAATCAACCATAGTCCATCATCATCACTCCAAATCACATCAGAATCATGAGAAAAACAAGATCCCCCACACAACCCCAAATCAAGGAAAAGAAGAAGAAAAGTTGGATTCTTACCTTTCCTAGGTGTGACTCTTGCTAGATTTGTGTTTGAGTTGAAGAAACCTTAATGTGGCTTGAAGATTTGTTGGAGATGAAGATGATATGAGATGAGATGAGGAAGAAAGGAAATGGAGAGGGGTCAACCACATAAAGAGGCCGAAATTGCAAGGGTAGAAAATGAAAAAAATGAAAACTTCTAAAGCAAGTTGAATTTGATTGGTGAATTTGTATTGGTTGTTCAACTTGATTTAGTAGCCCATATAGAGGGCTAAGATTGTGCCATTTGCATGGTTAAGTTGGCTAAATCTTGGCCATCTATCCTAGGGTTCTCATAGTATAATTTCTATTGATCCGATTCCAATAGTTTAAAGTACCAAAATCTTACCGATTTCTCTTAAATCGGTAATCCAGTTTTGGAAAAATTCTGTGAGGTTTCCTATACTCTTAATCTAATTCCATCAAGCCCAATCCTTCTAAATCTCACTTAATTGGCTGTAAGTGAATGCTTAATCGAATTCTAATTAATCCTAATTATTCGATGAAAACCGAACAACTCGGTTATTAACGATAAAATTTTTCGGACGTTACATTTCTACCCTCCTAAAAAAAATTTTGTCCTCAAAATTTGGTACCTGAGAATAATTTAGGATACTCCCTCCTCATATCGGATTCTAATTCCCACGTACAGCCTGCTGAGTCTTCATTTCCCAATGCCACCTGCACTAACTGTACGGCTTTGTTTTGAAGGTAGTTGATGCTCCTATCCCCTATCCGTGCTGGGGATACAGAAAAAGTTAAGTCATCCCTTAACTGGATTGATTCAGGCTCCAAGAAGTGAGTGGGGCCAGGCTGGTATTTTTTGAGTTGAGAAACATGGAAAACATCATGGAGGTTTGACAGATGCAGAGGTAAGGCGACTCGATATGCAACTGGCCCAATTCGTTTCAAGATTTGAAAAGGACCTATAAAGCGAGGGCTTAGCTTTCTAATTTTAATAGCTCTGCCTACTCCAGTTGTGGGTGTGATCTTTAGGAACACATGGTCTCCTTTTTGAAACTCCAAAGGCTTTCTCCTGACATCCGTGTAGTGTAACATCCCGATTTCCGAGTTCGTCTTCGCACTCTGGATTGATCAATTCCAATTTCCGACTTCATCTTTGGATTTCAATAGGATGACTATTTCCGAGTTCCGATCTAATTTTGGCCAATTTCCGACTTCACCTTTGAAACTCAGACAGAAGGAATTAATTCAGAGTTCCGAGCTAGTCTTGACTTCAGGTCCTTCACGATTTCCGATTTCATCTTCAATTTTGATTATTCCGGATTCCCGACTTCATATTCTAATTACGAGGGATTCCGTGTTCCAATATACGATTTCGAGTTCAAGTATATTGGGTACAATTTACGATCTCCGATTTAAACTCTCATAATTTCGTCATTTCACGACTTCCGACTTGGACCTCTCATCCGAACACATGAACGTAATTCCGCGAGATCCGATTTCATGTCTCAAGGAAAATATGACCGGCTTCTGATGTCACCAAGCACACTATATATAAGTCACGACTTCCGAGTTTTAATAACTAGTGTTTGGAAATGCGACTCGAATTTCCAAGTTCCGATCTTAGTGTTGAACTCAATTGGAATGGACACGAGTTCGGACCCTTGAGCAAATCTTCAGTCACACGATCTCCGATTTTACATCCAGCATTGGCATTCCCCGAGTTCAAATAGGGAGTTTCGAGATTATATGAATGGGAACTGTATTACTTCCGACCTACGACATTGCTACAAAGATTTCCCCAAGCCACAAACAAGTTGGTACGATTTCCGACATTAGTCTTCAGCTCCAAGCTCAAGTAAAAATGGCACGAGTTCCGACCTTAAGTATAATAGGAATGAGTTCCGACTTGAAGTAGAGTAAATGCGAGTTCCGATTTCAAACAGTATGGCGGCAAATTACTCTGAAAGTGAGACGTAGCTAAATTCTGTCCACAAGAAAATTCAGCCAATAAGAACCCTCCAAGTTAACTCCCACTCATGCCTATATAACACATCCTTCTCCTTTGATTCAGACCATTATTCACGTTGCATTTCCTCTTCTCCTTCAGCTCTCTTTCTCTCTTGCTCACACATCCAAAGCTCAAGCTAAGTTCCAGCCTTGTTCATCCAAACTCCAAGTTTCAGCACTTAGCCAAATCTTGCTCCAAAAGAGGTAGGATTCTATTTCTGTTCTTGAATTACTTGTACTATGATTGCATGAAACTATATCCTTCTTCTTGTATTTGATGGATTATTGGATGTGTATGATTGGATTAATATGGGATTAATATGAAATTTTGAGTGGGAATTAGAATTAGAAGAATAAAACTAAGAGAAATGGAATGGATGAGGGTGCTGCCTTGGTGGAGAGCCCACGGCAGTCCGTACGACGGAGTGTACGGCGCCGCCTACGATCGGTCAAATCCGATCAAACCATTTTTAGATGAAAGTAGACATTCAGGGCTTTCCATAGATATATCATATAAGGTTATTGGATTAGTATTGAGGGAGATACAAATTTTTGAAGTTTGACCTAGGGTTCAGGATCTTCATCCGAGCAGGGTGACTTGAGGAGGGTATAACTCACCCTATACAACTCCAAATCGAATGAAACTAAGTTTGTTAGAAAGCTTACACACAGAGGAACACCCCAATATAAGATTCCGAGTTTGTTATGGTCCCAATTGTTCCCAGTGATTCGAGGAAGTTGTCCTATGTCTAATTCAGACCAACACAGGGTAGTTCAGGAAGGTCGACTTTCAGGACTTATATCTCGTGATGTACTTAAGCAAATGGAGGGAAACTTGTGGCAAATGAAAGGTTGTCCTGTTAGCTTTGATATGAGACCAATTTCGTAAAATTTGAGCTTAGTTTCGATTTTTAGTGAATTTATATTCCCAGGAGTGTAATTCGGGCTAGTGACTGAACAAGCTGAAGTAAAAGCTGAATATCTTGGATTATGTAAATCAGAATGGCATGGGACCAAAGAGGTTAGAAAGTAGACATATAGGGCTATGACATATCCAAATTTCAGCTTTAAATGAGTTGAATAGAAATAAAGGTGGATTATACAAAATTCGGGCAGAACCGAATATAATTGGCAGAATGGCCAAAATGATAATTTTACAAGTGTTAGTGGAACATACAAGGTTTGAATTGAGGATTGCCAGCTTGACATTGTTATATGTGTGTTAAGTTGATTATGTTCCTGTGACTAATTTGTCTGTGAAATGCTGGCACTATTCATGGGAAAACGGACCTGATCCATTATGCTGCCGGATTTACGGCAGAAGTCTGAGAAGTCATGAATGTTTAAGTGTAAGGATGGATTGAAATATAAAGGGGTATATAGAAACCCTATATTTAAGAATGACATAATTATGTTATGAGGTATATGAGAGTAAGTGAGGTAGCATGTGTATAACTATGCCTGAATATGTTTGAGAATGAAAGAATGTGAAAATATTGAATGTGAATCCCTCCACTTGGAGGCAGTTATTTGAAATCCCTCCCTGTGAAGGCAGTTAAGACAATGAGATCCCTCTACCTTGGAGGCACGTGGTCAGATGAGATCCCTCTATGTTGAAGGCACGTGGTCAGATGAGATCCCTCAAATTTTGAGGCACGTGACCAGAATTGATCCCTTCAGCTAGAGGCACGTGACCAGAATCGATCCCTTCAGCTAGAGGCACGTGACCAGAATCGATCCCTCCAAGACTAGAGGCACGTGAATCCCCTTGCGGGTGAGTCGGTGTGACGACGGTCACGGGTGATGCTGACGAGCTCACTCCGAGGCCAGGCTACCCAAGGCAAGAATGCACCTAGGGACGGCGATACGTAACGCCTAGGTGTGCCAAGTAAAAGACTAAAGACTAAAGATTAAAGTATATGCAAGCACCCCAATCATATGAGGCATGGCATCGACCCAGCTAGTGTGAGTACAGGGGATAGAACTTATATGAGACATGGTATCATGCTGCACTTGAGGACGGCGATACGTAACGCTCAAGTGTAGACAGATTCAGGCACCCTAGGGACGGCGATACGTAATGCCTAGGTGTGCCGAATGAAAGAAAAGTAAAATTTTATGTATATGTATGAATTCAAGTGCAAGTTAAGTTAGGTACAGATGTTATGTTTCCAGTAGATTAATGTTATGTGCGTTTTATATGTTGAAGTTATTATCCCTGGTATTATTCATGAATTAATCTTGTGTACACTTCCCCAAAGGACCAGTATATGAGTAAAAATGAACTTTGCTTCGGATAAGACATTTTTCGAAATGTAAAATTAAACAATTTGTGCTGCATGTTCATCTATTTTCAAAATAAACCGAAGCAAACTGGAGACGAACATGATGACACTACGTATGAAGATTAGAGAATCCTATTGAGAATTTTATAATTCTCACTCCTATTTCCATGTTGTCTCCAGATAATTTCAGAAGTTTTCGAAGACGGCTGAAGTTATCACGATTGAGGTCCGCTCAGTAACGATGCAATGACTCAGTGGTATAGTACTATGACTTAAGCATAGTACTGTGCTTAGGAGGGTGTTACACGTAGCTCTTCTGATGACTCTGAGCTGCAAGTATCTTGCTACAGATTCTTTTGATTTGCTCTGTAGTTTGCTTGATTAACTCCGATCCTAGCAGACTTTGTTCCCCTGATTCATACCAACATAGTGGAGATTGGCATTTCTGTCTGTATAACGCTTCGTACGGGGCCATGCCGATGCTTGCATGATAACTGTTGTTATATGCAAATTCGGCCAATGGTAAATATCGATCCCAGTTCCCGTGCTATTCCAAGATGTATGCTCGCAGCATATCTTCCAATGTCTGAGTAGTTCGCTTGATCTGACCATCCATTTGTGGATGGTACGCAATGCTTAAATAGAGTCTGGTGCCGAATGCTTTTTGGAATGCTCCCCGAAATTGTGAGGTAAACATCGGATCTCGATCTGATATAATTGTTGAAGGAATACCATGTAGTCGCACCACTTCTTGAATTTATAATTGAGCTAACTTCTCCAGAGGATAATTCGCTCGAATAGGTAAAAAATGAGCAGACTTAGTTAGTCTATCCTCTATGACCCATATAGCATCATATCCCGAGGGTGTCTTTGGTAAGCCTATAATGAAATCCATAGAAATGCTTTCCCATTTCCATTCCGAAATGTCTAAAGGTTGCAGAGTTCCTGCCAGTCTCTGATGTTCTACTTTTACTTTCTAGCAGGTTAGACATTTATTCACAAGATTTGCCATATCCTTCTTGAGGCCTGGCCACCAAAACATCTTCTTAAGATCTTGATAGATCTTGTTAATGCTAGGATGTATAGCGAAATCGCTTCTATGTGCTTCCCCAAGATTCTCTGCTTAAGGTTGTCCTTCTCAGGTATGCACATCCTTCCCTGATATCGCCATACATCTTCTGCATCTGGACTAAATCCTATTAGCTTTCCAGATTGCACCAGTTGTACTATTTGCTGAAGGTCCTCATTCCTTTGTTGTGCCTGTCGGATTTGGTCTTTCAAATCATTGGTTATCTTAAGTTGGTTTAGTTGATTGGCATTGGGGGTTATAGAGATTCCCAAGTTGAGGTCTCGAAAACTCTTTATAAGTTCCGTCTCCTTGATCATCATCCATGCCATTATTAAGGACTTCCTACTTAGGGCGTCTGCCACCATGTTTACCTTGCCAAGATTGTACTTTAGCTCAAACTCGTAATCTTTAAGAAACTCCATCCATCTCTGCTGCTTCATGTTTAATGTTTTCTAATAAAAAATGTATTTCAAGCTTTTGTGATTAGAAAATACTTCAAACTTCACTCCGTAGAGGTGGTGTCTCCATATCTTCAAAGCAAATACCACCGCTGCTAACTCTAAGTCATGCATTGGATAATTTCTTTCATGAGTTTTCAATTGCCTAGAAGCATACGCGACGACGTTCCTGTTCTGCATTAGCACACACCCTAATCCTTTCTTGGATGCATCATAGTAGACTTCAAATGGTCCATGAGGATTCAGTAGAATAAGTACTGGGGCTGTCGTCAACCTTTCTTTTAATTCTTGGAAACTTTGCTAGCACTCGAAAGTCCATTTGAATGGAGCATTCTTCCTGGTTAGCTTTGTTTAGGGCAGGGCTATTTGAGAGAATTTTTTGACAAATCTCCTGTAGTATCCTGTTAGATCTAAGAAACTCCTGACTTCCATGACCTGCTGCTGGTCGCTCCACTTTAATACTGCTTCCACCTTCCTGGGATCCACAGAAATTCCCCCATGGGATACCATATGGCTAAGAAATTTTACTTCTTTCATCCAAAATTCACATTTGGATAGCTTGGAGTAAAGTTTCTTCTCTCTTAGAATTTGTAGGACCAATTGTAAATGTTTTGCGTGCTCCTGCTCCGTCTTCGAGTAAATAAGTATGTCATCAATGAATACCACCACAATTTGTCAAGATATGGTTGGAATATCCGATTCATATAATCCATGAATATTGGTGGTGCATTTGTCAACCTGAAGGACATCACGATATAGGGATAATGTCCATAACGAGTCCAAAACACCGCCTTCGGAATATTTTCTTCTCAAACCTGAATCTAGTGATATCCAGACTGTAGATCAATCTTGGAGAATACAATTGCCCTTTTCACTTGATCCATGAGATCATCAATCTTTGGCAATGGATACTTATTCTTGATCAGCACCTTATTCAATCAGCTCAGAATCCACACATAGTCGCATGCCTCCGTCTTTCTTCTTAACTAACAGGACTGGGGCTCCCTATGGTGATACACTTAGCCTAATAAATTTCTTTTCCAGGAGCTCTTCAATCTACTTTTTAAGTTCGGTCAGCTTCAAGGTGATATGCGGTACGGCGCTATGGATATCAGTCCTGCTCCTGGTACCAATTCAATAGCAAACTCAATTTCCCTCTCGGGAGGAAAATCAGGGATATCCTCATGGATCACATCTGGATATTCCCTAACAACTGGAATATCATCTAACTTCTGATCAACCTCCATTACATTGGTTGATAGGAGAATGTACCCTTGACCACTACCCCCATGGTGGTATGCTGCTATAGAGCTTAGATAAAGGTTTATAGGGGTTTGGTTCAGGGGATAATACAGAAGTGGACACAATAGCCTTGTCAGAACAATTTAACATAGCTCGGTTGGCGGAGAGCCAATCCATACCCAAAATGATGTCAAGGCCAAACAAGGGAAGGCAAATTAAGTTGGCTGAAAAAGTTCAATCCTTTATCTGAAGGGAGACACTTATACAAATATAATTGGTCTTAACAAGTTCACCTGTAGGAGTAGAAACTAGCAAGTCATATGGTAATTTAGAAATAGGTAACTGCAAGGCTGACATGCAATCATGAGAGATGAAAGAGTGAGATGCACTTGAATTATATAAAATAATTAAGGTCTTACCATTCAATTCACACGTATCTTGAATCAAATTTTCTGACTTGTCGACTTCCTGTGCATCCATAGTGAAAACTCTTCCTTGGCGTTGTGGCCTGGGAGTTAGCTAAGGGTTTCTGGTAGGAGATTAATAGATTTTGTGGCTTGGCTTGCCACATCCAAAACATACATTTTGACTTGCCAGGCATGGGCGGTTGCCATGATTCTTGCCGCACTGGCTGCAAGTCTGGTTCCTAAAAGGCCTCTGAGCTTGCTTGCCTTTGTTGCCCGTAGGCTGAAACTTTCTTTGCTGCTGAAAGTTGGGCTTGAACCTTGGGCCTTGTGGAGCTAACCCCTTCTTAAAGTTACTGCTGGTTGACCTAGTAGCCATTAACTTCTTGTTACAATCCTCCACCAAGCGGCACTTGTTCACCAAAGTAGGGAAATCTCTAATCTCCATTGGCCCTATAGTGGTAAGAATGTCTTCTCGTAGCCCACCTTTGAACTTCACATATTTTTACACTTCATCGAGGTTCCATTGATTGATGGTGGAAAATTTGCACAGCTCCTCAAATTTAGTAATATATTCCGATATGCTACTATTCCCTTGACGAAGGTACATAAACTCCAACTCCTTAGCATTGCGGATAGAGGTAGGGAAGTACTTCTGATAGAACACATCTCTGAATACGTCCCAAGTAAGGTCTATTTTGGATCCCTCCAATAATCGCCGTGCACTATTCCACTAGAACTCAGATCCGCTTCTAGCATATAGGTGGCAAAGGTCACCTTATGGCGATCGGTGTAGTCTAAAATAGAGAAGACTTTATTCATAGCTTTAACCCACTCATCTGCCTTATCTGGGTCAAAGGCTCCTCTGAAGCTAGGCGGGCTAGCCTTTCAGAACTCGGCAAATTTAAGATATTCTAGGTCCATTCCTGGACCATTAGAATTTCCCCTACGACCAACCTCAGGCTGCGTCCTTAGTTGGTCCATCATCTGGGCTGCTGCAGCTGCTTGTTCTCGCATGGCGTATGCCATCTCCCGCATTCTATCCATAAACTTGGCAGACTCTTCTTGAACTGAATCCATTCGTGGCCTACCTCGCCTTCCGGAAGCCATCAAGTTCTAAACACACAAAACTAGAGTAATTGAGTTAATCAAGCTCAATACTATGTCCAATCTGCTAGTAAATAACAGCATACGGCTAGGCAATCCCCTCACATGCATCCTATCCATATGGACAAGACTCAGTGCATGATAATATCATAGAGCATATGCGAAGCATAGTCAGTCCAATCCTCAAGCCTATATTAAGATGAACTGCTCTGATACCCAAAATGTAACACCTTACCAGACAAAATACTATGCTTAAGTCATAATATATTACTTGATAAGTTATTATATGTGGCGGTCTAATTAAATTCCATTTTCTGATTCAATGTTAATTACCCATACAGAGTTAACTGTTCACTTAACAAATTTTCCATTTCACTGTGGAATAAATAATAGATAATTGTTGTAACGGAAGTAAAATAGAATAAGTAAAAATGCGGAATAGACAGAACTACTGGAACTGCATTATATCATATACATATATATACATAGACGTTTGTTTTCAAAGTTTGCCAAACGATACATAAATAGTATAGGGTAATAAAATGAAGCCGCTAAAACAAAATAAATTGACCTATCTCTATGAACAATACCTTAGCTGGTCCCCACGGGACATTTCATGTACAACTCCTAACTCCTACCCATCTGCCCGTGACCCAGACTGCCAAAAAAGGGCCACTCTGTACACCTCCTACTACTACGACACGTACGCTATCTAGATGGATTCCGAGGAAAGGAATCCATTGGCCATGCCGGCACCTGCTGGGGCATAGCCGCCACTGGCTGCAAAGGATGATGACGATGAACTCGCCGCCTTAGATGGGTCCTCCACCCTACCAGAGAATGAGATGGAAGGAGCCTGTGGAGGTGAAGCTAGCGGAAGCCATGGGAGCTACTATCAAGTACGGTCTTCTTTGCCAAGCGTGTAGAGGTGGAAACGAATGGGCTATGTATAGTGGGATAGCAATATAAGGTGCGATAGGGTCGAAGAGTGGGAGACCCAGGGGAACAGCAAAATCTCTACGAAAGAAGAAATAAAAACAAAATTGACATCTACCAAATATATATATATATATATATATATATATATAGTCTAAAAATGGGTCCAGGTAGATGTGAAGCTCAGGGAAGTCGATGAACATGATGCCCATTGCCGCGTTCTCCATGATCTGAGAATAACGCGAAAACATACAGTAGGGTGAGAAATAAAGATTTCTCAGTAGGATTCCTAGGTTTATACATATCAATCATCACTATCATTCTTAGTTGTTTTGATTTTTTCTTAATTTTAAATAGTACAACATAATGGTAATATTCAACTTAAATTCTTATCATAGAAACATACACCGAAACAAACTAAATTTAAAATTCGAACAATGGAAATATAGTAACAGATATACTAATACAATTAAGACAGTAACTATAAATAAATAGTAACTTATCATGAGAAATAAATAGATAACTATGACAATCAATTAAGAATTATCATACAGTGCATATAATTGTGCAACTGGAGAATGCATCTTATCTTCAAAGGCTTTCGCCTCCTAAAACTTATTTTCCATCCTTGGTCCCCTGGAAGTTATTGGCTATATACTCCTGGGTAATACTCCATTTTTCAGGACTGAGCTCGTTCCTATACAAGATTACCGAGTTTACTTTCCCTGACCTTCCCACTAATCTATTCCCCTTAAACTTATTCAGGAGCTGGCCTAAGTAATATGGAATTCTTTGTAATATTCATGAATTGCATGCACAACTGACTTTATACTTTCAAACATCATGTGTTCATGCAATTATAACTCACACAGCATATGGATTCTGTAACATCCTCCACGAATTCCGACTTCCGACCTTGTTTCTAAGATTCAAGTAAAATAGACAATTTTCACGATTTCCGATCTCATTTTCAATTTTCACGATTTTCAACTTCGAGTTTCAAATGAAAGGTGAAATTTTCATGATTTCCGATCTCAGGATTGATGTCCAATAGAATGGACACGAGTTCATATCCCTGAGTTGATCTCCAAGTTCGAATAGAACTTACATGAATTCCGATTTCCGACTTAACCTTACTTGGTTAACTGATATCCGAGTTTATCCATTCCCGATTTCCGGCTTTAATCTTAAGAGAAAACAGATATGATTTCCGACTTAATAAATTCATACCCGAGTTCCGACTTTACTCAAGACAGATGCGAGTTCCGAGTTCAGAGCAAGTGCAGACGAATTCTCATTTTGTGTGGAGGACAATTAAGCCACATTAGATCATAAACAAAAGGAGGCTTCACTAGAAATCAGCCACAAGAAATTCAGCCACTTTGGCCACAATGCATGAAGAAGCTTGGCTGAATTTTAGCCATACATGTTTCAATCAATCACAACCCTTCACTCTAACCACTTCCATGTCTTTATATAACACATTCCTTCTCTTCCATTCAGCCCATTTCTACGTTGTTTTCTTCCCTCATTTCAGCTCTCTTCTTCTCCTCTCCACTCACTCAACTTCATCAAATCATCAAGCCCAACCAAGTTTTGTTCATCCAAGTTCCAAAATCAAGCCAAGTCACAACATAACAAGAGGTAGAGGTTTAATTCTTGTATTGATTCTTTGATCTTGGCTGGCTGATGGTGGATTATTTTCCCAATCTTTGATGTATTAATTGAATGATTATGATGGTATATAGCTGGTTTATTGGCTATTGTGAGGTTAAAACCGAATTGGAAGCAAGAAAGGAGGAAAATAGGAAGTGCTAGGAAGCTGGAAAACCTAAAACCCTCGGCAGTCCATACAGTGGCATGTACGGCTCTGCTACCACCATTTAAATTCAATGAAACCATTTTTATATGAAACTAGACATCTAGGGCTTTCCATACATATATCATATAAGGTTATTGGATTAGTATTGAGAGAGATATAAATTTTTGAATTTTGACCTAGGAATCAGGACTTTCACCCGAGCAGTATAACTTGAGAAGGGTGTAACTCACTCTATACAACTTCAAATTGAGTGAAACTAATTTTTTTAGAAAGCTTACACGTAAGAGATTATCCCATAATGAAATTTCGAGTTTGTTACAGTCCCATATGCTCCCAGTATTTCAAAGAAGTTACCTTACATCTTAACTGGGCTAAAGCAGGGTAGTTCAGGAAGATCAGATTTCGGGCTTATAACTCGAGCCCTACTAAGCCAAATGGAATGAGACTTTTTGTAAATGAAAGCTTGTCATGTTAGCTTTAATATGAGACCAATTTTGTATTATTTGAATCAGTTTTTGATTTTTAGTGGATTTTTACTTTTAGGTGTCTAATTCTAGCCTACCACTGGGCAGGCCGGGATAAAACCTAAATAATTTGAGCTATAGTTATCAAAATCAGATGGGACCAAAGAGGTTAGAAAATAGACAACACTTTAACATCCTAAAATTGAGGTCCAAATGAGTTAAATAAAAATTATGGCTTGATGTGTAAAAATCGATTTGAATGATTATGCTGAGGCAGTGACTCTGCCTTAATAAGACCAATGTTTCTACAAGTTCAATGTTAAATTATGAATGCAATATTATGTCTTCTATGAGAGACTAGTGTTCTAATGTACTGGCACTATTTATGGGAAAGCGGAAACATTCCGTTATGCTGCCGAAATTTCGGTAAAATCTATGCATGAGTTATGATATACATGTTAAGACATGTGCATTTTCAAGGAAGTTATGAATATTATGTTATGATGAACCTAAGGAATATGTGATGATGAAAGTTCCATGATACTTAGGCTAGCCTCGGATAAAAAGTTAAGGGGAATAGATCGGTGGGAAGGTTGAAGAAAGTAAACGGGGTAATCCTGTATAGGAATGAGCTTGATCCTGAAAAGCAGACTGTTACCCATGAATCTCAATGGCCAAGAACTCCTAGGGGACCAAGTGATGGAAAGATGTTTAGATGGAATAGTTATGTTAAGATGTTTGTAGTTGTCTGTTATGTTTATTTACTGCCGTTTGTTCATTTACTCTGTTTATTATTCTGTGAATTATTATTAGTAATCTATTCTGTTTATTATGCCATTTAAAGTAAAACTGAACCTTGCCTTGGACCAAACATTCCCTTAAACTCATTAAAACGGATAGTCTAGTTTGAACACATGCTTTTATAATTAAATAAAACTTGAGGCAACTGAGAATGATTGTGACGTCAGATAAATACCATACACGAACCCTACTGAGAACTTCTTTAAATTCTCACCTCGTTTTGTATTTCCGCATTATTCTCAGACGCTGGCGATGGGTTCCACGGCCACCTTCTTCATTGAGATCCTAGATTTGCAGCTTTATCACAATCCCATCCTAGATTCTCTGTATATAGCTGGTTCCTACCACTTCCGCCTTTACCTATTTAGTAATAGGAACTTTGCCGTCCCTCTATTTCATCCTACTTTCGATCCTGCAACTCCGTATGTTGCCATCCCACTACACATGGCGCACCCACCTCCAGCTCCTCCTGCATCCACAGCACATGCAGCTCTTGCTGACCTTGCACTAGAGTTACCCCCACAGGTGGTTCCAGATGCGCCACTCAGCTCTGAGAGTGACCCTTCCGAGGCCACCGGCTCATCACCTTCTTCCTCGTCGGGGCCTAGTGCCGATTACTCTCCAGCCGGGCCTGGCATGGCCAACGACTACCTGACGGAGTAGGTCAGCCACAGGAGACGTTTTACAACATGACCCTCTTTTGACAGCACGAAGCTTTGGGTCATAGACTTAGCAGCAAGACTAGCAGTAGATTTGAAATGTCCTCTAAGGACCCATAGGATCATTTTGACTGATACGGGCCTTTTGTCTTTTTGGTATGCCGGCCCCCACTTATGTATTCCATTTTGAAATTCTGTACATAAGCTGAAGCAATGACTCCTTATATATATACGTATACAGTTGATGTGATTGTACTGTTTCTTATCTTTTGTAGTATTTTGTTAAATTTCATTACGCTCATAATATAACAGTGCGCCGTTTCATCTGTTTGCAAAAAAAAAATGAAATGAAATGCGATACGAATCATGAAAGGCAAGCAGAGCGTTAATACTGTAACACAATCTACTTAATTTCATGCTATGACTTAAGCATAACATTAAATTAGTAGAGTGTTACATTTTTGGTATCAAAGCAGTTCATCCTAGCTAAGGCCTGAGGATTGGACTGACTATGGTTCGCGCATATTATGTATTTTTATCTTATAACATACACTAGATCTTGCCTGTATGGTTGAGATATAAATGTGCATGAGTATGAGGTGCCTGACCGTGTGAGCTGTTATTTACTAGCACATTAGACTTGGTGTTAAGCCTGATCAACTCAATAACTTTTGTTTTGTGTGCTCAGAACTTAATGACTTCCGGAAGGCGAGGCAGACCACGTGCAGAACCCACTCAAGAGGATCCAATTGACTTTATGGCCACAATGCGAGAAATGGCTCATAGGATGCGGGAGCAGGTCGCAGCAGCTCACCAGATGATGGATCAGCTAGGCAGACGACGCAAGCTGCGGAGGAAACCCTCTTAGCCCAGGAGTTGACCTTGACTATCTCAAGTTTACTGAGTTCAGGAAGGCAAAACTGCCCAGCTTTCGAGGGGCGTATGATCCTGATAAAGCTGATGAATGGATCAAAGCCATGGAGAAGATTTTCTCTGTCTTGGATTGCTCGAATCATCAAAAGGTGATCTTTGCCACTTACATGCTCGAAGCAGACGCTGAGTTTTAGTAGAATGGCGTATGAAGATTGTTCGAAGAATCTCAGACGGCAGTCACCTGGATGATGTTTAGGGATATATTTTACCAGAAGTACTTTCCGGCTTCCGTTCGAAATGCTAAGGAACTTGAGTTTATGCAGCTTCGTCAGGGAAATCGAACGGTATCCGAATACAATGCCAGATTTGAAGAATTATGCAAATTTTCTACGATTTACCAGAGAAACCCAGATGAAGCTTGGAAGTGCGTCAAATTCGAAGGAGGGTTACGAGAAGACATTCTTATCGCAATAGGGCCAATGGAGATTAGGGATTTCCCTATGTTGGTGAACAAATGTCGACTTGTGGAAGATTGCAACTCGAAATTGGCTGCAGCCAAGGCATCTAGTGGTAGCTTTAAGAGGGAGTTGGCCCCGCAGGGCCCAAGATTCAAGCCCAACATACAACAACAGAGGAGATTTCCGCCAGCAGGCAACAAAGGCAAGCAGCCCCAAAGGCCTTTTCCAAATCTAACTTGCACAAAATGCGGTAAGAATCATGGTGATCGGCCGTCTTTGGCAGGCCAGAATGTTTGCTACGGATGTGGCAAGCCAAGCCACAAAATTTATGAGTATCCAACCAGGAATTCATCACAGCCGCCTCGACCCCAACGTCAAGGACGGGTCTTTACAATGAGCGCAGAAGAAGCTGACAAGTCTGAGGGACTAATTCAAGGTACTTGTGATATAGACGGTAAGACTCTAACTGTACTCTATGATTCGGGTGCCTCACATTCGTTTATTTCTCATAATTGTGTAGCTGTTTTGCAATTACCAATTTCTGAATTACTTTATGATCTACTAGTTTCTACTTTTACCAATGGACCTGTTAAAACTAGTCAAATATGCAACAATGTTCTTCTTCGAATTGAGGGTAAGACCTTTGCCGCCAATTTGATTTGTCTCCCTCTATCTGGCCTTGACGTAATTCTGGGCATGGATTGGCTTTCTGCCAATCGAGTCATACTCAATTGCTCTGATAAGATGGTAGTATTTCCGTCCGTTGCATCTTTTGGACTCTGAACCTCAACACTCTTCTATCTGAACTCTTTTGGGTCAAAGAATCAAGGATATATCCTCCGCCGCCTAATGTGACGTGTTTAGTAGGAACTAGAAAAGATCCCTGTTGTTAAGGAATATCAAGATGTTTTTCCAGATAATATTCCTGAATTCCCTCCGGAAAGAGAGATTGAGTTTACCATCGAGTTGGTTGCAGGTGCGGGACCAATATCTATAGCTCTATATCGAATGTCACCCATGGAGCTGACAGAACTAAAAAGACAGATCGAAGAGCTTTTGGAAAAAGGATTCATACGGCCAAGCGCGTCGCCATGGGGAGCTCCGATCTTGTTGGTCAAAAAGAAAGATGGAAGCATGCACTTATGCGTAGATTATAGGCAATTGAATAAAGTGACAATTAAGAATAAATATTAACTGCCAATGATTGATGATCTTATGGACCAACTACAAGGTGCAATGGTATTCTCCAAGATTGACTTGCGTTCCGGATATCACCAAATTTGAGTTTGAGAACAAGATATCCCCAAGACAGCTTTTCGAACTCGTTACGGACACTATGAGTATACCATAATGTCATTTGGATTGATGAATGCACCAGTAGTATTCATGGATTACATGAATCGAATATTTCGCCCATATCCGGACAAATTTGTAGTGGTCTTCATCGATGATATACTTGTCTACTTGAAGACGGAGCAAGAGCATGCGGAACACTTGTGGCTGGTTCTGCAAATTTTAAGAGGAAAGAAACTCTATGCTAAATTATCCAAATGTGAATTTTGGATGAAGGAGGTAAAATTTCTCGGCCACGTAGTGTCCTCTGGAGGCATCTCTGTAGACCTCAATAAGGTAGAAGCAGTTCTAAATTGGGAAAGGCCGACCACAGTCTCTGAAGTCAGGAGTTTTTTGGGCTTAGCTGGATATTATAGACAATTCATTAAGGATTTTTCTTGAATAGCCTTGCCCCTGACTAAGCTAACCAGGAAGAATATTCCATTTGAGTGGACGCCGGAGTGCGAACAGAGTTTTTAGGACTTGAAAAGGAGGTTAACTACAACACCAGTGTTAGCCATGCCAAAACCTCATGGACCATTTGAGGTCTATTATGACACTTCCAAACAAAGGTTAGGGTGCGTGTTGATGCAAACCGGAAATGTGGCCGCGTATGCCTCTAGGCAATTAAAGCCACACGAAAGGAATTATCCTACTCATGATCTCGAACCAGCAGCAGTAGTATTTGCTTTGAAGATATGGAGACATCACCTGTATAGTGTAACATCCGCGATTTCCGATTTCCGAGTTGCCTTACATTCCGCTCCCGACCACCATTTTAGCTACGACTTCTGACTTCGTTTCAAGGCTTACAAGGGACTTCTTTCGATTTCTGACATCATGCATGCAGCTTACGCTCTCCGATTTAATGAATGGAGCTTACGTTTTCCGACCTTGTAAGCGTGGATAAATTTTGACCTCCTCGGTATGAATTCCGACTTCCGATTTCGTGAGCTGAAATGAGGTGACTGATGCTTCCAACTTACGAATTCGTTTTCGACTTCAGCACACTTTACGACTTCCGATCTTATCAATCCAAGAGTAAAATGTTCGATTTCCGACTTCATCTCTAAGGCTCAAATGAACTGGCTATATTCCGAATTCCGACGTTATGATTCACAAATGGTACGAGATCCGATCTTGAGTCCAATATTAATAGCTCTCACTCCTGTATCTTTTCGAGTTCCGGGATGGAAAGTTAATGATTCCCGAGTTCCGACCTTAAGTGCTTGGCTTCACACCAGGCTCTACTTTCAAGTTTCAATTAGACTGGGCGTTTTCTGAGTTCCGACTTCATATACAGGAGGTTCACGAGGTCCGACTTTATAGAGCGTACGAGTTCCGATTTAGTTTCCAGAATATGCTAGAAACTACTACCACTTAGGCAACGTGGAGAGTGATTCTACCACACAAAGAGGGCAACCAATCACAACCTTCCAAGTTAACTCCCACTCATGCCTATATAACACACCATCCTCCTTTGAATCAGACCATTATTCACGTTGCTTTTCCTCTTCTCCATCAGCTCTCTTTCTCTCTTGCTCACACATCCAAGACTCAAGCAAAGTTCCAGCCTTGTTCATCCAAACTCCAAGAACTCAGCACAAAACACTTAAATCAAAGGTAGGGGTTTTTAATTTCTTGCATCAAATCCATGCACTTGGCTGGCTGGGCTGAATTAGTTTCACCTTAATTGATGTGTGAATTGAATAATTATGCTTGGATTAATAGAAGGTTTTGAGTTAGAAGTAGAATTAGAAGAAGAAAACTAAGAGGATTAAATGGATGAAGGTGCTGTCTTGGAGGAGAATCCACGGCAGACCATATGGCGGAGCGTACGGCGCCACCTACGATCGGTCAAATCCGATGAAACTATTTTTAGATGAAACTAGACATCTAGGGCTTTCCATAGACATATCATATAAGGGTTTTGGATCAGAATTGAGGAAGATATGAATTTTTGAATCTCGACCTAGGGTTTTGACTCTGGCTCTGGGCAGATTGGGTTATTTAGGGTAGAACTCGACCTATACTACATGAAAATGAGTGAAACCAACTTTGTTGGAAAGCTTACACTAGGAGAACAATATCCAAAGAAATTCCGAGTTTGTTATCAACTCAGTTGTTCCCAATGATTTGAAGAAATTACCCTATGTCCAAACCAGGCCAACACAGGGCAGTTCAGAAAGGGTAAGTTTCGGGGCTTGTAACTCAAGCTCTACTAAGGCAAATGAAATGGAACTTTTTGTATATGAAAGGTTGTCCTGTTAGATTTAATATAAGACCAATTTCGTCTGATTTGAGTGAGTTTTCGATTTTTAGTGAATTTCTACTTTTAGTTGCCTGATTCTGGCTAGCCAATGGGCAGGCCGAGATAAAGTTTAGATATCTTGAGTTATAGATACCGAAATTAGATGGGACCAAAGAGGTTAGAAAATAGACACACAACCCTGTAACATACTCAAATTTGAGGTCCAAATGAGTTAAAATGAAATTGTGGCATGAGTTACAAGAACCGGGTTGGTTAAGTACGCTGAGGCATGATTTCTGCTTTAATGAAATTGATATGGATTTGAGTTCTATGTTGAAATATAAATGTGAATTTGTGCTTCTTGTGATACATTGATGTATTGATTGGCTGGCACTATTCATGGGGAAGCGGACATGTTCCGTTATGCTGCCGAAGTTTCGGTAGAACCCATGTATAAGTTATGAATTACATATGAATGCATATACATCCTCAAGAAAGTCATGAAAGTTATGAAAAGAAGTATGTTATTATGCAAGTTCCATACTACTTGGGCCAGCCCCGGATAGAAAGTTAATGGGAATAGATCGGTGGGAAGATCGGGGAAAGTAAACCCGGCATTCCCCAGATAGGAACGAGCTCGATCCTGATAAGCAGACTATTACCCAGGAGTCTAAAATGGCCAAGAACTCCCAGGGGACCAAGAGAGATGGAAAATGATGGAAAGTAATGAAAGATTTTATGAAAGAAAGTTCAAGAATGACTCTACATGATTACATGAATGCATAAATACATGGAGTAGTTACATCAAGATATTTACAATTGTCTGTTACAATTGCTCACTGCTATTCATTGATTTATTTCATTTATCATTCTATGCATTAGTATTAGTAATCTATTTCATTTCTTATGCCAATTAAAGTAAAATTGAACCTTACCTCGGACCAAACATGTTTTTAAACTCATGAAAATGGACTTTTTAGTTTGAACACGTATTTTAATAATTAAGTAAAACCCGAGGTAACTGAGAATGTATGTGATGTCAGTCCCAGTATAACCGAACCCTACTGAGAATTTTCTTGAAATTCTCACCCCGTCTTGTGTATCCCCGTGATCATTCTCGATTCAAAGCGATGGACTCCACACCACCCTTTTATTGAGATCCCCGCACTTCGGTTCCACCATGACCTGAGTTGGACTCTTTGTACATAGCCTGCTCGTGCAACTTTCGCCTGCATTTTCTTCAAATGACAGAACTTTGATGTTCCTTTACACCATCCCCTCTTCGACCCTCGCTACCCTTATATTGCCATCCCTCTACATATGGCGCACCCACATGCCGCACTCCTCCCTGCCAAAGACCACGACCTCGCCTCCCGAAGTCACCACCGCAGTAGCCCCGACGTCCCGCTGAGTTCGAGAGTGACCCCCTCCGAGGCCACGCCTGTGCCTGTCGCTCTTTCCTCCTCGGGACCTAGCGCGGACTATACTCCGGCCGAGCCTGGCATGGCTAACGGCTACCTGACGGAGTAGCTTAGCGGCAGGGGATGTTGTACAGTATGACCCTCTTTTGGACAGCATGTAGCTTTGGGTCATGGGTTTGATTGTAGAGGTAGTAGTAGATTACGAAATGTCCTTTGAGGACCATAGGCTAGATTGATAGATGAGGGTAATATGGTCTTTTGATACACCAGCCCATGTATGTGTTCTACTTTGAAACTTTGTACATAAACTGAAGCAGTGGCTTCTGATATATATATATATGTTTACACGTATGCAGTAAAATTATTGTACCATACTTATCTTGATGATATTCTATTCGGTGCGTTTCGTTTTTAATATAATAGTACGCCGTTTCGTCAGTAGAGACGATTTAAAGAGAACTTAAAGATAAGAAAGGTAAGTAAAGTATCAACACGGTAACACAACCTGACTAGTTTCATGCTATGACTTAAGCATAACATAAAATTAGTAGGGTGTTACATATAGAGTAAGGTTCGAGGTCTTTTTCTGATCATAAGAGTTTGAAATATCTCTTTGATCAGAAGGAATTAAACATGAGGCAACGGAGATGGATGGAACTCCTTAAAGACTACAAATTTGAATTGAAATACCACCCAGGTAAGGCAAACATTGTGGCAGATGCCTTGAGCAGGAAATCATTGACCATGGCCTAGATGATGATTGAAGAGACGGAGCTTATTGAAAGCTTCCAAAATCTTAATTTGGGAATCCTTACAACTCCCGAGACCCTTCAGTTACACAAAATTAAGATAACTAGTAGCTTTAAGGACCAGATTCGCCAAGCACAGGAGCAGGATGCTAACTTTCAACATACGATTAATCTCGTGCAATCTGGGAAACTAACGGGTTTTGCCCAAGATAAAGAAGGCATTTGGCGATGTCACGACAGAGTGTGTGTTCCCGAAAGGAATGATCTCTGAAGAAGAATCTTAGAAGAAGCACATAAAGGTGAATTCGCCGTACACCCTGGCATAACTAAAATGTATCAAGACCTCAAGAAAATGTTTTGGTGGCCAGGCATGAAGTCAGATGTGGCAAGCTTCATGAGTAAGTGCTTGGTCTGTCAGAAGGTGAGAGCAGAACATCAAAAGCCTTCTGGGATGTTACAACCCTTGGAAATCCCTAAGTGGAAGTGGGAGAGTATCTCCATGGATTTTGTAATGGGATTACTAAGAACATCATCGGGATATGATGCTATATGGGTCATTGTGGATAGATTAACCAAATCTGCTCACTTCCTACCCGTTCGAGCAAATTATCCACTGGAAAAACTAGCTTAGCTGTATATTCAAGAGATTATAAGGTTGCATAGGACTCCTTCAACTATTATCTTTGATCGGGACCCAAGGTTTACCTCACGATTTTGGGGAGCTTTACAGAAGGCGTTCGGTACGAAGTTGTGTCTAAGCACTGCATATCACCCGCAAACAGATGGTCAAACTGAAAGGACAATTGAAACTTTGGAAGATATGCTACGAGCTTATACACTGGAGCAACGCGGGAATTGGGATCGATGCTTACCGTTGGCCGAATTCGCATACAACAATAGCTATCACACTAGCATCGGCATGGCTCCTTACGAAGCATTGTATGGACGAAAGTGCCAATCTCCCCTGTTTTGGTATGAAACAGGAGAATCAACTCTATTGGGCCCTGATTTAGTTGAGCAGACCACTGAGCAGATCAAGAAAATACGAAGTAAGATGCTTGCCGCTCAGAGCCACCAGAAGAATTACGCGGATACTAGGAGGAAACCTTTGGAATTTCAAGAAGGAGACCATGTATTTCTGAAGGTTACTCCTATCACAGGGATAGGTAGGGCAGTTAAAGTCAAGAAGCTGAATCCTCGTTTTATTGGTCCTTTCCAAATCTTGAAGCGAATCGGATCAACTGCATACTGAATCGCTTTGCCTCCACATCTATCAAACCTTCATAATATTTTTCATGTCTCCCAACTCAAAAAGTATCAACCTGACCCTACACACTTCCCAGAACCCGAATCAATACAGTTAAAAGAGGACCTAACTTTCCACATACAGCTAGCACGGATCGTAGACAGAAGTAGCAGACAGCTTCGAAGCAAAACCATGCAGCTAGTAAAGGTAGCATAAGGAAACGGAAATGCTGAGGACTACACCTGGGAACTAGAATCAGATATGAGGAAAGATTACCCTGAACTATTCTGAGGTACTAAATTTTGAGGACAAAATTTTTTTTTACGGGGGGTGGTATTGTAACATCCTCCATGAGTTCCGACTTCCGATCTTGTTTCCAAGATTCAAGTAAAATAGACAATTTTCACGATTTCCGATCTCATTTTCAATTTTCATGATTTCTGACTTCGAGTTTCAAATGAATGGTGAAATTTTCATGATTTCTGATCTCAGGGTTGATGTCCAATAGAATGGACACGAGTTCATATCCCTGAGTTGATCTCCAAGTTCGAACAGAACTTACATGATTTCCGATTTCCGACTTAACCTTACTTGATTAACTGATATCCGAGTTTATCCATTCCCGATATCCAACTTTAATCTTAAGAGAAAACAGATATGATTTCCGACTTAATAAACTTCACACCCGAGTTCCGACTTTACTCAAGACGAATGCGAGTTCCAAGTTCAAAGCAAGTGCAAACGAATTCTCATTTTGTGTAGAGGACAATTAAGCCACATTAGATCGTAAACAAAAGGAGGCTTTGCTAGAAATCAGCCACAAGAAATTCAGCCACTTTGGCCACAATGCATGCAGAAGCTAGGTTGAATTTCAGCCATACATGTTTCAACCAATCATAACCCTTCACTCTAACCACTTCCATGTCTTTATATAACACATTCCTTCTCTTCCATTCTGCCCATTTCTACGTTGCTTTCTTCCCTCATTTCAGCTCTCTTCTTCTCCTCTCCACTCACTCAACTTCATCAAATCATCAAGCCCAACCAAGTTTTGTTCATCCAAGTTCCAAAAATCAAGCCAAGTCACTACATAACAAGAGGTAGAGGTTTAATTCTTGTATTGATTCTTTGATCTTGGCTGGCTGATGGTGGATTATTTTCCCAATCTTTGATGTATTAATTGAATGATTATGATGGTATATTGCTGGTTTATTGGCTGTTGTGAGGTTAAAATCGAATTGGAAGCAAGAAAGGAGGAAAATAGGAAGAGCTAGGAAGCTGGAAAACCTAAAACCCTCGGCAGTCCATACGGTGGCATGTACAGCTCTGCTACAACCATTTAAATTCAATGAAATCATTTTTATATGAAACTAGACATCTAGGGCTTTCCATACATATATCATATAAGGTTATTGGATTAGTATTGAGAGAGATATAAATTTTTGAATTTTGACCTAGGAATCAGGACTTTCACCCGAGCAGTATAACTTGAGAAGGGTGTAACTCACTCTATACAACTTCAAATTGAGTGAAACTAATTTTTTTAGAAAGCTAACATGTAGAAGATTATCCCACAATGAAATTTCTAGTTTGTTATAGTCCCATATGCTCCCAGTATTTCAAAGAAGTTACCTTACATCTTAATCGGGCTAAAGCAGGGTAGTTCAGGAAGATCAGATTTCGAGCTTATAACTCGAGCCCTACTAAGCCAAATGAAAGCTCGTCCTGTTAGCTTTAATATGAGACCAATTTTGTATATTTGAATCAGTTTTTGATTTTTAGTGGATTTTTACATTTAGGTGTCTGATTCTGGCCAGCCACTGGACAGGCCGGGATAAAACCTACATAATTTGAGCTATAGTTATCAAAATTAGATGGGACCAAAGAGGTTAGAAAATAGACGCATAACACTTTAACATATCCAAAATTGAGTCCAAATGAGTTAAATAAAAATTATGGCTTGATGTGTAAAAACCGGGTTGAATGATTATGCTGAGGCAGTGACTCTGCCTTATTGAGACTAATGTTTCTACAAGTTCAATGTTAAATTATCAGTGCAATATTGTGTCTTCTATGAGAGACTAGTGTTCTGACATACTAGCACTATTCATGGGGAAGCGGACATATTCCGTTATGCTGCCGAAATTTCGGTAAAATTTATGCATGAGTTATGACATACATGTTAAGATGTGCATTTTCAAGAATATTATGTTATGATGAACCTAAGGAATATGTGATGATGAAAGTTCCATGATACTTGGGCCAGCCCCGGATAAAAAGTTAAGGGGAATAGATCGGTGGGAAGGTTGGGGAAAGTAAACCTGGCAATCCTGTATAGGAACAAGCTCGATCCTGAAAAGCAGACTATTACTCAGGAGTCTAAATGGCCAAGAACTCCCAAGGGACCAAGTGATGGAAATTGATGAAAAGTAATGGAAAAGTTTATGAAAGAAGGTTCAAGAATGAGTCTGCATGATTACATGAATGCATGATTACATGGAATAGTTATGTTAAGATGTTTGCAGTTGTCTGTTATATTTATTTACTGTCGTTTGTTCATTTACTATGTTTATTATTCTGTGAATTATTATTAGTAATCTATTCTGTTTATTATGCCATTTAAAGTAAAACTGAACCTTGCCTCGGACCAGACATTCCCTTAAACTCATTAAAATGGATAGTCTAGTTTGAACACATGCTTTTATAAATAAAAATCGAGGCAACTGAGAATGAATGTGATATCAGATAAATACCATACACGAACCCTACTGAGAATTTCTTTAAATTCTCACCTCGTTCTGTATTTCCGCATCATTCTCAGACGCTGACGATGGGTTCCACGGCCACCCTCTTCATTGAGATGCCAGATTTGCAGCTTCATCACGATCACATCATAGATTCTCTGTATGTAGCCGGTTCCTAGCACTTCTGCCTTTACCTATTTAGTAATAGGAACTTTGCTGTCCCTCTATTTCATCCTACTTTTGATCCTGCGAATTCGTACGTTGCCATCCCACTACACATGGCGCACCTACCTCCAGCTCCTCCTGCACCTGTAGCAATGCAGCTCCTGCTGACCCTGCACTAGAGTTACCCCTGTAGGTGGTTCCAGATATGCCACTCAGCACTAAGAGTGACCTTTTCGAAGCCACTGGCTCATCACCCTCTTCCTCCTCGGGGCCCAGTGCCGATTACTCTCCAGCCGGGCCTGGCATGGCCAACGGCTACCTGACGGAGTAGGTCAGCCACTGGAGATGCTGTACAGCATGACCCTCTTTTGACAACATGAAGCTTTGGGTCATAGACTTAGCAGCAGGACTAGCAATAGATTTGAAATGTCCTCTAAGGACCCATAGGATCATTTTGACTGATACGGGCTTTATGTCTTTTTGGTATGCCGGACCCCACTTATGTATTCCATTTTGAAATTCTGTACCTAAACTGAAGCAATGGCTCTTGATATATATATATATATATATATATATATATATATATATATATATATATATATATATATATATGTGCACGTATACAGTTGATGTGATTGTACTGTTTCTTATCTTTTGTGGTATTTTGTTAAGTTTCGTTACTCTCATAGTATAGCAGCGCACCGTTTCGTCTATTTACAAAAAAAAAAATGAAATGAGATGTGATACGAATCATGAAAGGCATGCAGAGTGTTAATACCGTAACACAATCTACTTGATTTCATGCTATGACTTAAGCATAACATTAAATTAGTAGAGTGTTACAGATTCCTTGCCGAAATTTCGGCAACATAACGGATTGAGTTTGCTTCTCATAGTGCAAATCAATATGGAATAGTAATCATATATTCACAATATCATTCATCATATTCACTATAAACATCAATAGGTTTTCTGCTTACTTCATCTTATTCTGCCCAAATTTTATTTAATCCACCTTTACTCCAATTTAACTCAATTGAACCTGAGTTTTGGATAGTGATAGCTCTATGTGCCTAGTTTACAACCCTTTTGGTCCCATCATTTTTATTTGTATAACCCAAGTTATTAGTATTTTACCTCAGACTACCCTATTTTTGTCCAGAATTGCACCCTTATAAGTGAAAATTCGCTAAAAATATAAATCTAGGTGGAATCATATGAAATTTATATCACATTAAAGCTAACAGAACAAGCTTTCAAATGAAAGAAGTTGCATATCATTTACATGAGAATATTTTGGAATACAAACTTCGTAACTTAACCCTACTGGACTACCCTGTTCCAGCCCGGTTTGAACTTAAGGTAAATTCATTGATGTGCTGGGAATAATTGGCAATGAATCTGACCTTGAAATTCTTATGGGATATTCCGTTATAAGTTAGCTTTCAAAAAATGTTAGTTTCACTCAATTTAGAGTTGTGTAGGGTGAGTTACACCCTCTCAACTCACACTGCCTTATATTTTATATGTGTGTAAAGCCTTGAATGTCTAGTTTCATATAAAAATGGATTCATCAAATTTAAACAGCTGTAGACGGAGCCGTACACTCCCCGTATGGAGCATCGGGTGGAAACACTAGCAACTTCTTGAATTCTCTCTATTCTTCAAGTTCTTTCATACCAATTCCAATTCTAATCACAATATACATGCAAAATCAACCATAATCCATCATCATCACTCCAAATCACATTAGAATCATGAAAAAAACAAGATCCTTACACAGCCTCAAATCAAGGAAAACAAGAAGAGAAGTTGGATTCCTACCTTTCCTAGGTGTGACTCTTACTAGATTTGTGTTTGAGTTAAAGAAATCTTGATGTGGCTTGAAGGTTTGTTGAAGATGAAGATGATATGAGATGAGATGAGATGAGATTAGGAAGAAAGGAAATGGAGAGGGGTCAGCCATATAAAGAGGCCGAAATTGCAAGGGTAGAAAAGGAAAAAAATGAAAACTTCTAAAGCAAGTTGAATTTGAATGGTGGATTTGTATTGGTTGTTCAACTTGATTTGGTAGCCCATATGGAGGGTTGAGATTGTGACATTTGCATGGGTAAGTTGGCTAAATCTCGGCTATCCATCCTAGGGTCTCACAGTATAATTTCTATTGATCCCGTTCTAACAGTTTAAAATACTGAAATCTTACCTATTTCTCTTAAATCGATAAACCGGTTTTTGAAAAATTCTGTGAGGTTTCCTATGTTCCTACTCTAATTCCATCAAGCCTAATCCTTCTAAATCTCACTTAATTGGCTTTAAGTGAATGCTTAATCGAATTCTAATTAATCCCAATTATTCGATGAAAACCGAACAACTCGGTTATTAACAATAAAATTTTTCAGACGTTACACCTATCATGGAACCCTAGGTTCCCAATCTCAACCTTAAAACTCAAATCTTCAAGAAAATCCTTCCCTACCCATGAAATAGAAGAAGATTTGAGTTTAGAGAGTTACCTTGCGTTGCAAAAGAAGGAAGAAACTTGATGGGGGACATGGATCTCCATGCCACTTTGTTTCTCTCACTAAAAGGAGAGCGAGAGCTTCAAGGGTGAACCAAGCCAAGGTATGAAGAGGATGATGATAGAAGAAGATGAAGTTGATGGTGGATTGAGTGAAAAATGGTAAAAAGGGTTGGTGGAAATCATGTGGGGGAAAAAAAGAATGAGAGAGAAGGAAGAGAGAGAGAGACATGGTGGAACTGGGGGAGAAAGGTCAAGCTTTCTCCTTTATTTCTATCCAATAGGCGCCACAACCTGGCCGCCTTGGCGGCTACCCACCTGAAGGAAAAATCATTCAGTAGTGCAGCCAGCGCCCAGCCGCTGGCCTTGGGCGCCTAGGTGCCCAGTCCCTCTTTTTTTTTCTCTCTCTCTTCTTCATTTACACTTCTCAAATATCATCATATACTTATTTACATTTCTTAATTTTAAGTTAATGTTAACTCTCCATTAACTTTAAAACATAAATGTAATTAAGAGAATATCCCCCATTTGAATCCAATAAAAATATTGGAAAAATCAAACTCCTTAAGAATCAAAATCCAACTTTTGGATTTTAGTTCAAACTTCCGAAAACTTGCATTTTCTTAAACTTCAAGCTTGAAAACAAAAGGGTTAATAACTTCCAAAAATTTTTTAAAAATTGCTCTTCAATTCTTTGATATCTAAGGAACAATTACCGGGACTTTTGATCCCATGAAAATGTCCCAATGATATTGCCCTCCAAGGAGGCCTAAGGTCCAGACTTGGAACTTTGTGAGGTCCGATAGGGCAGCACATCACGATTTATGTATTCCTATACTTGGTTATTACACTCCAACTTAGAGGTAACCAATATCAGCTTAGTTTGATTTGGTAGTCTATTTCAAACGAAAAGTAAAGAAAGTTAAGCACATGTTAAAAATGAAAGTAGAGTCAAAGTAGAATGATGGTCAAGTTGATGAGTTGCATAGTCATGCATGTATCTATATTTCTTGTATGCATTATGAATGTTTATCCCATGTGTTAGCATGTATGCCTATGTATGATGTCATGGATATGATGATAAACTTAAAAGCAATCTGCTTTGGAATTTATGTTTTTAGAAATTATTAAAATTGAACTTATATTTGCTCGCTATTTTTATAATAAAACCAGAAGTGGCTAGGACGATGATGATGACACAATGATTGTTTAGTCGCGATGCTACTGAGAAGTCTTGTATTTCTCACTCCTACGTTTCCATGTCCTCTTCAGAGGATGCTGGCGTCGGGCATAGTAGTGATCTTCATTGAGTTCCTGATTTGGCATTGGCACTTTGACCCAATGCTGAATGCCTCGATAATGTCTGCGAGCGTAGCTATGAGGGTCTACATCTTTTACGACTATTTGTTTCAGGTTCCAGTTATGAGCCCGTTTTTCGTCCACATCAGTCGTATGGCGAGGTTGCCATGGATGGCATCCACCCTTACTTTCAGCCACTGAGGTACCGTACTGCCAATAAGTCTGACTCAGATGCCCATCTAACTTCGACTATTTCATTGGATTTCGATCTTTTGGATCCATCCTATTCGAGCTATCATGTGGAGACTGATCTATCCGAGCCCTCTTACCTGTTTGTGATTCATCTGACGTGTGATTCGTCTACTTCTTTAGCAGCTCCTCATCACGCACCAACCCTAGTTCATGGCTACAGGTTCATTTGTACCTGTGTTGTGCCTCATAAGTGTGGCCATGCTCAAGGAGGAGGACATGGCGATGTTGTTCCCGGTGGTTTCGGGAATGGTTTCCTCCTGCCTGATGAGTGATGTAGTGATTACATGCAGAACTGAGTATGAGGTTAGCCTCTTTTGTTTGTAGTTATAGGGTTATCATTTTATTGTATGGCATGCTTTGGCAGTAGAGATTTCGAATGTACTTTTCTGTTGATGTATTTGGTTAGGTTGCTTTTGTAGGGCTGACAGTAGATATTGGATCTATTATCTCTCTATATATGACTCTTGGGATTATTATAGTAACTATGAATGATTGTAGAATGAATGTTATGTTTAGCTAAGGTATTTGTTATTCATGTCGCTTCTATTTATTTTATTCGCACAGTATGTATAAGATAGCAACGTTTGTATTATACGTTCATAATGCGCTTATGGCTTTTGGTTTTCAAAACAGTTTATTCGTTACCTTTCAAAAAAAAAAATTTACCCCTATTTTCATTACAAAGTATTTTCAAATGGTAATGTTAGTAGCAAAAGTAATAACTAGCACTTCCATAATATGACTTAAGCATAGTATGGGACTGTTAGAGTGTTACATTTAGATATCAGAGCAGTTCATCTTTAAAGAGTCTGGGGATGGACTGACTATGCTTCTAAGCATACACATTAGTTAAGTCATACTTTGAGTCTTGTCTATATGATGGGACATAGGGAATAGACATGCATGATCGTCTGTTCAGAGTATGTTAATAGCTAGCTCACTCAGGGTAAATGTTGAGCCTGATCAATTGATGTCTTCTATTTTGTGTATCAAGAACTAATGGCAACACGGAGATGTGGTAGGCCCTGTAACGAGCCGGAAGGTCACGAGGAAGTCATGGGGATGCTCCGTGGGATGACTACTATCATGAGAGAGCAAGTTGCTACTGCTCACTGCATGATGGAACGGATGGAGCAAAGGGATAAAGAGAATCCCGAAAGGCACAATGGAGGAGCTGCAGTAGAACTTGAATACCTCAAGTTTGCTAAGTTCAGAAAAGCGAATCTGCCGAGCTTTCGAGGAGCCTACAACCCTGACCGAGCTGATGAATGGATTAAGGCCATTGAGAAGATTTTCACAGTGTTGGCCTACACCAAGGAGTAGAAGGTAGCCTTTGCTACCTACATGCTAGAGGCAAATGCTGAGTTTTGGTGGATAGGCACCAAGAGGCTATTGGAACGAGCCCAAACCCATATCATTTGGTATGTATTCAAGATGCATTTTTATGAGAAGTATTTTCTCGCTTCCGTGAGGAATGCGAAGGAGCTGGAGTTCATGAGCCTATGTCAAGGGACTATGAATGTTGCTGAGTATACTACCAAGTTCGAGGAGCTATGCAAGTTCTCAACGATTTATTAAGGGAGCCCTGATGAGCGATCGAAGCATGTCAATTCCAAAGATGATTGCGTGAAGAGATCTTGGCATCTATAGGACCCATGGAGATCCGTGACTATGCTGCATGTAACATCCTCAATTTTATGTCGTGCTAAATTACCAAAGTAACCCTAAGTAATTAGGCACTTAATGAGAAATTATGAGATTAAAGCTTAATTATGGGATCAACGAAGAGTTTATGAGTTAACTCTGATGAGAAAAGTCAAGAGAACGCTTAATTGAGATTAGATAGTCTCTAATTAAGTAAGTCAGACCCTTAATAACTTAAATAAGCACTAATCACCCTTAATTAGCTTAATCGAGTTTAATAAGGATGCTTAATTGCAAGATTAATTTTTTATTAATCATGTTCTTGTGTGTTAATCACTAATCCTTGCTTAATCATGTTAATTAAGTTGCGAGATCACTTAATCACATGATTAAATTCAAATTTAGTCAACTAGACAATAAAGTAAAGGATGATGTCATTAAAGCATAAAGCATTAGACAAGAGTGCTTTATGTAAGAGTTGGCTTTGTCTTTGTTCCCTCATTATCCACTTTGTCCCCTTAATCACAAGATAACACAAAATTAAGCAACATATCTCACTCTCCTCCTTTGATGATTTACACCACTCTCTCTCCCTCCCACGCTCATCCATTTTCATTTTCCCTCTTCTCATTCTCTCTCTTGAAACCAAATCCTCCCACTTCTTCTTCTTCTTCTTTTTCTTCTTTTTCTTTCTTTCTCCACCTTCATAACCAAACCTTCTTCACTTAGCCCTTCAAAACCACATCTTTTGGTCTTTGAAGAAGAGATCTAAACACTACCGTCATCATTTTCAAGAGATCTCAAGAGTTCTCTAACCTTCCAAGATCAAATCGCCACTATATTCAAGGAAGGAACCACTATCATCTTCTTTTTCTTCTCTTGTTGTAGCGCCATTTTCAAGTAGAGGTAGTGATCTTTACTCTTTTACTTTGTTTGCTCAAGAAAGCTTGAAGCTGGGTTTTTCTCATTACCGAGATCTTCAAATGAGAACTTGAGAAGATCTTTCGTGCTCTTCATGAGCAAAAGTTTCTATTTTTGGTAAAATATGTTCATGTTCTTCTTTAAGTGTTCTTGATGTTTCTATTTTTGGTAAAATATGTTCATGTTCTTGTTCATGGGTGTTCTTGAGTTTCTGAAAAGTTTCCTTCTTTAAGTGGCTTAAAGTTTCCATTTTCCTTTCTTAATGTAGAAGATCTTGATGTCTTTGGGTGGTGTTGGAGTTGAAAGTTGCCTATATTCCTATGATGATGCTTATGATTGGAAAAGTTGCTACCTTTTATCATTTTCCCTTGATTTGACACATTCTTGATGCATGAAATTTTAAAAAGTTGTTACTTGCAACCTTAAAGTTGGCGCTAGTTTGGTGCCTTCGTAAAAGTTTTATTTTGTTTTGTTTTGAAGACAAGACTAAATGTAAAAGTCTAAGCCTTTTGGAATATTAAATCTTTTTAAGTTATAGAAATGGTATTTTGTTACTTTATGCTTTAAAGATTGATTCTTGGAGACAAATCCTTTCATAAAGTTTTAAACTTTAATCAAGAGGATAACTTTAAGCTATAAAGTTATAAGCTTGCACTTTAAGTCTTATAAAGGTGGAGTCTTGAGATGATTATATTAGAAAAGTTTTAAGCTTTAAGCAAAAAGATCACTTTTGAACCATAAAAGTGTTAACTTTTATAAAGATGAAGACTTTATAACTCTAAAGTTAATATTTTATATCACTAGTCCATAAAGTAGGAATCTTTTAGACTTTAAGACAACTTTAAATCATAAAGTTGGGAACTTGATGGTCTTAGTATAAATAAAAGTGCCAATTTTCATAAAGAACAAGACTTTTTAATTCAAAAGCTAGTATCTTATATCAATATTTCATAAAGATTCAATCTTTAAGGCAAAAGTATAATTTTAGAGGCACTTACTTTCATAAAGGATAAAACTTTATGACTACCTTATAAAGAATGATAACTTTTCTAATACTTAAGGTAAGATCTTGTTATGTTAGTGATAAAAGTTTGTAACTTAGTTAAGTTAAAAATCACCCTTGGTGATTAGTGAGCATGGTGTTGTTGGGCTCATGAGTGTGGTTATGCATTGTCATGACCCAAAGATTAGAGGGATCCCGAACTCCTTGGGAACAGAAGTATGATTAGGGCCTCTGAGCATACCATGAACCTAGGTGTAACACCGTAATAGTCCCATACTATGCTTAAGTCATATTATGGAATTATTAGTTATTACTTTTGCTCGTGGAACTAACATTACTGTTGGAAAATACTTTTATGCGAAAATAGGGGTAATTTTTTTTTTTTAACAATAACCAATAAACTATTTCAAAACCAAGAGCCATAAGCGTATCGTGAACGCATAATATAAACGTCGCAACTCATACATACAATGCGAATAGAATAAACAGGAGCACTAAGATTAACAACCATCTTAGATAAATATAACATTAATTGCATAGCCATTCATAGTTGATATAATAATACTAAGAGTCATACATAGTGATATAAGGAGTCTGATATCTACTATCGAGCCTACAAAAGAAACCTAACAAATACATCAGTAAAGGAAATACATAGGAAATCACATCGACCCATACATGCTAAAAGAAAATGATAACCCTAGCTACAACCAAAAAAGGCTATCCTTATGCTCAACTCCGCATGTAATCGACACCTCACTCATCTGGTGGGAGGAAACCGTTGCCAAATCCATCGGGAGTAATATCACCACATCCTCTTCCTCGAGAGCGGCCACGCCCATGAGGCATGGCACGGGTACGGATAAACCCATGACCACGAACCAGGGGTGGAGTTGGGCCAGCAGATCAAACAGAAGAATCGGAGGAAAGGCAAATCATTGAAGGCTGAGATGGCTCCGAGCGGTAGGATCCCATGGAATAAGTTGGTATGATAACTCAAAAGGATCCATCTTTATGGAAGCAATCGATGTCAACCAAGTGTCAGAGTTGGAGTCCTCACCCGTCAGGTACCTTGAAGGATGAAAGGGCGGGCGAATGTCATCCATAGTAATGTTCTCGAACAGCTGGTGAGGGCAGAAAAATGGACTTATCACAAGTTTACGAAACTGGTGGCTATGGAACATGTAGACCCATCACTGCCTGAGCAGTCAGCACAGATGCATGCAACACCGAGTCGAAGTGCTAATGCATCACTGGGAACTCAATGAAAATCACCACCGTGCCCGACGCCGGCATCCTTTGAAGACGACACGGAAATGTAGGAGTGAGAAATACTAAATTTCTCAATAGGATCATAACTAGACAAATATTGTGTCATCATCATCATCCTAGCCACTTCGGATTTAATTATAAAAATATTTGATAGATATAAGTTCAATTTTAATGGTTTTGAAAACTTAAACCCTGAAGTGGGTTGCTTTTAAACTTAACATCATCACTACATCATTGTAACTAACATACATATTGAAACAGAAGATAAACATTTATAATGCAAATGGACAATATAAATACATGCAAAGACATAAACCATCATACACTTAACCATTGTTATACTTTGACTTTACTTTCATTGTTAGCACGTGCTTAACATTGTTTACTTTCCTTTGAAATAGACTACTTTTGGACATGAGCTTATTCCGTGACCGTTGTCACGCACTACTAAACCAAATCAGACTAAGCCGATATTGGTTTCCCCTGAGTTGGAGGGTCCTCCATGTCACCCTTGCCTTCCTCATAGAATTTTCTTGAGTCTTTGTGGATCGACATCTCTCACTTCCTTTATCGAAGTGAATGAAGGGTCATATCCCATTAATTCTTTTCTTTTCATTATACTTTACATGCATAATACTTCTTTGACTAGACATATGCAATGATATGACTAAGTCCATAATTTTGATGGAAATCTAGCAGCATAACGACTAGACCAGAGCTTCCCCCAAAATGCCAATCATAAGCTTTCAACCAACAATTTATCATATCACAATAATCAATCAATCATGAAACAAAGCTTAATCAAACTCATCATTGATCATGTCGAATGGAATCATATGTTCATACCCCAAAGGGGGTTCATAGTTGTGCTATTCTTTGTTAAGAATATTATGAGTCATCAAATGATTTCTCGTGGTTACCCATGAGAGAATCACGTAGTTATGATGTATGTATATGGTCTTTTAGTTACTTAGTTCTCATATGAAGTTATTCTTTACTTGAGTTCATGTCTTATGGAACACTTATTCAAGTTAATTAAGCTAAATGATTGTTTCCTTTCCTTGAGATAGTACACTTAGTGATTCCTAGGTTCATGGTATGCTCAAAGGCCCTAATCATACTTCCATTCCCAAGGAGTTGGATATCCCTCTAATCCTTGGGTCATGACAATGCATAACCATATCATGAACCCAAGAACACCATGTTCACTAAACACCAAGGGTGATTTCTAACTTAACCAAATGACAAAGCTTCAAGCTTTTATTACTAACATAACAAGATCTTATCTTAAGTATTATAAAAGTTATCATTCTTTATAAAGTAGTCATAAATTTTTATTCTTTATGAAAGTAAATGCCTTTAAAATTTAAGCTCTTATCTTAAAGATTAGATCTTCATGAAATAATGATACAAGTTACTAGCTTTTTAACTAAAAAGTCTTGTTCTTTATGAAAGTTGACTCTTTTAATTATTCTAAGGCTATCAAGGTCTCAACTTATGACATAAAGTTGTCTCTACATTAAAAAGATTCCTACTTTATCAACTAGTGATATAAGACATTAGCTTTAAAGTTACAAAGTCTAGATCTTTAAAAAAGTTAGCATGTCTATGATCCAAAAGTGACCTTTTTGATTTCAAGTTTCAAACTTTATGAAAGGATTTGCTTCCAAGGATCAATCTTTGAAACATAAAGTGACAAGACATCATTTCTCTAACTTAAAAAGGCTTATTATTCCAAAAAGCTTAGACTTTTACATGTATTCTTGCCTTCAAGACAAAACAAAATAAAACTTTATGGAAGCTTAAAAGTTGCACCACTTTTAAGGAATCAAGAAACAAACTTTTTAAAGCTTTAAGCTTTTAGGATGTTCATAGTCTTATCAAATCATGAAAAACATATAAAGATGAAACTTTTCTAATCATAAACTCATCATAAGAAAAAGAGCTGTAACATCCTCAATTTCATGTCATGCTAAATTATCTTAGTAACCCTAAGTAATTAGGCACTTAATGAGAAATTTTGAGATTAGGGCTTAATTAAGGGGTTGACTCGGATGAGAAGGGTCAAGAGAATGCTTAATCGAGGTTAGATAATCTCTAATTGAGCAAGTCAGAGCCCCTATAGCTTACCTAAGCACTAATCACCCTTAATTAGCCTAATCGGGTTTAATTAAGGTTAATTAAGCTTAATCGCTGAATTAATTTTTGTTAATCATGTTCTTGTGTGTTAATCACTAATCCTTGCTTAATCACCTTAATTAAGTTGTATGAGCACTTAATCACATGATTAAATTCAAATTTAGTTAACTAAACAATAAAATAAAGGGTGATGTCATAAAAGCATAAAGCATTAGACAAGAGTGCTTTATATAAGAGTTTGACCATACTTTGTTCCCTCATCATCCAATTTGTCTCCTTAAACCTTAATTAACACAAAATGAAGCAAAAATATCTCCCCTCACCCTACTAAAAGTTTCGGCCACTTTCTTGCACACACACACACATTCACTTCATTTTCAACTTCTCATTCTCTCTCTAAAGTTCTCAAACTCTCCAACCTCTCTCTACATTCCTTATTCTTCTTCTTCATCTTCTTCATCATTCTCCACCTCCATAACCAAACCTTCCTCACTAAGCCCTTCAAAGATCACATCTTTTGGTCTTTGGAGACTAGACCAAAACACTACAACCTCCATTTCCACAAGATTTCAAGAGCTTCTCCTTCCTTCTTGCAAAGCCGCCACCTTCATCATCAAGAGGAGTCATCATCTTCTTCTTCCATTTCTCTTGTTTTGCGCCATCTTCAAGAAAGGTAGTGATCTCCATCTTTTTCATTTTGTTTACTCAAGAAAGCTTGGAGCTTGGTTCTTTCATGACCAAGATTTCTAAGTGAAAGCTTGAGAAGATCCTTCATGCTCCTCAAGAGCCAAAGTTTTCATTTTTAGTAAAATGTGTTCTTGATGTTCTTCATGTGTTCTTAAGTTTCCTCTTTAGGAAAAATATGTTCTTGATGTTCTTCATGTGTTCTTAAGTTTCCTCTTTTGGAAAAATATGTTCTTGATATTCTTCATGTGTTCTTAAGTTTCCTCTTTCGGAAACATATGTTCTTATTGTTCTCTTGCTTAAAGTTGTTCCTTTCTCTTTATGATGAGTGAATGATTAGAAAAGCTTCACCTTTCTATGTTTCCATGATTTGATAAGACTATGAACTTTCTAAAAGCTTTAAACTTTAAAAAGTTTGCTTCTTGATTCCTTCAAAGTGGCACAACTTTTAAGCTTTCATAAAGTTTTATTTTGTTTTGTTTTGAAGACAAAAATACATGTGAAAGTCTAAACTTTTTGAGTTAGAAAAATGATATCTTGTCACTTTAGGCTTTAGAAATCAAACCTTAAAGAAAAGACCTTTCACAAAGTTTCAAACTTTATTCAAGAATAAGATCTTTAAGTTATAAAAATGTTGTTTTATAACATTTCATTCATAAAGTTTAGACTTTGAACCAAAATAATGCAAAAAGGTGTTAACTTTTATAAAGAACAAGACTTTTTATTCAAAAAGCTAGTAACTTGTATCATTATTTCATAAAGATACAATTTTAAGATAAGAGCTTAATGTCAAAGGCACTTACTTTCATAAAGAATAAGACTTTATGACTACTTTATAAAGAATGACAACTTTAATAATGTTTAAGCCAAAACCTTGGTATGTTATTAGTAAAAGTTTAAAACTTTGCAACTTGAATAAGTTAAAAGTCACCCTTGGTGATTAGTGAATATTGGTGTTGTTGGGTTCATGATGTGGTTATGCGTTGTCATGACCCAAGGATTAGAGGGATCTCGAACTCCTTGGGAACAGAAGTATGATTAGGGCCTCTGAGCATACCATGAACCTAGGAATCACTAAGTGCACTATCTCAAGGAAAGGAAACAATCGCATAATTTAATTAATTTGAACAATTGTTTCATAAGACATGTACTTAAGTAAAGAATACTTTCATCCAAGGACCAAGTAACTAAAAGACTACAAACACATATCCTAACTATGTGATTCTATCATAAGTAACCATGGGAAATCATGTGATGATTCATAATATTCTTCACAAAGAACAACACAACCATAAACCCCTTTAGGGTATGAATGTGTGATGCCACTCGGCATAATGAATGATGAGTTTGATTGAGCTTTGTCTCATGATTGAATGATGAGTGTGATGGTATGATATAGATATGATGAACTATTGATTGAATGCTGATGAATGGCATTTTAGGGAAGCTCCGGTCTAGCCGTTATGCTGTCGGATTTCCGTCAAAATTATGGACTTAGTCATATTATTGCATGCGTCTAGTCAAGGAAATGTTATGCATGTAAAGTACAAAGATAAGAAAAGAATCAATGGGACGTGACCTTTCAATCACTTCGGTAAGGGAAGTGAGAGACGGCGATCCACAAGGAACCTCTATGAGGGAGGCAAGGGTGTTTTGGAGGTAACCAATATTGGCTTAGTCTGATTTGGTTAGTACTGCGTGACGACGGTCACGGAATGAGCTCATGCCCAAAAGCAGTCTATTTCAAAGGAAAGTAAAGAATGTTAAGCACGTGCTATAAATGAAAGTAAAGTCTAAGTATAACCATGGTTTCATCTATGATGATGCATGTCTTTGCATGTAAGTATATTGCCCAT
This sequence comes from Pterocarpus santalinus, assembly GCA_031439595.1. Taxonomy (NCBI): domain Eukaryota; kingdom Viridiplantae; phylum Streptophyta; class Magnoliopsida; order Fabales; family Fabaceae; genus Pterocarpus; species Pterocarpus santalinus. The sequence continues at coordinate 31,519,924 of CM062527.1, forward strand.
TTGCATTATGAATGTTTATTCTATGTTTTAGTACGTATGTTAGCCATGATGATGTGGTTATGATCTTAAGTTTAAAAGCAACCCGCTTCGAGGTCTAAGTTTTCAAAACCATTAAAAATTGAACTCATTTCTGTCCACTATTTTTATAATTAAACCCGAAGTGGCTGGGACGATGACGATGACGCTGTGTTTGTCTAGTCACGATCCTACTGAGAAATTTAGTATTTCTCATTCCTACGTTTCCGTGTCATCTTTAGAGGATGTCGACGTCGGGCATGGTGGTGATCTACATTGAGTTCCCGGTGTGGCGTTGGCGCTTTGACTTGGTCTTTGAACAGCCTGCAGTCTTTGTCGGCGAGCGTAGCGATGAGGGTCTACATCTTCCACGACCGCCAGTTTCAGATTCCCGTGATGAGCCCATTTTTCCAACCGCATCAGTCATTCGGCAAGGTTACTATGGATGACATCCGCCCCTACTTTCAGCCACCGAGATACCCTACTGATGATGATGAGACTGACTCGGATACCCGTTTGACTCCGACTGTTTCACTGGATTTCGATCCCTCGGAGCCGTCTTATCCGAGCTTCCATGTGGAGACCGATCCGTCTGAGCCCCTCTATCCGACTCATTCTAGGGGATCTCACCGTTCGGGTTCGTCATAGCCTTCGGTGATTCATCTATCTTCTGATTCTTCTGCTTCATCTGCTGGCCCAGCTTCACCCTCGGTTCACAGGAGTGGGTTCATTCGTACCCGCGCTGTGCCCCATGGGTGAGGACGTGCTCGAGGAGGGGGACGTGGTGGCACTTTTCCTGGTGGATACGAGAACGATTTCCTCCCGCCAGATGCTTGATGTGACGACTGCATGCGGAGCCATGCATGAGGATAGCCCCTTTTGGTTGTAGTTATAGGGTTATCATTATGTTATGTGGCATGCTTGGGTAGTAGGATTTTCTGATATATTTCCTTTTATTATGTATTGGTAGGCTTTTGTGTAGGGCCGACGATAGATATTGGACCCATTATTATCTTATGTATGACTCTAGTATGACTATTATTGTATTATCATGGATGGCCGTGGAATGAATGTTACATTTATCTAAGAATTGTGGTTACTCTTATGGTTTCTATGTTTGTTAAATGCGACGTATGTATGGGATAGCAGTGTTACTTTATATGTTCACGATGCGCTCATGGCTCTCGATTTCAAAAATAGTTCACTTGTTTTGTAGAGAAAAAATTTTACCCCTATTTTCGGTACAAAGTAATTTCTAAAAGGTAATGTTAGTTCTGCGAGCAAAAGTAACAACTAATAATTCCACAATATGACTTAAGCATAGAATGGAACTATTAGGGTGTTATAAGAGCAACTTTAAGCAAGATACCATCAAGAACATCAAGAACATTCAAGAATAAGAACATGAACATACTTTTCCAAAAGTAGAAACATCAAGAACACTTGAAGAAGAACAAGAAAACATTTTGCCAAAAAGGGAAACTTTTGCTCATGAAGAGCATGAAAGATTACCTCAAGTTTTCACTTAAAGATCTTGGTCATGAAAAGAACCAAGCTTCAAGCTTTCTTGAGTAAACAAAAAAAAAGATGAAGATCACTACCTTTCTTGAAGATGGCGCAAAAATAAGAGAAAAGGAAGAAGAAGATGATGGCTCCTCTAGATGATGATGGTGGCGGTTTTGCAAGGAGGAAGGAGAAGCTCTTGAGATCTTGTGAAAATAGAAGTTGTAGTGCTTAAATCTCTTCTTCAAAGACCAAAGGATGTGGTCTTCGAAGGGCTAAGTGAAGAAAGTTTGGTTATGGAGGTGGAGAATGGAAGAAGAAGAAGAAGAGAGAAGTTGGAGGAGTAGGAAACTTAGAGAGAGAATGAAAGTGTGAAAATGAAAAGTGAAAGTGTGTGAATGAGTGAATAGTGGCCATGAGTTTCAAAGGGAGGGAAGGAGGGAGATATTTTTGTGTTATTTTGTGTTAATTAAGGTTTATGGGACAAATTGGATGATGGGGGAACAAAGCATGTACAATCTCTTACAAAAAGCAACCTTCTCTTATGATTCATGCTTTATGGACATCACATTTTACTTTATTGTCTGTCTAGTTGACTAAATTTGAATTTAATCATGTGATTAAGTGCTCTTGTAACTTAATTAAGATGACTAAGCAAGGATTAGTGATTAACACACAAGAACATGATTAATAAAAATTAATATTGTGATTAAGCTTAATTAACCTTAATTAAACTCGATTAAGCTAATTAGGGACGATTAGTGCTTAATTAAGCTATAAAGGCTCTGACTTGCTTAATTAGATATTATCTAATCCTGATTAAGCATTCTCTTGACTTTTCTCATCCGAGTTAACTAATAAACTCTTCGTTAATCCCTTAATTAAGCCTTAATCTCATAATTTCTCATTAAAATTTAGCACGACAAGGAATTGAAGATGTTACACTAGGAATCACTAAGTGTACTATCTCAAGGAAACGAAACAATCATTTAACTTAATTAATTTGAACAAGTATTCCATAAGACATATAGTCAAGTAAAGAGTAATTTCATGTAAGAACTAAGTAACTAAAAGACTACATTTATATATTTTAACTATGTGATTCTCTCATGGGCAACCACGTGAAATCACATGATGATTCGTAAGATTCTTCACGAAGAACAATACAACTATGAACCCTTTAGGGTATGAATGTATGATGCCATTTGGCATATGAATGACAAGTTTGATCGAGCTTTGTCTCATGATTGAATGATTAGCGTGATGATATGATATAGCATGATGGACTTTGGTTGAAAGTTTCATGATTGGCATTTTAGGGAAGCTCTAGTCTAGTCGTTATGCTGTCGGATTTCCATCAAAATTATGGACTTAGTCATATCATTGCACATGTCTAGTCAAAGAAGTATTATGCATGTAAAGTATAATGATAAGAAAAGAAATAATGGCATATGACCTCTCGATCACTTCAGGGAAGTGAAAGACGGTGATCCACAAAGACTCAAGGAACCTCTTGGGGGAGGCAAGGGTGACATGGAGGACCTTTCAACTTAGAGGTAACCAATATCGGCTTAGTCTAATTTGATTAGTACTACATGACGATGGTCACGGAATGAGCACATATCCCAAAGCAGTCTATTTCAAAGGGTAGCATGCTAAAATTGAAAGTAAAGTCAAAGTAGAACCATGGTCAAGTTGATGCGTTGCATAGTCATGTATGTTTCTATATTCGTCATGCATATTATGAATGTCCATCCCATGTATTAGTATGTATGCCTATGTATGACGTTATGAATATGATGATAAATATAAAACCAATCCGCTTCAGGATTTATATCTTCAGAAATTGTTAAAATTGAACCTATATCTATCCACTATTTTTATAATTAAACTCGAAGTAGCTGGGATGATGGCGATTACATAATGTTTGTCTAGTCACGTTCCTACTGAGAAATCTTATATATCTCGCTCCTACATTCCCTTTTTGTGTTCTGATAGAGGTTATAGCATCCATGGTAGCACTTCTGATGGTACCTGACTGGATAAGATGAGGAGCTACCATGTTTCTTCACTTAGGTAAGGAGGATCGAGATAGTAGCATAGTATTTTCATTTTCTTAAGAGCCCTAATTGGGCAGTTTATGTGTAATTAAGAGCATGTAGGAAGTCATGCTACTTAATTTGACCTACTACATATGTGATACTTATTAAGTGTAATGATGACTCTTGATTATCTATGATTACATTCTTGGCCTAAGGTATTGTGTTATGCTGTTTCAATTTTGTCACACATCTTATTAGTAACTCAACAATATAAGGAACAACGTCCATATGTATGCGAGTAAGTAAGCGCTTAAAGGCTCAGTTTTCAAGCATAAAGGTTTAAAAAAAAAAAAAATCTACGAGCTACTTTTGTATATTACGCTAATTTCAATTATAAGAACTTCCGCTTATTAAGAGTAACAACTAGTAATGCTATAAAATGGCTTAAGCATAGTATGATATTATTAGGGTGTTACATTGCACTAAACAACAAGTACCGTCTGGTGGAGGATTGCAACTGTAAGTTGTTTGTGGCAAGTCCGAAGCTTACAAGAAGAAGTTGGCACCACAAGGGTAGAAGTATAAGTCCCAACCCTCGAAGAAGCCATTTCAAAGTGGGGGCCTCAAAGAAAAGCAACAACCTCTATCATATAAGCCATGCTCGAGTCATGGAGTTATATTAAAAGGTTGTCACTGTGCAAAGAAATCTTTAAAATATGGAAAATATAATACATGGCCCTTTAACTACTCACTTTATTACTGACTAAAAATCTTTGATACATAGAGAATAAAATAATTACACTTTTAAAGAAATTGTAACTGACATAGTACACAACATCTACATCCGACTTGTCGTTAGCAAGCTTCAATAGTTTCTTGGTCTGGCTTACGCCCGATCCTTACTCAATGAAAGGCCCAGTACTCCACTTCGCACTTGATTTCCAACTTGGGTGCTGGAATGTTTACGTAAAAGAAAAACATACAAGTAGGCAGTGAGAACCTAAGGTTCTCAGTAGGTAAACTCAAATCAATCTTATAGCGTCATAATAAACATTCCAGCTGCTTCAGTTTATTATGAAAATATGAGCACATATAAATAAATAGTGGTTCAATTTTAAGTTGAAAACACCTTACTCGAAACGGGATATATTTTAACAGCCACTTGCCATTTCATATGACAGACATAGAAATATGAATAGTATAATATGCTTCAACAAGAATCATAAAAGCATTATGACTTAACGGGATAATTGAAGATGCACATAAAGATGCTTGTACTTGTATGTATGTAAGTGCACTTAACTTAATTCGTATCTTTCTTTAACTTGCAACTTGATCTTGCTCCTTTCTGTACTTGGTCCCCCGAAGGTGAATGGCCTCTCTCACCCCTGGGTAATAGCCTACTTTTTAGGTCCGAGCTCGTACCTATACATGAGTGACGGGTTTGCTTTCCCCGACCCTCACACCAGTCTATTCCCTTTAAATCTGGTCGAGGGTTGGTCCAAGTCTTAGATAGTACCGCTCTGGCCCACGCTAGCTGGGTCTATGCCATGCCTCACGTGGTAGCTTGGTACGTCTTTCTTGCAAGTTCTTATTATCTCTTCCTTTTCATATCTTGTCATGCATGCGGACGCTTGGTGCATTCATGAGTATGTCTCATACCTTATATATCATATCATGCTCTAAATATATACTTGCATGCATGATGTACATGAATATGACATCTAAATGTAAATATATTCAAAGTATAATCACCCATAGCATAAGTTCTCATAAAGTCCTATCGAAAATTCGGCAGCATAACAGATCGAGTCCGCTTCCCCATGAATAATGCTAGATAACTAGTACAATCTTTCAAACTTGCAATTCAATATGGATCAGCAATTATATAGATATTCATAGCATCATTCATCAAGTTCAATTCAAGCATCTATGAGGTTTTCAGTTTACTCCCTCCTATTCTACCTGATTTTATTGTAATCCACTCTTTGCTCAATTCAACTCATCTAAGTCTAAATTTTGGATATGTCATAGCCTTATGTGTCTAGTTTCCAACCCTTTTGGTCCCATCTCATTTTGATTTGTATAACTCAAGATATAAGTATTTTTCCTCAGGCTGTCCTGTTCTTAGCTAGAATTATGCTCTTATAAGTGAAAATTCACTAAAAATAGAAATCTAGGTGAAATCATTCGAAATTTATATCAAATGAAAGCTATTTTAAATGAATTAAGTTTCATGTCATTTGCATAAGTATATTTTGAGTTATGAGTCTTGAAACTTGACCTCTCTGGACTACACTATCTCAGCCTAGTTCAAACTTAAATCAACTTCACTGGTGTACTGGGAATAGATGGTAACGAATTTGGTTCTGAAATTTATATGAGATGTTCCCTTACATGTTAGCTTTCAAACAACCTTGGTTCACTCAATTTGGAGTTGTGTAGGGTGAGTTATACCCTTCTCAACTCAGACTGCCCGGATAAGAATCCAAATTTCTAGGTTAAACTTCAAAAATTCATAACTAACTCTATACTAATCCATGGCCTTATATTTTATATGTATGGAAAGCCCTAAATGTCTAGTTTCATAAAAAAATAGATTCATCAACTTCAAATGGCTATAGGCGGAGCCGTACACTCCGCCGTACGGACCGTCGAGGGGAAAACCCTAACAACTTCTTGAATTCTTCTTGAATTCATGTTTTCCTTAAATCAATCCACTCAATCTTCAATTCAAACTCACATATACAACTTAAACCAGCCTTAACTCATCACCATCACTCAAGATAACATCAGAATCATATAAGAAGGAGGGAAGAAGGTGGAGTCCCAATAAGCCCAATTCAAAGAAAATAAGAAAAAAAGTTGGAATTCCTACCTTGGTTGTGTGAAATCTTGGTGGAACTTGATCTTGGAGCGAAGTTGATAGTTGGAGCTTGAATTTGGGGATGAGAGGAAGTGGAAGAAGATGAAGGAAAGTGGGAAAGTGAGGGTGGTTGTGGGGAGGCCGAAATTTAAAGGGAGAAGGAAGAGAAAAATGAAAACTTTTGAAGCAAGTTTTCATTTGATTGGTGGATGTAACTCCATCATAGAATTTGGTTTAGCTTCCCTCCCTCAATGGCTAATCAAGGTGCCACATGAGGGAGGGGTTTGGCTAAATCCTAGCCATTGATCCTAGGGTTTTCATAGTATAATTTCTATTAGTTCGATTCCGACAATTCAAAGTACCGAAATCTTACCGATTTCCCTTAAATCAGTAAATTAGTTTTGGAAAATCCTATGAAGTTTCCTAGGCTTTCAATCTAATTCTCTCATATCCAATTTCTCTAAATGATACTTAATTGGCTCTAAGTAAAAATTTAATCGAATGCTAATTAATCTTAAGTAGTTAATAAGATCGAACAACTAGGCAAAAATGATAAAAATCTGATGAAGGTAAAGCCAAGTTTTTCCACTATCTTGAGCAACACTTGGCGCCACTCATATGTGGTAGGAGTGGCTGAATTTTAGCCACTTAAGTGAGGGATTCCAGTAGAAAATTCTACTGGTTCAGTTCTGGTGGTTTAAAATACCGAATCTTCGCCGATTTTCTCCAAACCGGTCAAACATTACTTAATAATTTAAGATATCTACATGTTCATTTTAATTTATCTTAAGCCTAATATTTCTAACTAATATCTAATTAGCTCTTGATTAATATTTAATTAACTTCTAATTGCCCTTACATAGCTATTGAGACTGAATAAGTGATCTAACGGCGTAAATTAGATACTTTTGTAAATCTGGAGCCTCTTTTGTTCCTATTTTATGTAACTAATGATATTTTCGTAATTTTGAGCAAGTCCAGGGGCACCCCACGTCATTTCACACCAGACTGCTTCCATGGCCCAATCGGCAGAGATTTAAACTTCTACAGTTTCACCACGTGATTTTGCTCTGCTTAAAATCCCATTCTGCTAATCTTATAGATGTAGGGACATAAAGGTCATTTTATGAAAAGTCCTAGGGTTATTGTGGAAATATCCATTTGGGGTTAAAGTACAATTTCTAAAACTTTTGGGCAAGATTGAAATTAACAAAAGTTGATAGGGGCACTTTTGTCATTTCTTAATTTTTAACATATGGCAGTGCCGTATTTTCAACGGCAGTGTTACACTACCCTATAATTCCAAGTGTGAGGATCGTCTTGGCAGAGCGCTGCCTGAGAAATTCTCACACTGCCTAAGGGGAATAATTCAAAGTTTCCATTATGTTCCGTTTACTAAAGTGGGGATGTTGCAAAAGCAACCCCAGAAACCTACTAGAAATCCACCTTAGCCGGTGAATGGTCAAGCTTGCCCCAAGTATGGCAGACACCATGGAGGACACCCTTGTTTAGCTGGCCAAAATGTGTGTTTCCAATGCAGAATGCCTGGACACATTACTAGAGACTGCACAGTCAAGTTGATGACCCTTCCAACAAGCCCCAACACCAAGGGAAGGTCTTTACCCTCAATGCCGAGGAGACCACTCAGTCCGACGATTTGATCCAAGGTAAGTGCAAGGTTAATGGTAGAACCTTTTGGGCTGCATAATTATGGAGCTACACACTCCTTTGTTTCTCATGATTGTGTAGATAGATTGGGATTGTCTATGTCTGAATTACCTTACATGTTAATTGTTTCTACTCCTACTGGGAAACCATTTACGACTTGTCAATGTTGTTTGAATTGTCGATTCCAAATTGATGGTAGGTCTTTTGTAGCAAATTTGATTTGTTTGCCTTTGTCAGGTTTGGATTTGATTCTAGGCATGGATTGGTTTTCGGCTAACCATGCTATGATAAATTGTTCTGAGAAATCTATTGTGCTTTCTCCTATACCTGTTAAGCTTGTTGAACTTATTGGTTTGTTCTTGAATTCTGTTAAAGTATGGAGTAATGAGTCTGTGATAGGGGATATGTTCTCCTTATAGCAAGGGAAGTGGAACTCGAGCAGATATTGGAAGAGATTCCCGTAGTCAGAGAATACCCATGTGTGTTTCCTGATGATTATTAAGAATTTTAAACAACAAATCTCCAAGCCAAGGAAAATTCTTCAAAGAGCTTATTAATTTAATTAAATTTGCCAAAGTTGGGGTCTAAGCCAAACTAGTTAAATCTCAAGGTTTTGGCATACTTTTGTGCATATCCTATGATGAAGTAACTTTAACTATGTAACACCCTCCCAAGTGCGGTATTATGCTTAAGTCATAATACCTCATCTAGGAGTTGTTACTGTCATTTACTCGGACCTTGTCTGGCAGCAACCTTCGGTCACCTTCAATCTTACTAATCGACTCTGCTTCGATGTGCCTTCTTCGGAACTTTTGAACTATCTGGAGATAACATGGAAATAGGATATAGGAGTGAGAATTATAAATTCTCAGTAGGGTTCATTCACTGTCATACATAATGTCATCATTGTCATCTCTAGTTGCTTCGGTTTATTATGAAAAAGATGAACATGTTATACAAGCTGTTTAATTTCACAGTTCGAAAACATACTCTCCGAAGCAAAGTTCATTTTATTCATACACTTGTAATTTGGGCAAGCCAATACAAAATCAATTCATGAATTATACTACAAATAATAACTGAAACATGTTAACTTATAATAGCACCAATATACTCAAAAAGATAAAATCTATACACACCTTTACTTGTATTTGGATTTTATGCAGAATACACATACTTTCCCTTTATCTTTCTTTTACTTGTTACACATATCCCAGAGTACGATCGCCATGTCATACTCCATCGGGGTGTGATCGCCATGTCACGCTCCTTAGGGATAGGTCCATCCTACCATGTCCTAGAGTATGATCGCCATGTCATACTCCATCGGGATATGATCGCCATGTCACATTCCTTAGGGTGTGGAATCATCGTGCCATATTCCAGAGTATGATCGCCATGTCATACCCCATCAGAGCGTGATCGCCGTGTCACGATCCTTAGGAATATGGGACCTTCATCATATCCTTTATCATGAATATTTATATGCCATTATGAATTTTTGGTACTTACATTAGCTGGGTCATGTCATACTTCATGTAAGCCCTATCCCCTATACTCACACTAGCTGGGTCGATGCCATGCCTCATGTGAGTGGGATGCTTGCATATGCTTTAATCTTTAGTCTTTAGTCTTTACTGCCCTTGGGTAGTCTGATCTAGGAGTGAGTTTGTCAACTCGACTCGTGACCGTCATCACACAAACTAACCCACAAGGGGACCCACGTGCTTCTAGTCACGGAGGGATCTTATTTTGGTCACGTGCCTCTAAATTGAAGGGATCTCTTCTGGTCACGTGCCTTAATGGAGGGATCTCAGCTGACCACATGCCTTCAATGTAGAGGGATCTCAGCTGACCACGTGCCTGCAAGGTAGAGGGATCTCATAGTTTTAGCTGCCTTCACAAGGAGGGATTCAAAGTGCAACTGCCTCCAAGTGAAGGGACCCATATCTTATCTTATTTAACTGCCTTCACAAGAAGGGATCTTGTAACTGCCTCCAGGTGAAAGGACCCACATTCAATATATTCATATCATACTTAAGTCATTCTTGCATATAGAATTTCCACATACATATTCTTCATACATAAATGCTCATAACTTCCTTACAATTCTACCGAAAATTCGGCAACATAATGGAACATGTCCGCTTCCCCATGAATAGTGCCAGGCTTCCAGTAAAACCAATCAGGAAAAAGTTCAACATAGAGCAGCAAACATATCACAATAATGTCAATCATGTAGGGATTGAACCCTTATATATCATATTAATATCAATCATGTAGGGATTAGACCCTTATATTCAATTCTGCTTGTTATATCAATTCTGCCCGATTTTTAGAAATGAAGCCCTAAATTCATTTTAGCTTATTTAGACCTGAATTATGGATATGTTGAAATGTAATGTGTCTATTTTCTAACCTCTTTAGTCCCATCTAATTTTGATAAGCATAGCTCAAGTTATTTAGGTTTCATCTTGGCCTACCCTGAAGCTAGCCAGAATCACACACTTAAAAGTAAAAATAGAAAACTGATCCAAATCATATGAAATTGGTCTCAAATTAAATCTAATAGGACAATCTTTCATTTGCAAAAATTTCCATTCCATTTGACCTAGTAGGGCTCGAGTTATATGCCCTGAAATTTGACTTTCCTGAACTACCCTGTTCTGGACCAGTTTGGACATAGGGCAACTTTCTTGGATCACTGGGAGCAAACAAGACTTTATCTAACTTTGAAATTTTTATGGGACATTTGCCTATGTGTAAGCTTGCTAACAAAGTTAGTTTCATTCATTTCCAAGTAGTATAGGGTGAGTTCTACCCTGAACAACCTAGTCTGCCCAGAATCAAAGTCAAAAACCTAGGTCAAAATTCAAAAATTCATATCTCTCTCATTACTAATCCAATGGCCTTGTATGATATATGTATGGAAATCCCTGAATGTCTAGTTTCATACAAAAATGGTTTCATTGAATTTAAACGACGGTAGGTGGAGCCGTACACTTCGTCGTACGGACTGCCGAGGGTTTTTGGTCCTCCAGCCCTTCAGCTCTTCCTATTTTCATCCTTTCTTGTTTCCAATTCGAATTTAACCTCACAAACAGCCAATAAACCAGCCATATATCATCATAATCATCCAATCAATACATCAAAAATTGAGAAAATAAACCACCACCAGCCACCCAAATCAGAAAATCAAGACAAGAATTGGAATCCTACCTCTTGTTATATGTGATTTGGCTTGATTTTTGGGGCTTGGATGAGCAAAACCTGGTTGAACTTGATAGTTTGATGGAGTTATGTGAGTGAGGAAGAGAAGGAGAGAGCTTGGCAGAGGAGAGGAGGCGTAGGAAATGGTTGAATGAAGGAAAGGAAGTGTGTATATAAAGGCGTGGAGATAGTTAGAATAAAAAGTTATGATTAGTTGAGCATATATGGCTGAAATTCAGCCAAGCTTCCTCCTTTCTTGTGGCCTTGTTTGCACCACTTTTAGGGGTTAAGTGGCTGAGTTCTCAGCCACTTAAAGTAGGGTTGATGAATTAAAATTCTATTGATTCGGTTCCGACAGTTTAAAATACCGTAATCTTACCGATTTCCTTTAAATCGGTAAATCGGTTTTGAAGAAATTTGCGAAGTTTTATATGATTCTATAATAATTATTTCTAATCCTAATATCTCTAATTAACACTTAGTTAGCTCCTAATTAATCTCTAATTAATTTCTAATTAGTTTTACTTATCCACTAAAATCAAATTAATCAATTAAAGGTGTAAATTAATCATTTTGCAAATTGATGGCCTTTCTGTTTTTTGTTTTTCCTGATCAATGGCACCTTCGTAATTATGGGCAAGTCTAGGGGCATCCCACGTCATTTCACATGTGGACAGCTCCGTGGCTCAATCAGCTGAGGTTTAGGTTTCTATGTTTTCGCTACGCGATTCTACTTCGTTTAAAACCTTATTATGCTAATCCAATTGATATAAGAACCTAAAGGTCATTTTCTAAAACGTTCAGGGGTAAGATTGTGAATAATAAAAGTTTATTTTTATTATTTCCTATTACATTATATGGGGATGTTACAAACAAACTCAAAGAGAAAGGAGGCTTGAGACCTAAATTTTGAAAGAATGTTTTATATGTGTATAGAAATTTGAGATTGACATTCAAGCCCAGGGAGCGAAAAACCTATCCTTTAATAAATTAGGGACATGTTCAAACTGATATTCATCTTCTAATTAGGAAATTGGAGGATAATGTTGAAGAATCTCAATGATCTTCGGGTCATCAAAAGGGAGACCACTTTTCTCACTAAAAACCAAGTAATAGTGGTCCCTATAAATTTTGTGCTTGTAATAGGCCATTACATGAATAGAATATTTAACTATGGGCTTTCATCTTGTGGCTCAAGACTTTTTATTAACGAATTCAATGGCTTTTATCTTGTGGCTCAACACTTTTTATTAACAAATTCATTACAAATTTTAAACAATACTAAATATTTGTAATTCATCTCAACATACGATTATTTTTTATAATATATATAGCATAAACTAGAATTGGAATTATATCCTTTTATGGACATAGTACAAATCCTTATTTTTTTACAACCTCCTAAGCTTAAGCATTAATTGGTTCACGAGAATGGAATAATGGTGGAACACAACTGTTCCATATTTTGCCACTCCTTTGAAAAATTTGCAATTTGTTGGAGTTGACCTTTGGCAATGTCACAATAAATTTTGTCATGTCATCGTGACATTGTTTTCCCACATTAGTTATGAGGTTGACACAACAATCATCACTGACTGTTTGATTGCCAAAAGCTACACTAAAGAAAATCTCATCACCACAGTTTGTGTTTGCTTTTTTCGAACAATCGCTCAAGTACTTTTCATATGCTGACAATGGACTTGGTACATAATTGTTCTCAATAGATGGACCATTTGATGGCTTGGGAACATGATATGATTTTCCTTTTTTGACCATCAAAGCAGAATTGATCATGAAGACCATGAATAGGCAAAAGTTAGTAAATGCTGCCATGGCTCAATGGTTAAAAAGTTTTGTATATTGATTGCTAGGAAGCTTTGCTGGTGGATTGTCTGTGATTCATAAAGCTACTTTTATAGGCAAAATAGCCTTAAGTTTTCAATAACAATAACGAAAAACAATAATTGATTTTTATAAGTTGATAAAAACGAGCATCATTCAATTAACACCATTCATTTCAACCTCAACTCCATTCATTTATATTTTATATATCAAATGAATGTGCAGTTGCAAAAAAACATCATTTTACTTGCAATTTTGGGAGAAAGTCAAAACTTGAATGCTAATAAGGTAACAATGAATTATAGAGTTCAACACTAAGTGTTGGGGCGTGTGTGTGTGTCTCTCTCTCTTTTTCTCACTCTCGCTCTCTCTCTTTCTCTCTCTCTCTCTCTCTCTCTCTCTCTCTATATATATATATATATATATATATATATATGTATTGTTTAATATTTAAGCTAAGAAAAGCTGCCACTAATTATTTGATCGGACAATCATAATTTTTTTTTTGGCAAACTTAAATAATGTCAATGTTGTAGCAAAACAAGAATGTCAAATTTTTCCAACAAGTTAAAGTAATTTCATAAAACTTTATCGTCAACAGGCATAGTTTTTTTAGCATTTGATATACTCATAGAACCCCCAAACTCAAAGCTAAATTGCTCGAATGTTGCAAAGTAAAAATAGGAAAGAAAAATTAGACGAGAAAGCTTCCTACCAAAGTAGAGCCCGAAGATCACCTACCATTCATTGTGATCCTCACTACGTCAGGGTCAAAAGGATAAGCGAAATTGTAAATTTTTGTAAACTGCTATTTGCATTTATTATTGTATTTGTAGAATTGTAAATATTTTAGTTGTACACTATTTATTTTTCCATGCATGTACGATAATACAACTTTCTTAATTATTTACTGTTTGTCAAAATTATTTTAAAATGTAAATTTAATATATTTAAATTACCAAGATTCACAGACTAACCTTATAGTAATAGTCTAAATAAGGTGGATAAGCTGTATAGTGGGATTTAGTTTTCACTATTTATTGTACATAACTAAATAAATTTTATTATCTAATTAAGTTTTCGTTGATTGAAGTAAAATTTATTTAGCAAATTTTTAACTTTTCCTTATCCAAATAAATTAGCGGTGTGGCATTGTAGAGAAGCCTTCACATTTAAGCATTTTAGTTCATATAATGGTTTATGGTAAGCTCAAAATTTTAGCTAGATGATACATTAATACAAACTAAATAATTTATATAATAAAATTTTGGCAAAATAGGCTTCTTTGGTCCCATATCGTTATTTTTTTTTTTATAATTTGGTCTATTATTTTTCAAATCAACTTCAATTTCATCCCGAACCACCTTCCCTTGACATAATTAACGAAAATGTTGATGTGTAGAAATGGTATTGATATGGTGCACTTGTGGATCTAACATGAATTATGCCACATCACTATTTTTGTTTAGTTATGTGATAGAAAAGTGACCAGGGATTAAAGTAAAAAAAAAAATTAAAGAGAAAGGCCAATTGAAAAAAATTAAATAAGGATAAATGACTAAAAATCGTGCTTTGCCTTTTAAATATATAACGGATAATCATTATTCCCCTTCCCTTTTCAAATTGGTCATATATTTTCTTTCCCGTGATCTCAAAATTTATGTAGAAACGATTAGAGCTGAGGCACTAAGCAAAAGAAGTTAAAATTAGAATGTTTCCTATCAAACAACCCCAACGAGTATCTTCCATGAAAAATCTCCTACCCTATGGTTTATTGTTATTACAAGAAAAAATAATGCAATAAAGAAAAATAGAATGAGAAACTTACAGAAAATTGGAAAATGGCTTGATTCAGACTGAGGTTGGTAGAATTAAGCAAGCAGTGGGATGACTTTGCGATGAAGTTCAAGCAAGGTTTAAGAAAGTAGAAGAAGTAAACTTTGTAATTTTTTTGAAGTTTAGTGAAAACAAGGAAACATTTTGTTATCCATCCAACAACCACTATGATCTCCCTCTATTTATAGCCTATCCAAGCTACAAAAATCATTGTTGGTTGGGACTTAATAAAGGAAAATTGACAACCCAAATCCGACCCTAAATCACATCACTACAAAACAAATGCTTAGTGGGGCATGTTAGATTAATCGAAAAGCACGTGTGAAGGGAATTCTCCCCAACAGCTGCCAATCAGCACATGCCGGGTTGCTATGGACAACCATCACATGGTCGAACTACTAAGAGCTCAATTCCAACCTTCATCAAATTATCAAGTTTGAGGTTGAGGATTGGACTAATTTGTTTGGCCAACAAGTTTGGTCCACAAATAATCTAATTATTGACATAATCCATCTAATGTAACAAGGCCTACTAAACTTATAACATGAATCATTTACCCAAGCATGAATTATTCGATCCTTAAACCTCAAATTCAAAGAATCTTACTGCATAATCACACAACTAAGACTCTAAGTATTACGAATGCAAAACAAGTATCATTTTCAACTCATCAATAAATTATGCACGAATAGCCAATAAATTTCAATTAAATGAAATATTAGCTCCAAGGTAGACATCATGTCTAAAAGGACCACAAAATTATAAAACCAGATAAATAATCTACATTCGACAGAAATACACCTTATCGCTTGGTTTTGATTTCATCTATGCCTTAAACAAAGGAATTAACTACACATAGGAAAGAAGTTAAACTCAAGATGGATAGAAGAACCCATAAACAATAGAATCCTTCCATGATATGTGACACCTTTTGCAAGGCATGTGAGCGCTCCTTCTCCTTTCAAAAGTTCTGTGCATGATCATATGGTCTTATTTATACTAACCCTAAACACCCATGATCATAGGCCCAAAAAATATAAGGCTAACTAAAAAAATTTTTAAAAAAGTCTCGTGTGGTGTTGTAGTGCTAGATTCTAGACCTAAAATGCTAGCTATCTACCCACTTATGTTATATTATTATGATATTGAAATTTGGACAGTTTTTATCTTCAAAATTAATCATGATTTTCACTTCTCGAACATTTGAAATAGGTTTTGTTGTCTTCATGAATGTTGTGAACTTTTGTCTTAACTTTCTAACGCCACTACAACTAGCTTACGAAAAATTTTCTAGGTCAGGCTATGCCCAAATTACCATAGCAACTTCAGCATTTATCCTAACCTGGTTTTCTGGTTTAGTTTGGCTTTCTTTTTAGCATTATACCTTCCGAACACAATCAAATGCTGAACTTGAGCAACACAATTATTAAGAATTTTAAACAATAAATCTCCAAGCCGAGCAAAATTCTTCAAAGAGCTTATTAATTTAATTAAATTTGCCAAAGTTGGGGGTCTAAGCCAAACTAGTTAACATCTCAAGGTTTTGGCGTACTTTTGTACATACCTTGTGATGAAGTAACTTTAACAAACTCAAAGTGAAAGGAGGGTTGAGACCTAAATTTTGAAAGAATATTTTATACGTATATATAAATTTGAGATCAACATTCAAGCCCGGGGAATGAAAAACTCTATCCTTTAATGAATCAGGGAGACGTTCAAACTGATATTCATCTCCTAATCAGGAAATTTGGGGATAATGTCGAAGAACCTCAATGCTCTTCGGGTCATCAAAAAGGGAGATCACTTTTCTCACTAAAAAGTTAACTGAGTAATAGTGTTCCCTATAAATTTTGTGTTTGTAATAGGCCATTACATGAATAGAATATTTAACTATGGGCTTTCATCTTGTGGCTCAAGACTTTTTATTAACGAATTCAATGGCTTTTATCTTGTGGCTCAACACTTTTTATTAACGAATTCAATACAAATTTTAAACAATACTAAATATTTGTAATTCATGTCAACATACAATTAGTTTTTATAATATATATAGCATAAACTAGAATTGGAGTTATATTTTTTTTAGGACATAGCACAAATACCTTTTTTTTTTTTTACAACCTCCTAAGCTTAAGCATCAACTGGTTGAGGAGAATGGAATAATGGTGGAACACAGTTGTTCCATATTTTGCCACTCCTTTGAAAAATTTGCAATTTGTTGGACTTGAACTTGGGCAATGTCACAAGAAATTTTGTCATGTCATCGTGACATTATTTTCCCACAGTAGTTATGAGGTTGACACAACAATCATTACTGACTGTTTGATTGCCAAAAGCTACACTAAAGAAAATCTCATCACCACAGTTTGGGTTTGTTTTTTTCGAACAATCGCTCAAGTACTTTTCATATGCTGACAATGGACTTGGTACATAATTGTTCTCAATAGATAGACCATTTGATGGCTTGGGAACATGATATGATTGTCCATTTTTGACCATCAAAGCAGAATTGATCATGAAGACGATAAATAGGCAAAAGTTAGTAAATGTTGCCATGGCTCAATGGTAAGAAATTTTTGTATATTGATTGCTAGGAAACTTTGCTGGTGAATTGTCTGTGATTCATAAAGCTACTTTTATAGGCAAAATAACCTTAAGTTTTCAATAACTATAACGAAAAACAATAATTGATTTTTATAAGTTGATAAAAACAAGCATCATTCAATTAACACCATCATTTCAACCTCAATTCCATTCATTTATATTTTACATATCAAATGGATGTGTAGTTGCAAAAAATCTTCATTATACTTGCAATATTGGGAGAAAGTCAAAACTTGAATGCTAATAAGGTAACAATGAATTATAGAGTTCAACGCTAAGTGTTGGGGTGTGTGTGTGTGTCTCTCTCTCTCTTTTTATCTCTCTTTCTCTCTCTCTCTCTCTCTCTCTCTCTCTATATATATATATATATATATGCATTGTTTAATATTTAAGCTAAGAAAAGCTGTAACACCATACCAGATATAATACTATACTTAAGTCATAATATTTTACCCAGCAGTTTGTTACATGTGACTATTCCTTGAATATATAAATCTTAATTCATTGACGTTGCACCATTTCAATGTCAAAATCTTTAACGTTACTATATATATATATATATATATATGTATATATGTATAATTTATTTATTATTATTCTCTTGCTGCTATTTGTGCATGCTATAAAAACCTTCAGTGAGGTGCAATGCACTAATAGAAAACAAATAAGTTAGATAGAAAATAGTATCATACATTCATGGAACCTTCCTTAGCCTAGGTACATAAGTGTTGAGTTTAAAGTTGTAATGTCCTCCCAAATTGATACTATGCTTAAGTTATACTATCTCATTAGGAGTTGTTACAATTAAATAATGGACCTTGACTCATTATTTGTCTTATTTCCCACGAAAGTAAAATAGAATTCTATTACATCCTGCGAAGAGGAGCGTAACTAAATAACCCTTCAACTATTATCAACCATAAACACATATCTAAACATATATATACAAATTTCATCTGTAGCTAGTCCAGTCTCGGCCATGCTCCTCTAAGTTGATCTCCTTCAAGACCTTTTGGGCTATCAGGAGATGACACGAAAACACATATAAGGATGAGAATTTTATATTCTCAGTAGGATTCCTAAGCTACTTGGCAGTTCATGTCATCGTTGTCGTTCCAACTGCTTCGGTTTATTCCAAAAAAAGTGATCATACTATATGAACTATAGATTTCATTTTAGTGAGTTCAAAAACATCTGCTTCAAAGCAGATTCATTTTATCATACATTAGTTAAACAGAAAAAAAACTTAACCATCAACATAATAATATAAAAGATAATTAAATAAGATGCATAGATTAAAAATAAAATAAGCAACAATTGAATGACATTCATAAATGGATGTAGATGTCTTCCTGATGCACTTGGTCATTATAAAATTTTGATATGCACTTATGCTTCCCTCTTTTTTTCTTTACTTGACACACCTAGGCGTTATGTATTGCCATCCCTAGGGTCTCAATTCTTTCTTATTTTCCTCTGCACTTGGCCCCCTGGAGGTGAATGGCCTCTCTCACCTCTGGGTGATAGCCTGCTTTTCGGGTTCGAGCTCATACCTATACATGAGTGACAGGTCTACTTTCCCCGACCCTCGCACCAGTCTATTCCCCTTAAATTCATTCAGGGGTTGGCCCAAGTCATATAGAATCTTTATTATAGCTTTAATCATAATCATGAATGCATATGTATCAAAGTGTATTCCATAATCTATGCATAGGCTTTGCTGAAATTTTAGCAGTATGGTAGATCAAGTCCGCTTCCCCATGAATAGTGCCAAACTACCAGAAAGATCAATCAAGCAATAAAACCAACATAGAGCATTAAGTTTTATAACAATAATATCAATCTCATAATATGTCAATATAAATACATAATTTAGGTTTTCTGCTCATTCTGCCCAATTTTGTAAAATTTGCTATAATTTCTATCGAATTCAATTGGACCTAAATTTTACATATGTTATAGTGCTATGTGTCTAGTTTCCAAACTTTTTAGTCCCATCTCATTTGGGTTTGTGTAACTCAAGTTATTCAAAGTTTATTTCGATCTGCCCTACAACTAGCCAGAAATACACCTATAGAAGTAAAAATTCACAAAAATTAGAAATCTAGTTGAAATCGTACAAAAATTATACCAAATTAAAGCTAAGAGGACAAGCTTTTATTTGCTAGTTTCATCTCATTTGCATAAGTAGAGCTAGATTTATAAGCCCCATAATTTGACCCTTCTGGTCGGCCCTGTTCTAGTCTAGCTTGGACTTAAGGAATTTTCATTGAATTATTGGGAGCAATTGGGACCAAATCTAAATCTGAAATTTTTATGGGATGTTTCTCTCTGTGTAAGATTTCTAAAAAAGTTTGTTGCACTTAATTTAGAGTTTTGTAGGGTGAGTTACACCCCTCCAACTCATACTATCCAGAAGAGAACCCAGGATTGCAGATTAAACTTCAAAAATTCATAACTCACTCAATACTAATCCAATAGCCTTATATTTTATATGGTTGGAAAGCCCTAAATGTCTAGTTCATATAAAAATAGATTCATAAGGTTTTGATGGGTAGATTTTGGTCCATGCAAGACAAATGTACGGATGTCGTAGGGTTTTCATCCAAATAGCATCCTGCTTCTTCTATTTTCAAATTCTTCCTCTCCAACTTCAATTCTAATTCAATCATAAATATTAAACCTAACTTAATTCATCATCTCTACCCCATATAACTTCATAATAGTGAAAGAAAGAGGAACCCTAAATAGTCTTAATCTATAGAAAGCAAAAATAGAATTTAGAATTCCTATCTTTTCTATGTGTTAACCTTGCTAGATTCAAGTCTTGGAGCAAAGAAAGTTGTTGGAATTTGTTGGAACTTGGTAGCTTGATGAAGAAGGTGTGAATATGAGTGAGATGGAAAGAAAAGGAAGGGGTTTCTACTGAATATGAAGACGAAAATCTGCAAGGAGTAGGAAGGAATTATTTGGAAACTTTTGGAAGAAGTTGCATGTGATTAGTGGACTTCTTCCTTCTCTTCAATTTGGTGTGGCTGCCCATATGAAGGGATGAAGTTGCACCACTTATAAGGGTGTGTTGGCTGAAACTTAGCCATTCAATCTAGGGTTCTCACAGTATAATTTCTATTGACTCGGTTATGATATTTTAAAATACTGAAATCTTACCGATTTCCTTTAAAGCGGTAAAATGGTTTTGGAAAAATTCTATGAGATCTCTTATGTTTCTAATCTAATTTCTTCAAATCTAATATCTCTAAATGATACTTAATTAGCTTTAAGCAAATACTTAATCAAATTCTCATTAATCTCAATTATGCGATAAAAACTGAACAACTTGATTAAAAGCGATAAAATTTTTCAGACATTACAAAAGTCATAGCTACATAAACACTATAGGTACAATAATGTTGGGCCATTACACAAAATGAATTGACCCATACTCATGAAGTGTCGACCTATATAACTCCAAAAGAAACCTAGATCTGTGTCCCAAGTGTAACATCCTCCCAAGTACAATACTATGCTTAAGTCATAATACCTCACCCAAGAGTTGTTACTGTTACTTAATCGGACCTTTTCTGGCAGCAACCTTCGGCCACCTTTGCCTCGGAGGGCCTTCTTCGAATCTCTTGAACTATTTGGAGATAACACGGAAATAAACATAGGAGTGGGAACTTTAAATTCTCAGTAGGATTCATTAAGAAACTTCATAGCGTGTCATCGTTATTATCTCCAGCTACTTCACTTTATTATAAAAAAAAATGAATTCATTATATGAACTGCTCTATTTTATAGTTTGAGAACATATAGTCCGAAGCAGAATTCATTTTATCTTGTGCACTTAAGTCATATTGGCAATATTTCATATTTAGAATAAAATCACTGTGTAAATAGATAGAACAAGCTCAGCCTCAATAAAACATGGGATATAATAATAGTGAGCATTGGTACAATTATAATTACATAACACATGTATGGCTGTGCCATAAGCTTCTCTTAACTTGCTGCCCCCATAACTTCTCGGTACTTACACTAGCTGGGTCATGCCATGACTTATGTAAGTCCTATCCCCTATATTCACACTAGCTGGGTCATGCCATGCCTCACGTAAGTCGTGGGTGAGGAGAGCTTACTTTGGGTCACCTTCCTTTTTGAAGGATCACACCCTTAGTTTGCTTTCTTTACTTTCTTTTCTTGGCACACCTAGGTGTTATGTATTGCTGTCCCTAGGGTGCTCACATATGTCTTAATCTTTAGTCTTTACTGCCCTTGGGTAGCCTGATCTAGGAGCGAGCTCGTCAGCTTAACCCGTGACCATCATCACATAGTACTGACTCGCAAGGGGATTCACGTGCCTCTAGTCTTGGAGGGATATCATTTTGGCCACGTGCCTCTAAATTGAAGGGATCTTTTCTGGTCACTTGCCTGAGAATAGAGGGATCTCATCTAAGCACATGCCTTCAATATAGAGGGATCTCATCTGACCACATGCCTCCCAGGTAGAGGGATCTCATAGTTTTATACTGCCTTCACAGGGAGGGATTCAAAGTGCAACTGCCTCCAGGTGAAGGGACCCAATCTTATCTTATTCAACTGCGTTCACAACGAGGGATTCAAAAGTGCAACTGCCTCCAGGTGAAGGGATTCACATTTATTGTATTCGTATCCTTTCATTCTCATACATAATCATACGTGGACATACTGAATGAACTCTTACATATGCTTCCTCATTTGTTTTCATATATCATTGCATATGGAATTTCTACATACATATTTTTAACACATAAATGGTCATAACCTTCTTTACAATTCTACCGAAAATTCAGCAGCATAATGGAATGTGTCCGCTTCCCCATGAATAGTGCCAATACTCAAACAGTCAATTGTACAGAGAAATCATAACATTTCATTTATAATTCAATCATCAATCTCATAGGAATAAATGTTGCATTTAAAACATAATTGCTGACTCAGCATATTCATTTAACCTGGTTTTTGTAATTCAAACCAAAACTTCTATTTAACTCATCTGGACCTCAATTTTGGATTATTAGAGTGTTATGTGTCTATTTTCTAACCTCTTTGGTCCCAACTCATTTTGATAAGTGTAGCTCAAGCTATTTAAGTTTTATCCCGGCCTGCCCTGCAGTTAGCCAGAATTACACACTTAAAAGTAAAAATCTACTAAAAATCAAAAACTAATTCAAATCATACGAAATTGGAATCATATTAAAGCTAACAAGATAACTTTTCATTTGCAAGAAGTTTCGTTTCAATTGCTTTAACAGAACTCGAGTTATCAGCCCTAAAATTTGACCTTCCTAAACTGCCCTATTCTGGCCCGATTTGGACATAGGGCAATTTCTTCAAACCACTGGGAGCAAATGGGACTGTATCAAACTCAGAATGTTTTCATAGATATTCTCCTATGTGTAAGCTTTCCAAGAAAGTTAGTTTCACTCAATTTAGAGTTGTGTAGGGTGAGTTACACTCTTCTCAAGTCACCCTACCCGGATGAAAGTCTTGATTCCTAGTTCAAACTTCAAAAATTCATATCTCTCTCGATATTAATCCAATGGCCTTATATATATATATATATATATATATATATATATATATATATGTATAGAAAGCTCTAAATATCTAGTTTCATTTTGAAATAGTTTCATCAAAATTGAAGGACTGTAGGTAGAGCCGTACACTCCGCCATATGGACTGCCGTGGGGTTTCTTACCTGGACAGCATCCTAATTCTCCACTTCTCCTAGTTTTCTTCTTCTAACTTTAATTCCAACTCAAGATTTCATATTAATCCAACGATAATCCATCATATACATCCAATATATCATCAAATACATGAAGAAGAGTGAAATCTCATGCAGCCATAGTTTAGAGAAATTAAAAACAGAGATTGAATCCTACCTCCTTTAGGTGTGATCTTGCTGAATTTGAGTTTGGATTGATAGAACCTTGACAAAACTTGGAGGTTTGATGGAGTAAGTTAAGAGGAGAAGAGAAGAAGAGAAGAAGAGAAGAAGAAGTCTGAAACCAGATGAGAGGGGCGCAAGTCAGCAAGAAGTGAGGAGAAAAATCTGACTTAAATATAACGAGAGTAGTTGGAATTGTGGGTGTTGATGGGCTGAAATCTTTGTGGGTAAATTTTAGCCATGTCTCCCTCTTTTGTGGCTATATTATTCTCCACATCGCCCAAAAGTGGAACTCGCTTCCATTGTATCTTAAATCGGAACTCATCTCCATTCTGCTTGAAGTCGGAACTCGGAACATCAGGAAATACATAAAAGTTTTGGAAGACTCATTGTGGCTTAAGGTCGGAGATCGGAAATCACACAGCGAACAAATCACCTTATACCCGAATCTCGGAGGTCGAGGACTAGGACGCTTAATAACTCTCATTACACGTAAAATTTAAAACTCGGTTCATGATCAAACTCGGGAACGCCGATAGAAGTGGAAAGCGCTTGGAATAAACTTGTATGTCAGAACTCATGTATAACTTGGAAATCAATTTTGGGGGTTGGAACTCGTGTCCATCTTCTTTGCAACTTGGAAATAAGTTATTAGTTCGAAAATTGGGTCCGTTTTCTTTGAAACATCAAGTCGGATATCGGAAATCAGTCTGAATCATGTCCATTGTATTTGAAACTTGGGAATAAGGTCGGCTATCATGTAACTTGGAAATAAAGTCGGATATCGGAAATCATGTCCATTTTGTTTTGACCTTGAAGGTTAAATTGAAAGTCGAAAATTATGCCGTTTTATTTGAAACTCGAAGACGAAGTCGGAAATAATGTCCATTTCTTGAAGATGAAGTCGGAAGTCAGAAATCATGGAAACTTGAAGACGAAGTCGGAACTCATGGTGGATGTTACACCAAGTCTCATCGCCATCAAAAAAGGGTCACACTATACACATGTATCTGCTGGTGGTTGGATCAAACATCAGGTGGTGGAGATGAACAACGAAGTCCCTATGGGAGAACATATACAGGTGTAACATCCCCACTTTAGTAAATAGAACGTAATGGAAACTTTGAATTATTTCCCTTAGGCAGTGTGAGAATTTCTCAGATAACGCTATGCCATGACGATCCTCACACTTTGAATTATAGGGTAGTGTAACACTACCGTTGAAAATACAGCACTGCCATATGTTAAAAATTAAGAAATGATAAAAGTGCCCCTATCAACTTTTGTTAATCTCACTCTTGCCCAAAAGTTTTAGAAATTGTACTTTAATCCCAAGTGGATATTTCCACAATAACCCTCGAACTTTTCATAAAATGACATTTATATCCCCACGTCGGTAGAATTAGCATAATAGGGTTTTAAACGAAGCAGAATCACGTGATGAAACCGTAAGAATTTAAATCTCTACCGATTGGGCCATGGAGGCAGTCTAGTGTGAAATGACATGGGGTGCCCCTGGACTTGCTCAAAATTACGGATATACCATTAGCCACGGAAAATAAAAAACAGAAAAGCTCTAAATTTGCAAGAACGATTATTTCACATTAACAAACAATTTATTCAATCTTATTGACTAAGTAAGGTTAATTAGGAGTTAATTAGATGTTAATTAGGGGGATTAGGCTTAGGAACAATTAGAATAGAGATATAAAATCTCTCTCAAAATCATTTAGTAAAGTTTCGCTGATTTGAGGAAAATCAGCGAAGATTCAGTATTTTAAACCACCAGAGCTGAACCAGTAGAATTTTCTATTGGAATCCCTCACTTAAGTGGCTGAAATTCAGCCACCCTTACCACATATGAGTGGCACCAAGTGTTGCTCAAGATAGTGGAAAAACTTGGCTTTACCTTCATCAGATTTTTATCGTTTTCGCCTAGTTGCTCGGTTTTATCAACTACTTAAGATTAATTAGCATTCGATTAAATTTTTACTTAGAGCCAATTAAGTATCATTTAGAGAAATTAGATATGAGAGAATTAGATTGAAAGCATAGGAAACTTCATAGGATTTTTCCAAAACCAATTTACCGATTTAAAGGAAATCGGTAAGATTTCGGTACTTTGAACTGTCGGAACCGAACCAATAGAAATTATACTATGAGAACCCTAGGATGGATGGCCAAGATTCAGCCAACACACCCTACAAGGCAGCCAAATCAAATTGGAGAAGGAAAACACATCCACCAATCATAATCTAACTTCCTTCAAAAGTCTTGAAATAATTCCCTTCTCCTCCCCTTTAATTTTTGTCCATATAAACTACTGAACTCTCATCCTGTTCCTTCTATTCACACTCCCCTTCACTCCATCTTCAACCCCTCTTCAAGTCTCATCAGGAGTTTCTCCAATCTAGGGCATCAAACCAACAAGATTTCAACTAGGTAAGGTAGGAATTCCGACTTCTTTTTCTTATTTTCTTTGAATTGGGCTGATTGGAACTCTACTTTCTTCCCACTTTCTTGTATGATTCTGATGTTTTCTTGAGTGATGATGATGGATTAAGGGTGGTTTAAGTTGTATATGTGACTTTCAATTGAAGATTGGATGGATTGATTCAAGGAAAACATGAATTCAAGAAGGATTCAAGAAGCTGTTAGGGTTTTCCCCTCGACAGTCCGTATGGCAGAGTGTACGGATCTGCCTACACCCCTTTGAAATTGATGAATATATTTTTATATGAAACTAGACATTCAAAGCTTTCCATAAATATAAAATATAAGGCCATTGGATTAGTATAGAATTAGTTATGAATTTTTGAAGTTTAACCAAGAAATCTAGATTCTCATCCGGATAGTATGAGTTGAGAAGAGTTTAACTCACCCTACACAAATCCAAATTGAGTGAACCCAATGTTGTTTAAAAGCTAACATGTAAGGAAACCTCACATAAAAATTTCATAACCACATTCATTGCCATCTGTTCCCAGCACACCAATGAAGTTGACTTAAGTTTAAACCGAGTTGAGACAGTGTAGTCTAGTAGGTTCAAGTTTTGGGACTGATAACTCAAAATATACTCATGAAAATGATATGAAACTTAATATATTTAAAAGCTTGTTCTGTTAGCTTTCCTTTGATATAAATTTCGAATGATTTCACCAGGATTTCTATTTTTAGTGAATTTTCACTTGTAAGAGCATAATTCTGGCTAAGAACAAGATAGCCTATGGAAAAATACTTATATCTTGAGTTATACAAATCAAAATGAGATAAGACTAAAAGGGTTCGAAACTAGACATATAAGGCTATAACATATCCAAAATTTAGACTTAGATGAGTTGAATTGGGTAAAGAATGGATTATAAAAAAATCGGCCAGAATAGGAGAGAGTAAACTGAAAACCCCATAGATACTTGAATTGAACTTGACGAATGATGCTATGAATATCTATATAATGCTGATCCATATTGAATTGCAAATTTGAAAGATTGAACTGGTTGTCTGGCACTATTCATGGGAAAGCAGACTCGATCCGTTATGCTGCCGACTTTTCGGCAGGAATTTATGAGAACTTATGCTATGGGTGATTATGCTTTGAATATATTTACATTTACATGTCATGTTCATGTACATAATGCATGCAAGCATTATTAGAATATGATATGAGAAATAAGGTATGAGACATATTCATGAATGCACCGAGCATCTGCATGCATGACAAATATGAAAAGGAAAAGATAATAAGAACTTGCAAGAAAGACGTACCAAGCTACCACGTGAGGCATGGTATAGACCCAGCTATTGTGGGCCAGAGCGATACTGTCTAAGACTTGGGCCAGCCCTCAACCAGATTTAAGGGGAATATACCGGTGTGAGGGTCGAGGAAAGTAAACCTGTCACTCATGTATAGGTACGAGCTCGGACTTGAAAAGCAGGCTATTACCCAGGGGTGAGAGAGGCCATTCACCTCTGGGGGACCAAGTACAGAGAAGCAAGATCAAGTTGCAAGTTAAAGAAAGACATGAATTAAGTCAAGTGCACTTGCATACAGACAAGTACAAACATCTTTATGTGCATCTTCAATTATCGCATTAAGTCATAATGCTTTTATGGTTCTTGTTAAAACATATTATACTATTTGTATTTATATGTCTGTCATATGAAATGGCAAGTGGCTGTTAAAATGTATTCCGCTTCGAGTAAGGTGTTTTCAACCTGAAATTGAACCACTATTTGTTTATATGTACTCATATTTTCATAATAAACCGAAGCGGCTAGAATGTTTATGATGACGCTGTAAGATTGGTTTGAGTTTACCTACTGAAAACCTTAGGTTCTCATTGCCTGCTTGTATGTTTTTCTTTTCCATAAACATTCCAACACCCAAGTTAGCAATCAAGTGCGAGGTGGAATACTGAGCCTTTCATTTAGCAAAGATTGGGCATAAACCGGGTCAATAAACTATTGAAGCTAGCTAACGACTAGTCGGATGTAAACGCTATGTACTATGTCAGTTACAGTTTTTTTTTAAAGTGTAGTTATTTTATTATCTATGTATTAAAGATTATTAGTCAGCAATAAAATGAGTAGGTCAAGGGCTATGTATTATATTCTCCATATTTTATAGATTTTTCTTAGCACAGTGACAACCTTTTAATATAACTCCATGACTCGAGCATGGCTTATATGATAGAGGTTGTTACAACAGGCGGAAATGACAGGTACCAGCTATGTATATAGAATCAAGCAGGGAATCATAGTGAGTCTGTAGATCAGGTACCTCGATGAAGAGGGTGAAGGTCGCCTCCAGGTTCATGGTCTGGGAATAAGGTGGAAATATACAATAGCATGAGAATTTGATGAAATTCTCAATAGGATTCTAAACTATACTATGCTGACTTCACCATCATCCTCAGTTGCTTCGGCTATTATTTAAATTAAAAACAAGTGTAACAAAGCTATGATATTCCATCCAATTAATGTTAAGAGAAGGCATAAAGCTATGATATTCTTTTCAATTAATGTTAAGAGAAGGCATAACCTGAAGCAAGACTTAATTTTATTATAATTAACAAGAAGTAGAAACAGATACATATTTCTAATAGGATTTGTGTACTACCAAAATATAAATAAGAATATAAGCACAAGAGATATATAGATAACAATGCATTTAGCTCAGGATTAATAAACAAAACCATGTGAAAACATGAATGGAAGTGAAATGCATTTAGCTTTAGTGATCCTTTAACTCGTATGATTTACACTTTTCCGCACTTGGTCCCCTAGGAGTTTTTGGCCGTATAACTCCTTGGTAATAATCTACTTCTCAGGATCAAGCTCGTTCCTATATAGGAATGTTGGGTTTACTTTCCCCAACCTTCCCACCGATCCATTCCCCTTAACTTTAATTTGCGGCTAGCCAAAGTATTATGGAACTTTTCTCATAACAAAATTGTTATAAGTTTCATGCAAGTATGCACATGTATCAACGTGTGTCTCATAATTTATATATAATCTTTGCCGAAACTTCAGTAGCATGACGGATCATGTCCACTTTTCCATGAATAGTGTCAGTACTCAGATAGCCAATTATTCAGAGAGACCACAA
This sequence comes from Pterocarpus santalinus, assembly GCA_031439595.1. NCBI lineage: Eukaryota > Viridiplantae > Streptophyta > Magnoliopsida > Fabales > Fabaceae > Pterocarpus > Pterocarpus santalinus. The sequence goes on from CM062527.1 coordinate 31,549,047, forward strand.
TAACACATTCATTTCTCAACATCATTCAATAACATTGCCAAAGACTTAATATCTACACCGAAGTATAAGTTTCTGCTTATATTATTCATTCCTACCCGATTTTTTTAAAATAAGCCATAATTCCTATTTAACTCCTTTGGACCTAAATTTTGGGCATGTTGGAGTGTTATGTGTCTATTTTCTAACATCTTTGGTCTGATTTAATTTTGATAAGTGTAGCTCAAGTTATCAGGGTTCTATTTTGGCCTGCCTTATAGCTAGCCAGAATTGCAGACTCAAAAGTAAAAATTCACGAAAAATTGAACTTACTTGGATTCTTACCAAACCTATGTCAATTTAAAGCTTTTTCATACCCAAAAGTTTCACTTCGTTTGACCAAGGAGAGCTCAAGTTATGACTCACAAAATTGATAGACTCGGATTGCCCTATCTTTGTTCCAATAAAATAAAGGGCAAATTCAATAATTTACTGGGAGTTATATAAAATGAATTTGACCTTAAAAGTTTTATATCATGTTATCCTATGTCTTACCTTTCTACCAAATTTTATTGCACTCCATTCCAAGTTGTATATATAAGTTTTTCCCTGAACAACCTCCCTTGCCTAGAATCTAACTCAAAAACCTAGGGCAAATTTCCAAAATTCATATCTCTCTCAATATGAATCCAATGGCTTTTAATTTATATGTATGGAAATCCCTAGAAATCTAGTATCATTTAAAAATAGTTTCATCTCATTTTACAGTTTATAGACGAGTCCGTATAGTGCACTGAAATCTGCGGATCTTTGTAGGGATTTTGAGGAAAACTTGGTTCTATTTGGTTCTTTCTAGTAATTATCATTCAAGCTTCAGGTTAACCGAAATAAAACCATACCAAATCATCCTTAAATCATCCAATAAACAACATACAATATCAACTTCATAAAAAAAAAAAAAAGATCAACCACAGCTACCAAGTCAAGAACAATAATCAAATCAAGAGGATCCTACCTTGATCTAGTGGAGTAACTGGTAAGGAAAGGGATTCTTGAGGAATTTAGGTGGTTGCAAGAACATGATAAAAGAGAGACAGCTGAGTTCCTCCTCCTTTTCCTTTCTTGAACCTAGCATTAAGGGGCAAAGGAGCAAAATCTAATGTTAATAATGATGGCGGTTGAAGGCTTGGATTCCTATTCGTTGATTCTTCAAGTGGCTCACTAATGAGCCAACAAAGCATATAATTGTGTGGCTGCATTGTGCCACTTGTAAGTCATTATGTGGCTGAAATTTCAGCCATTAAACATAGGATTTTGGGTGTGTAATTCTATTGATTCAGTTCTGACAGTATAAAATACTGAATCTCTACCGATTTCCTTCAAATTGGCAAAACGATTTTTGAAAAATTTTGTGAAGCTTTCTATGTTGCTATTCAAATTATTCATAAGCCTAATCTTTCTAATTGATCCTTAATAGGCCTTAAATAAATACTTAATCAATTTCTAATTCATTTAACTAATTCGTTAAAACTAAACAAATCGGTTAAAATGATAAAAATCTTTTGGATGGTACATTACTACTGTCCTTAAAAAAAAAATTATCTTCAAAATACCTGAGAATAGTTCAGGATACTTTTTCCTCATATCTGAGTCCAATTCCCATGTCTAATCTTTTGTGCCTTCGTTTCTCCATGCCACCTTTACTAATCGCATGACCTTGTTGCAAAGTTGCCTACTACTTCTATTGACGATCTATGCCGGTGGTATGTGGAAGGTCAGGTCCTCTTTTAACTGTATTGACTCAGGTTCTAAGAAGTGTGTAGGGCCAATTTGATATCTTCTGAGTTGAGAAACATGAAAAACATCATGAAGGTTTGACAGATGTGAAGGTAAAGCGACTCGATACGCAACCGGTCCGATTCGCTTCGAGATTTGGAAGGGATTGATAAAGCGAGGGCTTAGCTTCTTGACCTTATAGCTCTACCTATCCCTATTACAGGTGTAACCTCCAGAAATACGTGGTCCCCCTCTTGAAATTCTAGGGCTTTTCTCCTGGTATCCGCGTAACTCTTCTAATGACTTTGAGCAATGAGCATCTTACTTCGAATTTTCTCGGTCTGCTCAGTAGTTTGTCTAACTAAATTAGGGCCCAGTACTTGATTCTCCTGATTCATACCAACATAGTGGAGATTGGAATTTCCGTCCGTACAACACTTCGTAAGGAACCATGCCAATGCTAGCATGATAGATGTTGTTGTATGCAAATTCAAGTAGCAGTAAGTATCGATCCCAGTTCCCACATTGCTCCATTATGTATGCTCACAGCATATCTTCTAAGGTTTGAATTGTCCTTTCCATTTGACCATTCATTTATGGGTAATATGCAGTGCTTAGACACAACTTAGTACCAAACGCCTTCTATAAGGCTCCCCAAAATCGCGAAGTGAATCTTTGGTCTCGGTCAGAGATGATAGTTAAAGGGATCCCATGTAGTCTCATAATCTTTTGAGTATATAGTTGCGTTAATTTCTCCAAGGGATAATTTGCTCGAATGGGTAGAAAGTGAGCAGATTTGGTTAGTCAATCCACTATGACCGATATAGCATCATATCCTGCCGACGTTCTTGGTAATCCCATTACAAAATCCATGAAGATATTCTCCCACTTCTGTTTAGGGATTTGCAGCGGTTGTAGCATCCCCGAGGGTCTTTGATGTTCTGTTTTCACCTTTTGATAGACCAAACATTTGTTTACAAAGCTCGCCATGTCTGACTTCATGCCTGGCCACCAAAGCATTTTCTTTAGGTCCTAATACATTTTAGTAATGTCAGGATGTACAGTAAATTCACCTTTATGTGCTTCTTCCAATCTTCGGAGATCACTTCCTTTGGGTACACATACTCTGTCTTGATGCCACCATGTGCCCTCCTTATCTTGAGCAAAACCCGTTAATTTCCTTAATTACACGAGATTAATTGTATGCTGAAAGATGGTATCCTGCTATTGTGCTTGCCGAATTTTATCCTTAAAGCTACTGGTTATCTTGATTTGGCATAACCAAATGGCCTTCGGAGTCATAGAGATCCCCAAATTAAGGTCTTGAAAACTCTTTATGAGTTCCACTTCTTTAATCATCATCTAGGCTACATTCAAAGATTTCTTGGTCAAGGCATCTGCTACAACATTTGCCTTACCTAGATGATATTTCAATTCAAATTCATAATCTTTGAGAAGTTCCATCCACCTTCACTGCCTCATATTTAATTCCTTCTAATCAAAGAGGTACTTCAAACTCTTGTAATCAAAAGGACTTCAAATCTTACCCCATAAAGGTGGTGTCTCCATATCTTCAAAGCAAACACAACTGTTGCTAATTCGAGATCGTGTGTTGGGTAATTCCTTTCATGTGGCTTTAGTTTTCTAGAACCATACACGACAACATTCCTATTCTGCATTAGCATACATCCCAATCCTTCCTTGGAAGCATCACAATAGACCTCAAATGGTCCACGAGGATCTGGAAGAGTTAGCACTGGTGTTGTTGTTAACTTTCTCTTTAATTCTTGGAAACTCCACTTGCACTCTGGTGTCCATTCAAATGGAACATTCTTTCTAGTTAATTTTGTTAAGGGCAAAGCTATCCAAGAGAAATCCTTGACGAATAGCCTATAATATCCGGCTAAGCCCAGAAAACTCCTGACTTCAGTAACTGTGGTTGGTCTTTCCTAGTTTAATACCGCTTCCACTTTGTTGGGGTCTACAGAGACTCCCCCTTGGGATACTACATGCCTAATGAACTTCACATCTGCCATCCAGAACTCATACTTAGATAGCTTAGCATAGAGCTTCCTTTCTCTTAAAGTTTGCAATACCAGTCTTAAATGCTCAGCATGTTCTTGTTCAGTCTTTGAGTAAACGAGTATGTCGTCAATAAAAACCACTACGAATTTATCTAAGTGTGGTTGGAATATCCAATTCATGTAATCCATGAATACTGCTGGTGCATTCATCAATCCAAAAGACATCACGGTATATTCGTAGTGCCCATAATGAGTTTGAAAGGCCGTCTTAGGGATGTCTTATTCCCGAACCCGAATTTGATGATATCTGGAACGCAAGTCAATCTTGGAAATTACAATTGCTCCTTGTAGCTGATCCATGAGGTCATCAATCCTTGGCAGTGGATACTTATTCTTAATTGTCACTTTATTCAACTTTCTATAATCCACACATAGGCGCATGTGCCCATCATTCTTTTTGACCAAAAGAACTGGAGCTCCCCATGGTGATAGACTTGGTTGTATGAATCCTTTTTCCAAAAGTTCTCCAATTTGCCTTTTGAGTTCTACTAACTCTGGAGGTGACATACGGTACAAAGCTATGGATATTGGTCCCATTCCTAGCATCAATCTGATGGTGAACTCAATTTCCCTTTCAGGAGGGAATTCAGGAATATCTTCAGGAAAAACATCAGAATATTCCTTAACAACTGGGATTTTTTCCAATTTCTGTTCAACTTTCGTCACATTAGCTGATAGAAGAATGTATCCTTGACTCCCTAACCCCTGGCAGTTTACTACCAAAGAGTTCAGATAGAAGTGTGTCGAAGCTTCGGGTTTAGAAGATAAGACAAAGGAGAATACCACCATCTTATCAGAACAACTGAGCATGACTCGATTAGTGGAAAGCTAGTCCATGCCTAAAATTATATCAAGTCCAGATAGAGGGAGACAAATCAGATTGGCTACAAAGTCTTACCCTCAAGTTGAAGAGGAACATTTATACAAATTTGACTAGTTTTGACAGGTTTATTGGTAGGAGTAGAAATCAATAGATCATAAAGCAAGTCAAAAATCGATAGTTGTAAAATAGTCACGCAGTTATGAGAAATAAATGAATGCAAGGCACCTAAATCATAGAGTATAGTTAAAGTCTCACCGTTCACTTCATAGGTATCTTGAATTAGTCCTTCAGATTTGTTGGCCTCTTCTGCATCCATCGGGAAGATCGTCCTTGACATTGAGGTCTGAAAGTTTGTGGTGGATTCCTGGTTGGATACTCGTAAATTTTATGACTTGGTTTGCTGCACCCAAAGCAAACATTCTAGCCCGCTAAATACGGCCGATCATCGTGATTCTTGCCACATTTTATGCAAGTTTGATTCGGAAAAGGCATTTGGGCTTGCTTGCCTTTGTTGTCCACTAGTTGAAACCTTCTCTACTATTGAAAGTTAGGCTTGAATCTTAGGCCCTGCGGTGCCAACCCCTTCTTGAAGCTGCCACTAGATGCCTTGGCTGCAGCTAGTTTTAGGTTACAATCTTCGACAAGTTAACATTTATTCACCAATGTGGGGAAGTCTCTAATCTCCATTGGTTCCACTGCTACGAGAATATCTTGTCGTAATCCTCCCTCAAATTTGATGCGCTTCCAAGCCTCATCAGGATTTCTCTAGTAAATTGTAGAAAACTTACATAGTTCCTCAAATTTAATAATGTATTCTAAGCTCGTCCTATTCCTTTGATGGAGTTGCATAAATTCCAATTCTTTAGCATTTCACATGGATGAGGGAAAGTATTTTTGGTAAAATGCATCTGTAAATATAGCCTAAGTGATCTCAATTTGAGATTCTTCTAGTAGGCGCCTCACACCATTCCACCAGAAATTCGGAGCCCCTTCAAGCATAAAAGTGGTGAGTTCATTTTCTGGTGATCGGTGCAATCCAGAATGGCAAAGATTTTCTCTAGTGCTTTAATCCACTCATCAGCTTGACCAGGGTCAAACACTCCCCTGAAGCTAGGCAGATTCGCTTTTCTAAACTCAACAAACTTAAGCAATCCAGGTCTACCCCTGGGCCATGTGGATTTCTCCCATGGTCAGCTTCAGGCCACCTACTCAACTAGTCCATTATCTGGTGGGCGACAGCGGCCTGCTCCTGCATCGCACGAGCCATTTCTCGCATTATGTCCATGAACTCATCAGGTTCTTCTTGAGCGGGCATCACTCGTGGCCTACCTCGCCTTTTGGAAGCCATCAAGTTCTGAACACACAAAACAAAAGTTATTGAGTTGATCAGACTCAACACTAAGTTTAGTGTAATAGTAGATAATAGCTCACACAGTAAAGCAATTCATACACGTGCATGCCTATATCTTCCGTAAATAGACAAGATTCAATACATGCTATTGTCTAAAAATACAGAGTTACAAAGCATAGTTAGTCCAATCCTCAGGCCTTAACTAGGATAAATTGCTTTGATACCAAAATGTAACACCCTACTAGACATAATACCATGCTTAAGTCATAATATTTTACCCCGCAGTCTATTAGTGTAATTATTTCTTGAATATATAAATCTTAATTCATTGATGTTGCACCATTTCGATGTCAAAATCTTTAACGTTACTATATATATATATATATATATATATACATATCTATATGTATAGTTAATTTATTTATTATTATTTTCTTGCTGCTATTCATGAATGCTATAAACACCTTCAATGAGGTGCAGTTCACTAATAGAAAACAGATAAGCCAGATAGAACATAGTATCATATATTCATGGAACCTTCCTTAGCATATGTACATATAAGTGTTGAGTTTAAAGTCATTGCTACATAAACACTGTAGGTACAATAATGTTGGGCCATTACACAAAATGAATCAACCCGTACTCATGAAGTGTCGACTTATATAACTCCAAAAGAAACCTAGATCTGTGGCCTAAGTCTCATAGCCATAAAAAAAAAGGGTCACACCATACATGTGTAACTACTGGTGGATGGATCAAACATTAGGTGGTGGAAAGGAACAGTGAAGTCCCTATGAGAGAACATATACAGGCGGAAATGATTGGTACTGACTATGTATATAGAATCAAGCAAGGGGTCATAGTGAGTTTGGAGATCAGGTAGTTCGTCGAATAGGGTTAAGGTCGCCTCCGAGTTCATGGTCTGAGAATGAGGTGGAAATATACAATAGCATGAGAATTTGATGAAATTCTCAGTAGGATTCTAACATAGCTATGATATTCTATTCAATTAATGTTAAAAGAAGGCATAACCCAAAGCAAGACTTAATTTTACTTTAATTAACAAGCAGTAGAAATAGATACATATTTCTAACAGGATTTCTGTACTACCAAAATATAAATAAGAATATAAGCACAAGAGATATACAAATAGCGATGCATTTAGGTCAAGGTTAATAAACAGAACTATGTGAAAACATGAATGGAAGTGAAATGCACTTAGCTTTAGTGATCCTTTAACTCGTATGATTTACACTTTTCCACACTTGGTCCCTTGAGAGTTTTTGGCCATATAACTCCTGGGTAATAATCCGCTTCTCAAGACCGAGTTCGTTCCTATACAAGAATGCTGGGTTTACTTTCCCCAACCTTCCCACTAATCTATTCCCCTTAATTTTAATCCAGGGCTGGCCCAAGTATTATGGAACTTTCCTCATAACGAAATTCTTATAAGTTTCATGCAAGTATGCACATGTATCAATGTGTGTCTCATAATTTATATATAATCTTTGCCGAAATTTCGGCAGCATGACGGATTGTGTCCGCTTCCCCATGAATAGTGCCAATACTCAAACAACCAATTATTCAGAGAAACCACAATAGCATATTTGTAACATCCCCAATTTTTGTCTAAGCTAATTAGCTCAGTGATCCTAGCTAATTAGAGAGGCTAACGATTAACTGAGGACTAATCGGCTAATCTTGATGAGCAAAAGCTTAGTAAATTGAGTCAAGTCAATAATTGAATCATAATGTACTAAATGTTTTAATTAAAACCTAATTATTCGAACCTCATTAATTCAAAACTTAGAAATATAATTAAGGTAATCCAATCCTATTAATTAAGTACAAGACAATTATTTTACCTTAATCAATTGAGATAGATTAATTCTTACACCTTAATTATATAATTCATAAGAGCAATTCTTTTAGAGGAAAAAGTCTTAAAAGTATAATTAACCGAAATCGGTTAACGAGCAATTTAACTAATCAAACTGAATTAATAACTTAGGTAATTCTAATAGCTTTGAAGATTTAAAAAAATTTCTCCTAATTGATGCACCAAATTTCGGCCAAGGATAAGAGCAAAATCCAACCATCCATTTGCCTTCTTATCATGCACTCATAGATCAAGGGTCTATGTTAGTAGCATCTCTTTAGTCTAGACAAGAGAAGTACCTTCCTCCCTTAGGATTAAGCCACTTGGAGTGATCATATTCACCCAAGCCAATCCCAAGAGTGGTCATGCCTTTAACCACTTGAGAAAACACTAAATGGTCTTTACCCAAATGCCAAGACTCAAAGGAAACACAACTCACCCTTTTACCCCAAGGTCCCTAACTTGCTTGCTTGAAAAAAAAGTTAAACTCACCTACTCCTTGGCCTTGATGTGAGACACCAATCAGCCCCCTCATTTGCTCTCTCATTTTGCAAACTTCCACTCTATCTCTTAGACACAAAAGCTCTCACTTCTCTCCACCTCTCATTGTTCTTCCTACTCTCCTTCTTGTTCTTGTCACTTTTTCACCACCATCACCCTCATCTTCTATCACCAACCTCATAACTTATCAAGGATCATGATGAATTGGATTTTTATACTATTTTTATCCTTCATACTTGTCTCATTAATTCTCCTTTGCGCTTAATTGGTTGAGTTTAGATCATTTTCCTTTTTTGGATCTTAGTGAGACTTAGTTAATTTTTGCAGTATTTCGGTTATTTTGACCTGCTTCAGTGTTTAGATCATATCTTGAGCTCTATACCTCATTTTATTATGCTTCTTAATTTGTAGGAAAGCTAAGAGATAGAGCTACAATTTCTATGAAGAGGTCAAGGGCTAACTCTGAGATCTTAAAGCCGAAATTGGGCTCGGAACTGAACTGAAGCGTTTGGGCGCGGTTTCTGAGCAGCCTTCAATGATTGGACCATATCTTGGGCTACAGGGACTCAATTGAGCCCATTCCGGTGGCATTGGAAAGCTAACATCCAGGGCTTCATTTTATGTTCAGAACACTAAGCCAAGAAGAACCGTTATGAGGCCCAAAAACGTGTTGGAAGTCGCTGCTGAGTCTAAGAGAGCCCACTCAACTTGTTTTGGGCACAACTTTCTCTCTACGCATCCAAATTGGGCAATTGAGCTATCCAAATTTAGCTTAGAAAAAGAGGATTATTTTAATTAAGTAATTAGTGACTTTTAATTAGAGGTATATATAGAAATTCTGATTATGGTTCAGGACCTGGACCTTCTTCTTCTTCTTTTTTTTTAGGCTCATTTTGTAATTGGAGGGGGAGGAAATAAGAAAACTCTCTCTCTCTTTTTCTCTCTCTTTCTCTCTTTCCTTCTTTTGCGTTTTCCTCCATTAATGGAGGGGTGATCCTCCTCTGATCCAAGGCATCAAGAGAAGCATTCAAGCTCTTGAGGATTGGTGCATCAAGACATGGAAATTCCAATTTCGGTTTCACTCCTCTTCTCTTCTTCTTAATCTCGTAATTGAATTGGAGGTTTTCATTCATGCATGTTGATTAAGAGTCAATCAAATCATGTATAATTCGGTTGATATATGTGATTCGATTGTTCAAGAGTGTGATTCATATTTCGGTTCTGAATATGAGATGAGAGCATTGGTTTGGAAGCTGATCCAAAATCAATTCGGTTTTAGAGGTCTCTAAACCGAATGGCTTGAGTGATTAGTTGAATGCATGGAGATTTTCATGTGAATGCTAGGTTTGATTTGAGGTTTCAATTGAATCTAAAATAAATCATCGAATTGGAGTGTGCATGTACATTTGAATCCAATGATTGAGTGTTGATTGCTTTCTTCTTGTGTCTCTTGGATTAGAATTTTAATTCGGTTTAGCCTTTTTGTTTTCTGTTTGCTTTGGAATTCAGTATTGCATTTTAAGTGTTTGTTATAAAACCCCCCTGAATTTTCTGATCAAATAGTGTGTTCATCTTTGGGAAACGATCCGAGTTGGCTACTATACTATAGTCGCTATTCGGTTTAATTTGCTCGTGTTACGACGCGCGAGTCAGATCACATTCTTTGGTCTTTGGTAGAGCAAAACAAACACTCACTTAGCCCCATTATCAAGCTTAAGGAGGAGGAAGGTCATCTCCAACCCATCAACTCTTTCTACTCCTGAAGAAACTCATTTGGTAGTGACTCTAGACCTTTTCTCTTCTATATTTTTCAAGCTCTAGAACTCTTAAGCTCTTCATAGCTGGGTGGTTTTAGAACTTGCTCTAAAGGCCTCATGGCCATGCTTTCATTATATGAAGTTGTTAGTGATTTTTGCTCTTTTCTTGGAAAATGACTTTGGTTGTGCATTTTGTTTTATGTTGAATCCAAGTTTTTAGAACTCAAAATATTGATTTTTTCCAAGACCTCAAAGTATAAAAGTGGTTTGGAAATGTAAAGTGGTCACTTGAAGAAAAGACTTAATGTTTTTACAAGAAAACTCATTGAAAACAAAACCGTGGAAACTGAAAAATTCTGGCAATCTATATGGCGTGATCGATAACTCTTTCAATATAACTCTTAATGGAACTAAAATAATTTTAGATGAAAATAGACTCATAGAGCTTTTTATACATATAAAATATGTGAAATTTGGCCTTAAAATGAGAGAGATATGAATTTTCAAAGTTTGCTGTCCCCGGATATGTTTCTGTTCGGGCAGTATGTAATAAAATCTTAATAACTCAAGTCAGAATATTTTTGAGTGGGACCAAGTTTTTTAGAAATCTAAGACATAGAGGAACATGCCCATAAAACAGTTTAGGCAGATTCCTTGTGAGGAGCTCGCAGTAATGTTTAAAAATCACTGATCCGAGATGAACTTTCAAGTCTGAACAGTCAGAATAAAATGCGCATATCTCAAGTTACAAAATGGATTTTTGAGTGGGGTTTCTTTTGTTTAAAAATAGACTCAGATAGGTATAACCATACAAAACTGCAAAGCAAAAGAATAAAAGGTGAAATTATGGCGAATTTTTGAAGTTACTGCCCCACTGTAAAGGTAAAAACTGGTTACGGTGAAATTTAAAGGTTAATGAGAAATAAGCTTTAAGATATTAAGACCTTTACACTAAGTATTGGGAAAACCTTCATAATTCAACTTAAAAGTTTCAAAAAGGATAATAGGTGAAATTGGCCCTATGCCTAATAAAAGAGTTTACACAAGAGGCAATCTCAATTAAAAGCTTGCACCAAATTTACCAAGCTAAGCTCATAAGACTTTGTGTGATATGTATGCCTCTATGTATCAATATGATGATGATGATGATGGCATGATAATGATAATGATGATATGACATGATGATTATGATAGTGATATGATGACGATATGATAATGAATGATGATGATACAAATATGATATGTTAGTGATATACATTAAAGGAATCACATTTGGGGACGGCGATACGTAACGCCTAAATATGGAAAGGAATCAGAATAATTTTGCATCATAAGCTTTAATAAGAAGAGAATAAAGTAAGGGTATGATCCTTCAAAAAGGAAGGTGACCTAATTTAAGCTCCCCTCACCCACGACTCACATGAGGCATGGCATGACCCAGCTAGTGTGAGTATAGGGGATAGGGCTTACATGAGGCATGGCATGACCTAGCTAGTGTAAGTACCGAAATTTTATTGTGGCGACGGCCACGGTATGAGTTCATTACCACTTATGTTTAGTGGATGGAAAGAAAAAGACTCAAGATAAAGTCAAGTAAAGAAAAGAAAGGGACTTCGCCAAGCCCTTGAAGGGAAGAAGTTAAGAGAAGCTTATAGCACAGTCATGTATGTTTTATGTGATTATACTTATGCCCATGTATGTTATGATATAAATGATTAGAAAGTATGTTAAAATTGAATCCACTTCAGATATTCATGTTTTCGAAAACCTAAGAACTAAACCTTATGCATGCTCACTGTTTTCATTATAAAACCGAATTGGCTGGGACGATGACGATGATGATGACACCTCCGTGTCGGGTTCGAGTCCTACTCAGAAATCTTATTTCTTACTCTAGTTACTTTTCAGCATCGTCACCAGAATCCGATGGCGCATCCAGTCGAGTGGAGCATGGATCCCCCACACTGTGAGTGGACGTATGACGTGGGATGCCAGACAAAGCTATTTTGGGACTTATAGTGATCGTCGCTCTGCATCTTCGCATATTCCTTTTTGAGATGAGCTTTGTCATTGAAGTTTGTATTTAGTACCTGGTATTTGGATCATGGCACGACCATGAGCTTTCTTCGATGTAATGCTGTTATATATATGTATGTATATAAATATTATGAACCCATATGGATGTAACGATTAGTTATGTAATGCAATGTATTTGTGAGTTACTATTTATTTCCCTTTCTACTGCTTTATGATATTCGGGTATGTACCTTATACGACACACTCTTTCTCTATCTACCTTCTCGCTCAAGGCTTTACTTTCCAAAGCGACGATGTATTTCAAAAAAAAAAAATCTTACCGTATTTTTCGCGTAATTTAATTTCGAGTGAAGTTTAGTTTTCCACGAGCATAAGTAATAACTAATAAAATGCCATAATATAACTTAAGCATAATATGGGTTTATTAGGGTGTTACAATATTCATTTCTCAACATCATTCAATAACATTGCCAAAGACTCAATATCTACACCTAAGTATAAGTTTCTGCTTATATTATTCATTCCTGCCCGATTTTTTTAAAATAAGTCATAATTTCTATTTAACTCCTTTGGATCTAAATTTTGGCTATGTTGAAGTGTTATGTGTCTATTTTCTAATCGCTTTGGTCCCATTTAATTTTGATAAGTGTAGCTCAAGTTATTAGGATTCTATCTTGGCCTACCCAGTAGCTAGCCATAATTATACACTCAAAAATAAAAATTCGCTAAAAATTGAAAATTACTTGGATTCTTACCAAAATATGTCAATTTAAAGCTTATTGATTTTCATACCCAAAAAGTTTCACTTCGTTTGACTAAGGAGAGCTCAAGTTATGAGCTCACAAAATTAATAGACACGGATTGCCCTGTCTCAATTCCAACAAAATAAAAGGCGACTTCAATAATTTACTGGGGATTATATAAAATGAATTTGACCATAAAAGTTTTATATCATGTTATTCTATGTCTTACCTTTCTATGAAATTTTGTTGCACTCCATTCCAAGTTGTATATGGCAAGTTTTTCCCTAAACAACCTCCCTTGCCTAGAATCAAACTCAAAAACCTAGGGCAAATTTCCAAAATTCATATCTCCCCCAATACGAATCCAATGGCTTTATAATTTATACGTATGGAAAGTCCTTAAATCTAGTATCATCTAAAAATAGTTTGATCTCAATTTGAAGTCTAAAGGCAAGTCTATATAGTGCGCAAGTACGGACGCCATAGAGATTTTGAGAAAAACCTGGTTCTATTTAGTTCTTTCTAATAATTATCATTTGAGCTTCAAGTTAACCCAACCATACCAAATTATCCTTAAATCACCCAATAAACATCACACAATATCACCTTTATAAAAAAAAAAAGATCAACCACAGCCACTAAGTCAAGAACAATAATCAAATCAAGGGGATCCTACCTTGGTTTAGTGGAGTAACTAGTAAGGAAAGGGATTCTTGAAAAATTTAGATGGTTGCAAGAACAAGATGAAAGACAGACAGCCGAATTCCTCCTTCTTTTCCTTTCTTGAATGTAGCATTAAGGGGCAAAGGAGCAGTATCTAGTGTTAATAATGATGGTGGTTGAAGGCTTGCATTCCTATTGGTTGATTCTTCAAGTGGCTCACAAATGAGCCAACAAAGCCTATAATTTTGTGGTTGCATTGCGCCACTTTTAAGTGGTTATGTGGCTGAATTTTTAGCCATTAAACATAAGGTGTTGAGTGTGTAATTCTATTGATTTGGTTCTGACAGTATAAAATATCGAATATCTACTGATTTCCTTCAAATCGACAAAATGGTTTTTGAAAAATTTTGTGAAGCTTTCTATGTTTCTATTCAAATAATTCATAAGCCTAATCTTTCTAATTCATACTTAATTGGCCTTAAATAAATACTTAATCGATTTCTAATTAATTTCACTGATTCGTTAAAACTAAACAAATAGGTTAAAATGATAAAAATCTTTCAAATCTTACAAAAGCTACCACTAATTATTTGACCAAACAATCATAATTTTTTTTTTGGAAAACTTAAATAATGTCATTGTTGTAGCAAAAAAAAATGTCAAAATTTTCCAACAAGTTAAAGTAATTTCATAAAACTTTATCATCAAGAGGCATAGTTTTTTTTAGACATTTGATATACTCATAGAACCCAGAACTCAAAGCTAAATTGCTCGAATGTTGCAAAGTAGAAATAGGAAAGAAAAATAAGACGAGAAAGCTTCCTACCAAAGTAAAGCCTGAAGGTCACCAACTACTCATTGTGATCCTCACTACGTCGGGGTGAAAAGGATAAGCGAAATTGAAAATCTTTGCAAACTAGTGTTTGCATTTATTATTGTATTTGTAGAATTGTAAATATTTTAGTTGTACACTATTTATTTTTCCATGCATGTGTGATAATATAACGTTCTTAATGATTTACTATTTGTCAAAATCATTTTTTAATGTAAATTTAATATATTTAAATTACCATGATTCACAGACTAACCTTATAGTAATAGTCTAAATAAGGTGGATAAGTATTTAGTGGGATTTAGTTTTCACTATTCATTGTACATAACTGAATAAATTTTATTACCTAATTAAGTTTTAGTTGATTGAATTAAAATTTATTTAGCAAATTTTTAACTTTTCCTTATCCAAATAAATTACCGGTGTGGCATTGTATAGAAGCCTTCACATTTAAGCATTCTAGTTGATATCATGGTCTATAGCAAGCTCAAAATTTTAGCTAGATGACACACGAATACAAACTAAATAATTTATATAATGAATTTTGGCAAAAAAGGGCTCTTTGGTCCCATATCGTTATTTTTTTTTTTTTATAATTTGGGCCATTATGTTTCAAATCATCTTCAATTTCGTTCCGAACCACTTTCCCTTGACATAATTAATGAAAATGTTGATGTGTAGAAACGGTATTGATATGGAGCACTTTGTGGATCTAACATGAATTATACCACATCACTATTTTTTGTTACTTATGTGACAAAAAAGTGACCACGGATTAAGTTAAAAATTAAAGAGAAGGGCCAATTGAAAAAAATTAAATAAGGATAAGTGACTAAAAATCCTACTTTGCCTTTTAAATATATAAAGGATAATCATTATTCCCCATTCTTTTTCGAATTAGCCATATCTTTTCTTTCCTATGATCTCAAAATTTAAGTAGAAACAGTTAGAGCTGAGGCACTAAGCAAAAGAAGATAAAATTAGACTGTTTCCTATCAAAAATCCCCAACGACATATCTTCCATGAAAAATCTCCTACCCTATGGTTTATTGTTATTACAAGAAAAAATAATTCAATGAAGAAAAATGAGAATGAGAAACTTCTAAAAATTGGAAAATGGCTTGATTCAGACTGAGGTTAGTAGAATCAAGCAAGCAGTGGGATGACTTTGTGATGAAGTTCGAGCAAGGTTTAAGAAAGTAGAAGAAGTAAACTTTGTAATGTTTTTGAAGTTTAGTGAAAACAAGGAAACACTTTGTTATCCATCCAACGGCCACAATGATCTCCCTCTATTTATGGCCTATCCAAGATACAAAAATCATTGTTGGTTGGGGCTTAATAAAGGAAAATTGACAGCCCAAATCCGACCCTAAATCCTATCACTACAAAACAAATGCTTAGAGGGGCACGTTAGATTAATCGAAAGTCACATGTCAAGGGAATTCTCGCCAACAGCTACAAATCAGCATGCGAGGGGTTGCTATGGACAACCATCACATGGTTGAGTGGCTAAGAGCTCAATTCCAACCCTCATCAAATTATCAAGTTTGAGGTTGTGGATTGGACTACTTCGTCAGGCCAACAATTTTAGTTCACAAATAATCTAATTATTGACATAATCCATCTAATTTAACAAGGCCTACTAAACTTATAACATGAATTATTTACCCAAGCATGAATTATTCGATCCTTAAACCTCAAATTCAAAGAATCTTATTGCATAGTCACAGACCTAAGACTATAAGTATTACAAATGTAAAGCGAGTATCATTTTTAACTCATCAATAAATTCTGCACGAACAGCCAATAAATTTCAAATCAATGAAATATTAGATCCAAGGTAGACATCATGTCTAAAAGGACTATAAAATTATAAAACTAGATAAATAACCTATATACGACAGGAATACTCCTTATCACTTGGTTTTGATTTCATCTATGCCCTAAACAAAGGAATGAACTACACATAGGAAAGAAGTTAAACTCAAGATGGATAGAATAACCCATAGACAATAGAATCCTTCCATGATATCCGATGCCTTTCGCAAGGCATGTAAGAGCTCCTTCTCCTTTCAAAAGTTCTATTCATAATCATATAGTCTTATTTATATTAACCCTAAACACCCATAACCATAGGCCCGCAAAATATAAGACTAACAAAAAAAACTTTTTAAAGAAGTCTCCTGTGGTGTTGTGGTACTAGATTCTTGAGCTAAAATGCTAGCTATCTGCCCACTCATGTTAAATTATTATAATATTGAAATTCTGACAATTTTTGTCTTGAAAACTGATCATGATTTTCACTTCTCGAATGTTTGAAATAGGTTTTATTGTCTTCATGAATGTTGTGAACTTTTGTCTTCACTTTCTAATGCCACTACAACTGGCTTATGACAAATTTTCTAGCTCAGGCTATGCCCAAATTACCATAGCAACTTTAGCATCTATCCGAACTTGGTTTTCTTGCTTAGTTTGGCTTTCTTTTTAGAATTATACCTTCAAAACACAATCAAATGTCGAATTTGAGCAATACAATTATTAAGAATTTTAAACAATAAATCTCCAAGCCAAGCAAAATTGTTCAAAGAGCTTATTAATTTAATTAAATTTGCCAAAGTTGGGGTCTAAGCCAACTAGTTAACATCTCAAGGTTTTGGCATACTTTTGTGCATATCTTGTGATGAAGTCACTTTAACAAAGTCAAAGTGAAAGGAGGCTTGAGACCTAAATTTTGAAAGAATGTTCTATATGTATATATAAATTTGAGATCGACATTCAAGCCCAGGGAGTGAAAAACTCTATCCTTTAATGAATTAGGGAGACAATCAAATTGATATTTGTCTCCTAACCAAGAAATTTGGGGACAATGTCAAAGAACCTCAATGCTCTTCAGGTCATCAAAAAGGGAGCCACTTTTCTCACTAAAAAGCTAACCGAGTAATGATGGTCCCTATAAATTTTGTGTTTGTAATAGGCCGTTACATGAATAGAATATTTAACTATGGGTTTTCATCTTGTAGCTGAAGACCTTTTATTAACGAATTCAATGGCTTTTATCTTGTGGCTCAACACTTTTTATTAATGAATTCAATACAAATTTTAAACAATACTAAATATTTGTAATTCATGTCAACATATGATTAGTTTTTATAATATATATAGCATAAACTAGAATTGGAGTTATATGCTTTTAAGGACATAGTACAAAT
The DNA here is from genome assembly GCA_031439595.1 of Pterocarpus santalinus. Taxonomy (NCBI): domain Eukaryota; kingdom Viridiplantae; phylum Streptophyta; class Magnoliopsida; order Fabales; family Fabaceae; genus Pterocarpus; species Pterocarpus santalinus. Next base: position 31,566,678 of record CM062527.1, read on the forward strand.
CCTTTTTTTTTCCAACCTCCTAAGCTTAAGCATCAACTGGTTGAGGAGAATGGAATAACGGTGGAACACAGTTGTTCCATATTTTGCCACTCCTTTGAAAAATTTGCAATTTGTTGGACTTGAACTTTGGCAATGTCGCAATAAATTTTGTCATGTCATCATGACATTGTTTTCCCACAGTAGTTATGAGGTTGACACAACAATCATTACTAACTGTTTGATTGCCAAAAGCTACACTAAAGAAAATCTCATCACCACAATTTGGGTTTGTTTTTTTCGAACAATCGCTCAAGTACTTTTCATATGTTGACAATGGACTTGGTACATAATTATTCTCAATATATGGACCATCTGATGGCTTGCGAACATGATATGATTGTCCTTTTTTGACCATCGAAGCAGAATTGATCATTAAGACCATAAATAGGCAAAAGTTAGTAAATGTTGCCATGGCTCAATGGTAAAAAATTTTGGTATATTGATTGCTAGGGAGCTTTGTTGGTGGATTGTCTATGATTCATTTAGCTACTTTTATAGGTAAATAACCTTCAGTTTTCAATAACAATAACGAAAAATAATAATTGATTTTTATAAGTTGATAAAAACGAGCATCATTCAATTAACACCATTCATTTCAACCTCAATTCCATTCATTTATATTTTACATATCAAGAATGTGCAGTTGCAAAAAAACTTCACTGTACTTGAAGTTTTAGGAGAAAGTCAAAACTTGAATGCTAATAAGGTAACAATGAATTATAGAGTTCAACGCTAAGTGTTGGGGCGTATGTGTGTGTGTGTCTCTCTCTTTTTATCCCTCTTTCTCTCTCTCTCTCTCTCTCTCTCTCTCTCTCTCTCTCTCTCTCTCTCTCTCTCTCTCTCTCTATATATATATATATATATATATATATATATATATATATATGTATTGTTTAATTTGTAAGCTAAGAAAAGCTGCCACTAATTATTTGGCGAGATAATCATAATTTTTTTTTGGCAAACTTAAATAATGTCAATGTTGTAGCAGAAAAAAATGTCAAATTTTTCCATCAAGTTAAAGTAATTTCATAAAACTTGGTCGTCAAGAGGCATAGTTTTTTTTTAAACATTTGATATACTCATAGAACCCACAAACTCAAAGCTAAATTGCCCGAATATTGCAAAGTAGAAATAGGAAAGAAAAATAAGACGAGAAAGCTTCCTACCAAAGTAGAGCCCGAAGGTCACCTACTACTCATTGTGATCCTCACTACGCCGGGGTGAAAAGGATTAGCGAAATTGTAAAATTTTGTAAACTAGTGTTTGCATTTATTATTTTATTTATAGAATTGTAAATATTTTAGTTGTACACTATTTATTTTTCTATGCATGTATGATAATATAACTTTCTTAATTATTTACTATTTGTCAAAATCATTTTTTAATGTAAATTTAATATATTTAAATTACCATGATTACGGACTAACCTTATAGTAATAGTCTAAATAAGGTGGATAAACTGTATAGTGGGATTTAATTTTCACTGTTCATTATACATAACTGAGTAAATTTTATTACCTAATTAAGTTTTCGTCAATTGATTTAAAATTTATTTAGCAAATTTTTAGCTTTTCCTTATCCAAATAAATTGGCAGTGTGGCATTGTATAGAAACCTTCACATTTAAGCATTCTAGTTCATATAATGGTTTATGGCAAGCTCAAAATTTTAGCTAGATGACACACGAATACAAACTAAATAATTTATATAATAAAATTTTGGCAAAAAAGGCTCTTCGGTCCCATATCATTTTTGTTTAATTTGGGCCATTATGTTTCAAATCATCTTCAATTTCATCCCGAACCAGTTTCCCTTGACATAATTAATGAAAATGTTGATGTGTAGAAATGGTATTGATATGGCGCACTTGTGAATCTAAAATGAATTTTGCCACATCACTATTTTTTGTTACTTATGTGACAGAATAGTGACCAGGGATTAAATTAAAAAAATGTTAAAGACAAGGGCCAATTGAAAAAAAATTAAATAAGCATAAGTGACTAAAAATCCTACTTTGCCTTTTAAATATATAATGGATAATCATTATTCCCCATTCTTTTTTGAATTGGTCATATCTTTTCTTTCCCGTGATCTCAAAATTTAAGTAGACATGGTTAGAGATGAGGCACTAAGCAAAAGAAGTTAAAATCAAAATGTTTCCTATCAAAAAACCCCAACGACATATTGTAACATCCCCATATAACGTTATAGGAAATAATAAAAACGTCATTGGGCAAATTTTTATTATTTACAGCCTTGTCCCTGAATATTTTTGAAAATGATATTTAGGTCCTTATATCAATTGAATTAGCAGAATAAGGTTTTAAACGAAGCAGAATCACATAGTGAAAACATAGAAACTCAATTCTCGGCCAATTGGGCCATGGAGGTGTCTACATGTGAAATGACATGGGATGCCCCTAGACTTGCCCATGATTATGAAAATTCCATTAGCCATGAAAAACAGAAAACAGAATGGCCATCAATTTGCAAAACGTTTAATTTACACCGTTAATCGATTTATTCGATTTTAATGCATAAGTGAGGTTAAATAGAAATTAATTAAGGATTGATTAGGTATTAATTAGATGTTAATTAGAGAGATTAGAATTAGAAATAATTAGAATAGAAACATAGAAAAGCTCACAAATTTCTTCAAGATTGTTTGGCTGATTTGAAGGAAATCGGTAAAGATTCAGTGTTTTAAACTGTAAGAATCGAATCGGTAGAATTTTATACAGTTAAAAACCTAACATGGGTGGCTAGAATTTAACCACCACCACCCCACTAAGTGGAGCCACCAGCAGCCACAAGAATGGGGAGAAGTGGCCAAAGAATGCCATACAAACAACAACCAATAACAATCCATGATTCCAACCACCAAAGCCTTATAAAATTTCCTTAAATCCCTTCAAATTCCCTCATTTTCGTGCTGCCCTTTTCAGCTAACTTTCTCCCCTTCATTCTTCATTTTCCTTACTTCCTCTTCCTCAAATTTCCAAGCACCACCCACTTCCTCTACTAAGAGCTCAATTCTAGCTAGTTTCTACATCAATCGGAGGTAGGATTCAACCTCTTCTCCAAATTTTCTTGTGAATTGGGGCTGCTGTGGACTCATTTGGATGCATGTATTTGATGTTATTATGAGCCCATATGATGGTTTATGGCTGGATTGTTATGTTTTAAAGATTATTTAGTGAAAAGAAGCTAACAGAATTGATGAGGTTAAGGAAACCTACGGCGGTCCGTACCGCGGAGTGTACGGCTCCACCTACCACTGTTTAAATTCAATGAAACTATTTTTATATGGAACTAGCAATCTAGATCTTTCCATACATACATCATCTAAGGCCATTGGATTAGTATTGAGAGAGATATGAATTTTTGAATTTCGACCTAGGTTTTTGACTTTGATTCTGGGCAGACCGGGTTGTTCAGGATAAAAGTCGCCCTATACTACTTGGAAATGAATGAAACTAACTTTGTTAGAAATCTTACACATAGTAGAATGTCCCATAAAAATTTCAAAGTTAGGTAAAGTCTCGTTTGCTCCCAGTGATCCAAGAAAATTGCCCTATGTCCAAATCCAGCCAAAACAGGGCAATTCAGGAAGGTCAAATTTCAGGGCTAATAACTCGAGCCCTACTAAGTCAAATGCAATGGAACTTTTGTAAATGAAAGTCTGTCCTGTTACCTTTAATATGATACCAATTTCATATGACTTGAATCAGTTTTCGATTTTTAGTGGATTTTTACTTTTAAGTGTCTAATTTTGGCCAGTTATAGGGCAAGCCGGGATAAAACCTAAATAACTTGAGTTATAGTTATCAAAATTAGATGGGACCAAAGAGGTTAGAAAATAGACAACACTCTAACATATCCAAAATTGAGATCCAGATGAGTTAAACAGAAATTGTGGCTTGATTTACAAAAACTGGGTTAAAGGTAAGTATTGAGACAGCAACTATGTTTTAAATATAACAATTGTGCCATGAATTTGATGATTGAACTGTGAATAAATTGTCATGATTTTTCTGTACAACTAGTTTTCTGAGTACTGGCACTATTCATGGGGAAGCGGACTCGATCTGTTATGCTACTGAATTTCCGATAGAAAATGCAAGATTAATGGATTGATAGTTTTTACTAGTCAGATTGATTATTTATGTATTTAAAATTATGAGTAAGTATATGTGGTGACTATGATAATCATGCATGCAAATATGATTAAAGTATGATGCGAGTCATGTACAAGAATGTAGAGCATTCACATGCATGATCAAAGGTGAACAGTTACACAATTATGAATGATATGATCATGAATTATTCTTATGAGAGCATGCATATTTGCATATGAATGAAGGAAGAATATATGAGATCCCTTTACTTGGAGGCAGTTATTTAGGTCCCTCCAAGTGAAGGCAGTTAAAAGATAAAGATGTGGGTCCCTTCACTCGGGGGCAGTTGCACATTGGGTCCCTCCCTATGAAGGCAGCTAAAACTTTTAGGTCCCTCTATGTTGGAGACAGATGGCCAACTGAGTCCCTCCGACCTAGAGGCACGTAGGTCCCCTTGTGGGTCAGTATTATGTGACGACGGTCACGAATTGAACTCACTCCTAGATCAGACTACCCAAGGGCGGTAAAGACTAAAGATTCAAACATATGCAAGCACCCCACTCACATGAGGCATGGCATCGACCTAGCTAGTGTGAGTATAGGGGATAGGGCTTACATGAGGTATAGCATGACCCAGTTAGTGTAAGTACCGAAAATTTATGGTGGCAACATCCATAGTATTAGCTCATTACCACTTATGTTTAGTGGGCGAAAGAAAGCAAAGAAAGTTAAAGAAAAGTATCAGTGCATTTGCTTGAATTCAAAAATGAGAATTTGCATAATGGCATCCCATGTGTTATTGATGCTGAAGCAATTCTATCTACTTATGCTATGATTATTTTCCAATATGAAATATTGCCAATGTGACTCAAGTGCATGAATAAAATGAACTCTGCTTTAGACAATATATTTTCAACTATAAAACTGAATAGCCTATTTGACATGCTCACATTTTTCATAATAAACCGAAATAGCGGGAGATAATAACGATGACACTACATGTGATAGTTTAGAGAATCCTACTGAGAATTTATAATTCTCACTCCTATTTTCCGTATTATCTCCAGATAGCTCGAAAGATTTCGAAGACGGCTGAAGTTGCTGTGAAATAAGGTCGCGCTCAGGTAACAGTAACAACTCTTGAGTGTGGTGCTAACTTAAGCATAGTATTGTACTTGGGAGGGTGTTACACATATCTTCCATGAAAAACTCCTACCCTATGGTTTATTGTTATTACAAGAAAAAATAATGCAATAAAGAAAAATGAGAATGGGGAACTTCTGAAAATTGGAAAATGGCTTAATTCAGACTGAGCTTGGTAGAATCAAGCAAGCAGTGGGATGACTTTACAATGAAGTTCAAGCAAGGTTTAAGAAAGTAGAAGAAGTAAACTTTGTAATGTTTTTGAAGTTTAGTGAAAACAAGTAAACATTTTGTTATCCATCCAATAGCCATAATGATCTCCCTCCATTTATGGCCTATCCAAGCTACAAAAATCATTGTTGGTTGTGGCTTAATAAAGGAAAATTGACAGCGCAGATCCGACCCTAAATGCCATCACTACAGAACAAATGCTTAGTGGGACACGTTAGATTAATCAAAAGGCACGTCTCAAGGGAATTCTCACCAGCAGCTGAAAATCAGCACACGATGGGTTGCTATGGACAACCATCACGTGGTCGAACTACGAAGAGCTCGATTCCAACCCTCATCAAATTATCAAGTTTGGGGTTGTGGATTGGACTACTTCATCCGGCCAATAATTTTGGTTCACAAATATTATTGACATAATCTATCTAATGTAACAAGGCCTACTAAACTTATAACATGAATCATTTACCCAAGCATGAATTATTCGATTCTTAAACCTCAAATTCAAAGAATCTTATTGAATAATCACAGACCTAAGACTATAAGTATTACGAATGTAAAATGAGTACCATTTTCAACTCATCAATAAATTTTGCACGAACAGCCAATAAATTTCAAATCAATGAAATATTAGATCCAAGGTAGACATCATGTCTAAAAGGACTACAAAATTATAAAACTAGATAAATAACCTATATTCGATAGAAATGCACCTTATCACTTGGTTTTGATTTCATCCATGCCCTACACAAAGGAATTAACTACACATAGGAAAGAAGTTAAACTTGTAACACCCTCTTAAGTACATTACTATGCTTAAGTCTTAGTACCACACTCAAGAGTTGTTACTGCTATCTGAGCGGACCTTATTTCACAGCAACTTCAGCCATCTTCAAAACCTTTCGAGCTATCTAGAGATAACACGGAAATAGGAGTGGGAATTTTTAAATTCTCAATAGGATTCTCTAAACTATCACATGTAATGTCATCGTTATCATCTCTAGCTGCTTTGGTTTATTATGAAGCAGGTGATCATGCCAAATAAATTATTCAATTTTATAGTTTTGAAAATATATTATCCAAAGCAGAGTTCCTTTTATTCATACACTTAAGATATAAGAGTCATCATAAAATAAATTTGCAATTCATAACTTAAATAATAGTTGCAGTATATTCAAATATAATAATTCCAATATAATGAAGAAATAGAACAGATCATGCATATGCAAATACATTCACTTGAGTTCATGCAAAATACACTTGTGTTTCTTTAACTTTCTTTGACTTCCTTTCCTTGGCACACCTTGGTGTTACGTATCGCCATCCCTAGGGTACTTGCATATATTTTAATCTTTAGTCTTTACTGCCCTTGGGTAGTCTAATCTAGGAGTGAGCTCACCCATGACCGTCGTCACATAGCACTGACCCACAAGGGGACCCACGTGCCTCTAGTCTTGGGATCTCATTTTGGTCACGTGCCTTTAAGTTGAAGGGATCTCTCCTGGTCACATGCCTCAAGAATAAAGGGATCTCAGCTAACCACTTGCCTTCAATATAGAGGGATCTTATCTGACCACGTGCCTCCAAGGTATAGGGATCTCATAGTTTTATACTGCCTTCATAGGGAGGGACCCAATTAACTGCCTTCAAGTGAAGGGACCCAATCTTATTTTATTTAACTGCCTTTACAAGGAGGGATCTCATAACTACCTTTAGGTGAAGGGATCCACATTTAATATGTTCATATCCTTTCATTCTCATACATAATCATGCATAGACATGTTGAATGCACTCATACATATACTTTATCATTTACTTTCATATATCTTTGCATATAGAATTTCATGTTCATATCATGAATATTCATAATAGAAACTATCATAATTTCATAAAATTCTGCCGAAAATTAGGCAGCATACTAGTTCAAGTCTGCTTTCCCATGAATAGTTCTAATCAGCCAAACAGTCATTCATACAGAAAAATCAATGCAAGGTATAAATGCTCCAATAATCAAACAAAGTTTCATAACCTTGATTTTGAATTAGTTTTCTGCCACTTCCTTTTAATTCTACTCGATTTTTTGTAACTTAGGCCATAAATTCATTTTAATTCATTTAGACCTGAATTTTGGATATGTTGAATTGTTATGTGTCTATTTTCTAACCTCTTTAGTCCTATCTCATTTTTATTTGTATAACTCGAGTTATTAGTATTCTATCTTAGACTGCCCTATACTAAGCAAGAAATGCACCCTTATAAATGAAAATTCACTAAAAATAGAAATATAGGTGAAATCATAAGAAATTTATATCAATTTAAAGGTAACAGAACAAATTTTCAAATGGAAAAGGTTTCATATCATTTTCATGACTATTTTGAGATATAAGCCTCATAACTTGACTCTACTAGACTACCCTGCTCTAGCCTGGTTTGAACTTAAGGTAAATTCATTGATGTGCTGGGAATAATTAGCAATGAATCCGACTCTAAAAGTTTTATGGGATATTTCCCTTATATGTTAGCTTTCAAATAGTGTTGGTTTCACTCAATTTAGATTTGTGTGGGGTGAGTTACACCCCTCTTAACTCACACTATCTAGATGGGAATCTAGGATTCTAGGTCAAACTTCAAAAATTCATATCTCCGTCAATACTAATCCAATGGCCTTATAATTTATATGGTTGGAAAGCTCTAGATGTCTAGTTTTAAAAAAATAGTTTCATCAAATTTAAATGGCTGCAGGCAGAGCTGTACACTCTGCTATACAAACTGCCATAGGGTTTCCCTTGGCCAACTCACTCTGGTTGCCTCCCTCTTTGATTCTTTAAGCAATCAACCCACCAAAACCCACTAAACATCCAATAACCTAACCAAAAACATATACATAGACTCAATATGACATCAAATACATGAATATGGATGAGTCTCCAATAGCCATCAATTAAAAAGAAACCAAATAAAGGGAATGAATCCTACCTCAAATTGATGTAAGGACTAACTAGATTTGAGTTTTGAGTGCAAAGGGTTGATGGACGTTGAAGATGGAAGAAGAAGAAGATGGAATGGATGAAGAAATGAAGGGGGAAGCCTCTGCTAAATGGGGAGCACGAAATTACTATGGGAGAGAAGGTGAGTTAGGTTAGTTTTGAATTTAAAGAATGAAAGTGACATACGTGGTGGTAGGTGGAACTTGTTGTGTTTGAGTCATGGTGTGGTTGGTCGCTTAGGTGGTGGAGACTTGGCCACTCCTCCCTTATCTAGTGGCTCAAAATGGCGCCATCCTAAGGGGGTAAAGTGGTTGAGTTCTCAGCCATTGGATCTAGGGTTTGGAGTGTTGAATTTTGTTAGTTCAGTTCTGACAGTTTAAAAAATCGAATTGTTACCAATTTCCTCCAAGCCGACAAAACATTACTAAATAGTTTTGTAAGATGTCTACATGTCTATTTTAATTTTTCTTAAACCCAATCTCTCTAATTAATATCTAATTAACTCTTAATTAACCTTTAATTAATTTCTAATTAATCTTAAAGATTCAATAAAATAGAATAAATCAATTAATAGTGTAAATTAAATATTTTGTGAATTGAGGGCTTTTCTGTTTTCTGTTTTCTATGGCTAATGGCATTTTCATAATTATGTTCAAGTCTAGGGGCATCTCGCATCATTTCACATGTGAACATCTCCGTGGCCCAATTGGCTAAGAATTGGGTTTCTACGTTTCCGATACGCAGTTCTGCTTCGCTTAAAACCTTATTCTGCTAATTATATTAATCTAAGGACCTAAATGTCATTTTCTAAAAAGTTTAGGGGTAATGTTGTGAATAACAAAAGTTTGCCCAAGGACGTTTTCATTATTTTCTATAATGTTATATGGGAATGTTACAAAACTCAAGATGGAAAGAAGAACCCATAGACAGTAGAATCCTTCCATGATATGCGACGCCTTTCACAAGGCATGTGAGAGCTCCTTTTCCTTTCAAAAGTTCTATCCATGATCATGTAGTGTTATTTATACCAACCCTAAACGCCCACAACCATAGGCCTACAAAATATGTGATATCCTATTTAAAATAAAATGTTAATAGTAGGAAAATTAGAACTTCGCATAAGCTTGAGTCGCTCGAGTACGCTCTCTATTCACTTTAAGACTTAAAATTATAGAGGAGTGAAACTCAAATTAATGAAGTTCTTGAGAAGAGTTTAAAAAGGAAAAAAAAAAGAAGGAAAAGACTACCCAACATGTAACACCTTACCAGACAAAGTACTTTGCTTTAGTCATAATAAATTATCTGATAAGAGATTACATGTAGTACTGGTTAAATTCTATTTTATATATTAGTATTAATTACTTGCATCAAAATGCTCAATCGCGTAGCAAAATTTTCTACGTGATGGCAGGATAAATGTTAGTTAATCAGTATACTGTAAATAATATAACATAACTAAAAATATAATAAAGACAGAACTACTGCATAAGGCATTATAAATATATACATAGATATCTGATTTTAAAGTTTCTCAAAATGATACAGGGTAACAAAATGAGGCCGCTAATACAAAACAAAACGGCCAGTTTCTATGAACAGCCCGCCAAGTGGTCCCCATGGGACATTTCATGTACATCTCCTAATATCTACCCATCCATCCATGACCCAGATTACCAAAAGAGGGCCATTTTGTACATTTAATACTACTGCAGCATGCACGCTATCTAAACAGAATCTGAAGAAAGGAATTCGTTCGCCATGGCGTCTGCTGGAGGGTGACTCATACTAGGAGTAGAGGACGATGAAGAAGAACTTGCCACCTCGGACGGGTCCTCCTCCGAGATCGAGGCTAACGACATCGGCTGCGATGGTGAAGCAGGAGGAGCCATAGGAACTGGAGCTGCTGGTGCTGCTTCTGCTAGTGGTGGAAATGGATGGACCATGTGGAGGGGTATGGCAATGTAGGGGACAACAGGATCAAAGAGAGGGTGCATAAGTGGGACAGTGAAATCCTTCTGGAAAAAGAAGCAGAGGTGGAACTAACATCGGCCAGAGATATATACAGAATCCAAAAATGGGTCAAGGTGTATATGTAGCTCAGGGAACTCAATGAAAAGCACCTCGGTCGCTACGTGCTCCATGGTCTGAGAATGACATGGAACATACAATAGGGTGAGAAATAAATATTTCTCAGTAGAAATTCCTAGCTTCTATACATTTGTCATTGCTGTCATTCCCAATTGTTTCGGTCGTGCAATATTTTCAAATAGTACGATAAAATGATAATATTCAACTTAAATACTTGTTTGTAAAGCATACATCGAAAACAAATTCAATTTTAGTTAACAGATACATTAATGTACTCAAACAGTAATCATGACGGAACAGTAGCATGTTAAGAATAATAAACAGGGATCTAGAACAATCAATAAAGAAGCATTACACTATACATATGCATGTGCAATTAGAAAATGCATCTTATTCTTGGAGGCTTTCGCCTATTAGAACTTATTTCCATCCTTGGTCTCGTGAGAGTCATTAGCCATATACTCTTGGGTAATAGTCCGCTTTTCAAAACCGAGCTCATTACTATACAGGATGGCCGGGTTTACTTTCCCCGACCTTTCCGCTGATCTACTCCCCTTCATTTATTCCGGGGTTGGCCCAAGTGATATGGAATCCTTTATAATATCATGAAATGGATGCACATCTAACTTGATTCTCAAATATCATGTATTCATGCTATTATGAATTTCACAACATATGAACTTCTTACCGAAATTTCGACAGCATAACGGATCGAGTCTGCTTCCCCGTGAATAGTGCCAGACAACCAGTACATTTATACAACTTGCAATTTTAGTATAGACCAACAAATATATATATACATTCATAGCATCATTCAACAATTTCAAATCAAGCATCAATAGGGTTTCAGTTTATCCTCCCCTGTTCTGCCTGAATTTGGTATGCCCCACCTTTCATTCAATTCAACTTATTTAAATCTAATTTTTGGATATGTCATAGCCTCATATGTCTAGATTCTAATCCTTTTGGTCTCACCTCATTTTGAATTGTATAACTCAAGATTTATCACAGGCTGCCCTATTCTTAGCCAGAATTGGGTTCTTGTAAGTAAAAATTCACTAAAAATAGAAAACTAGGTTAATTTATACAAAATTTATATCAAATTACAGCTATCAGAACAAGCTTTCAAATGAATTAAGTTTCATGTCATTTGCATAAGCATATTTTGACTTATGAGTCCCAAAACTTGGCCCTACTAAACTATCAGGGTTCAGCTCGGTTTAGACTTAAGCCAACTTCCTTGTAGCATTGGGAGCAAACGACTATGAATCTAGGTCTAAAATTTTTATGGGATATTCCTTTACATGTTACCTTTCAAAAAAACTTGGGCTCACTCAATTTGAAGTTGTATAGGGTGAGTTATACACTTCTCAACTCATACTGCCCGAATAGGAATCCAGATTTCTAGGTTAAACTTCAAAAATTCATAACTAATTCTATACTAATCCAATGGCCTTATATGACATATGTATGAAAAACCCTAACTGCTTTTAGATTTGTCTTCCTCCTTCAAGCTATTTGCTCTCAATTCCAATTTTAATCACAACATACATGCAAAACTAGCCATAAAACATCATCATCACTCTACAAAACATCAATAGTTCAGATTATGCATGCTCACCATGCAGCCCCAAATCAGAGAAAACAAGAGGAGAAGTAGGATTTCCTACCTTGTCTTATGCAATTTGTGTTGACTTTGTGCCTTTGATGGTAGTGACTTGGGATGAGACTTGAAGATGGATGAGAATGGAGTGGAAATAAGAGTAAAGAGGAGAGAAAGAGAAGAGCTTCAGCAGCTGGGAGGGTGGCCGAATTTGATGAAGAGAAAAGGAGAGAAAAGGTGAAGATATTTGGAGATTACTTGGTTTTGATTGGTGGATCCAACTTGGTCATAAAATCTAGTTTAACTTCCTATCATCAAGGGCTGTCAAAGCGCCACTTGAGGGAGTTATTTGGCTAAATCTTAGCTGTTGATTCTAGGGCACTCATAGAAAAATTCTATTGGTCCAGTTCTGATAGTTTGAAATACCGAAATCTTGCCGATTTCCCTTAAATCGGTAAACTGGATCAAAAATTTTCTGTGGGGTTTTCTATGCTCTCAATCTAATTCCATCAAGCCTAATCCGTCTACATCATACTTAATTGGCTTTAAGTAAATGCCTAATCAGATTCTAATTAAACTCACTTATTCGATAAAATCGAGCAACTCAGTTGTTAAGTACCGAATGCCTTCTAGAGCGCTCCCTAAAACCGTGAGGTGAACCTTGGATCTTGATCGGAAATGATTGTTAAAGGAATACCATGTAACCATACCACTTCTTGGATATATAGTTGGGCCAACTTTTCTAGAGGAGAATTCGCTCGAATGGGTAAAAAGTGAGTAGACTTGGTTAGCTTATCCACTATGACCCATATGGTGTCATATCCTGAGGGGGTCCTTGGTAAACCCATCACGAAATCCATAGAAATGCTCTCCCATTTCCATTCCAGAATCTCTAAGGGTTGTAATGTCCCTGCCGGCCTTGCCGGATTATACAAGTCGCACTGTATGCTGGAAGTCATCACTTCCTTGTTGTGCTTGCTGGATTTGGTCTTTAAAAGTACTAGTTATCTTAAGTTGGTGCAATTGAATGGCACTGGGGGTTACAGAGATCCCCAAGTTGACGGTTTGGAAACTCTCTATAAGTTCCACTTTTTTGATCATCATCCATGCCATTGTCAAGGATTTTCTACTTAGGCGTGCTTGCCTTGCCTAGATGGTACTTCAGGTCGAACTCATAATCTTTAAGAAACTCCATCCATCTTCGCTGCCTCATGTTTAATTCCTTCTGATCAAAAAGGTATTTCAAGCTTTTGTGATCAAAAAATACTTCAAATTTCATCCATAGAGGTAGTGTCTCCACATCTTCAAAGCAAACACTATCGCTGCCAGCTTGAGGTCATGGGTGGGATAGTTTCTTTATGAGTTTTCAATTCCCTGGAAGCATATGCCATGACATTTCTGTTTTGCATTAACACACACCTTAATCTTTTCTTAGAAGTATCACTGTACACTTTGAACGGTCCATGAGGATCCGGTAAAATAAGTATTGGGGCTGTTGTCAACCTTTCCTTTAATTCTTGGAAGCTCTGCTCGCACTCGGGTTCCATTCAAATGGGGCATTCTTTCTGGTTAATTTGGTTAAAGGTAGAGCTATTTGAGAGAAGTTCTTGACAAATCTTCTACAGTATCCTGCCAGCCCTAAGAACCTCTTGACTTAAAATGCTTGTCATTGGTCGTTCCCGGTTTATCTGCTTCCATCTTACTGGGATCCACTAAAATTCCCCCATGGGACACCACGTGGCCAAGAAATTTTACTTCCTTCATCCAAAATTCACATTTGGATAGTTTGGCATAAAGTTTCTTCTCTATTAGAATTTGCAGAACTACTCGCAAATGTTCTGCGTGCTCCTGTTCCATCTTCGAGTAGACAAGTATGTCGTCAATGAACACCACCACAAATTTATCAAGATATGGTCTGAATATTTGATTCATGTAATCCATAAATATTGCCGGTGCATTCGTCAATTCGAAGGACAACACGGAATATTCATAATGTCCATAACGAGTCTGAAACGCCGTCTTTGGAATATCTTCTTCTCGAACTCGAATCTGGTGATATCCGTGACTCGTAGGTCGATCTTGGAAAATACAGTAGCCCCTTGTAGTTGATCCATAAGATCATCAATTCTTGGTAACAGATACTTGTTTTTGATTGTCACCTTATTCAAGCTTGCCTATAATCTACACGCAGTCGCATGCCTCCATCTTTCTTCTTAACTAACAAGACCTGGGCTCACGTTGATGCACTTGGTCCTAATGAATTTCTTTTCCAGAGTTCTTCAATCCGCTTAAGTTCAGCCAGTTCCAAGGGTGACATGTGGTATGGTGCTAAAGATATTGGTCCAACTCCTGGCACTAATTCAATGGTAAACTCAATCTCTCTCTCGGGAGGGAACTCAGGGATATCTTTGGGGAATACATCAGGATATTCCCTAACAACTGGAATATCTTTTAACTCCTGATCAACCTCTGTTATGCTGGTTGATAAGAAAATATACCCTTGACTTCCATTCCTACAAGGGTGCACTGGTAAGAAATTTAAATAAAGACTTACAAGGATTACTGATTCAGAAGATGAAACAGAGGGGAGTATAATGGATTTATCGGAGCAATTTAGCAGGGCTTGGTTGGCAGAGAGCTAGTCCATACCCAAAATAATGTCAAGCCCGGACAAGGGAAGACAAATTAAATTAGCCGGAAAGGTTCAACCTCTTATTTGACAGGGGACATTCATACAGATATGGTCGGTTCTAATAGGCTCATTTGTAGAAGTAGAAACTAGCAAGTCATAGAGTAATTCAGAAATAGGTAGCTGCAGGGCTACCATGCAATCATGAGAGATGAAAGAGTAAGATGCACCTAAATCATATAAAATGGTTAAGGTCTTGCCATGTACTTCACACGTATCTTGGATCAAATTTTCTAACTTGTTGACCTCCTGTGCATCCATAGTGAAAACTCTTCCTTGGCATTGCGGCTTAAGAGTCGGTTGAGAATTTCTGGCAGGGTATTCGTAGATTTTGTAGCCTGGTTTGCCACATCCAAAGCAGACATTTTGACCTACCAAGCAGGGGCGGTCGCCGTGATTCCTGCTGCATTGGCTGCAAATCCCGGTTCCCAAAAGGCCTTTGAGGTTGCTTGCCTTTGTTATCTTGCGGCAGAACTTCCTCCGTTGTTATAAGTTAGGCTTGAACCTCGGACCTTGCGGAGCTAACCCCCTCTTAAAGTTGTTGCCGGATGCTTTCTAACAACTAACTTCTTATTACAGATCCTCCACTAAGCGGCCCTTGTTTACCAAAGTAGGGAAGTCTCTGATCTCCATTGGTCCTATGGTGGCAAGAATGTTCTCTCTTAGTTCGCCTTCAAATTTCATACATTTCCATGCTTCATCGGGGTTCTGTTGATAAATGGTGGAAAAGTTGCACAATTCCACAAATTTAGCAATGTACTCGGAGCACGTTACTATTTCCTTGGCGGAGGTGCATGAATTCAACTCCTTGGCATTATGGACCAGAGCGTAAGGAAATACTTCTAGTAGAATGCATCTTTGAATAAGTCCCACATAATTTCTGTACGGGATCCTTCTAATAATCGTCGTTGCACCATTCCACTAAAGTGCAGGATCGACTTCTAACATATAGGTGGCAAAAGTCACCTTCGACGGCTGTGCAATCTAACACAAAGAAAATCTTTTTCCATAGCTTTTAACCCGTTCATCTCGCTACTTTGCTTATCTGGGTCCAAGGCTCACACAATTTGGGTGGATTAGCCTTCAGAAACTACAAACAAATTTGAGGTATTCCCGGATCATTCCAAGGCCATTATGATTTCCCCGCGATCTCACCTCATGATCGCGCTTCCTAATTGTGCCCGTCATTTGCGGAGTTCTGCCCATTGCGGTACCTATCATCGCGCTGCATGCACCATCTCTCACATTAGCGTCCAGAACTCAAAGTGGATTCCTCTTGGGCGGGGAAGTTACGCGTCTATCTACCTGCCGCGCTTCGAAGCCATTAAGTTCTGAACACATAAAACAAGAGTAGGAAATTAAGTTGATCGGGCTCAAATACTAGGATTCGATTATTAACTAGTAAATAATAGCATCTGATTAGGCAATGACTCGCTTCACATATGTCCTATCCATATGGACAAGACTCCCGGAAATCATAATAAGATGCAGGAATACAGGAGCATATCTGCAGAGCATAGTAAAGTCCAATCCTCAGGCCTATATTAGGATAGAGCTGGCTATCGATACCAAAAAATGTAACATCTTTACCAGGACAAAAGTACTATGCTTAAGTCATAATAAATTATCGATATAAGTGATTCTACGTGTGAATCTTTGGTTAAATTCTATTTTTACGTATTATTAGTATTAATGTTACTTCGCATAAAAATGGTCAATTGCATAAGCATCTTTCGGAAATTTTCTCGCATTGTGCCCGGAAGGCGGAAGATAAATGTTAGTTAATCAACTACCTTTGTAAATAATGTAACATTACTAAAAATACAATAAAAAAAACAGGAACTCATTTGCATAAGGCATTATAAATATATATACATAGGCTATCGATTTTAAAGTTTGTCAAAAATGATACAGAGGTAACAAAATGAGGCTGCTAATGTACAAAACAAAAGCGACCAATTTTGATGAAACGGTGCCTCCAAGTAGATCCCCATGGGACATTTTCATGTGCAAAACATACTCTAATATCTACCCATGACCCCAGGAGCGCCTTAAAGAAGTCGTTGCTGCCTATATCTAATACTATTGCCGGCATACCGCACGCGTATCTAAATAGAATATAGAAGAGAAAGGAACTGCAGTTAAGCCATGGCGAGAAACGATCCTCTTTCGGAGGGTGACTTTACACACTAGGAGCGAGAGGGCGATGAAAAAAGAACTACGCCGCCCTCGGAGACAGGTCCTCACCTCCCGAATCGAGGTCGGCGACATCGAGCTGCCGGTGAGTGAGTAATGGAGGGCCATGGGAAGCTGGACACTGGCTGGTGTTCTTGTGGTGTTGGTCTTTGGTGGTGGTGGTAAAATGGATGGGCCATGTATGAGGGTATGCCAATGTAGGGGACAACAGGGATCAAGAGAGGGAGTGCACTCAAGCCGGAGACAATGAAATCCCTACGGAAAAGAAGTAGAGGCCGAGGGTCCCAGACATCGGTAGGAGATATATCTGGCAAAGAATCCAAAAACGGGTCCAAGGTGTATATGTAGTTCGAGGGAACTCAATGAATAGCACCAGGTTTATGTTTGCATGCTCCATAGTTACAGAGAATGACGCGGAACATACAATAGGGTGAGAAAATAAATATTTCTCCAGTGAAATTCCTAACTTTCTATACATATCTATCATCCTTATCATTCCCGATTGTTTTAGATTCATGCAATATTTTCAAATGATGCGATAAGCTTGATAATATTCAACTTAAATACTTGTTTGTAAAGTATCTATAGAAACAAATTCAATTTTAGTTAACAGATACACTAATGTACTCAAACAATAATCATGAATTGGAATAGTAGCATGTTAAGAATAATAAGCAGGGATCTAGAACAATCAATAAAGAAGCATTACAACATACATATGCATGTGCAATTAGAAAATGCATCTTACATTCGCGGAGGCTTTACTTTATTAGAACTATTTCCTCCTTAGGCTCCACAGGAGTCTATTGGCCATATACTCACGGGGTAATAGTTGGCCACCGATCTCTGGTATTTCTAATGACTTTTCTATTCCCCTGAATCCTTATTCCGAGTGAGTGATGGAATCCTTTATAATATCATGAAATGGATGCACATCCCAAGTGATATGGAATCCT